>OY997262.1:441278075-441878075 GCA_963921465.1 Triticum timopheevii
TAAAGATATGTGCATACCTGCAACAGTCACGTAGCACGCACGTTACCACCACTGTTTCCCCGTGCCGGTTTTCACAACGGTGTGATTAGGGGTTTCCCCTTGAGCACGGCATAAACTATAGGGGGTCTTCGTTACTCCCTATTGCAATGATCGGGCAATGGAGGAGATAGGTATTTTCACTACATACCTCTGAGAACCAACCGTCACACCAATAGTAATTCCCTCAAGTCCAAAAATAACTAATGTTGAGTGGTCGACCTTCACAACATCACGAGGAAATCAACACAATACATAAAAAGAGAGGATGATCGGATCGCTCATAGACATTGACTGCTAATCATGCAAGGGTTCAACCATATCCTCAAGAACTAATACAACTACTCAAACATGAAAGGGGTAAACATAGAAGGGAGAGGCGTGACACAGGCCGACACCAAGTTAGTGAAGGAGACGGCAAGGCGGTGCTGATGGACATTACGCCGACGGGGATGGCACAGACCCGAAGACCGGTGTCGTGCGGTGGCGGAGCCTCCTTTTCTTTCTTCTTGTCTTGGCCCTTCTTCTCTTCTATGGATTTTGTCTTGGAGCAACAATGGAAATGGAGATGGTGATGGAGATCGTGTATATGCCGGCGGCTAGGGTTGGAGGTGTATATAGAGAAGGCCTACTCGGCTCTCCTTCGTTAATGTAGCTCCTCCACTTTGGTCCAAAGTCTAGATGGGCCAAATCCAATCTCAATACCTCTCTTGATGGCCAAGTAAGTCGTGGAAACAAACGAATGAAATCCACCAAGAATCGCGTCAGACATAGGCAATTTCGTGGCTTTCTGGGTCTGGTACGATCGCCAATAGGACCGTGTGTGGTCGTATCGAGCATCGCCTTTTGCTATGGGCCCCTTTAGTAAAATGGCTGTCACTTCTTCATATGAACTCTGCTTTTGATGTTCTTGGGCTCGCTGCATTTATATGAACGGCGTCGATGTACAGGTGGTGTTAGATCTTTAATTTGAGCATTTTAAAAAAATCTCATATTTGACACTTCAAAATGCCTATGTCTGCCTGGAAGTCCTCCATGTGGATCCCAACCTTAGCATTTTTATCATGCATTCGTGCTTGGTCTAGTCAGACGACTATGCACGCTGCAATCAGACGGCTGGCAAGGTGACTGGCTGAGGCTTTCACTGGTCAACCGACACTTAGCGCTGCCCATACATTTTTTTTACACCAAGTTTGACCATATCCCCTATAAACTTAATATTACAATATCAAATAGAGCTATGCTCTAGCACCCTCCAGCAAAATGTATAAATATACTCAAACAAAAATAAACAGTATATATGCTATAATACATGTAAAATCAGCATAAATTATTTTTGAGGAATGTGATTCCATCTCTTTTAGTTTGTTTGGATCTGGAGATATTTTAATTTAGTTAAATTACTGTAATCACTTGAACTATGTTTTCAACATCTAACATAATTCCTTCAAACACATACATTTATATATTAGCAAAATTATATTTGCGTTAAAATTGAAGGAACACTATATATGAATATTATAAGCACAACCGGTAGGTGAATTTGCTGGAAACAGTTTGAAACACATTGTTAATAATATCTCGGTAACTAAATTTAAGACATTTTCGCAGTTCAATCAAAATGCAAAAACATCTTATATTTAGTTATAAATGTGGTATCATATACTAATAGTTGTGCTAATACCAAAAGACGTTGCTCCCTCTAGTAAGAATATATGTCTTCTAAGTTTAAAATAAAGTTAGAAGCATCCGTAAAATGTTCCATTAAATCATTTTCATAACATGTTTGTATTCAATTCGGACGCAATAAATATCAGACAAAATTTCCGACTTAAGTCGGGCAAACATATCAAATAGTGAAATTGATGATAATAAATAGGTGGCGTGTTCTAATATAATTGAAGAACAAGCAAACAAAGAAAAATATTTGCTAATAAGTGAAGAAAAAAAGTATTGAACGAATATAAAAGTTTGATATAAATAGGAGAGGACTTTTTCAATTCTAATCTCTGCGACACACATGTGGGTCATGTTGTGGTCAGCAATGGCGGGGTACATGTTGTTGGTCATGGACGAAGGAGAACCTATGGCTTCGACAACGATGGCAGACGGTGAAGCAACAACTCATGGAGATTTTGGCTATAAGACTTGCGACTGTAAGAGGACAACACTTCCGACTGCACAAGAGCACCACGGAGTTGTGGGAATAGAGAAGTGAGACCGATACTTGCTAGCGAAGTAGATTCAGAGGTAAGGAAGAAAAAGAGGGTGGTGGCGGTGCTTTGAAAGTTGTCCTTTGGTTTATTCATTATTCTTTATTTTTCATCATGACTGGTGCGAGATAAGATCTCTTGTGGTGAATATGAAGATGCGCAGTATAAGGATTGAGGGGAAAAGGAAACCAGTAAACATGACCGCGCGATATTTTTTCTTTGTCATATAAATCTCTGACAAATTGGGACCCTGCTAGCTTCAGCGTCAAACGAGCTAACTAAGTGAGCCTTTTTAACAATGTAATTACTCGTGAAGTTGTGTCATTCCGTAAAAGAATGACTAGTCACTGTTTTCTGTAAAGCAAAATTCACATTCAATGTGGCCGAACTTGCCCGCACTCATGCCGGGAGCTACATGGCCTTGCTTAGCGGCACCAAAACCTCTCACCGGAGGTTCGGAGCCGGCTGTGGATGTGGTATTCACAATGGTTGCTAGGGATGCTCGGGTACTCATGCTCATCTCGTGGGGCAAGATGCAGCGGGCGCCCAGGTTATTGTCAGTTGACTACCAAAGAGAACAAGCATAGCTTTGGCGTATGCACCGCAACCTGCTTTTTCGCTTACACGCTGGTAGAAATTGCGGGCTGTCACGCTACCCCACGCTAATTGTAGCGGGCTATGACGGGCAACCACAAACAACCGCAAAGTGTGATGGCTCCCGCAATCAAAATTTCTTCGAGGCCATGTTTACTGTAATAGGGGAGCTAATCAAGTGTTGAATGAGATTGCTAGAAGATCGGTCTAAGTTTCTCTATCTCGCTGAAGGAAACTCGTTACCTTTTCTTTTTACATGAAACTCTTGACACCTGACTGCCGCAGTTCAAGTTCTTTTTTCCGGAACACACAAGAGCTTTGCATGTTGATTCATTAAGATCGGATAGACCAAACAGAGTTTAAGTTGCATGATGCTAAAGAAGAAAGGCTCTAGCAATCCACATCCACCCGAAGCCAATGAGAATTTCATGTCTCTTGTTCTCCCACTATCCCTACTCCACTCCTCTTCATATGCCAAGTTAGTTTCCATAGCCTTCACTCCGCAAGGATTTTGTTTGCCACCTCGCTGTCCGAGGTTGAGATGTTATCAAAAGTTCGCCGATTCCTCTCTTTCCAAATGGAGAACAGCACTCCCCTCAAGAAAAAAAAAAGATGGAGAACATCACCAGTGTGATTATCGCGCTGGCTTCCTTTCTGTTTGCCCTCAGATAATTGGTGAGCACCTCCTCCCACAAAGCATGAGAACTGAATTTCGCTGAGGGGACGGGATGGCAATATTCAGAGGTACGGTCACCAATGACCAGACAGTCCTGGAGAATGCACACTGCATTAGGAGACGATTCATCGTTTCAGGCTCCTCAAGGCACGGCACAGCGTGCACAGTGGTTGGTGCTGAAACCGTCCATCTTGAAGACGATCCTTTCTGTTTGCCCTCCGCAAGGATTCTATTCAGTGTCCAGACTCCGTGACCACTAAACGATTCATGTGTACATTACCAATAACCATACCAATAACCAAGCCTTGCCAAAAACCTCGCCAGGACGATAAGTACTACACTGCATTATCATCTCAGGAGGCATGAACTCAACTCATAGAAGGCGCCCTGTTAAATTCAAATTCAGAAGCACCGGCTAGGAGTCTGGTAAACGCACCAATAGGTGCCGGCTGAACAATTGAACAATTTTATAAAACAAAAATTGCTAATCAGGCTGCAAGTGGGATTGCAGATGGGAGTCCCACCTTGAGCCCACTTAATCCCAATACATTTAGTGGGAATAACCGGACATCCCGTCACAAGATACAAAAATTATATGGGCACAAGTGGGATCCCACTTAGCAAATGCACGTACACACTAGTTTAGCATCTATATGTTACTCACACTCTCACACCCTGGCTAGCACTCGTACTCCTCGCTGTAGCTACAACCAACGATGTCTCATCCCGCATGCTCCCATCTACTCATCCGCGACGCACTACGACGACAGGTTGTACCCGGCGCTCTGACTTTTCATGCTCGCCGACGTTCCAGACCTCCACAACTACCGTTCAAGAACGTCATCTGCGCAGCCGTCACGCACCCAGTCCGTGGTGACCACCATGTCCGCCGACAGCTCCGCCTACCTCCATGGGAGATCCCTCAGCGTGCCCGACCATGTTGCCGTCTCCGACTGCATGGGTCTCCTCGTGGCCACCATGGAGGCATGGACGACCTCATGGCCAATACCGTAGACGGCCAGTACCGTGGACCTGAAGTCGCCCTCCACGGCGAGCCGGCCGATCATGGAGCATGAGTGCACGACATGACGGTCTGGTCCGGTCGCTGACCGAGCCAGCCTTTGGACCGGCCGCGAGCGAGCAGGCTCATTCGATGGTGGTGCAGGAGCGGTCGCCCGTGCGTGCATGAGACACGAGGAGATGCCATGCAGCGCAGGTGCAGCCGTGCGCCGGTGCGTGCAGCTATGGAGCTCGCCATTACCGGCCCGTGCTCTTCCTCCACACCTCACCGATGCCTCTGGCGAGCAGGCGAGCTGCGTCTCTCGTGTCCTTCATCTTCAAGGAGCCGAGGAGGTGGTCAACCGCGGCGCTTGGAGACGCCCGGTGGCGGCCAGGAGCTGGACCGCGCCTGGGCCATGCCGCTACAAGTCGTGGCCATGCAACTCGCGAACCGCCGGTACAAGCATCGCAAGAGTGCTGGAGTCGGAAGTATAAATTGCATGCGTGCATGCTTTGTTTCAGTTTTCTGTTAGTTGAATACTCCGCATTGCACGAAAATTTATCGGGGTTGGTGGGCTCCCAACGGATTAAGTGGGATAGCCCGATTAATTTTTTTGTTGTCCAATGGGATCCCATTAAAACGATTTAAGTGGGATGGGGTAGTTAGTCCCACTTAAATCCACTCCCACCTGCAGCCTGAATTGCTATGGATCCCAGTGATCAGCTAATGTCTAGTACAGTATATCAGTAACTGTCAATTTTGTCAGATAAAATCTGACAAATAAGAATACGGAATTATCAATGCAAAAAGCCAGCTACTGTTGTCATGGCGAAATAGTCCCAAAGGCCAGCGAGATCAACTCATTGGACAACAGAAATCCATCTGGGTCACTCAGACGGAGGAAGGCCACCCTGCTCCCGATCATCTCACCCTCGCCTTCCAAATCCGACTCAAACTCATTGAACTGCAGGGCCTCTCGCTCCTTGTCCATGGCGATCACCAGTCCACTCTCAACAAAAGGCCTGAACGTATCACACAATGACCGTGTCAGAACCTCTCCAAAAGATTTACTGAAACTGTGCAGATCTAGCCCGCGAGCTGTTCTCAGTGATAGCATCACCGAGTCCATCGCCATATCCTTTGTCTCGGAGACGCTGGACTCATGGCACCAGGTCCCGTCTTCCAGCTTCTGAACCCAATCTGCATAGTTCTTCATTCCTCTGGGCCTCGAGAACCTGACACCGTTAATGTAGCTTGCTGATCCAAGACCAAACGCATAGAACGGCCTGTTTTGCCAGTATGTTACGTTGTGCTTGCACTCGTAACCAGGCTTGCAGTAGCTACTGATCTCGTAGTGTTGATATCCTGCTTCAGAAAGCCGTTTCGAAGCTATCTTGTAGAAGTTCGCAGAGTCTGTCTCATTTGGGAGAGGAAATACACCAGGCGTATAGCTGCAACATTTAAAATGGAAAGAATGAGATCGGCATCAATCTGACACATATTTAAAGATGAGTATATTTGATCTTTAATATAAAAATGTCAGTGCAAATTAATATGTGGCGAAATTGTTAGAAACTTGGCCTTAGTAGTACTCCCTCCGTCCGGAAATACTCATCGGAGAGATGGATGTATCTAGATGTATTTTTGTTCTAGATGCATCCATTTTCATCCATTTCTACGACAAGTATTTCCGGACGAAGGGAGTATAATGCAATTGGTTGTGTAATACCCCCCCCCCCCCCCCCCCCCCCCCAAAAAAAAATTCAGTTAAGCCCTTTAACTTCGCAACTATCAGCATCATGAGTCAGAAAAGAAGACTGAACTTCTTTCTCTGGAATGACATAACCTTCACGAACAGTTAGACAACAATCAGAGCTACGGTTCAGTTCTTACTCAATTGTAGTAACACTTTACAATATATCAAAGATAGTGTAAACGATACGACGAAAAGGGCAAGACTACTGTAGTCCACGGACAAGCTAGCAAGGAGAAATTCCATGCCAGACAAATTGTAGCACTGGTTAGATGCCACCTAAAGTAAAATTGCAACTTGGACGACAAATGAAGAGGAAAAAATCATTATGCCCGCCTGGGACGTGGTGCCATGTTGCCCTAATGCATAAGAAACAGAAGCCATTAGATGTCTAGACGGTGTCCAAAAAGCACCGGTCTGCACTAATCAGGCCGATGCCGATTCAGAGCAATTGCCCGATGGTGGTTAATGCCCTCAAGCCACAAAAATAGTGGTACCATTCAAGAGGTTTGTCTCCTGTTGCCTGAACTCTCAAGTCACAGAATTCTAAAAGCAGGGTCACAGGGTATCGAATGGTTTAGCTCCGCACTGTAGAAAGGTGGTTCATGGTTGTGTCAGTGTTCTACAAGATAGTCCTGGCCTACCTGTTGGTTATGATTACTGCATGATTGTATTCTGAGCTCTGTAACTTATTAATAAGTAGCCCCTTTCCAAGAAGAGAAGACTGAGCTTGTACAACACAAACAAGTGCAAATCGAAGCTAATTGTGTGAAGATGATGGTTGTAGTGTGTTAGTTTTTCTCCAATTTCATTACCTATAGAACAGAACCACCACAAACCACAGACATATTTGTCAGGACCGACAATATTTTCAAGATAGGCCACAGTAGTTATGCACAGAATGAACTCACATTTGGCCAAACTTGGTGCCCTGCTCGATCTGCAGGTCGTAGACGGAGACATGCGTGGGGCGGGCATCGACGGTGCACCGCAAGCTCTCCTCCCACATCTCCTGGGTCTGGTTGGGCAGGGAGGAGATGAGGTCCATGCTCCAGTTCTGGAGCCCCTCGCAGGCGGTCACGATCCCGACGGCCTCGTGCACCTCCCGCAGGCCGTGCGCGCGGCCGCACGCGCGGAGCAGCTCCTCCTGGAACGCCTGCACGCCCAGCGACACCCGGTTCACGCCCACGCCCACCAGCTCCCGCAGCTTGGCCGCGTCGAACGTGCCGGGGTCCATCTCGATGGACACCTCCGGGCACGCGGACAGCCCGAACCTGCCGCGCAGCGCGTCGAGCACCGCGGCCACCAGCCTCGGCGGGACCAGCGACGGGGTGCCGCCGCCGAAGAAGATGGTCTGCAGCGGCACGCCGTCGTCGGAGACGGGCCGCGTGGCGGCCACCTCCCGCAGCAGGAGGCGCACGTAGTCGGCGATCCGAGGGTCCTCGCCGTCGCCCGCGCCGCCGGGGGAGGACGCGGAGGAGCCGAGCGCCACGATGGGGAAGTCGCAGTAGTGGCACCGCTTGCGGCAGAAGGGGAGGTGCACGTAGGCGGATGCCGGAGGGAGCGGCCGTGGCGGAGGAGGCGGCGGCGGGACGGCGGCGGCCGGGGAGGCATAGCGACGAACAGGTGGTGGGCGGGGTGGGCGGATTGGGGGCGGTTTCCTGTGCGGCAACTGGAACACCAGCGGGAAGGCTGATCTTAGCATTACTGACCACTCGCCTCCCTCCGAGGGCTCGTCCGGGTGGACTGGTGTACTAGAAAGAGTATACTAGAATTGAATTGTTAATTATGAATTCAAATTGATTTTTAGAAAAATACCGATCCAACTTTTTTTATGAGAAAACTTCGGATATATTCATTTTCAATCATAACAGTACAACGAACATTAAAAATAACAAAAATTACATCCAGATCCGTCGACCGCCGAAGGCGCCGCCATCATTGCCCCTCAGTCGTCGGAGCGGGGCAAAACTTGTTGCAGTAGACAGTTGGGAAGTCGTCATGCTAAGGCCCCATAGAACCAACGCAACAGAACAGCAATTACGGCTGATGAAGAGTAGCGTAGATCGGAAAAATCCAACCTGAAAACACATGAATGTAGACGAACTATGACCACCCGAGCAAATCCACCAGGGGCATATCCGCCGGACATACACATTCACACGCTCACTGATGATGCTAGACACATCATCGGAACAAGGGCTAGGCGGGAAGAACCTTATTCCATCTCAGAGAGTCGTCGTTGTCTCGTCTTTTTGAACATAACACAAACCACAAAATGCGAAGAAACAACTGAAAATAGAACCCTCCCACCGGCAAGGGCCGAGATCCACCGCGCCGCCATGTCACTAAGGCCATCGAAGACGAGGCGGACCGGCAGCGACGCCGACGGAAGGCAAGGGAACCCTAGAGTTTTCTTGAGGAGAAGGCAACCGTAGCAGTGAAAAAAGCCGTATAATCCAACTTTGATGATAAATTACACAAAGTGCATCAGATCAAACAAAGACGGGAATAGCAAAGGACCAAGGGAAAGGTAAAACATAAAGTTATACCAAAGTCCTCTATAATCATTGACTCTAGATCCATCACTTGTATCATGATTTCCCCCCATGCATCTAGTGAAGAAACCGCAGAATCTCAGGAAAAAAACTGTAGAAGACCTGACCTGCACAAATTGTACTAATTTCAAATGTTTTTTCCTCTCAATTTGTTTTTTCAAATGTTTTCAAGACTCCGCCCACTTCAACAGATGAAAAGTCAGGATTGATGAGCATACTATGGTCGAGCCCACACCGCTTGCATGAGTCGCCATTTTGTTGGGGAAGAAGATCAGGAGCACAAAAGAACATATCTCCATACCAATTGATGAGAGTGTGCTTAACAATACTACTGAGGTCAATTGGGACACGGTCTGCAGGCCGAAGGAGTATGGTGGCCTAGGGGTTCTTAACACTGACAAGTTTGCACGTGCTCCTCGGCTGCGATGGCCTTGGTATGAGTGGAAGGAACCTCATAGATTATGGGTAGAATTTGGCAACCCTTGCACGGAGGATGATCTCAACTTCTTTTATGCTTCGACCACCATCACCGTGGGGGACGGCGCCAAAACGTCTTTTTGGGACTCCCCTTGGCTTCTCGGGTGCAAGCCAAGGATATTGCACCGCTAATTTTTTAGGCTTCGAGGAGAAACAATTGGAAGGTACGAAAGGCTCTCAACGGAGATGCTTGGATATTCAAAATCAACTTCAACACCGTCATCTCTGTTGATCACATCCGGGAATTTTTCAGTCTATGGATGCTTGTGAATGACGTCCACCTCGATGAACAACTTGAAGATGACATTGTTTGGAAGCACTCGAACGATGGGATCTACACGGCGGCCACCGCATACAAGGCTCAGTTCCTTGGATTAACTCTCTCCCCTATGGATCGCATGGTTTGGAAAGTTTGGGCTCCCCGGAAGGTAAATTTTTTTGCATGATTAGCCCTCCAAGATAGGATCTGGACTGCCGATCGTCTGGAGAGACGGGGTTGGGCAAATTGTGGCCTCTGTCCTCTTTGCAAAAGGGAACAAGAAACTGGTGTGCATCTCTTTTTCAAGTGTCGCTACACGCTTAGGCCATGGAGGTCAATCATCGCCAAGCTTGGCCTTGCTCACACGGACACCTCTGACTGGCACCTTGCGGACTCTATCCATGAATGGTGGGACAAGCGAACTGGCAATCATGTCCCCAACCGAAGCACCTCGGCCTCCCTCACCATGCTTGTATCTTGGACCATTTGGAATGAGCGTAATGCCCGGGTGTTCCGGCACAAGTGTGCGCCGCCGCCTATCCTTCTTAACATCATCATGGACGAGGCAAAGATTTGGGTTACCGCGGGTGCTAAAAGACTAGGGACTATTATCTCGCGCGAGTAATCGTCATGCCGTGTATGTGGGTCTTGTTGTAAAACTCTAAACTCTGTTCCTCTCTTATTTAATAGATGAGGCAAATCTTTTGCTTCCGTTTAAAAAAAAATACTATTGTGGCCACCACCACCGGATAAGCTGAAGCGCCAGACGACAATCTACAAGAGTATCGTCCATAGATCCACGGGACAAAAACACCATCAAATCCCCGGTAGATCGTATCGGCCATGACAACCAGACCAGAACGAGGATAGAACCATGAGAACTGTTCCGTACGACGAAGCCTCCATGTCCATACTTTCTGTCAAGGACACATAAAAGAAAACATAGATGAAAATGGAAACTGAACTCCGAGCATTGACTGATACACTCCCCCCCCCCCCCCTAACCTTCGAAAGTTGAGTACGATGCTGGAGGGGGAGCCAGCAGATACCACAAACCGTCGGAAATGAAGAAAGAGCTTAAGCACGCGTGCTTCCTAAGTGTTTTTTGCTTGTTTTCTTTTCTACTTAAAATGAACGTCCATCTCATCATTGCCCCAACATTACGTATGTTTCCCCTTCCTCTCATTGTTTTGATGTTTTCCTCGTATCTCTAGGTTTTCACTGGTTTTTCTTGAAAATTGTCTTCACTGGCTCGTCTTTTTGTGACATACCAAATAAATTTATGTTTTCTTTGAAAAGCCTTACAAAATAAAATCCTAAAATTCATTTGTGTATGTAAATAGTAATTATTTATTTACACAATCACCTGTATATGGACGGTTAAATTACAGGCTAACGTACTAGAATATTTATACCACGTCGCAAGCACGGGTAACTATCTAGTCTTTTATATGTAAGAAAAACATTCCCTAGAAAATAGGGGGGAAGCGCAACCTAACGTTTTTTTCAGACAAAAAACAAAAACTAACGTGCGTGAGGCCGAGTTAAGGCCAATATCTGGCCCAACGCGTTGCTCGCTATGTCGGCCCAACACGTGGCTTTGCGCTTGCCTGCCGCCGCGTGCCCTAAAGCTTGAGCCGCCGCGTGCCCGCGTCACCGCCGCGGATCGACCCCGTCTCCCCAGCCGCCGCCGTCCCCATCGTCGTCCCCGTTCCCATCGTCTCGACTTCGTCCCTGCTGTCTCCACACGCCCACTAGCTTTGTCCACTGGCTTTTGGGTTCCGAGGTACGAGCTTGTGATCAGTCAAACGGACCCCCACTGACCTCCACAATTGCAGGGCAGATGAATGCCGCTTCTTCTAATCAACATGCTAATGCCACGATAACTACTCAATTTTGTCACCAGAAGTTTCTTCCTGTAAATTCACCCGCGTGGTCGTCTCATTGTTAATTTCGATTTTCCATTGTGATTTTGTGACAGGTTGAGCAGGATGGGGATCGCCATGGAAGGAGACCCCAGAGAGAGGGAGAACCGCCGAGGCTCCCTGGACGAGATGGAGATGAAGGTGGCCAGGTTCTCCCGGGGGAAGGCTGCTAACCTGCGGGTGAGATTGCTACTCTGCTACTGTCCTGCTAGTGTAGTTGCTGGAAATTCAGGTGCTAGATGCTCTGCCTGCTATACTACTTCAAAAGTAAATTTGACATCTTTGGTTTTCTCTGTAACAGGATTTGCGCGACAAGAAACTGCAAGGGCAGCTCGCTGGAAAAGAGAAGCTGATTGGAGTGTCGGCCAAAGCTGCCGCGCAGACTGAAAATGTGTGTGGTTGTGGATTTGTTGCAGAATATGTGTGAATTTGTTGATTCATACAACATATATGTAGCTATCTCACTGGAAATCTCGGGAGCACTAACCAACGGTGTATGCATGATAAGGGAATCTGGCATTCTAGACTAGTGACTTGTGGCAATGTGATGTTCTAGAATATATATAGCTCTTCTTTAGCTGTTCACAAGTGTCGTGCGGAATTGTTTGGATGAAGTGCTCTACTCATCATATGTATAGAATCCATATTTTAAATGTAAACATAGATTGATCTGGCGTTGCTGTTAAAGGGCTGATGGCCAGCCGGCAAAAGACCGGCCAGTAGATTTTCGACGAATCTACCGTGACAAGGAGTAACATTTACCGAGTGTACACATACTCTTTTTGGATCGTTTTAATTCACATTACTTGACAACTATGACAACTTGGAGTAGATAGGTATGGCTATCACTTTTTGTCACTTTGAGTATGGACTCTCTTGCATAACTCCATGGTGCTCGTCAGAACATAATATAACACTGCACCCATGTAAATTCTTTGTCTACCTCATGCCTCTTGATTTTCATGCTAAACAACTATTGAGTCGAACTGACTTGTGCAAACATGAGATAATTTGCACTATGCTGATTTTTCTTTTACTCAATTTACAGTGGCTATTGCCTAGCGTTGGGGGCTATCTAGAGCCTGAAGGTCTCGAAAAGACATACAGATTTGAGCAGTGGTCGATTCTGCCAAAGGTGGACATTTGGAGTTCAAGAAAATCATTTGACATGATCTTACCTGGTAAATATGTAGATCTGTTACAGTATTATCTGAATCTGCCACCCTAGCTACATTATCCGGTACCAAAATAGCCACATGATGCCCAGCTCAGATTGACGATATCGTATTTCTTGATTCTTATTGTGTATGCCTTTACAGACTTACAATGTGGTTGTTACATATACCCTTCTTACCGTTTACGTGAAAGGAAGATGCAAGTTAGCCTGTAAAACATTTGTAACCATAACATAACATTGGCACTATCAGCTTTGTACGACTAAACAGTTTTCCTAATTGAATAATTCAGTGAAAGAACTCTGCTGCAGGCTCTTATGTTATTTCATTAGGCATACTCTATGTTGCGACCTTGCTGAATGCTAACTGTCAGTTTCCCTAATTATGGTTTATGACCATGAGTTGTATGAGGGTGCTGACTAGCTGTTTTGTATACAGTGCTTGGTCCTTATACTCTAGAATACACACCAAATGGGCGCTACATGATAGTAGGTGGGCGAAAAGGTCATATTGCATTTATGGATATGTTGAATATGGAACTCATCAATGAATTTGAGGTCAGCTTTCAGTATTTAAGCAGTTTGTCAGTATGCAGGTTTACTTCTCTTCTGTTCTCTTTTTCTCAGTAAAATGTTCACTATTGAATTTCAGTGCTTTGCTCATAAATTAGACTCGCGAGAATGATCTTAGTCTGGTCCTCAATTTTGGTGGAAGTTAGCAGCACTAGAAGTTTGTGCCTTTTGTTAGACCAACTTGAAAGCAAGAACTAAATGAACACTGGAGTTTCGTTTGCTAGTTCGAAAAATATACGCATGCGAAGGCTAAGAGCCTAAGATACCATCGAGAAATAAGGATATCTATTTTGTGTGCTCGTAAGTTGTAAGTAAAGATGATGCACATTTTAATGATGGAAGGCGTGGGTGTTGAAGTCAAGGAACTACTTAATACTTCAGATTGTTCCAAGGTATTGAAACTAGAGTAACTGCTACCCAACAATTTGCTCACCTTGCAGGGTTTACATTACATGGTTTAATCGCCCTTGTACTTAGTTATAATCAGCCTTGTACTCCGGTTATTCTGATAACCTGTGAGTGCACCTAGTACAAGTTGAGTTTACGACTTAGTAGACCTAGTCATTGAGTTTTTCATTTCATATGATTTGAGTGATAGCAGCTCAAATTCAGATCAAATACGCTGAGTTTACTGTAGGTAGTTTTTCTTGTTTGCCTAGAGAAGAGTAAAGTCCATTGTTTCTCCGTTGGTTTCCAAGGTATGCAGAAGTGATAGGCGCTAAGCGGGTGGTGTATGGATGCCTAGTTCCTAGACGGTCACCTGGAACATGGTGACAAGCAGCCAAGTAGCCAACCGGGCACCTGGGCCAAGGACCATGCATCCAAGAGCAAAAATTACATAGAGCGGTAAGGGAGTAGGATGGAGGGTGGCTGTGGAGAATGAACAGTTCGTTGCAGCTGGCAGCTGGAGGAGGATGTTTTGTGGCGGTAGGGGAGTGTGACTCGTGGAGTTTGGAAAATGATGTCCCCTGTCCCCATGTTTTAGTCCATAACGGAGCGTGTAAGCAGCGCCTAATAGCATCTTTTGAACCTTGATGAAAGAAAGCGGACCTGATCCCTTCGCATTGTTTGTCCCTCGTAAAAAAGGAGAAATTTCTATATAAGGAAACCACGAATGTTGACACAAACTGAAGGGTACACTGGTACAAAAAATCCACACTCAATTCTAATATTGTTCCCTACTTTTCTCTGACATCAGCCTCTGGTTTTTATAATCACTGTGACTGTAGACATCTCCAACATTATTTCTTGTTGCACCTCATATAAGTATTGTACTTCTCTGATCTTACTTTTTTTTATAGGTGAAGGAAACTGTGTGCGACGTGGCATTTTTACAGAACGAGCAACTCTTTGCAGTCGCCCAGAAAAAGTAATTTATTGACTGTACTCAAGCTTTGCAACATATTTCCTTTTCTCATGAAGTATATCAACATGTTCCATTGTGCTAAAAAAGATGTAATAAGATGACCCCTACAGCTTGATGATGTAAAGAAAGGATGGACAAACTCATGATCAACAAAATAAAACCGTTGTCAGAATATGTTTGATATGTCATATGTGGACCAACCAGGTTATAGAATGACACAACATTTCAACATGATTCACTACATCGTTTCCTTGTACAATTTCCTATGAGTGGGATCATCATAAAATGGCATCTGTAAACAAAACTAATTTCTGGCAGTTTCTTGAACCGTTAGTGCATAAACATGTGGGTTAGGTACGGCTTAGGGTTGCCTTCTGACTTCAATATTCGAGAATGGGTTGTTGATCTGGACTCTGTAACTGTTATTTTCTTAAATCGTGTATTAATACTCTATGTGCAAATAGTGCTTACAAGTTGTGAAGGGCTGATTATGCTAATGAATTCTATACATTTTTAATATTTCCTCACAAGAATATTGTTCAAACAGGTATCCGTACATATATAATCGTCATGGCACAGAAATCCACTGTCTGAAGGTAATCATGATTTAAATACCTCTATGTTCTTGGCAACTTTGCCCTGTTTTTTTGATGATTTTGAAGAAGTAGTTGTATATATAGTAAATATATGTTCCTATTCCCTGCCTTTGTATGATCTCTACAGAACTACTCCCTCCGTTCGGAATTACTTGTCTTGGAAATGGATGTATCTAGAACTAAAATACGTCTAGATACATCCATTTTCGTGACAAGTAATTCCGAACGGAGGGAGTAGTGATTAATATAACTCTTATGTTAGGTACATTCAGTGATTTGTTCTTAGATCAGCTAATGGGAATACATAACCTCCCTTTTTTGTAGTTGGAAAACTAATAACTAGTGCCCACCACATATTGCTATGAATCTGCATGTCAGTGTGACATTCAGATGCATTTTCGATAACTGAAAGCTTAGTGGTGGCAAAATACCGAGCATGCAAATATCCGAATTGAATGTTCCTTTGTTGATGAATGTGATACTTTTTTTCATATAGGACTTTCCAAAAGAAACTTATTGGTACATAATAAATAGTTGAGTACTGCAAAAAATTGGTCGCAAGGAATTACTACGGACAGTGCTTAAATTTCTTAAGCATCGATCATAACACTAGTGTAGTGACACCTTCATAGCTATCAGTAATCATCGAATTTGTACCCAGTGCATCTCCACGAAAGACGTGCTATCTCCAAAATACTTCTTTTGGGAGTCTCAACAGTGATCACTCTTCCGTTTTACAGGAACATGGCAAATCTCTGAAGCTTCAGTTTCTGGATAAACACTTACTCTTGGCATCGATAAACAGCTTCGGGCAGCTCCACTACCAAGATATGAGCACTGGTGAGATGATTGCAAACTACAGCACAGGTCTTGGACGTACGGACGTAATGCGGGTAAATCCCTACAATGCCGTCATTGGCCTTGGACATGCTCGTGGGAAACTCACAATGTGGAAGCCAACCAGTGCGAAACCCCTTGTCACAATGTTGTGCCATAAGGGTCCTCTGACTGCAGTCGCATTTGACAAGGGTGGTCACCTTATGGCAACTGCAGGTGCTGACCAGAACCGGAAGATTAAGATTTGGGATCTCAGGAAGTTTGAGGTTGTGCATTCATACGCCGCACATGCTCAGTCCCTGGATTTCAGCCAGAAGGGGTTGTTGGCGAGCAGCGACGGATCTCTAGTGGAGATATACAGGGATTGCGGGGGCCAGGACTATAAAATCTATATGAAGCACAGAATGGTAAAGGGATATCAGGTGGGCAAGGTTTTGTTCCGTCCCTACGAGGACATCTGTGGGATCGGGCACTCCATGGGCTTTTCCTCCATGCTCGTTCCTGGATCAGGCGAGCCAAACTTCGATACCTTTGTTGACAACCCCATGGAGACCGGCAAGCAAAGGCGGGAGAAGGAAGTGCGGGCCCTCCTTGACAAGCTCCAACCAGAGACCATCATGCTTGATCCGAATGTGATAGCTACCGTAAGACAGCTGAAGAAGAAAGAGAAGAAAAACAAGAAAGAGATCGAGAACGAGATTGAAGGTGCCGTCGAGGCCGCCAAGAACATTAGGGTGAAGAAGAAGACCAAGGGTAGGAGTAAGCCGAGCAGGCGGGCCAAGAAGAAGGAGGAGGAGGTTCTCAGAGCCAAGAGGCCTTTGTTGGATCAACACAAGGAAGCCAGTGGGCACCCGGATAAGAAACAGCGGATCGGCGATGAGACCGGGCTGCCGAAAACATTGCAGCGGTTTGCCAGGAACAGGCAATCGTGATCTTAGTTATCAACTTATCCTTAGCGAGTGTGTGCCGTAGTCTATTATGTGAAGGATTAGCTGACAAGTACTCCCTCCGTCCGAAAATACTTGTCATCAAAATGGATAAAAAGAGATGTATCTAGGACTAAAATACGTCTAGATACATCCCCTTTTATCGATTTTGATGACAAGTATTTCCGGACGGAGGGAGTAGGAGACTTCATGTGAACTTGTTAGAAAAATATGCACCAAAATTTTATTATCTGATGGGCATTACGTTCTCCAGGTTGAAGTTTAGTTTAGGTCAGCTGTTCTTCCTGGGCTGGCATATATTTTTTTTTATGTTTGATGATGTCCTTAAGATCTAATAACTTGCGCCTTGGTGGTGTCTAACACTGTTTTATGTGCTGAGCTCCAATTCCTATTGGAATTCATAACACTGTTTAAGTAGGATAAATGTCCTTGGGTCAGAAATACTCGACCAATGCAGCATAGAGAGAAACAAAAAGTACAGGGGAAACACTTATATTCAGTAGTCTGGTAGAAAACTTTCGTCAGACGGGTCATTTGCCGTTGATGCTTTCCTAATCCCACGGCTGATATACTTGTAAGCAAACTGCCCAATTTAATTGGATCCGAGAAAATCTCGCATGCCCCGCTCCAACTACCTCACGTAGTCACATGCGATGCGAGTAAATCTCGCTTGCCTGACCCGTCTAGCCCACGCATCTCGCCAATCTCCCTCGCCGCGACGGCTACCTCCGCCACCACCCCGCTCCGCCCAAAACTCCGGGACCTCTACAACTGCTGCTGGTAGGCGGTGCACCGACCCGCGCCTGTCTTCTCGCCAATCCCTGCTCTCACCGTCGACGGTGTCGCCCCCATCGCCGGCCCGGTTCCCCGCTAGACCTTGCCCCGTCACCATTCATCTCACCATGCTGGTGCGCCGTTTGGCTCGGTAAAGAAGCTGCACGCATATCCCAGCCATTGCCCCCTAGTATATACTCACCTCAACTTGGGTTTGATTCATTTTTCAACACTTGATTTGATTTCTGTTATTCTGGATGCAATGCATGGTTTGATGAATTTCGTTGAGCATAATTATGTTATATCCGATGTGTAATGAATCACTATTTCATCTAGGATCTTTTTTTTTAATTTCTTATGCATATCAAATTATCATGTTTCCCAATCTTGACTGTAATATTTGTTCTCGACTTGATTTCTAATTTCCATGCTTCCACCCAAGTTTAGATATATTCCTAACTACTCCCTCTGTAAATTAATATAAGAATGTTTAGATAACTACTTTAGTATTCTAAACGCTTTTATATTAGTTTACGGAGGGAGTACAATGTCCATGCTTCCTAGTTCCATAGCATCTAAATTGCTATACAAATGCTTCTGGGCTCTATATATTTTGCTTCCAAATGCCAAAAAGAAAATCAATCAATATGTTGGTGATTCCAAACATCCGGTTGCCAAAGATTTATAGGTCTGCTTCAATATTCATTTTTCTATGCTTCAATTCGAATCCATGTGTGTATAGCATACCATCTTCCATGTATCTTGTATATAACATGTTTTCATCCAACCGGCAACGAGAACTTCAAATATGGCGCTACATTTGCTTCTATGGTTTCTGCATAAAGCTTACTTGCTTGCTGCTACTAAATTCTTTTTTTTTTTCATTTCTCCTACTTATAACCATAGGAAAAAGTTAATGTTCCCATATATTACGACATCTCTGTCTCCGTTGTAGGCACTTTGCTCGTGTGCTTTGTTCAACCCCTCCCCCCCCCCCCCCCCCCCCCCCCCCCCCCCCGCCGATAAATTATAATTGTTGTTGTAAGATGCTTTCACTTCTTATTTTTTCAATTGACCCAAGACAATGAAGCATTCCAACCCTGAGCATATGCTCAAGAGCCGTTATGTGGCATGCTGGTTGAAAGATGTTGTCCTAGGTCTTCCTACGTATGGGCTTCCAAACTATACTTCATATGCTTCTTCGGTTTAGGTAGAATGCTTACATTCTTCATGCTATTTAAAATAAATGTTGTTGTCATTTTTATCAAATATACCACACATCCGTATTATGTTATGCATGTTTCCTTGGTCTGCCTAGTTTGCTTCCGTAGTTCATGCTTCTACATTTTTATGCTTTTTCAGCACCATTTAAATTTAAACACGGCTCCATGTATGTTGTGAAAGAACGACTCATTGCTTTATGTCAGCCATGCTTCATACTTCCATGTTATGAATATGTTCCCTACAACATATAATTTTCTCTTCGTCTCAAATTTCTTATGCTTCCCCTGCCTATATATCCATATATGTCCTGATGAATCAAACTGTTGATTCGTGTTGTGCAGATGCTTTGCGTCAAACAATCACTAGTAGAAAAACACCTATTAGTCCCGGTTCGTAAGGGCCTTTAGTCCCGGTTCATGAACTGGGACTAATGGGTCGTTACTAATGCCTCCACCCATTAGTCCCGGTTCAAACACGAACCGGGACAGATGTGCCTCCACGTGGCCGGTCCGTCGAGCCCAGTCAGGGGGGCCTTTAGTCCCGGTTGGTGGCACCAACCTGGACCAAAATTCCATGTTTTTTTTAGAAAAGTGGCTGCTTTAGGGGTTTTGTGGGTTATTTTTAGGTTGTTATTAGCTAGCTAATAGAGAGAAATGTCCTCTCTTATATCTTCGTCCTCGGTTTATCAACGCTGCTGCTATGTTCATTTCACCTGCTGATATAACATGATCATGCATGCTCGCATCATACATCATCATATATAATAACAAGTCCTACTAATCATGCATCATCATACAACTTCTACTCGTTATTAATAATAAGTCATACGATCATCATCCTCATAGTCATCGAACCCAACCCTACATAATTGTTCTTAGCACATGACCATCAGTATCAGGTAGGACCTAAACACCCTTAAGGTAAAATAGCATAAAACAATATAGACCCTGACTCTCCATTATGAAGAATGGAGATCATCCTGTCTCCAATTCTTGCCCTTCGCTGCTTTTTGCTTCCAAGAAGCTCCTTACGACTGTCCATACATTTTTTCCATTCTTTGATTGTAATGTCTCCACTTCTTTTAGAAACCCGGTATGGACAGTTGAGATTCGTAGGACGACCTGGTTGTATGTTCAAAACATGAAGGCTACCATGCATATACATCAGATGAGGCACACAATCATTCGGGATTATCTATTGAAAAACATAGTAATAACTTCGTAGTTAGCAATGATGTACTAGTTTTAGAAGTGTGCAAAAAGATGCATGGATGTTGTAATAGTAAAAAATAATCTTACCAGGGTATCTCCATGGTAGTTACCGTAGTTCAACACGTGCACTAGTGGCACGTATTGACCATAATGTTGAGGAGTTTGATTGTAGATATTGTAATTCTCAAGATCGGTACAAAATGCGACCAGATGATTTTTCTCCTGATAAGTTAATTCGGAGCCTTCGGTGTAGTAGGTTCTGTCTACCATCTTCCGCACATTCTTTGAAGAATGAAAATAAGCTGTCAATGGAGATAAGTTGTCAACTATTTTGAAATAAACAATATAAATTACTTAATAACTATGTTAAGCTCACATGGGGGAAGAATTGGAGGTGTATCCACAAGGACCCAAATCGAAGGTCTCTCTTGCTCGGTTGTAGGATCACCAAGATCCATGGTGACAAGCATACCCTCATCAAGACCACACATCTTGCAAAGTGCTTCCCAATTTTTGCAACCAAAATGGGTTACACTTTGAGCATTGTACAATTTTACTTGAAAATCCACACCATGATGGGTACTTGGGATAATTTTTTTGGTTTCGAAACTTTCATGGTCTTCAAAACCCATCCTTTCCAAGACATAGCGTCTTGCAAAGCATGGGATAAGCTAGTCGAATTGGAAAAGATGAAAAATACACGTTAAAATAGTTGAAATCGTGCTTAGTTACGAAAAAAACTATTGTCGCGTCGTTGCGTACCGTATGAACATCGCAGGTCTCCTCGAGCTTAATGCTGAAGCGCCGATCTTCGTCCAGCTCAATGAACCTGTCGCAGATACCTCGGTCGTCGTGGCACCAGTCGCACTCCCCCGGGCGGTTTTCGTCGTCCGATGAGTACGACATTTCCGGCCTATGTTCATAATTCAAATATTAAACTAGATCATTATTATTAATCACGGGTTGACTATCGATGGTTGATGTACATAGCTCCTCCTTTCATTCCCGAGTGCATTATTATACCAAATTGTCTAGCACACGGGAATGGAGAACTTATCCAATATGAGCATTCAATAAGCAAAACCAAATCATAAAATAAGCAAAACCAAATCATAAAATAAAGTATAGTATTCAAATTAGCATGCATTCAATAATTATAAGCAAAAGTACATCATCTCTTGGTGTCTGAACATCGTCGAATATTATCACTAATACAACTAGAACCGTAGCGCCCGACGGGTATCGACGCGGGCGGTGGACACCCAAAGATAAGGAACCATCACAGGATCATAGCTCCAGTGAGATCCCTGAAGAACCTGCCAGGTATTGTCGAACCTGCCCTCCAATGCAACCATGTAGCGACGGACGTGCTCGTCCTCCTCGCTGACACGGTGACGTACCACCTCCGTGGTGTCCGGAAGCCTCACCACCGTCACTGGCCCACACGACCGCCACCAAACAAGGATCGGGTCAACAACGGGCTGCCTCCTCACCAACCTACGTCCCCCGGAAGGTAGCACCTCCCAATACCAGCCCGGCGGAGCCCAGTCCCGAACATGGCCCTGATCAAGCAGGCCTCCACCGCCGAGTCGACGATGACGAGGATGCGGGATAGGCATCACCGACGTTGATGCGGGAACTACTTCTATATATAGTTAAATAAAGTAGTTTTATTAATTAAATCAACTATCTAGTTCAACGACTAAGCACTTACTATAAATAAATAAAGTAGTACTTACTAAAAACAAACTACTTCTATATATAGTAAAATAAATTAGTTTATTAAATCAACTAGCTAGTTCAACTATATATAAACTACTTCTTATTTTTTTTTCCTTTTTCTAAATACTATGAACAAAAAAATCATTAAAATTCTATGAACAAAATTAATTACACAGTTAAATATCACCAAAAAATCTATTAACAATAATATCACCAAACATGCATAATTCAATAATAATATCACCAAACAAATCTATTAACAGAAAAAAAATCTAACATAATATGAACAAATTAATTACTACACATCTAATATAACAAAAAAATCTATGAACTACATATCTAAATTACTACACATCTAATCTAACAAAAAAATCTATGAACTACAAAAAAAATCTAAAAAAATCTAACAAAAATAAAAAAAGTTGCTCACGGTCGGCGACGGCGACGGCGAGGTGCGGAGCGGGGCGGCGACGGCGTCGAGGCGGTGCAGGCCGGGGCAGCGACGTCGATCGGGGCGGGCGGCGATGGCGCGCGGGGCGGGGCGGCGCGGGGCGGCGACGGCGTCGGGGCGTGGCGGGGCGGGGCGGCGACGGCGTCGGGGCGGGACGGCGACGGCGAGGTGGCGGCAGGGGACGCGGTGACGGGAGTGGAGGAGGAGAGATCGAAGTCGAGAGCGCTAAGTGCTGTATATATAGCAAAGACTTTGGTCCCGGTTCGTGAAATCAACCGGGACTAATGCCCCCCTTTAGACCCGGTTGGAGCCGCCAACCGGGACCAATGGCCTCTTTTCACCAGCCCAAAGGGCGGGAAACAAAGACCTTTGGTCCCGATTGGTGCCTCCAACCGGGACTAAAGAGTGGCATTGGTCCCAGTTATGGCCACCAACCGGGACTAAAGGCCGGCATTAGTCCCGGTTGGAGCCACCAACCGGTACCAATGGACCCGTCTAATTACTTTTTTATTTTCTGCAGCTGTTTTTTAGTTGATTCTTTCTGCAGCTGTTTGTTTAGTCCCACCTCACCAAGCGAGAGGCACTCGCAGCTGTTTATAAGCCCTGAGTGCAGAGACGATGAAGAAGAGGCTCAATGCTCACCTGCACGTTGGTTAGCTTCAAGCCTTGAGGAATACGGTAGACTGCATAGAGCTATGTGCAGTGTAGTTGACATTATTCTGAAAGGCTTGACGCAAATTAACGAGCATTGCGCCTCTTTTTTATTTTTAATGACTTATTACAACTCAGAAATAAAAAGAAAAAAATAAATGTAGCAGAAAAGAAAAAAACTATATAAAAAACCACTCAGAAATAAATAGAAGAAAAAATAGTTTTGATTAACTTTACTAAAAAAATGAGAATAGATGCTTATTTTTAATGACTTATTACAACTCAGAAATAAAAAGAAAAGAATAAATGTAGCAGAAAAGAAAAACTATATAAAAAACCACTCAGAAATAAATAGAAGAAAAAAATAGTTTTGATTAACTTTATTAAAAAAATGAGCATAGATGCTTATTTATAATGACTTATTACAACTCAGAAATAAAAAGAAAAGAATAAATGTAGCAGAAAAGAAAAAAACTATATAAAAAACCACTCAGAAATAAATAGAAGAAAAAATAGTTTTGATTAACTTTATTAAAAAAATGAGCATAGATGCTTATTTTCAATGACTTATTACAACTCAGAAATAAAAAGAAAAGAATAAATGTAGCAGAAAAGAAAAAAAACTATATAAAAAACCATTCAGAAATAAATAGAAGAAAAAATAGTTTTGATTAACTTTACTAAAAAAATGAGCATAGATGCTTATTTTTAATGACTTATTACAACTCAGAAATAAAAAGAAAGGAATAAATGTGGCAGAAAAAAAACTATATAAAAAACCACTCAGAAATAAATAGAAGAAAAAAATAGTTTTGATTAACTTTACTAAAAAAATGAGCATAGATGCTTATTTTTAATGACTTATTACAACTCAAAAATAAAAAGAAAAAACTATATAAAAAAACTACTCAGAAATAAATAGAAGAAAAAATAGTTGTGATTAACTTTACTAAAAAGAAAAAAACTATATAAAAAACTACTCGAAAATGAGCATAGATGCGCTTATAGAGAAAATTCAACCTAAATTCATAATAAATTTCTACTAACTTCAGAAAAATTTAGTACAAATTTAGGTTAAATTCTCTGTATAAGGGCATCTATTTTCATTTTGAGAGGAGCTCAACAAGGCAGAGAGGGAGGGGCTTATAAACTGGTCTGAGCCCCCTTCGGTTGGCGAGGTGGGACTAAACTCTGGCCGCAACGAGGACCAACCCTTTAGTCCCGGTTGGTGGCCTGAACCGGGACTAAAGGGTAGCCTTTGGTCCCGGTTCAAGCCACCAACCGAGACCAATGGTGTTGGGCCAGGAGCGAGGCCCATTGGTCCCGGTTCGTCCCACCAACCGGGACAAATAGATCCAGACGAACCGGGACCAATGGCCCACGTGGCCTGGCCGGCCCCCGGGGCTCACGAACCGGGTCCGATGCCCCCATTGGTCCCGGTTCTGGATTGAACCAGGACTAATGGGCTGGGCCGGCCTGGACCATTGGCCCGTTTTTTACTAGTGAATGCCAACCATGTATCACTAGTTTTTCAAATGTGTTGTATTGTCCTCTCCTCATGATGTCGACGGTGTCTATCTGAAGGCGGTGAAGGAGATGTGGAGACATGGGCGGAAACCGTGACTAAGGCCGCCCTTGAGAATAGTGCTTTCCTAGGCAATCCACCGACTTGATGGCGCGGGTGCATTGTGGCATGAGCTAGAATGCGTGAGCTCTAGCTCACGGGACCATGAAACCTGGCAGTCAATTGCTCGCAGCAGCAGCCCTGCTGTTTACAGTCACCACAATGGCGTCAACTTTCATTTGGTGATCCTTTGCATACGCATTCCCTATTGCACAACCACGGGCCAAGACAATAACCTCGCCTCCTAGCAGTTTTAATCTCTTACATGGACCTTGTATACGATTTCTTAGACTGTAATTAATTTTTTATTTATTTTAATTGTATTAGATTTTTACGGGATGGAAGCAGATTCCTTTTTCTTCAGAAGCAAATTTTTGTTTGTTTGAAAACAATCATGTGTACCATGGGAACCATTTTATGTTTGAGTGGAAACAAATTTAATTGTTGCCCATCGATGCAAATGTAACTTTCAGTGGAAGCAAATTTTCTGGTCGCTAGAAACAAGTTCTTGCTTCATTGGGGAGACAAAGTAAATATTTATAATGGGCACATATTCTCTAATGAATTTCTATTAGATCAAAACTACTTTGGCTATTTGTTGAAGCAAATTATTGATTTGATGGAAGCCTATATGTGAGAAATAAATCATGTGAAGAAAACAAAGTATCAATCCTGGAGGGTCTCATATAGCAAACTTTTTTTTTACATGAATAGGAATCAAACTCTTTTTAGGTTGAATTGGAATCAAACTTCTCTCCTGAACAATTGGAACCAAACATTAATTGCATGCAGTCTGTTGGCTTCACGTTTTAGGATAGGCATAACTACGGGAGAGTGGTTAGCGAGGTTGCCGTGCAATATTACATCCTACTAGTAGAATGCCCGTGCGTTGCCACGGGCTTTTGAAATATTTTGCTAAAGTTATATAAACATAATGCATGTTAAATTTCACATTTAGAGAAAAGATAGCTGGGCGTAGTTGGGTAATAATTGAAGTCCACTTCACTTGCAATGTAAATTGATTAAAATAGCAATTTGACGATGTATACATATACAGCAATTATCTAACTAAAAATACGTTACAAATTAAAATTTACTTGATGCACTTAAGAAATTATCTCATAATCAGGAATGTTGTCTATCCAATTTTTTTAGCTTACTTGCTCAGCCTTATTCTGACCTCAGCTACTCTCTCACCACAAGCAGCCCTCTCACTCTCTCACCCCATGCACCCCTCACTCTATGTGTTCCTATGCCGATAAGGCTGACAATACGTAGACGATGAAAGTGACCGTCATGAACTACATTATTCCTCATCTCTTCACCCAAATAGATCTTTCTAACACAGCTCCACCAATTTCTTCTATTTTTCGTGATTGCTCGGGATGGATGGTGCAAACGAAATGCTGTAACATGATGTGTCGGCATCCCTCTAAACACTACCACCATCTCCGCCACCTGAGATATCATGTACCCTACCTTCAAATCCGTTAATCTCCTGCCCCTTCTCATCCAACGATGACCCGCTTTAGTTCTTCGTCTTCGTCCTGTAGTCGAAGATTTTTTTTATTAGACACTCTGTCGACCCGCCCGCCTCTACCTGCCTAAGCACATGCCACCGCCACCCTACAGCCGGCGAGTGTTGCCACACGTCGCCACTTGCTCAAGTCACCACCTCTGTCAACGCTGACGCCAGTCGTCCCTCTAAAATCTACCACCATCTTTGGTGCCCACGACCTCCCGCACCCTGCACTCGATACCGCTAACCCCTTGCCTCTCCTCCGCCGCCAACACCCACTGCTTCTACTACTCTTCTTCCTCCCTCTTCATACTTTTTTCTCCGTCGACTCTATTGACCCGCCCACCTCTACCTACGAAACCACTTGCCACCGCCATCAACAGTCAACAAATGTTGTCACACACTACTACCTCCCTCTACCCGAGTTGCCGCCTCTACTGCCACCCAACCCTCTAAACAGTGCCACAATCTCTAGCGCTCGTGACCTTCCGCACCACAATATATTAATGCTTGGCCATATATGAAGATAAAAGAAGGATCAAGATGGTTCTCTGAAGAAATCATACCATCTCTTGTCACACATCATGTTCATAGATCGTAGGCATACTCTCTTCTCTCAACTTCATTATCATCTTTTTGGACTACAAAATCTAACACTCATGTTCTGAATAATCAGTAGAATAAATTAATTTCAAGAACATGTCATTGGTGAATTATTTGGGTCCATACTTAAAAATAATAATCAGTTATGCCTGAGAGATATTTGGCAGGTTACACCGAATGCCATGTAGAAGCGATACCCAATTTGAATGGATGCATCGTCTTTCGAGTCCGATAAAAATTATCATTGGCATGCAAACTTGAGATACTTTGCCATCACCTGCGTTAAGTATGGCGCCTCTCCGCCGCAAGAAAGAGGTGGGCTTCAGAATCAGATCAATAAAGTAAGTGAGATCCGAAATTTCTGGAATTGATGTATGGGCGCAAGAAATTTTTGTCGGAAGATATTGATTAGGTGGGATATAGCCTCCTACCGTATGGCAAGAAAAATCGGTAATAAAAACCAGATCCGAAAGGTGTGCTTTCTTTGGATACAAATCGGTGTGGTTGATGCTTGACATACTTTTTTTTGGAAGTTGGCAAGAAATCGGTGTGAGCGAGAGGTCGTGCGAGAGGGTCGAGCGAACGAACTATGTATGGGCTCCCATATTTTTTGTAAATAAAGAGATAAAAACCAATGAGAGGTGAGACAAAAAAACAGACGAAAAAAAACATGGAGGCGAGGCTACCAAGTCATACGTTAGGAGTAGAGAATCAGGAGAATGGATCCGGAAGGAGATCGAGGTGGATCGGAAAAGGATCGTTTCCTGCCCGTTTGTAATGTGTTTGGTCGGAGAACGGACTAAAATGATCCCTCAAAGATCAATCTAGCAGGACCTAACAAGGAATCGAGTGCTTACTCAGAGTACCAAACTTCTCCACTTAATAAAATATCCATGTACTGACCAGACTGCATATATAGACATAAAACTAACAGGACAAAATAATTCAGTCATACACGCAAGATAAAATTGGCAGCCAACTGCATTTTCATTTCAAATAGCACTTGGTATCTACATGGACCAGATAACTGGAAAAAGGTTTGCTAACTCTCCTGAAAATGCACACCTGTCAGACCATTGGACATATGAAAACTACCAAGTGGAAATATATATTTGAATAATTTTTGAGTGCACAGATTAATGGGAAAGAATGTCACTTTCAGCGATGAAGACATGATGGTGTTCATCTTCCAAAATTAAGCTAAAGAACACCAATAATGTTTCTACCTAGAAATAAGATGAGAAAGTAACAGCTTAATGATCGAAAAGCTTAACTGAAAGCTATACAGGTTCTCTCCTAGCAAGTATATACATGTAATTAATGGTCAAATCTGCCATTGTTCAGATATAACATATATGCAGCTATATATATATATACATGTTCTCTCAAGGCATTTATACATGTATTGGTCAAATAAATAATGGGGAGTGCTTCGGTACAACCCCCCTAAAACGTATAGTGGATAGTATGGTAATTTCACATTAGGTATAGGAATACCCACCCGACGCCGTATGTCCGCGCGCGACGGCATATGCCCGCCCGCGTATGCCGCACCCGTCGCTGTACGTACGCCCGCCCGCGTATGCCGCACCCGTCGCTGTACGCACGCCCGCCCGCATACCCGCACCCGTCGCCGTACGTCGCCGTCGTACGCCCGCACGTCTCGACGTTGGCGTCGACACTTGTTCGAGGAAAAAAAACCTGAACCCTAATGCATCCACGCCGTCTCCACGCCGGCCCCCGTCTGCGTTAAGTCGCCGCCGCCCGGGTCGCCGCCCAAAGAGGCCGCCGCGCCCCGGCGCCGTTACCGCTGCCGCCGCGCCTGCCCAGGCTCCGTTGCCGCTGCCACCGTGTTCCATTCCCGTCGCCCAGATGGCCGTCCACCCACGATCTACGTCGCCGCCTCCCTCCGCGCAGTACGCCTGCTACGACCAGTCGTCGTCCTCACGCCGTCGACACCTGCCTCCGCCGGCCAGCAACGTCAGGCCGTCATCACAAGAAATGGATCCGGCTGAAATCCTGGCCACCGTGCAAGAGGTTGGTTAGAGACAACATTGTGCTTGATGAAATAATTGTTTTAGGGATGATGTTACACGGTGTTTGATTGATCGTATAAATTTTTTTTAACTATGTATAGTTAGAGGAGGAGGGCGATTATGATGGCAATGATTACGACGAGGACAACGAAACCTCGTCACTGAATATGAATGAACCTGCTGAGGAGAACTACATGAGTTTGGATGAATCTTATAGTGGCAATGTAAGTGTGATCAAGGTTGATAAAAACAATTAATATGGTAGACCGCACGGAAATTTTCATAATTTTTTGCATCATGCAGCGACATGGCGATGATGATGATGATATAGATATAGATGATTCATTTGCCCAAAGTGCACTCCGGGTATGTCATAAATAAAATCAGAGAAGAAATGACATAATAACCATATTAGCGCTTACATGTTTTTTTTGCAATGCGCGCAGATGAACGAGGACGGGGACTTTCTGAGGAATATTGTGGACGATGAAAGTGACAAATCGCACGTTGATCCATCTCATGATGACAGCTCCAGCAAAGTAAGTTTTCAAACTTACAAAACTACATTATTACATATTAAAATAATAACTGACTGACATAAATGGTTTAATGCATTAATTTACAGGGAGATGTAGATGGTACAAGTGGGAATGATGAGTATGTTGGTGATTATCTGTTTAATTTTGACATCGGATTTGATGAATATCAACAAGAATCATTGGACATGCATTGGAAGGTCATGAGGAAGACGTTCAAGTCACTAGGAGAGGCTTACATTTTCTATAACCAGTATGCTTACGAGCGTGGTTTCAGCGTAAGAAAGGACTCACTGAAATATTCGAAAGGTCCTGAGGGAACTAAGCGCTTGAGAAAGTATCGGTGTGCGAGAGCTGGGAAACGACTGGCAAAACTTTGTACAATGGAAGGCAGGACCCGCAGACTGAGAGGGGAGACGCGTTGCTTCTGCGATGCGCATATAACTTTGAAACTTGATAAAGAGTGTGACGTTTGGTATGTCAGCAGTTTCAATGATGATCACAGTCACGTTCTAGCTAGACCGGATGAAGTCACGTTTCTTCGGTCTCATAATCAGATAAAAGAATATCAGAAAGCTGAGATCTTAACCATGGCAGGTGCTGGAATCAGGAAACATATGATTTATGATAATCTCGTCAGTAGGTATGGGTCATATGCAAAGGCTGGTTTTGGGAGGAAGAAGCTTTATAACATGTGTTATAGAGAAAAAATGAAGTTGCTTGCACAAGGTGATGCAGACACTGCCATTGGGATCATGTTGACCAGAAAAGAGAGAGATCCAGATTTCTTCTTTGAGCACACCGTCGATGAGGAAGGAAGGCTGAAAACATATTCTGGTGTGATTCTCAATCACGTCGAGACTATGTTGACTACGGTGATGTGACAGTCTTCGACAGCACATACAGGATGAATAGGTATGGCATGCCATTTATACCTTTTGTCGGTCTGAACAACCACCGTTGCACCACGGTATTCGGTTGTGCTTTTGTGTCTGACGAGACGGAGGATACATATGTCTGGCTGCTTCAGACATTTTTGAGGGCTCATTGTCAGAAGAGGCCCAGGTCAATAATTACTGATGGAGATGCAACTATGATTAAGGCCATAAGAAAGGTACTTTCGGAGGTTTGGCATCGTCTTTGCTCGTGGCATATTGAGAAGAACATGCAGAAACACCTTCATCATAAGTCTCTAAAGGAGTTCAGGTCTCTACTTTATTATGCCACTTCAAAGAAGGTATTTGAGGAGAGATGGGCAGCGTTTTGCGCCAAATGGCAGTCGGAGAAAACAAAAACATGGTTACGTCGGATGTACAAGAAGAAAAGGCTTTGGGCTGCATCATATTTGTCAGGTGGGTTTTTCTTAGGCATGCAAAGTAACCAGCGAAGTGAGAGTCTGAATTCATGCCTTCACTTGCATCTAGACTCCGGTATGACTATTGTTGATATGATTGTGCACTATGAGAACTGCATAGTTCGTCTTCGTGAGAACGAGGCGCATGAAGATTACACAAACTCACAGACAGTTCCAGTACCAGTATTGGACGAGTGTAAAGATATTGAGAAATCAGCTGCCCGTGAGTTCACTGCGGCAAACTTTTATATCTTGCAGGAAGATATGAAGAAGGCACGGGAGCTTGAGGTCCTTGAGAGACTGAGAGGAGTAGACACTCACAGATTCATACTGATATGGAAGGAAAATAGGGATATAAGATTCACTGTGGAGTACACCCCAGGTAACTCCGAAGAAACTGTGAGGTGCAGTTGCAGAAGCATGTATCGCAAAGGACTTCCTTGCAAACATATTCTTCATGTTCTGATTCAGCTACGCTTACGTGAGATACCTGAGTGTTTAGTGCTACGGAGGTTGAGCCAAGTTGCAAGGGGTGGACTTCCCGTGAAGCGCACTCGCGATCTGTTTGCGTGGGGATGGGCAGGTGCAGGTGACAGAGCTAGGTACAGTGAGTTGACCATCTTATCTGCTGAAGCAACTCATAAAGCATGTCATAAACCATTTTTATTCGACAAGTTGAAGGCGGCTCTGAGGGACATAATAGATAATGATTACACTGAGGAGGATGAGCCTGGTGCGGGGGTACAGTTTGTGAACGACAACGCATTTGAGCCTAATCAAGATCATGGTCTTGTTCGTGATCTCGCTAAAGTTAACACCAAAGGCGCACCAAAACAGAATGTTAAAGGCCGCGGTAAGTATGGTCCTGATTTCACTAAAAATGGGCGACTTAAAGCTTTTGATGAGAAAAGCAAACGTCAATGTGGACAGTGCGGTCTTACGGGTCATTATAAGTCCACGTGCCCTCAAAATCCTAAGTATGATTTTCTTATGTTATTGTAAATCTTATTGTTCAACCCGAATTTATTTGTTTATTGTGAATTAACACATATCTTACTGTTATGTAGGAACTTTGTTTGAATTGTGGAGTATGGAAGATTGCTATGGATTGATATGGAAGATTGCTTCACCCTTTCATTGGAGACAGTTATTGATGTTCTACATATGTGATCTTTAATAATTGTTGAAATATGTTATATGAACTTATTTTACTTTGTTGATGTCAGACTATTTGCTACGATATACCGACATAAGTAGTAGTTTTAATGAAAGACTATGTAATGCAACAAGGAGTTTCTACTTTGTGTTTATTCATGTGCTCATTTTGCACAGAACTGCCATCGCTGTTGTTTTGACAATGTCGTCGCTGTTTACTGTTATTTTGTTCTTTGTTGTTTTTTTGCTGTACGGTCGTCGTCGCTTACAACCCCGTCGGTTTTATTATTATTTTTTTTAAAAAATACTGACAAGTGCGCCGGCGGCACTGTCCCACAGCGGCAGCGTCGGGCAGCTGGCGGCAGTACGAAGTAATCAGCTGGTACGACAGCTCATGTGCCGCCGAGTATATAAGCCGGTCGTTGCGCCCTCCATCGGGCGAGGTGGGACTAAACATTTCCCGTCGCCCCGCGTGGAACTTGGGCCGTCGTCCCGCCGCTGCTACTTGGGCCGTCGTCCGCCGCCTGCTGCTTGGGCCGTCTTCACGTCGCGGGCGTATAGTGTTATTTGGCCGGCCCACGCGGTCACACGCGTCGCTGCAGGCACGGCGGCTGCGGGCAGCCAAGTTTTTAGTCCCACCTCACCCGACGGAGGGCGCGACGACCGGCTTATATACCCGGCGGCGCATGAGCTATCGAACGTCTTTGATTAATCTGCTACGCCACCCGTCGGCCGACGCTGCCCTATTGGACAGTGCCGTCGGTCCTGTCTGACCTTAGACTAGTCGGCGCACTTGTCGGTCAATTTTTTTTGAGAATGGACAATTAAGAACGTCGGTGTTATAAGCGACGTCGTCTGTGCTCACGTCGGTCGGTGTTACACGCATAATAAATACATGTGCATTTTTATTAACGTTCAGCAGTACAAGAAAACATGGACTGGCGTATCCAAACAATTTGACGACCATAGAACTATGAATATGCATATCAAGATTTCAAATTGAAAGACAATGGCTTGAAGACAACGTAATAATCCAAATGTCATTCTCGCCTTAATAAATATTCAAAATAGTAGTGTCTTCTTCGACACAAGATATCAAAGTCGAAATAAATGTAAACATTATTTGAGCCTACAAAATTTTCTAGTACAAAAATTTAGCCACATTTATTTCTTCTTTGCAAGCCGGGTAACTTTGTCCTTCACATCGTTGAGCGTATTTTCCTCTGCAAAAATAAGCTGCGCAATCATTAAGTCCCTCGATTTATCAATTGACCCCTGTTAGAACTTCATATTAGTACAATTTAAATAGTATTACATTATGAATTTAATTTAATATAAGCATTTGAAATAAACCAGACCTGAGAAAAATGGCTTGTCCATTTTTCACCGTTCCAATACTGAAAGCACCGAAGAACAAATAATCCACATAAATTGCTGGTCCATACAAACAATGGTTCATAAGTTCGCATTTCATGTAAGATATTACAACAATATAAAAGTATTTACTCACCCGTCTTCTTGTTGTGGCATCTTACACGTTTTGATAGGCCAGTTAGACACATCCGGATAATTCACAGCACCGCTAGCATTCGCATCACATATGTCATATCCAAGTTGTTTTCTCTGTTCATATAGATGATAGCACGAAAAGAATTTAACATACTTCAGTTACTAAATGATAGTTTCAATATGCTCATGTAAATTTATGTCGTACCAGCTCCTCAACTTTTTCTCTAATTTCACTGTCAAGTTCTTGTCCTGTCGTGGTTTTGTCACGACAGTTGTCCTAGAGAAAGGACTTAGTCGTGGAGCCATCGCTATGGGTTAACTTGAAGGGGTTAAAGCGGACACAAAGACACGAGGGTTTATACTAGTTCGGCCCCTTCGATGAAGGTAAAAGCCTACGTCTAGTTGTGATGGAATTGATATGGTCTCGATGGCTAGGGAGCAAACAAGCTTCGCCTAGGCTCGAGTTGTGGTTGTCTATCCTGAACCGCCGCCGGGTCGTCCCCTTATATACACGGGTGACACCCGTCGGTCCATAGAGTCCAACCGGTTCATACTCGTATCCCGGTTGGTATCTCTCTATTCCTATCTTACAATACAAGTTATACATCAGGCCGGTTTACGGCTACAGGTTCTAAACCAACTACAGGCCATAGGCCTTCATCTGTTTACATTACTAATGAAGTTAACCCGGCCCAAATAGGCCGGTTCACGGCTAGTGGTAATATCCCCAACATTAGGCCCCAGATTGATTTGAACTGGTTCATGTCAATCCTTCACAAAAAATTTGTCTTGGACATCTTCTGGTAATTGGTAAACCGCCATGTTGTCATCATTTCTGGTTGCTGTAAACCGGCATGACGTCATCATGAAGTTAACATTTATGACGCCCTCCTTTATCAATAGCTCTTGGATTCGCGCGCTTGACCTAACTCTGTTGCCTTATAAATAAGACCGAAGGGTCATTTCCTTTTCTTTCCCTTCGTCTCTTCTTCTTCGTCTTCCTCGCGTCGCCAGCCTTGGAGCTCCGCCACCGCCGTCGACCTCTGCCTTGTCTTGGGCCGCTGCATCAACCTGAACGCACCAGAGTACTGCGGTATCCTTCCGCGTCTTCTCCGTTTCCAGTAAGCCTTCTTTTCCTCTTGATCTAGACCTGTTCTTAGGGTTTCATGTTCGCGCTGTGTTCGTCGCTTGCTCATACTCGTACTCTGACTCTTGAATGAACCTGTGAACCCCTGCTGTGTTTAGTAGCAATCTTTTAGCATCCGCCTGTAATTTCACATCTAAGTCCATAGATCTCACGCACATGCCCACTCAATGGTTCACTTCCGTTCTGCCTCTCTCTTTGGAATATTTTTTGTTTTTCTGAGCTTGCTGTAGATCCATGGCTGTAATAGGATCTTGTGAAACCTGTTTCTGCATACTTAGCCGTCCACAACTTTTGATTGCTTCCGACGTTTAGGTCAGGCGGTTTAACTTACCATAGGAAAAAGTTATTAAACCAGTATATACCATTAGTCCCCTTGTTGAACCGCCAAAATCCATATGATGCCGCATCGTAGAAACCCGGTTTATATGTATTGCCTCAGGTTTAGCATTGTTCAGACCAGCACCTTCTTTTATCCAACATATTCTTGAACCGGAATTACCTATTTCTTGTAGATCTCACCATGGCCAAACAAGTATATGAGTGCAATTGGGTTCCTTCTCGCGTCACAGAATCTCAGTTGGATGATCTAGTCCTGATCGGCGCTTTAGACAACAAAGATACGATCCACTGGAGGGTTCCTGGAAATGAATGTCCTCCCACACCTCAAGAGGGAGAGGTTGTGGTCTTTGTAGATCACTTGGCCCGGGGCTTCAAACCGCCTGGTTCTAAATTTTACCGGGATGTGTTAGCCAATTTTTAGCTCCGTCCACAGGATATTGGCCCCAATTCCGTTACCAATCTATGTCACTTTCAAGTGCTCTCTGAGGTATACCTTCAAGAGGAGCCTTCAGTCGAGTTGTTTAGAGACTGCTTCCATTTAAACCGTCGCACTGAATTTACCGACGGCCCCAATACTGAATTGGGCGGTATGGCCATTCAGAAGAGGAAAGAGATCACTTATCCCCACGTCAAACTCCATACTCACCCCAAGGAGTGGAATGCAACTTGGTTTTATTGCAAGGATACCTCCCCTGACAATGAAAATCCCTTGCCTGGCTTCCGTCCGGAACGGCTCAGCAACACTCACCCTTTTCCACAAAGACTAAGCGCCAAGGAGAGAATTAAATATGCTCCGCAACTGTCCAAGCTCCGAGCCTTTATGGCCAACGGTTTAACGGGAATAGACCTTGCACGCTGCTGGATATCATGGAGCATATTGCCTCTGAGCCGGCGCTCCGGTTTGATGTGCAAGTATACTGATAGCATCGATGACCCACTCCGACACACTAAAATCCAACTCTCCGACGATGAAGTCACAGATTCTGTAAAGAAGATGTTGAATGAACCGGAGCACCTTTGCGCTCAAACCGGTCTGCTTCCTTACTGCACCACCAACAAACCGCCAGCGATAAGATTTTAATTGCTCTATTGTTGAACCTGTTACTGCTTTCTCTATCTAACATTAATTACTGCTGAACCAGGGTGATAATCTGTTTTGGAGCAAGAAGCTTCCACAAGACAAAATAGAGAAGGCAGGACGGTCAATCCGGCCCAAGACCAAGGTTATCAAGAAGCCAGCTCACAAGAGAAAAACCACCGCTTCATCTGATCCAGCTATTGATGACGATGTGGGTAACCCGGACCTTGAAGTAGAACTTGATTCACTAGGCTTACTTTTTACACGCCTTATTGATGATGATGCTTGTCAGGACGACGCTGAAGCCAGCAATGCTGAAGTCGCTGAGGTAACTATTCTCTCTTCCGATTCAGAAATCTTGCCTTTGCCAAAATTTCGCCAGGCAAACCGGAAAGTTAAATTTTCTCATCCTCTTGCTTACTTGGATCCCAAATTTCTTATGAAGACTCAGCAACATGAAGCTCGCCGCACAACCCGGCACAGTGGTCAGGTAGTTACCTCCGCCGGTTTACCAAACAGTCCGATTCGAAAACACCGCTCCGAGGTCTCCGACCTTTTTATTGATTTAAATCCTAAAGCAGGTTTCTTCCGTCAACCTCTTAATCCATCCGACTCTGATTATCAGGTTACTTCTCATTCATCCTCTGGTGAATCGTCGGCCACTCAGCTGCCACCACTGAAAACGGTTCTTGGGTAAGCTAGGCTGAACATATGCTTCCAGTATACTCTGTAATGATTTATGCTACTCCTTGACTCTTTGTTTTTCTTTCAGGGCTAAACCTAAACCGAGCAAGAAGGCCCGCCTGGATAAAGCGGCGGAGGAAGATGTCGCCCCAGAACATGATACAACGCCAGATCTTGAAGCGTTTGCTCCTGAGGATATTCCTAATGATCCTCCTTTGCAAGACGATGCTATTCCTGAGGAAAGGCCTATTAATACTTCAGTCTCTGCTGATCCGCCTGCCAGCTCCGTCCGGATTGAAAAATCCCGCAGTCCTGCTGATAAACCGACTGCACCAACACAAACCGGCGAATCCAAAGATGATGACGTTGTGATTATCGGTGTAGGTCGCTTTGAACCCGGGAATCCTGTCACCTTAACCAAGCATACCGTAAAAGAAGATTTTTCCGCTCTGAACAAAGGAAAATGGAATGTTGAACTGGAGACATATGCTGCTCTGAGTGCCCAAGATCTTCATTCCGGCTATTTGAACCGACTTTATACTAGCCGTGACTGTGAAGCTGGTCTGGTAAAGATGATGAGGGATAAATTTGAGGTAACTTACTTCTTTACTTACTGCCATTGTATCAGTCCTCCTAGCCCCCAAGGGCCGGTTTGTAACCTTCGTCAAACCGGGACTTGAATATAATCCTCAACACTTTGAAATCCGTCAATATAGCCCCCAAGGGCCGGTTCAACTTAGCATAATTAAACCGGGGCTCCAATAAAAAACTATCATCAGAACATAATTTGATCAAATAGCCATTAGCCCCCAAGTGCCAAGTTGAATACCTGTATTGAGCTTGGGACTTTGCAATCTACTAATATATGAAAATTGAAGGTGCATTAGCCCCCAAGTATCAAGCGTATAACTTGTTATGCGATTGGTACTTAAAATTCTTGGACCGCTTGTTTAAAGCTAAATGCTGTCTGCATGCAGGCTGAGGTGAGAATCAAAGAGGACCGGATTGCCGATTTGCAGGAAACCTTAAAAACCCAACAGGCTGAAACAGACAAGGCACGGGAAGAATTAACCAGCACCTTGAGCATCGCTGAATAGCTGAAGGAAGGCTTCAAGAAAGAGCGGGCTGATTGGTCCACTGAGAAGGCCGCTTTAACCAAAAGAGCTGAAAATGCTGAAGCTGCCCTTAAACCGGTGGTAGATGAGCTTACTGCCGTAAAGCGGCAAATACACTCCATGACCGCTGCGATCTTTGGTAAGCTCCTTTTAATTTCTGTGACAACTTGAGCCTACTTATAATAAATCCGGTTTGAGATTGTCCTTGTATTGTTGCAGGTACACGCATCGGGCACTTAGGGTCAGATGTGCGGAAGAAGCTGAAGGCTGCCTACACCTTAGTGGAACAACTGTATACCGGAGCCCAGCGGATCATCACAACAGCCTCTCATAACAACCGGGCACCCTCTTTAATCCAGGACACTCTTAACAGGTTGTCAATGCTTTCGGCCCGGATTGAGGAGCTGAAAAAATCTGCAGCTCGAACCGGAGCCATTAACGCCTTGATCCGGATAAAGGCATGGGTGCCAGATTTCGATCTTGTGGAGGCAGCTCAAGGCTATCCCAGCCTGAAGGAAGACGGCTCTGAGTTCAACGAAGATGATTTGAGGGCAATAAACCGTGCAGTGCGCCCTCTGGCTTGTCAATTAGCTGAAGAGGCAGACTTGACGCATTATCAAGCGCAATACAACAATCAGAACAAGCGAGTGCCTGCCCCAACTCTTGAAGCGGAGAATCTGATTCCTCCAATCCATAAGCATACTTACGCTCCTGATATTGAACCGTCTTCTCTGATCCATGAAGAGGTTGTTTTCCAAGCTTTAATGGGAATCGACTGGACCACTGTTGATTTCCAGCCAATGGATAGAGATGAGGAAGCTGAAGCGGCGGAGGACGATGAGCAGGCTTGAACCGGAAGCCGGTTTAGATAGCTGTCTTTGGCATCCTTCCAAAATAACAATGATCTTATTTGGGCACCGTGTCGCCTTGTAATAGGATAGTTAATACTTCTGCCTTGAATATGCCTTCGTGCATAAGTACTGAAGCTTTTGTTGGAAAAACCTCAATTTATATTTCCTGCAATCAGAAAAATTTGAACTTCGGTGGCGGTTATACTGCCAGCCGGTTTATGATCTTGATATATGTATCAACAATGTAACAAATAGGTGATAAAAAGTACCTACCATATCTGAGCATGAAGCTGGCTTAGCCAGGCTTGAAGCGGAGGTTTTATAAACCATTACCGTCAAAGGGGGGAGAAAACAGCTCCCGTATAAACCGTACTGAGTCAATACGAGCCCCCTTGTTACTCCATGATGTTAACAGGAAAGGTAAACCGGGCATACTTCTCCCGATTAAAAGGGAATCAAATCCATCGGCTGAACCGGAAAAAGGTGTTGTTGACATAAAGGAAATACAACAAAAACAAAGAAAAACAGGCCACGAAAATAATATGGAAGCAAAGGCAATAATAAAGACCGTTTGCAAAAAATATGCTATACTGAGCTGATCAGATGGTGTTACCATGGTCGGACAGGACCAAGCCCCCAATAGGAGTGACAATGATTCAAGTCAGCCAGGTCCCCAAATGAAACCATGGCATATATGCCAATCAAGAGGCGTGGCAATGGTTCGGGTTCGACCAAGCCCCCAAGTGATTTTGTGGCCTTAGGCCGATCAAGAGGCGTGACTGGTTCAGACTTGACCATGTTCCCAAGTGATCTGGTGGCTTTCGCCTATCAAAAGGTGTCGCGTTGGTTCGGACGCGACCAAGGCCCCAAGTGATATAAAAAAGCAAAATTCAAGGGGTAAACCGGAGGCCGTTTTAAAACAGAACCACTCCATGTAACCACGCATGATAAGAAAAGACAGAGACCCCGCTTTAGCTGAGGCTCTGATTTTATTATATCAAAGATAATATATACACTGTCATGATATGTACATAGATAGAGCCGATGGCTCAAGTGTAGTAAGGCCGAAGATGAGCTATGTTCCACGGCCTGTTGGTCTCCTCCTCTGATGTGCGTGAGTCTTTATGCTCTCGAATATCAATCAGATAGTACGACCCGTTGTGCAGATTCTTGCTAACCACGAAAGGTCCCTCCCAAGGTGGGGATAACTTGTGCATATCTGTCTGGTCTTGGATGAGTCGAAGCACCAAATCTCCTTCTTGAAAAGTTCTGGTTCTAACCCGGCGACTGTGATAGCGACGAAGATCTTGTTGATAAATCGCCGAACGGGCAGCCGCTATATCACGCTCCTCGTCCAATAGATCCAAAGCGTCTTGCCGTGCTGTCTCATTGTCCGCTTCAACATAAGCTGCCACACGAGGTGAATCGTGCCGGATATCACTAGGGAGAACTGCCTCCGCTCCATAGACCATAAAAAACGGCGTGTATCCTGTGGATCGGTTGGGCGTAGTATTAATACTCCATAGCACAGATGGTAGTTCTTCAACCCAACATCCTGGTGTTCTTTGCAATGGAACCATAAGCCGGGGTTTGATGCCTCGCAAGATCTCTTGATTAGCCCGTTCTGCCTGCCCATTGGACTGGGGGTGTGCCACTGATGATACGTCAAGTCGGATGTGTTCACGTTCACAGAACTCCTTCATAGCGCCCTTGGATAAATTGGTACCATTGTCAGTAATGATACTGTGTGGAAAACCAAACCGGAAAATCACCTTTTTGATGAACTGCACCGTTATTGCCGCATCACACTTGCTGACAGGCTCCGCTTCAACCCACTTGGTAAATTTGTCAACTGCCACCAAAAGGTGGGTTTTCTTATCCTTGGATCTTTTAAAAGGTCCGACCATATCTAGCCCCCAAGTTGCAAACGGCCAAGTTATTGGGATCATCCTCAATTCTTGAGCCGGCACATGAGCACGCTTTGAAAATTTCTGACAGCCATCACACCGTTTAACTAAGTCCTCCGCATCAGCATGCGCTGTCAACCAGTAAAACCCGTGACGAAACGCCTTTGCCACCAGAGACTTTGAACTGGCGTGGTGTCCACAATCCCCTTCATGGATTTCTCTTAAGATTTCACAGCCTTCCTCAGGAGAAACACAACGTTGAAACGCCCCTGATACACTGCAATGATGCAATTCACCATTGACAATCGTCATAGACTTGGATCGCCGGACTATCTGCCTGGCTAGAATCTCATCCTCTGGCAACTCTCCCCGGTTCATATACGCAAGATAAGGAACTGTCCAATCCGGAATGACATGCAGGGCTGCCACCAATTGAGCCTCCGGATCAGGAATAGCCAAATTCGCTTCACCTGGGATCTTGACTGACGGGTTATGCAACACATCAAGAAAGACATTAGGCGGGACCGGTTTGCGCTGAGAGCCCAACCGGCTTAAAGCGTCCGCCGCTTCATTCTTTCGACGGTCCACGTGATCTACCTGATAACACTTGAAGTGACCCGCAATATTATCCACCTCACGACGATACGCGGCCATGAGCGGGTCCTTAGAATCCCAAGTACCAGACACCTGCTGAGCCACGAGGTCCGAGTCACCGAAGCACTTAACCCGGCTTAAGTTCATCTCTTTAGCCATCCGGAGTCCATGGAGCAAGGCTTCGTACTCAGCTGCATTATTAGTACATGGGAACATTAAGCGGAGAACATAACAAAACTTATCACCTCGTGGGGAAGTCAATACAACTCCAGCCCCTGAGCCTTCCAATTGCCTGGATCCATCAAAATGGATAGTCCAATATGTGTGATCCGGCTTCTCCTCTGGTGCTTGTAACTCCGTCCAATCATTGATGAAATCAACAAGTGCTTGAGATTTCACCACCGTCCGAGGCACGTATTTCAATCCGTGTGGCCCAAGCTCGATAGCCCACATGGCAATCCGGCCAGTCGCCTCCCGGTTCTGTATGATATCGCCCAAGGGAGTTGAACTGACCACTGTGATGGGGTGCCCTTGAAAATACTGCTTCAACTTCCGGCTTGCCATAAAAACTCCATATACCAGCTTCTGCCAATGCGGATACCTTTGCGTGGATTCAATAAGCACTTCGCTGATATAATAAACCGGCCGCTGAACCGGATATTCCTTGCCTGCCTCCTTGTGTTCCACCACAATAGCCACACTAACTGCCCGAGCATTGGCCGCTACGTATAATAATAACGGCTCCTTGTCAACCGGAGCTGCAAGAACGGGCGGATTGGCTAATTGCCGCTTCAAGTCCTCCAATGCTTCATCAGCAGCCGGACTCCAAATGAACTGATCTGTCTTTCTCAGCATCTGGTACAAAGGGATAGCCTTCTCTCCGAGGCAGCTGATAAACTGGCTCAGCGCGGCGATCCGGCCCGCCAAACGCTGAACATCGTTGATACACTTCGGTTTAGCCAGGGAGGTAATAGCCGTAATCTTCTCCGGATTAGCCTCAATTCCTCTGTTGGACACAAGAAAACCCAGTAACTTGCCTGCCGGAACACCAAAGACACACTTGGCCGGGTTAAGCATCATCTTGTAAACTCGCAAGTTGTCAAAGGTTTCCTTCAAATCATCCACCAGCGTCTCCTTCTGCCTTGACTTGACTACAATATCATCCACATAGGCGTGCACATTGCGGTCGATCTGTTTATGCAGGCAATTCTGTACACACTGTTGATAGGTGGCTTGGGCACTCTTGAGCCCGAAGGGCATAGATACATAGCAGAAGGCTCCAAAAGGAGTAATAAACGCCATCTTCTCCTGGTCCTTGACCGCCATTTTGATCTGATGATATCCAGAATATGCATCCAAAAAACTCAAACGCTCACAACCCGCCGTGGCATCAATGATCTGATCAATGCGGGGGAGGGAAAAAGGATCCGCTGGACAAGCCCTGTTAAGATCCGTGTAATCCACACACATACGCCAAGTGCCGTTTTTCTTAAGAACCAACACCGGATTAGCAAGCCACTCTGGATGGAACACCTCTATGATAAAGCCAGCTGCTAAAAGCCTGGACACTTCCTCTCCAATGGCTTTGCGCCTTTCTTCGTTAAACCGGCGGAGAAATTGCTTTACAGGTTTATACTTAGGATCCACATTAAGAGTGTGCTCAGTGAGTTCCCTCGGTACACCTGGCATGTCAGACGGTTTCCATGCAAAAATGTCCCGATTCTCACAGATGAACTCGATGAGCGCGCTTTCCTATTTGGGGTCCAAGTTGGCACTGACAGTGAACTGCTTGGACGAATCGCCGGGCACGAAGTCAACAAGCTTGGTCTCAGCTGCCGATTTGAACTTCAGATCCGAATCATGCTCCGTAGTTGGCTTCTTCAAAGGGGTCATGTCCGCCGGGTCAACATTGTCCTTATAGTATTTCAACTCCTCCGTGGCACAGACCGACTCTGCATAAGCCGCATCACCTTCCTCACATTCCAAAGCGACCTTACGGCTCCCATGAACCGTTATCGTCCCCTTGTAACCCGGCATCTTGAGCTGCAAGTAGATATAACAAGGCCGCGCCATGAACTTGGCATAAGCCAGCCGCCCAAACAAGGCGTGATACGGGCTCCGGATCTTCACCACCTCAAAGGTTAGTTTTTCAGACCGGGAATCATGCTCGTCCCCGAAAGCCACGTCCAGAGCTATCTTACCAACGGGATATGCTGATTTGCCAGGCACCACACCATGGAACACTGTATTAGACGGTCTGAGATCTTTGTCTGTTAGCCCCATGCGGCGGAATGTCTCATAGTATAGGATGTTAATACTGCTCCCTCCATCCATGAGTACCTTGGTGAATTTATAACCTCCCACCTGAGGGTCCACCACTAAAGCTAGCTGGCCCGGATTATCAACCCGGGGTGGGTGGTCCTCCCTGCTCCACACGATAGGCTGCTCCGACCAGCGTAAGTAACGTGGTACGGCCGGTTCAACAGAGTTCACTGCTCGCTTGTGGAGTTTTCGGTTGCGTTTATCCAAGCTAGTTGTGAAAACATGATATTGCCCATTGTTCAACTGTTTTGGCTGGCTCTGATAACCCGACTGCTGCTGCTGCTGTTGACCGTTCTGATTATTCTGGTTGTTGTGACCGCCCTGATTGAGACCTGAACCGGAAGCTCCATCGTGACCCAGCCCATGGAAACCGGATCCTGAACCGCCACCTGACCCGCGGTCATACCGGAAGGCATTAGAGTTTTTAAACTCCTGCATAATATAACAATCCTTCCAAAGGTGGTTAGCCGGCGCCTCTTTCGTCCCGTGCTTTGGGCAAGGCTGATTCAACAAATAATTCAAACGGTCCGCGTTAGGATTGGGAGCCCCATTACGATTTGCCGCTTTACCTCTGCGCCGCTGCCCCCTGTCCTGTGCGTTAGTGTTGGCCACAAAGTCTATGCTGCCATCCGCCTTGCGCTTGCCTCCGTTTCCATGACCTGCCGCTTTGTACTGTTGCCCCTTGGAGTTGCTATTCTTCTTTCCCTTCCCTGCTTCATCATCATCAGTCTCGGGATCCTTGGTACTATCCGAATCAGCATACTTCACTAAAGCGGCCATGAGAGTTCCCATGTCATTACAGAACCGCTTCATACGCCCCAATTTCAATTTTAAAGGCTTAAACCGGCAGTTGCCCTCCAGGGTTAAGATCGCAGAGTCAGCATTGATCCTGTCAGACGAGTGCAAAACTTCCGAAACGCGGCGTACCCAATGGGTCATTGATTCTCCGTCCTCCTGGACACAAGCCACTAGGTCTACTATGGACTTGGGCTGCTTACATGTATCTTTCAAATTCTGGATAAACCGGGCCCGCAACTAGGCCCATGAGCTGATAGAATTGGGAGGCAGGCTCTTCAACCAAGTACGGGTCGTGCCTTCAAGCATCATGGTGAAGTATTTTGCACACGCGGTCTCATCCACATCTAGCATCTCCATGGCCATCTCATAACTCTCTACCCACGCTTCGGGAGATAAATCAGCGGTGTAATTCAGCACCTTGCGTGGACCCTTGAAATCTTTGGGCAGGCGCACATTGCGTAAAGCGGGAACTAAACAAGGCACTCCCAAAGCAGATGCGACCCCTGGTCCGGCGGAGGTGGTAGGATGAACCGGTGTAAGATGACCCGCATCATTCTGTGCTGCTAACTCGGCCTCCCTTCGCGCCTGGGCCCGGTCCACCACATCCTGAGCATCGCGAACACCACCTGCCGGGTTATTGCCACGGGCCGCTTCACGGCCTCGCGCATTGCTCGATATGGCCGGTTCATCCATGCACCTGCTATAGCTCCGGCTCGGATGGGGCGTGGAGTGAATCCGATCACGGCTGTACGAATATGCCTCCTGTTGAATCAGCGCGGTCCGGAGAAGTTCCTTAACCCGGCGCGTCTCTATCGCTTGCGGAGAGTCCCCTTCGACCGGGATAGCCTCTAATCGTGCGGCATCTGCAACAAGATTGTCCATAGGATTAGAATAATGACCCGCGGGCGTCTGAACCGGCGGAGGAACCACAACGTTCTGTTGAGGAGGTTCCATCAGGCGGGGTTGGACCGTCGCGCCTGGCCCTGGTGCCTCGATCCGGTTTGCCTCCAGGTACTGCGGCGGATTACTGGGTCCAGCTCCTGGAGTGTGAAAGAGATTTCGAGGGTCAAACCCTAACGGCAGGAGTGATCTGTGCTTCCGCTTCAAGACCTCCTGTGATGCATTCTGGTCAAGCATAAGCTTATAGGCCTGGGCGTCCAAAGCGGCCCGCTCTGCGGCCATCCTGTCCTTTTCTGCTGCCAGATCCGCTTTGGCTTGTACGATCTGCTCTCTCACCTTTGCAATCTCTGCATCATGGGCTTCCTGATCCGCTGGATTGGCCTCTATCATAAGCGCGGCTAGTGCATCAAACAGATCAAATAGAACTTGAACCGGCGGGCGCACAAGGCCTCCTGCCCCTGCTGCCGCTGCCGCCGCTGATCCGAAAAGCATTTCTGCGGCAGTCGAAGAGTGATTCGCTGCCTGTGTGCCGGCCATGAATATTCCAACCCGGTTGATCTGACCTGGGGGGTCCGGAATACTGTCGCCATCAGAACAGCCCCTAACCTGGTTGTCTTGCAACTGGTATAGCGATTCGGTCTCTCCGGTCGAGGACTCGTCACCGGAATAGACGACGGTCTCGCTACCGTGTTCTGACTCGTCCTCACGCTCTTCTCCGTGGATGACTCCAACAAAGACACGCTTCACAGCCGGTTTAGCCTGGGTAGATCTCGCACGCTGAGCCGTCTCGACGAGGTCGGTGCAGATGTCCGGCTCAGGCCCAGGCTCACCGATCTTGCCGATGAAAACTTGTATGCCACCAAAGGGGACCCGGTACCCGTACTCGATTGAATCGGCCTCGGGACCCCATCCTGCGTCGTCGATGTAGATCTTGCCACGACGACTCTTGGTCATCCGGCCCACAACATAGCCTTCGAGTCCTTTGAGCTTGCCCTCCAAGATCGTCAAACCATCGTGTGATAGCCCCACGGTGGGCGCCAACTGTCGTGGTTTTGTCACGGCAGTTGTCCTAGAGAAAGGACTTAGTCGTGGAGCCATCGCTACGGGTTAACTTGAAGGGGTTAAAGTGGGCACAAAGACACGAGGGTTTATACTAGTTCAGCCCCTTCGATGAAGGTAAAAGCCTACGTCTAGTTGTGATGGAATTGATATGGTCTCGATGGCTAGGGAGCAAACAAGCTTCGCCTAGGCTCGAGTTGTGGTTGTCTGTCCTGAACTGCCGCCGGGTCGTCCCCTTATATACACGGGTGACACCCGTCGGTCCATAGAGTCCCAACCGGTTCATACTCGTATCCCGGTTGGTATCTCTCTATTCCTATCTTACAATACAAGTTATACATCAGGCCGGTTTACGGCTACAGGTTCTAAACCGACTACAGGCCATAGGCCTTCATCTGTTTACATTACTAATGAAGTTAACCCGGCCCAAATAGGCCGGTTCACGGCTAGTGGTAATATCCCCAATAGGTCCCATCAAAGAATCAAGAACCTGAAACTCTTCCTTGGGGCGATGCATGACAACCGAAACCCAGTGGGTATTTCCCTTATTAAGCGGAATATAAAGCTGCATCACAAAGGAAATATGATGCAATCAACACATACCCTCTTATTATTATTTATATCCCATATATGCATACATTAAGGCAGTTGAAATTACCTTATCTTTTTTGAAATACTCATCGGTGCATCTATTCACGGGTCCATTCTTCTTCGCCACAACTTCATTCTCATTTCTCCCTGGCTCGGTGTCCGGTCTGATTTCAAGTAACCAATTGACCAGATAGGTCGGCATTATATGATGATCGTCACCAACAACTCCCAACAGATACGACGAATAAGCATTGATAACCTGAAAATAATTTATATGATGTATAACAAGAGATTCCAATTTGCATTAAAAGGTAATATAAAGCACAACAATAACTTACATCACCGGTTAGCCATTGATGGTCAAGAATTGTACAAGCCCTCTCTGCACTGAGACCATCGCGCATGCCATCATTGAATATTTCCTTCTTTCTATGTTTTGCTGACCGCTCATAAGCACGAACAAACTTAACACTAGCTTTAATCACATCGTATTCATCTTGAAAGACTTCTTTCTCGAATAGTTCTGCAATACATGACGGTGATATGTTAAGAAGTCAATGATAAGTACAAGGTTCAGCTAGAAAACAATATGATAAAAATTACTTGCTTTTGCTGTACGTTTCGCACGCTTTGTAGGTATAATAGGAATGTAAGGAGACTTTACATGGTTTGATAGCCTCCGCTTCCGTTTCCCTACACCCTCCTTTTGTACCTCATCTTCTCCAATACAATCTACGGATCCACGTGATGCGATTTCATCGGTTCCTAAAGATGTAATGGATTTCTCGTCAGATACCTCAGGAACTTCGATAGGATCTTCTTTATCACCCTTAAAACTATCCCAATATTCAGGTGTGCAATAATATGGTCTCTTCTCTTCAGAATCATTAATATCATCTTCATTATCCTCTTGCACATTCTTTTTTCCTGGTGTTCTGAAATCGTCCACGTCAGAATTATATACAAATTCTTTACGAGGTTTCCCATCATAGTTTCTACTTTCACTATTTTCACCATACTCATTCTCTTCTTCTTTTTCAATATCACCGGCTTTGTAGAATACAACGCTTTTGTTCATTTTCTCTATGACCCTCTATGATTAAAAATTAGTTGTAATTAGTTATGTGACACATCAAAAAAACATAGTGAACGGCAAAATCAGAACACTTGTACCTGTGCGCATAGCTCCGGCATACGAAGCATATCCTTACGAATGTGCTTCAGCTCAGTCAAAATCCGATCCATCATAGTGTTCTGTGTAGCTGAAGCCTCAGATGTACTAACTCCTGTTCTCCTACCAGTAATGTTAGACTTTCTCGTACTGGATTTCTTGTTCTTTTCAGCCTGTTCCATTCTAATTTTGTTTAAGCGGTACTCTTCAGTAATGGTGTCATCGATCTACAACATAAAGAATCATACAGTCATATTTAATTAATAATAAATTTCAGACTTCAAATGGACAAATATGTATGTAACGTATTACCATTCCAACACCACGACCATATTGAAAGTCGTACTTGTCTCTTTTCTCCGCTGCCGCTTCTGTCCAATTCCTCATCAAGGGGCTCAACAGCGCTAAAGGATCATACTGTGGACCGGTGCTTGGCTGCACCTTCTCCCAATATAGATACTGCAAAACAAACAAAGAAAAGCATGTGGTACAGTATTACTATATAAAACAATTATTCAATTTAAAAAACAAATCATACCTGCAGAAGTGCAAGGTTGCCACGTGGCCATTCCCTAACACGACCGGGTTGCAAGACCATACCAATCTCCGACAAACAAAACCGCAAAGTGAATGCATTCCAGTTGAACTTTTTTATCTGCCTGACATCTTGCACTAGTGCATAATAATTCTTCGGAATGTACTCATCAGACACTGGTGCAATTATAGTCCCTAACAGGACGAGAAACGCCATCCGAACAAATTCATCGTCCGTGTTTTTATTTCTTACAATTTTCTCAATAAGATCATCAATCAATATTTTACCATTCTTCTTGTTAACAAAACTAGCTGGAATTTTTTTAATTGCTTTGCCTTGGTCCATACTCAAAAAACTAGAAACGACAACTCCTTCATTCTTCAAACCAAATATAGCGAACACATCATCAGGCCTCAGTGAAATCAATCCTTTTTTTCCGGCTGCCTCTTGCACCATGAATTTTTTACTACTAGGATTGTAACCTTGAATCATAAGCGCAAGCAAATTATCACGCATCTTGACCGAAGGTATTCGTAACATGCCCTCCATCTCCGTTTCGTAAAATGTAAATCGCTGACTTGGTGTTAACTTATTGACAAGACTAACCCACTTTTCTACGGAACATGCAATCACACCATCGATGACCATACTGCATATAATAATATCTATGTGACGTTGCATGCAGCTAATGTGATATATACTATTGAAAATATTAAAATAAATACCTGCCAGACGGCTACTGCAGCGGGCGACGACGGGGCGTTGACGACCGGCGCTAACGGCGACGGTGACGTCGACTAGTGCGGGGGTGACGACGGGCGTTGATGACCGGTGCTAACGGCGACGGTGACGTCGACTAGTGCGAGGCGACGACGGGAGTTGACAACCGGGGCTAACGGCGGGTGCAGACGTCAACTAGCGCGGGTGACGACGGGCGTTGACGGCGGCGCGACGCTGTCGGGCGGGGAACGACAGGGCGGGCGGCAGCGGGCGACGGGATCAGATCGGGTGCGTCGTCGGCACGTACGACGTAAACAACTGCATGCGCGACGTGATTGGGCGACGTGCGCGTTGTCGGGAATATTCCCTCAGATAGCGACGGCTCTGGCAGATTTTTTGCCGCGTCGGGCCCGCGGCAATTATTACGTGGGCGACGGCCCGTCTACTATATTATTATGGGCGACGGCAAGTTGCCTAGTTTAGTCCCACCTCGGCCGCCGAACGACGCCCTAACCAGCTTATATACAGGCGTCAGTTAACTCATACATGGTCATAATTAATATTGTGATGTGGCTTTACCTAACTGCTGGGTAGTACAACTGTCCGGGTTGTACTGACCCGGCAGTTGAGTAAAGTCACGTCGCAATATTAAATATGTATTTATTTATTTGCAGAATTTTGTCATTTATTATATTTTTTTAAAACTTTGCACGAAAAACATACATGTTTGTATTATTATTATCTTTTGAACTTTGCACGAAAAACATACATGTCGCAATATTAAAGTCACGCGAACGCCAAAATTTGTCGCGTTCCGACGCTGTACGGATTTTCTATGATTTTTCGCACCGAAAACCCCTAAAACACTGCCCGCACGTGACGCAACTTGCGTTCGTAGTCCGTTTTCGTTCATCTCTGGTGTGCGGTCCCCGGGCGGGTCCCCACACGCGCCGCCGAAAGTTGGGTGCATTCAGGCAAACCGAACTGGCACTTGCTGTGCAACCAGGTGGTTTCGGTATGTGCGGAGGGGACCCTCGGTCGTACTTCTCTCGGTCGCATCCCCCAAAGTTGATCATTTTTTTTCCACGGGCAACAGTGACCATGCAGGCCGCGCACGCCAAAATTTGTCACGTTCCGATGCTGTACGGATTTTCTATGATTTTTCGCACCGAAAACCCCTAAAACACTGCCCGCATGTGACGCAACTTATGTTCGTAGTCCGTTTTCGTTCATCTCTGGCGTGCGGTCCCCGGGCGGGTCCCCACACGCGCCGCCGAAAGTTGGGTGCATTCGGGCAAACCGAACTGGCACTTGCTGTGCAACCAGGTGGTTTCGGTATGTGCGGAGGGGACCCTCGGTCGTACTTCTCTCGGTCGCATCCCCCAAAGTCGATCATTTTTTTTCCACGGGCAACAGTGACCATGCAGGCCGCGCATGCCAAAATTTGTCGCGTTCCGACGCTGTACGGATTTTCTATGATTTTTCGCACCGAAAACCCCTAAAACACTGCCCGCACGTGACGCAACTTGCGTTCGTAGTCCGTTTTCGTTCATCTCTGGCGTGCGGTCCCCGAGTGGGTCCCCACACGCGCCGCCGAAAGTTGGGTGCATTCCGGCAAACCGAACTGGAACTTGCTGTGCAACCAGGTAGTTTCAGTATGGGCGGAGGGGACCCTCGGTCGTACTTCTCTCGGTCGCATCCCCCAAAGTCGATCATTTTTTTCCACGGGCAACAGTGACCATGCAGGCCGCGCATGCCAAAATTTGTCGCGTTCCGATGCTGTACGGATTTTCGATAATTTTTCGCACCGAAAACCCCTAAAACACTGCCCGCACGTGACGCAACTTGCGTTCGTAGTCCGTTTTCGTTCATCTCTGGCGTGCGGTCCCCGGGCGGGTCGCCACACGCGCCGCCGAAAGTTGGGTGCATTCCGGCAAACTGAACTGGCACTTGCTGTGCAACCAGGTGGTTTCGGTATGTGCGGAGGGGACCCTCGGTCGTACTTCTCTCGGTCGCATCCCCCAAAGTCGATCATTTTTTTCCACGGATTTTCTATGATTTTTCGCACCGAAAATCTTCTGTTTTACTTCTATTTATTTGGGTCGGTTTTGTTTCGATTTTAAAAGATTTTACTTACTCAGTTTTAATAATGTTCACTGGACATTAAAAATGTTCATGAAACTAAAAATGTGAGTGCAATTATAAAAAGATGTTTGGACCATTTCACAAATATCCGTGATATTTATTAAAAAATCATATGTCGAAAAACATGATCATCATTTTCTAAAAAAGTCATAAATTTTCAAAGTCTAATTACAAAAAATTCGAATACAATGTGAGCTTCAAAAAAATTGCGTGAAAACTTATGCATGTTCACTACAGATCTATAAATTTTCGTTAAAAAAATGGCGACTTGTAAGGTACACAAAAGAGACAAATTGCCAACTAAAAATAGCACATTTTGATATACATTTGACTCCAGACTGTTTAAGCTACTAGGAAGCATCTGACACAACCAATAGGAATAGTTTTTAGCAATGTTCTTACAGAAAATATTGTGAAAAGAATTTGAGTTGTTTTCTCCATAGAAGCAAATTCACCTTGGCCGGGAGCAAAATTTTATTTCTCTAGATGCACATCTTCGGTTGAAGCATGTATGTTCATGATAGTGAGAATAATTTTGTTTTTATGGAAACAAATTCCTATCACGTTGGAAGCAATTATTTGGTTGGTGGGGACAATATTGTGATTTTTTTCACCCAAAAAAAGTAAACCTAAATCACACTGGAAGCAAATACTTTGCAACAGATTGGAATACATCTGAAACAATATTTGGTACGCCCACTTAATTAAACATGTCTTAATTAAACATTAGAACATAAAAGCTTAATTAAACATGACTTAATTAAACTTAATTAAACATAACTAATTAATCCTAATCTACTACTTGATGAAAAAAAAACAAATCCTAATCTACTCGTCCTCCTCGGAGTCGGCGAGGTCCACGATCTCCCCCGATCCGACGTCACCGTCGTCGTCCTCGCTGCTCTTGCCGTCGTCCTCCCAGTAGCCGTTGCCGCCCTGATCATGAGCAACCTGCGGCTGCGCCGCTTCGATGGCCGCCGCCGCGTCGAGTGCGGCCTGCAGCTCGGCGGCCTCTGCCGCCGCCGCCATAGCCGCCGCCGCGTCGAGTGCGGCCTGCAGCTCGGCGGCCTCTCTCGCCTCCGCGGCCGCCGCAGCGGCAGTCGTCGGGGTCGCCGTCCTCGCGCAGTGCGAACTGCTCCGGCGGGATCTCGACGACGGGAGGGGAGGCGGGCCGGGCGATGGCGGGAACCAGACGGCGTGACGAGCTCGGAGATGGCGCGACTACCGGAGGGGGACGGCGGGACGAGCTCGGAGACGGCGCGGCTGCCGGAGGGGGACGGCAGGGCCGGCGCGGGGCGGACGACGAGCCGCCCGGGCCCGACGACGAGCCGCCGCTCCGCATCTCCTGACGGGCCTGCGCGACGACGGCCCAGAAATCTTTGCCCTTCCAAAACCTCGTGCGGCCGACGATGTTCCACCGGCCGCCCTCGTGCTGGCGGAGCTCGGCCGTCGTCGCACCGGGCCCCCTCGTCGGGTACCCGTCGGAGGTGATGTGGAACACGCGCGGCAGACGGCAGCCCGACGGCACCATCAGCCCGAGACGGATGAGCTCGTCCGTCTCCGGCGTGTCCAGGCTCGTCGGCCACGAGCTGCCGCCGCCGCCGCCGTCGGACGCCATGAAGGCCGCCGGGAATGGGAGCTCGTCGGCTGTGGAAGTGCGTCGGTGGGTGGGGTGAGCGGTCGAGGCGCTTCGGTGGGTGTGGTGAGCGGTCGAGTGCGGGAGGCAGACGGGCGACGGGGGCGGTGTTTTAAAGGCAGGCGTCGGTGGGTGGGGGCGCCGTCCGGTAGGTGACCGACGCCCCGGCGTAACGCCGGCATTAATGGCGCATCGGGCCGGCCGCCGCGTCGGGGACCGTCTTTGACCGACGCTGAGACGGCACGCAACCGCCCCGTCCACACACGTCGCGTCGTCGTCCCCACACGTCGAGTCGTCTTATTTTATTTTTTCGTCCAGCCGACGCCACGTCGCCACGAGTACGTCGCTCGTCGTTTTTTTTCTAGGGTCGTCGTCGTACGTACGCGTCGCGTTGTTTTTTTTCTAGGGTCGTCGTACTACGTACGCGGACGGACGCGTCTATGGGATACTCGGCGTAGAGCCCCGTCGCGCGGGTACAGCCCCGTCGCGCGGGCGGGTACAGCCCCATCGCGCGGGCGGCGGCTTTTTATGTGCTGGGACGATCCTACCCTTTTTTATGAAGGGGTACGGAACGATCTCAGTCGTTGTTGTGTTTAAGGGGGTTGTACCGAAGAAGAAGTGATAAATAATATGTTATTCAGAGAGTAAATATTAAGTGTAACCTTGTAGCCATCTTTGAGTTGCTCACCATTAGCAAGGAAAGTGGAAGGTCTTTTTGCTTAGAGTTTGGCCAGTAGCAGTGGAGGAACTTCTTCTGTTGAATATCTGCTATGTCTGAATGGGGGCTGATACGCCTGTCCTATAAGATAATCTCCTTGTACGGGACATAATCCTTATAGATAATCTCCATGTACAGTCCTATAGATGGAACAAATTCGGCAGAATATAAGTGAAAGCAGTCTGATGTACACGGGAACTTCATGTTGCTTTTTCTTCCGCCTGCAACAAAAGAATTAACAGAATCAAAACGAATTTAATGCACACACGTGAAGATGCATATCTATATTTTCTTCTCTTGTTCTTTAGAATCAGATAGCCATATATTTCTTTAGAATCAGACTAAACTCTATGTACTATTAAACGCAAGTCCAGGGCAATGGAAAACATAGACCTGATGCGCTGCAGAAACACTTTGACATCCTCCTTCATGATTTTGAACACATAGACCTGGTCTTTGTTTTCAGAAATGAGCTGCTAGACAGGTGACCAATCTCTAGTTGTCTATAGCCCAACCTGATGGAAAAGGAGAAAACAAATTAGATGATCTCGAACGAACGGATCCATTGCAACATCTAACTGCACTACCTTGCCATGGAGGCCGGCGCATGTACCTGTTTCTAGCAGGTCGGCACAAAAGAAGATCATGGATGGCCGCCGCTCCTGCTATGCAAACAAGATGTGGTCATCGTGGTAGATGTTGGAGGGGGCCAATGGATAGAGAGGACCAGGACGTCGTGCTTGAGTGATTCGACGGGAGGAAGGCGTGGTAATCGTCGTGCCGGTTGTCCTCCGTGCCCTCGCCCTCCGACGAGTAGTGAATGCCCGTCTCCCTCCACCGCCACCTCCACCTCCATCTCCTTATATGTATGCCGACGACTTCCCCGACCTACGGCTTGCCATCGGATCCTCGGGTATTGCAGGGAACCTCCAGCACCCACCAACGCATACATATTCTTCCTACAATGTGCCCGTGTATTGCAATGGGAAAAACAATCGTAAAACAATTCATGGATGCGCAGTGGACATGATGAACTTGTACTACTTGCGCTGCATCATCAATCAATTTGCACTATCATTAAAAAAGTGTCACAACCTTTGGCATCAGCAGCGGCGTAGCATTAATCATTCTAGCCGAAATCATGGAATTTCAAATGGATTTGATCCACAACATGAATTTAAAATTCAACTGAAGAGAATTATGTTTTCTTGGTGTATACATTTCAGCTGTGTCCCCATAATCAAAATATACTACAGATTTTCAGTCAAATAACATTGTTTCATTATTTAAATAAAACCATTTCAAAGTTGTGCCTCTCTGTGAGTTTTGAGCCATGCTCTTACGTATTTTTGTGCAACTACGCGATGATAGTAGAAAATGAAAAACATGCCAAATCTGGGTCAGAAGAGTGCAAGAAGGCACCTGCCAATAGCAGTGGACCATTTACCGTCGATGAAATCTGGAGCGGGTACACTTAACGCAGTCTGCATTGCAGACTTCCCTCATCAAATCCATTTCAACTCCTGCAGTGATAACCAGAAATATTCATATAAATAATTAAAATGCGGACAGAGGACATATTATGCGTCAATCATGAACAGTTTGTTGCCAGAAGATCATGTATTGTTGTACTCAAGGCATGCTAGGTCTCCCATTGAAGAATGTAGATATCAACTGCCACTGAGAACTACAAGTATCCTATAGTTGTGCATGGTAAGCTTCTTGAAAAGAATAACTCAATGCAAGCTTGTTACTGAGATGGATTATGCAAAACTCACCTCTATCCATGTTATGTGAGAGAAATTCTAGCAGAACTTGTGTTACTTCCGCTGCATCATCAATGAATTTGCACTATCCTAAGAAATTATATGTATCACAGTCTTTTGGCATGAACCACGCTGAACTACAATGCTCTTATCCTCTCTACTCTCTGTTCAATACTTATCTCTTTTTTCTTATCTAAATTGAAAAATAAATGTCACCATGGTGATAAACATTTATGCTAGAGCCACAAAATTTAATACCTATATCTTTTTGTCTATCTACAATGCAATATTACGAAAGGAATAACTTCAAAAATTAAACAACGATAATTCAGTAAACACATCATTTGTCTAAATATAATGATGTTCAAAGTTAAAATATAGGGACGAAAGTCCTGCCTGAAGAACAGTCATCACAAGTTCAGCAAACATACCACACACTATAACTTTCTGAAAAGGTACAGTCTCTAGCCCATTAAGCATATTTTAACAGAAAGTAATGGAAGCACTAACAAAACTAATTTAAAAAAGGTAAGATTGGGATCGAAAGGTTGTAGCTTACGAAGATCATTCCTTTTTCTTGACTACATTGTGGTCCTAAACTTCTGATCATCACGGCTGCAGTACATACAACAGAGAAGATTAGACTTGATTAGATTTTGAACTGATTTTCAGTAATCTTCCTGTGTCGTAGGGTACCATGTTCCCTTGAAACTAATATCAACAAAAAAAAAATTCTTACTCAGTCTTGAGGAACATAATAAAGATACACATAGGGAATTAATATAGAGTAGTCCAAACGAAGAACTAATCAATTGAAAGGTATCCAGATTGTATGAGGAATGAAACAACACCTTCATTAGCATGTCATACCAGGATGAACCAATCTAACAATAGTCAAATAAATAGAGGAGCAGGCATACCCGAACTCCACTGCGGAAAGAGTGGTTGATTACTTATCATGCTTATTCCCCAAAAGGTATTTTTATCAGATGGATCAAATGAACTTCATCCATAACCCACCATTCTTGGTATGGTTTGTGGCACAGGATGGTGGCGTCGCACTCCTGCAATTGACATGTGGTTAAAGTACGACCAACAGCTACATTCACCTCAACATAACTCAGAAGAAAAATCCCCACAAAATAAAATTCAAAAGGCAGGTAATAATTGATAGAAACCTAGATCAAACAGAGTAAGAAATACCTTAGATTAAGCATTCATAATTTGATTTTGCAGTAAAAATCGTAATTTGGTCAGAAAATAAAATACCTAAGACTGTTGTATGGGATTTAATAATATGGCATGCATTGTATCCTAAATTCAGCACCAAAGGATATGTTCTTAGATTTTAAATCACCACAATCATGTGAAAATAAATAATCATCGCTATCTATTTTCATTAGGCATTACCCCAAACACAAGGTGAGCAAGTCCAACAGGTAGATGGAGGGATGGCTGGAATGGGGCAGAGGAGAAAAGGGCATGTTGCAAAAGTTTGTTCTGTCGGGCGGGGAGGAGCAATGCTTGCAGCTAGCTATCTATTTTATAATCGATATGTCATTGACAACCAAGTGAAGCTGCTGCAACTTGTAAGGTGCACGCATGGTGGGTGTCTTGCCATGGTTGCAGCAATGCTAATCTTTCCCTATGTCGCGGTCCATACTGGGGAAACAAATAACCTGCATACTAATCGTGAACATACTCAGAAAATGCATGCAAGGACTGAATACATGGAAGTAAAAAATTGTCGACCTTGCGCCATGATACGTCCATTTTGCATCATGCTTTTATATCAATATTTATTGCATTATGGGTTGTTATTACACTTTATATCTCAATACTTGTGGCTATTCTCTCTTATTTTACAAGGTTTACCATGAAGAGAGGGATGCCGACAGCTGGAATTCTGGCTGGAAAAGGAGCAAACATTGGAAACCTATTCTGTACTGCTCCAAAAATCCTGAAACTCCACGAAACATGTTTCTGGAATTTATAAGAATTATTGGGTGAAAGAAATACACTGGGGGCCCACACCCTGTCCAGGAGGGTGGGTGCGCCCCCCTACTAGGCGCGCCCCCTGTCTCCTGGGCCCCCTGGTGGGCCCCCGGAGTCCATCTTCTGCTATATGAGAGCTTTTACCCTGGAAAAAATCGTGGGCAAGCTTACGGGACGAAACTCCACCGCCACGAGGCGGAACCTTGGCGGAACCAATCTAGGGCTCTGGCGGAGCTATTCTGCCGGGGACACTTCCCTCCGGGAGGGGGAAATCATCACCAACGATCCTCTCATCGGGAGGGGGTCAATCTCCACCAACATCTTCACCAACACCATCTCCTCTCCAAACCCTAGTTCATCTCTTGTATCCAATCTTGTATCAAAACCATAAATTGGTACCTGTGGGTTGCTAGTAGTGTTGATTACTCCTTGTAGTTGATGCTAATTGGTTTACTTGGTGGAAGATCATATGTTCAGATCCTTTATGCATATTATTACCCCTCTGATTATGAACATGAATATGCTTTTTGAGTAGTTACGTTTGTTCCTGAGGACATGCGTGAAGTCTTGCTATTAGTAGTCATGTGAATTTGGTATTCGTTCGATATTTTGATGAGATGTATGTTGTCTTTTCCTCTAGTGGTGTTATGTGAACGTCGACTACATGACACTTCACCATTATTTGGGCCTAGAGGAAGGCATTGGGAAGTAATAAGTGGATGATGGGTTGCTAGAGTGACAGAAGCTTAAACCCTAGTTTATGTGTTGCTTTGTTAGGGGCTGATTTGGATCCATATGTTTAATGTTGTGGTTAGGTTTACCTTAATACTTCTTTTGTAGTTGCGGATGCTTGCAATAGGGGTTAATCATAAGTGGGATGCTTGTCCAAGTAAGGGCAGTACCCAAGCATCGGTCCACCCACATATCAAATTATCAAAGTACCGAACGCGAATCATATGAACGTGATGAAAACTAGCTCGACGATAATTCCCATGTGTCCTCGGCAGCTCCTTTCTCATTATTAGAAATTGTCCAGGCTTATCCTTTGCTACATAAAGGATTGGGCCACCTTGCTGCACTTTATTTACTTGTTACTCGTTACTATTTATCTTATCACAAAACTATCTATCACCTACAATTTCAGTGCTTGCAGAGAAAACCTTACTGAAAATCGCTTATCATTTCCTTCTGCTCCTTGTTGGGTTTGACACTCTTACTTATCGAAAGGACTACGATAGATCCCCTACACTTGTGGGTCATCAGGACTCTTTTCTGGCGCCGTTGCCGGGGCGTGTAGCGCTTTTGATGAGTGGAACTTGGTAAGGAAACATTTATATAGTGTGCTGAAATTTTTTGTTACTTGTCACTATGGAAACTAATCCTTTGAGGGGCTTGTTCAGGGTATCTTCACCCCGACCATAAGAGCAAAGAGTTGCTCCTCAACCTACTGAACTTTATGAAAATATTTACTTTGAGATTCCTTCGGGTATGATAGAGAAACTGCTAGCTAATCCATTTGCAGGAGATGGCACATTGCATCCCGATTTACACCTTATCTTTGTGGATGAAGTTTGTGGGTTATTTAAGCTTGCGGGTATTCCCGATGATGTTGTCAAAAGGAAGGTCTTCCCTTTATCTTTGAAGGGAGATGCATTGACATGGTATAGGCCATGTGATGATACGATATCTTGGAATTATAAGCAATTGAAGTTGGAATTTCACCAGAAGTTCTATCCTATGCATCTTGTTCATCGTGATCGTAATTACATATATAATTTCTGGCCTCAAGAAGGATAAAGCATCGCTCAAGCTTTGGGGAGGCTTAAGTCAATGTTATATTCATGCCTCAATCATGAGCTCTCCCTGGAAATGATTATTCAAAACTTTTATGCTCGGCTTTCTCTTGATAATCGCAACCTGCTTGATACTTCCTGTGCCGGTTCCTATATGCTAAAGACTATTGATTTCAAATGGGACTTATTGGAAAGAATTAAATGCAACTCTGAAGATTGGGGTTCCGACGATGGTAAGGAGTCAGGTATGACACCTAAGTTTGATTATGTTAAATCTTTTATGGATACCGATGCTTTTCATGGATTTAGCGCTAAGTATGGACTTGACTCTGAGATAGTAGCTTCTTTCTGTGAATCTTTTGCTACTCATATTGATCTCCCTAAAGGGAAGTGGTTTAAATATAATCCTCCTGTTGAAGTGAAAGTAGTTGCACCTATTACAGTTGAAGAAAAGACTATCACCTATAGTGATCCTATTGTTCCTACTACTTATGTTGAGAAACCTCCTTTTCCTGTTAGGATAAAGGATCATGCTAAAGCTTCGACTGTTGTTCGTAAGAGTAATACTAGGACTTATACACCTCCTGAGCAAATTAATGTTGAACCTAGTATTGCTATGGTTAAAGATCTCTTGGATGATGATTTAGATGGGCATGTTATTTATTTCTGTGGTGAGACTGCTAATATGGCTAGACCAGATACTAAGATACATAGACCTGTGGTAGGCATGCCTGTTATTTCTGTTAAAATAGGATATCATTGTTATCATGGCTTATGTGATATGGGTGCTAGTGCTAGTGCGATACCCTATGATTTATATAAAGAAATTATGCATGATATTGCACCCGTTGAATTAGGAGACATTGATGTTACTATTAAGCTTGCTAATAGGGATACCATTAAACCAGTTGGGATTGTTAGAGATGTTGAAGTTTTGTGTGGGAAGGTTAAATACCCTGCTGATTTTCTTGTTCTTGGCTCCCCACAAGATGATTTTTGTCCCATTATTTTTGGTAGACCCTTCTTGAATACAGCTAGTGCTAAGATTGATTGTGAAAAAGATACTGTCACCATTGGCATAGATGGTATGTCTCATGAGTTTAATTTCGCTAACTTTCGTAGACAACCGCCTGATAGGGAACCACCTAGTAAAGATGAGATTATTGGTCTTGCTTCCATTGCCGTACCTCCTACTGATCCGTTAGAACAATATTTGCTAGACCATGAAAATGATATGTTTATGAAGGAAAGAAGGGAAATAAATGAAGTGTTCCTTAAACAGGAACCTATGCTGAAACATAACCTTCCCGTTGAAATTCTTGGGGATCCCCCTCCACCCAAGGGTGATCCTGTGTTTGAACTCAAACCATTACCTTGTAATCTTAAGTATGCTTATCTTGATGAAAAGAAAATATATCCTGTTATTATTAGTGCTAACCTTTTAGAGCAAGAAGAAAAAAGATTATTGAAAACTCTAAAGAAGCACCGAGCAGCTATTGGATATACTCTGGATGATCACAAGGGCATTAGTCCCACATTATGCCAACACAAAATTACAGTGGAGAAAGATGCCAAACCAGTTAGAGATCCTCAACAATGACTGAATCCCAAGATGAAAGAAGTGGTAAGAAAGGAGATACTAAAGCTCCTTGAGGCAGGTATAATTTATCCCGTCGCTGATAGTGAATGGGTAAGCCCTGTCCATTGTGTTCCTAAAAAGGGAGGTATTACTGTTGTTCCTAATGATAAAGATGAATTGACCCCGCAAAGAATTATTACAGGTTATAGGATGGTCATTGATTTCCGTAAGTTAAATAAGGCTACTAAGAAAGATCATTACCCTTTACCTTTTATTGATCAAATGCTAGAAAGACTATCCAAACACACACATTTCTGCTTTCTAGATGGTTATTCTGGTTTCTCTCAAATACCTGTGTCAGCGAAGGATCAATCTAAAACTACTTTTACTTGCCCTTTCGGTACTTTTGCTTATAGACGTATGCCTTTTGGTTTATGTAATGCACCTGCTACCTTTCAAAGATGCATGATGGCTATATTCTCTGATTTTTGTGAAAAGATTTGTGTGGTATTCATGGATGATTTCTCTGTTTATGGATCCTCTTTTGATCATTGTTTGAGCAACCTTGATCGAGTTTTGCAGAGATGCGAAGACACTAGTCTCGTCCTGAATTGGGAAAAGTGTCACTTTATAGTGAATGAAGGCATTGTCTTGGGGCAAAAGATCTCCAAGAGAGGTATTGAAGTTGATAAAGCCAAAGTTGATGCTATTGAAAAGATGCCATGTCCCAAGGACATAAAAGGCATAAGAAGTTTCCTTGGTCATGCTGGTTTTTATAGGAGGTTCATTCAGGACTTTTCAAAAATCTCTAGGCCTCTGACTAATTTATTGTAAAAAGATATTCCTTTTGTCTTTGATGATGATTGTGTAGAAGCATTTGAAATACTTAAGAAAGCTTTGATCACTACACCTATCATTCAGCCACCTGATTAGAATTTACCTTTTGAAATTATGTGAGATGCTAGTGATTATGTTGTAGGTGCTGTTCTAGGGCAAAGAGTCGATAAGAAATTGAATGTTATCTAGTATGCTAGTAAGACTCTTGACACTGCCCAGAGAAATTATGCTACTACTAAAAAAGAGTTCTTAGTAGGTGTGTTTGCATGTGATAAGTTTAGACCTTATATTGTTGATTCCAAAGTTACTATTCACACTGATCATGCTGCTATTAAATATCTTATGGAAAATAAAGATGCTAAGCCTAGACTCATTAGATGGGTTCTCCTGCTCCAAGAATTTGACTTGCATATTATTGATAGAAAGGAAGCTGAGAACCCCGCTGCAGACAACTTGTCTAGGTTAGAGAATGTTCTTGATGACCCACTTCCTATTGATGATAGCTTTCCTGATGAATAATTGGCGGTCATTAATGCTTCTCATACTGCTTCTTGGTATGCTGATTATGCTAATTACATTGTTGCTAAATTTATACCTCCTAGTTTCTGTTGGGGAACGTAGCAGAAATTCAAAATTTTCTACGCATCACCAAGATCAATCTATGGAGAGACTAGCAACGAGAGAGAGGGGAGTGCATCTTCATACCCTTGAAGATCGCGATGCGGAAGCGTTACAAGAACGCGGTTGATGGAGTCGTACTCGCGGCGATTCAAATCGCGGAAGATCCGTTCTAGCGCCGAACGGACGGCGCCTCCGCGTTCAACACACGTACAGCCCGGGGACGTCTCCTCCTTCTTGATCCAGCAAGGGGAGAGGAGAAGTTGAGGGAGAACTCCGACAGCACGACAACGTGGTGGTGGTGGAGCTCGTGGTTCTCCAGCAGGGCTTCGCCAAGCACTACGGAGGAGGAGGAGGTGTTGGAGGAGGGAGAGGGCTGCGCCAGGGAAGAGGTGTGGCTGCCCTCCCACCCCTCCACTATATATAGGGGCAAGGGGAGAGGGGGAGGCGCCCTAGGGTTTCCCCTAGGGGCTGCGGCCAAGCAGATTGGATCTCCCTAGGGAAAATCCTAGGGAGACTTGCCCCCCAAGCCAAGCAGGTGGAGGATTGCCTCCCAAGCCAAGTGGAGGCGCCCCACCTCCCCAAATAACGTGGGGAAGGGTGTGGGGGGCGCTCCACCCCTTAGTGGGCTGGTTTTCCCCTTCCCCTTTGGCCCATGAGGCCCTCCAACACTTGCCGGGGCTCCCGAAACACCTTTCGGTCATGCTGGCCATAGCCTGGTACCCCCGGAACACTTCCGGACTCCAATACCCTTCGTCCAATATATCGATCTTCACTGCCGGACCATTCCGGAACTCCTCATGACGTCCGGGATCACATCCGGGACTCTAAACTACCTTCGGTAACCACATACTATTTTCCATAACAACTCTAGCGTCACCGAACCTTAAGTGTGTAGACCCTACGAGTTCGGGAACCATGCAGACATGACCGAGACGTTTTCCGGCCAATAACCAACAGCAGGATTTGGATACCCATGTTGGCTCCCACATGTTCCACGATGATCTCATCGGATGAACCACGATGTCAAGGATTCAAGCAATCTCGTATACAATTCCCTTTGTCAATCGGTACATTACTTGCCCGAGATTCGATCGTCGGTATCCCAATACCTCGTTCAATCTCGTTACCGGCAAGTCACTTTACTCGTTTCGTAATGCATGATCCCGTGACTAACTACTTAGTCACATTGAGCTCATTATGATGATGCATTACCGAGTGGGCCCAGAGATACCTCTCCGTCACACGGAGTGAAAAATCCCAGTCTCAGATTCGTGCCAACCCAACAGACACTTTCGAAGATACCCGTAGTGCACCTTTATAGCCACCCAGTTACGTTGTGACGTTTGGCACACTCAAAGCATTCCTACGGTATCCGGGAGTTGCACAATCTCATGGTCTAAGGAAATGATACTTGACATTAGAAAAGCTTTTAGCAAACGAACTACACGATCTTGTGCTATGCTTAGGATTGGGTCTTGTCCATCACATCATTCTCCTAATGATGTGACCCCATTATCAATGACATCCAATGTCCATGGTCAGGAAACCATAACCATCTATTGATCAACGAGCTAGTCAACTAGAGGCTCACTAGGGACATGTTGTGGTCTATGTATTCACACATGTATTACGGTTTCCAATTAATACAATTATAGCATGAACAATAGACAATTATCATGAACAAGGAAATATAATAATGACCATTTTATTATTGCCTCTAGGGCATATTTCCAACAGTCTCCCACTTGCACTAGAGTCAATAATCTAGTTCACATCACTATGTGATTGTAATGAATCCAACACCCATTGGGTTTGATCATATCTCGCTTGTGAGAGAGGTTATTAGTCAACAGGTCTGAATCTTTTAGATCCGTGTGTGCTTTACAAATCCCTATGTCATCTCCTAGATGCAGCTACCACACGCTATTTGGAACTATTCCAAATAACTGCTCTACTATACGAATCCGGTCTACTAGTCAGAGTCATCTAGATTAGTGTCAAAGTTTGCATCGGCGTAACCCTTTACGATGAACTCTTTTACCACCTCCATAATCGAGAAAATTCCTTAGTCCACTAGTTACTAAGGATAACCTGTCCTGTTATCCATTCCTGGATCACACTTGTACCCTTGACTGACTCATGGAAAGGCACACTTTAGGTGCGGTACACAGCATAGCATACTGTGGAGCCTACATCTAAAGCATAGGGGACGACCTTCGTCCTTTCTCTCTCTTCTGCCGTGGTCAGGTCTTGAGTCTTACTCACACCTTATAACACAACCAAGAACTCCTTATTTGTCAATCTATTTTGAACTCCTTCAAAATTTTGTCACGGTGCGTACTCATTTGAAAGTACTATCAAGCGATTTTGATCTATCCTTATAGATCTTGATGCTCAATGTTCAAGTAGCTTAATCCAGGTTTTCCATTGAAAAACACTTTTCAAATAACCCTATATGCTTTCTAGAATTTCTACATCATTTTCGATCAACAATATGTCAACAACATATACTCATCATAAATGCTATAGTGCTCCCACTCACTTCTTTGGAAGTACAAGTTTCTCATAAACTTTGTATAAACCGAAAATCTTTGATCATCTCATCAAAGCATATATTCCAACTCCGAGATGCTTACTCTAGTCCTTAGAAGGATTGCTGGAACTTTGCATACTTGTTAGCATCTTTTAGGATTGACAAAATCTTCTGGTTGTATCACATACAACCTTTCCTCAAGAAAATCATTGAGGAAACAATGTTTTGACATACTATCTGCAAGATTTCATAAATAATGCAGGAACTGCTAATATATTTTCAACAGACTCTTAGCATCGCTACGAGTGAGAAAGTCTCATCGTAGTCAACTCCTTGAACTTGTCGGAAAACATCTTAGCGACAAGTCGAGCTTTCTTAATGGTGACACTTACCATCATTGTCCGTCTTCCCTTTTAAAATCCATCTATACCCAACAGCCTTACGACCATAAATGATAAACAATTTGTCGGAATCCGGGCCCACCATCGCTTCTCCATAGCTCGTAGGTTCATTGTTGTCTAGCAACATGACCTCCAAGACAGGAGTACGTACCACTCTGAAGTAGTACGCATCCTTGTCAACCTACAAGGTTTGGTAGTGACTTCCAAAGTTTCATGATCACTATCATAAGCTTCCACTTCAATTGGTGTAGGCGCCACAGGAACAACTTCCTGTGCCCTGCTACAGATTGGTTGAAGTGATGGTTCAGTGACCTCATCAAGTCTCCACCATCCTCCCACTCAATTCTTTCAAGAGAAACTTTTCCTCGAGAAAGGACCCGTTTCCAGAAACAATCACTTTGCTTCCGGATCTGAAATAGGAGGTATACCCAACTGTTTTGGGTGTCCTATGAAGATGCATTTATCCGCTTTGGGTTTGAGCTTATCAGGCTAAAACTTTTCCACATAAGCTTCGCAGCCCCAAACTTTTAAGAAATGACAGCTTAGGTTTCCCTAAACCATAGTTCATACGCTGTCATCTCAACGGAATTACGTGGTGCCCTATTTGAAGTGAATGCGGTTGTCTCTAATGCCTAACCCATAAACGATAGTGGTAATTCAATAAGAGACATCATGGTATGCACCATATCTAATAGGGTGCAGCTATGATGTTCGGACACACCATCACACTATGGTGTTCCAGGTGGTATTAGTTGTGAAACAATTTCCACAACGTCTTAATTGTATACCAAACTCATAACTCAGATACTCATCTCTATGATCATATCATAGACATTTTATCCTCTTGTCACGACGATCTTCAACTTCACTCTGAAATTACTTGAACCTTTCAATAATTCAGACTTGTGTTTCATCAAGTAAATATACTCAGCATCTACTCAAATCATCTGTGAAGTAAGAGCATAACGATATTCACTGTGTTCCTCAGCACTCATTGGATTGCATACATCAAAATGTATTACTTCCAACAAGTTGTTTTCTTGTTCCATCTTACTGAAAAATGAGGCATTTCAGTCATCTTGCCCATGTGGTATGATTTGCATGTCTCAAGTGATTCAAAATCAAGTGAGTCCAAACGATCCATCTGTATGGAGTTTCTTCATGCATATATACCAATAGACATGGTTCGCATGTCTCAATCTTTTTAAAATGAGTGAGTCCAAAGATCCATCAACATGGAGCTTCTTCATGCGTTTTATACCAGTATGACTCAAATGGCAGTGCCACAAGTATGTGGTATTATCATTACTATCTTATATCTTTTGGTATGAACATGTGTATCACTATGATCGAGATTCAATAAACCATTCATTTTAGGTGCAAGACCGTTGAATTTATTATTCAAATAAACAAAGTAACCATTATTCTCCTTAAATGAACAATCGTATTGCAATAAACATAATCCAATCATGTCTATGCTCAACGCAGACACCAAATAACAATTATTTAGGTTTAACACCAATCCCGATGGTAGAGGGAGTGTGCGATGTTTGATAATATCAACCTTGGAAATACTTACAACACATATCGTCACCTCGCCTTCAGCTAGTCTCCGTTTATTCTGTAGCCTTTTATTTTGAGTTACTAACACTTACCAACCGAAGCGGTATCTATTACCCTGGTGCTACTAGGAGTACTAGTAAAGTACACATTAATATAATGTATATCCAATATAATTCTATCAACCTTGCCAGCCTTCTCATTTACCAAGTATCTAGGGTAGTTCTGCTTCAGTGATCGTTCCCTCATTACAGAAGCACTTAGTCTCGGGTTTGGGTTCAACCCTGGGTTTCTTCACTAGAGCAGCAACTGATTTTCCGTTTCATGAAGTATCCCTTCTTGCCCTTGCCCTTCTTGAAACTAGTGTTTTACTAACCATCAACAATTGATGTTCCTACTCGATTTCTACTTTCGCGGTGTCAAACATCGCGAATTGCTCAAGGATCATCATGTCTATCCTTGATATGTTATAGTTCATCACATAGCTCTAATAGCTTGGTGGCAGTGACTATGGAGAACCATCACTATCTTATCTGGAAGATTAGCTCTCACTCGATTCAAGTGATTGTAGTACTCAGACAATCTGAGCACATGCTAAATGATTGAGCTTTTCTCCCTTAGTTTGCAGGTTAAGAAACTTGTCGGAGGTCTCATACCTCTTGACGTGGGCACGAGCCTGAAATCCTAATTTCAGCTCTTGGAACATCTCATATGTTCTGCGATGTTTCAAAAATGTCTTCGGTGCCTCAATTCTAAACCGTTTAACATTACACACTGAACTATCACGTAGTCATCAAAACGTGTATGTCAGGTGTTCGCAACATCCACAAACGACGCTCGAGGTTCAGCACACCGAGCGGTGCATTAAGGACATAAGCATTCTGTGCAGCAATGAGGACAATCCTCAGTTTATGGACCTAGTCCGCATAATTGCTACTATCAACTTTCAACTAAATTTTCTCTAGGAACATATCTAAAACAGTAGAACTAAAGCGCAAGTTATGACATAATTTGCAAAGACCTTTTGACTATGTTCATGATAATTAAGTTCATCTGATTATTTAATGAACTCCCACTTAGATAGACATCCCTCTAGTCATCTAAGTGATACATGATCCGAGTCAACTAGGTCGTGTCTGATCATCACGTGAGATGGACTAGTCATCATCGGTGAACATCTTCATGTTGATCGCATCTGCTATACGACTCATGTTCGACCTTTCGGTCTCTTGTGTTCCGAGGCCATGTTTGTACATGCTAGGCTCGTCAAGTCAACCTAAGTGTTTTGCATGTGTAAATCTGGCTTACACCCGTTGTATACGAATGTTAGAATCTATCACACCCGATCATCACGTGGTGCTTCAAAACAACGAACCTTCGCAATGGTGCACAGTTAGGGGGAACACTTTCTTGAAATTTTATGAGGGATCATCGTATTTATGCTACCGTCGTTCTAAGCAAATAAGATTTAAACATGACAAACATCACATGCAAATCATAAAGTGACATGATATGGCCAATATCATCTTGCGCCTTTGATCTCCATCTTTGAGGCGCGGCATGATCACCTTCGTCACCAGCATGACACCATGATCTCCATCATCATGATCTCCATCATTGTGTCTTCATGAAGTTGTCTCGCCAACTACTACTTCTACTACTATGGCTAACGGTTAGCAATAAAGTAAAGTAATTACATGGCGTTTTCAATGACACGCGGGTCATACAATAAATTAAGACAACTCCTATGGGCTCCTGCCGGTTGTCATACTCATCGACATGCAAGTCGTGATTCCTATTACAAGAACATGATCAATCTCATACATCACATATATCATTCATCACATTCTTTTGGGCCATATCACATCACATAGCATACCCTGCAAAAACAAGTTAGACGTCCTCTAATTGTTGTTGCATGTTTTACGTGGCTGCTACGGGTTTCTAGTAAGAACGTTTATTAACTATGCAAAGCCACAATAGTGATATGCCAATTGCTATTTACCCTTCATAAGGACCCTTTTTATCGAATCCGATCCGACTAAAGTGGAAGAGACTTGCACCCGCTAGCCACCTTATGCAACAAGTGCATGTCAGTCGGTGGAACCTGTCTCACGTAAGCATACGTGTAAGGTCGGTCCAGGCCGCTTCATCCCACAATGCCGCCAAATCAAGATAGGACTAGTAACGGTAAGCAAATTGTACAAACCATCGCCCACAACTACTTGTGTTCTACTCGTGCATAGAATCTACGCAATAGACCTAGCTCATGATGCCACTGTTGGGGAACGTAGCAGAAATTCAAAATTTTCTATGCATCACCAAGATCGATCTATAGAGAGACTAGCAACGAGAGAGAGGGAGTGCATCTTCATACCCTTGAAGATCGCGATGCGGAAGCGTTACAAGAACGCGGTTGATGGAGTCGTACTCGCGGCGATTCAAATCGTGGAAGATCCGATCTAGCGCCGAACGGACGGCGCCTCCGCGTTCAACACACGTACAGCCCGGGGACGTCTCCTCCTTCTTGATCCAGCAAGGGGAGAGGAGAAGTTGAGGGAGAACTCCGACAGCACGACGACGTGCTGGTGGTGGAGCTCGTGGTTCTCCAGCAGGGCTTCGCCAAGCACTGCGGAGGAGGAGGAGGTGTTGGAGGAGGGAGAGGGCTGCGCCAGGGAAGAGGTGTGGCTGCGCTCCCACACCTCCACAATATATAGGGGCAAGGGGAGAGGGGGAGGCGCCCTAGGGTTTACCCTAGGGGCGGCGGCCAAGCAGATTGGATCTTCCTAGGGAAAATCCTAGGGAGACTTGCCCCCCAAGCCAAGCAGGTGGAGGATTGCCTCCCAAGCCAAGTGGAGGCGCCCCACCTCCCCAAATAACGTGGGAAAGGGTGTGGGGGGCGCACCACCCCTTAGTGGGCTGGTTTGCCCCTTCCCCTTTGGCCCATGAGGCCCTCCAACACTTGCCGGGGCTCCCGAAACACCTTTCGGTCATGCTGGCCATAGCCTGGTACCCCGTAACACTTCCGGACTCCAATACCCTTCGTCCAATATATCGATCTTCACCGCCGAACCATTCCGGAACTCCTCATGACGTCCGGGGTCACATCCGGGACTCCGGACTACCTTCGGTAACCACATACTATTTCCCATAACAACTCTAGCGTCACCGAACCTTAAGTGTGTAGACCCTACGGGTTCGGGAACCATGCAGACATGACCGAGACGTTTTCCGGCCAATAACCAATAGCGGGATCTGGATACCCATGTTGGCTCCCACATGTTCCACGATGATCTCATCGGATGAACCACGATGTCAAGGATTCAAGCAATCTCGTATACAATTCCCTTTGTCAATCGGTACATTACTTGCCCGAGATTCGATCGTCGGTATCCCAATACCTCGTTCAATCTCGTTACCGGCAAGTCACTTTACTCGTTCCGTAATGCATGATCCCGTGACTAACTAATTAGTCACATTGAGCTCATTATGATGATGCTTTACCGAGTGGGCGCAGAGATACCTCTCCGTCACACGGAGTGACAAATCCCAGTCTCGATTCGTGCCAACCCAACAGACACTTTTGGAGATACCCGTAGTGCACCTTTATAGCCACCCAGTTACGTTGTGACGTTTGGCACACTCAAAGCATTCCTACGGTATCCGGGAGTTGCACAATCTCATGGTCTAAGGAAATGATACTTGACATTAGAAAAGCTTTTAGCAAATGAACTACACGATCTTGTGCTATGCTTAGGATTGGGTCTTGTCCATCACATCATTCTCCTAATGATGTGACCCCATTATCAATGACATCCAATGTCCATGGTCAGGAAACCATAACCATCTATTGATCAACGAGCTAGTCAACTAGAGGCTCACTAGGGACATGTTGTGGTCTATGTATTCACACATGTATTACGGTTTCCAGTTAATACAATTATAGCATGAACAATAGACAATTATCATGAACAAGGAAATATAATAATAACCATTTTATTATTGCCTCTAGGGCATATTTCCAACAGTTTCACATACCAGCAAAAGAAAAAGTTCTTTTATGATTTAAGACATTACTTCTGGGATGACCCACACCTTTATAAAGAAGGAGTAGATAGTGTTATTAGACGTTGTGTGCCTGAGCATGAACAGGAACAGATCCTACACAAGTGTCACTCTGAATCCTATGGAGGACACCATGCTGGGGATAGAACTGCACACAAGGTACTACAATCTGGTTTTTATTGGCCTACTCTCTTCAAAGATGCTCGTAAGTTTGTCTTATCTTGTGATGAATGTCAAAGAATAGGTAACATTAGTAGACTTCAAGAAATGCCTATGAATTACTCTCTTGTTATTGAACCATTTGATGTTTGGGGCTTTAATTATATGGGACCTTTTCCTTCCTCTAATGGTTATACTCATATTTTAGTTGTTGTTGATTACGTTACTAAGTGGGTAGAAGCTATTCCAACTAGTAGTGCTGATCATAACACTTCCTATTAAAATGCTTAAAGAAGTTATTTTTCCAAGGTTTGGAGTCCCTATATATCTTATGACTGATGGTGGTTCACATTTTATTCATGGTGCTTTCTGTAAGATGCTTGCTAAGTATGATGTTAATCATAGAATTGCATCTCCTTATCATCCGCAGTCTAGTGGTCAAGTAGAGTTGAGAAATAGAGAGCTCAAATTAATTTTGCAAAAGACTGTGCATCGATCTAGAAAGAATTGGTCCAAAAAACTTGATGATGCATTATGGGCCTATAGGACTGCATACAAAAATCCTATGGGTATGTCTCCATATAAGATGGTTTATGGAAAAGCGTGTCATTTACCTCTTGAACTTGAACATAAAGCATATTGGGCTATTAAAGAGCTCAACTATGACTTCAAGCTTGCCGATGAGAAGAGGTTGTTTGATATTAGCTCACTTGATGAATGGAGAACCCAAGCCTATGAGAATGCCAAGCTATTCAAAGAAAAAGTTAAACGCTGGCATGATAAGAGGATACAAAAGCTTGAGTTTAACGTAGGAGATTATGTGCTATTATTCAACTCTCGTTTAAGATTTTTTGTAGGAAAACTTCTCTCTAAATGGGAAGGTCCTTACGTTATCGAGGAGGTCTATCGTTCTGGTGCCATAAAAATCAACAACTTCGAGGGCACAAGTCCAAGGGTGGTAAACGGTCTGAATTAAACATTATATTTCAGGTAATCCTATCAATGTTGAAACTAATATTATTGAAACCGTAACCCCAGAGGAATACATAAGGGACACTTTCCAGAACGTTCCAGACTCTGAAAAGGAATAGGTATGTGGTACGGTAAGTAAACCGACTCCAAAACAACTCCAATGGCAATTTTCATCAGTTTTGGAATATTTAAGAATTTTAGGAAGAAATAAGTAGTCCGAAAGGGACACAAGGCCTCCACGTGAGTGGAGGGTGCCCCCCCCCCTACTAGGCGCGCCCCCCTGTCTCGTGGGAACCTTGTGTGCCTCCCGGACTCCGTTTTCTTGCACGTTACATATTTTGGTCGGTAAAAATTCATTATATATACTCCCGAAGGTTTTGACCACCGTATCATGCAAATATCCTCTGTTTTCGTTTCGAGCTGTTTCTGTTTCAGATCTAGAGCTTCATGTCATCTCCAAACACTCCCAAGGACAAGCTTTTCGAGAGGGTTATCAACCCCTATCTCGCGGAGGTGCTGCAACACCCTCAATCCATTGAGATGCGTGAGGGGGTGCTGCACATCCGCGATGTGGAGGGACCAAGGCATATCGGAAGCGTGGAGACAAAGATCGAAGCCGTGGAGCAGCAAGTTTTCAAGTGCCAAGGGATGGTGGAGCGTGGACTCAGCGCCAACCAGATGATGATCACGGAATTCACCAACAACCACAAGCTAGATGCCAAGGTCATTGGGGAGACCATCTTCAAGCTTCAAGAGAAAATCGAGCGCCTCCAAGCCCAGATCTATGACCTGCAAAACCAAAACTGTGAGTATGAATATAGATTCAAGAGGATGAGTTTGGCTGCAGATTTAAGGATCCCGGAGACTCGATCATCCTTCTATGATGGTGAACCTATGCCTTGGAAGATGGATGACAAGCCTACATCATCAACAACTCCTGCTTCATCACCTTCAAGGACATAATTACATGGGTATGGGCACTCCCCTTGGCAACTGCCAAGCTTGGGGGAGGTGGCCCGGTATCGTATCACCATCACACTCCTATCTTTACCGTTTTATTTAGTTCGATCCTTTTAGTAGTATCTCGATCTACTAGATTTAAGTTTTGTTATCAAGTAGTTTTGAGTTTTGCTTTGTGATCTCTTTATGTAATCGAGTCCGTGAGCTATCTATAATAAAGATTAGTGTTGGGTCAAGGGCTTTGCTATGTTGCTATGATCTTGAGAAAGTAGAAAGAATAAAAGAGTTCATATTGATCTTATGGATAGTGATGACTTCACATATAGAAAATATGGGGCATAAAAGTTGTTGAGGGTTGATAAACGTAGTTTTGGTCATCGTTGCAATTAATAGGAAGTGATAAGGAAAGAGGGGTTCACATACAAATATATTATCCTGGACACCTTTTATAATTGGGAGCACTCATTAAGTATGACATGCTAAAAGAGTTGACGTTGGACAAGGAAGACAACGTAATGGTTTATGTTTGCGCACATCTCAGTTAAAGTATATTGTCATTGACATTCCAAACATGTTGAGCTTGCTTTTCTCCCCCGTGCTAGCCAAATTCCTTGCACCAAGTAGAGATACTGCTTGTGCTTCCAAATATCCTTAAACCCAGTTTTGCCATGAGACTCCACCATACCTACCTATGGATTGAGTAAGATCCTTCAAGTAAGTTGTCATGTTGCAAGCAATAAAATTTGCTATCTAATTATGTATGACTTATTAGTACAGAGAAAATAAGCTTTGTACGATATTGTTGTGGAAGTAATAAAAGCGACGGACTGCATAATAAAGGTCCACATACAAGGGGCAATATAAAGTGACGTTCTTTTGCATTAAGATTTTGTGCATCAACCCTAAACGCACATGACAACCTCTGCTTCCCTCTGCAAAGGGCCTATCTTTTACTTTATGTTTTTACTTTACGCTTGAGTCAAGGTGATCCTCACCTTTCCTTTTTCATTTTATCCTTTAGCAAGCTCCTCATGTTTGAAAGATCATGATATATATCCAATTAGATGTAAGTTAGCATGGGCTATTATTGTTGACATCACCTAAAGGTGAATACGTTGGGAGGCAACACAATAAGCCCCTATCTTTCTCAGTGTCCGGCTGAAACTCCATAACCACAAGTATTGCGTGAGTGTTAGCAATTATAGAAGACTACAAGATAGTTGAGTATGTGAACTTGCTGAAAAGCTCTATTGTTGACTCTTTCTGATGTTATGATAAATTGCAATTGCTTCAATGACTAAGATTATAGTTTGTTAGCTCCCAATGAAGTTTTTGAACCATACTTGACATTGTGAATTGATTGTTACTTGAGCATAAGAAATCATATGATAAAATCTATATATGTTGCTGTTATAAGAATGATCATGATGCCCTCATGTCCGTATATTATTTTTATCGACACCTCTATCTCTAAACAGGTGGACATATTTTTTGATTTCGGCTTCCGCTTGAGGACGAGCGAGGTCTAAGCTTGGGGGAGTTGATACGTCCATTTTGCATCATGCTTTTATATCAATATTTATTGCATTATGGGCTGTTATTACACTTTATATCTCAATACTTATTGGTATTCTCTCTTATTTTACAAGGTTTACCATGAAGAGGGGGAATGCCGGCAGCTGGAATTCTGGCTGGAAAAGGAGCAAACGTCGGAAACCTATTCTGCACTGCTCCAAAAATCCTGAAACTCTACGAAACATGTTTTTGGAATTTATAAGAATTATTGGGCGAAAGAAATACACCAGGGGGGCCACACCCTATCCAAGAGAGTGGGGGGCGCCCCCCCTACTGGGCCCCCTGGTGGGCCCCCGGTGTCCATCTTCTGCTATATGAGAGTTTTTACCCTGGAAAAAATCATGGGCAAGCTTATGGGACGAAACTCCGCCGCTACTAGGCGAAACCAATCTAGGGCTCTGGCAGAGCTGTTCTGCCGGGGACACTTCCCTCCGGGAGGGGGAAATCATCACCAACGACCCTCTCATCGGGAGGGGGTCAATCTCCATCAACATCTTCACTAGCACCATCTCCTCTCCAAACCCTAGTTCATCTCTTGTATCCAATCTTGTATCAAAACCACAAATTGGTACCTGTGGGTTGCTAGTAGTGTTGATTACTCCTTGTAGTTGATGCTAATTGGTTTACTTGGTGGAAAAACATATGTTCAGATCCTTTATGCATATTATTACCCCTCTGATTATGAACATGAATATGCTTTGTGAGTAGTTACGTTTGTTCCTGAGGACATGGGTGAAGTCTTGCTATTAGTAGTCATGTGAATTTGGTATTTGTTCGATATTTTGATGAGATGTATGTTGTCTTTTCCTATAGTGGTGTTATGTGAATGTAGACTACATGACACTTCACCATTATTTGGGCCTAGAGGAAGGCATTGGGAAGGAGTAAGTAGATGATGGGTTGCTAGAGTGACAGAAGCTTAAACCCTAGTTTATGTGTTGCTTCGTTAGGGGCTGATTTGGATCCATATGTTTAATGTTGTGGGTAGGTTTACCTTAATACTTCTTTGTAGTTGCGAACGCTTGCAATAGGGGTTAATCATAAGTGGGATGCTTTTCCAAGTAAGGGCAGTACCCAAGCACCGGTCCACCCACATATCAAATTATTAAAGTACCGAACGTGAATCATATGAATGTGATGAAAACTAGCTCGATGATAGTTCCCATGTGTCCTCGGGAGCTCCTTTCTCACTATTGGAAATTGTCCAGGCTTATCCTTTGCTACATAAAGGATTGGGCCACCTTGCTGCACTTTATTTACTTTATTTACTTGTTACTCGTTACTATTTATCTTATCACAAAACTATCTATCACCTACAATTTCAGTGCTTGCATAGAAAACCTTACTGAAAACCGCTTATCATTTCCTTCTGCTCCTCGTTGGGTTCGACACTCTTACTTATTGAAAGGACTAGATAGATCCCCTATACTTGTGGGTCATCACGCCACTGCTACTGCATCATTGCAACAATAAGAATTTACACCCACATCTTGTAGAAAGAAATCTGTACACAACATTAGCTACCAAAATTAAGTACCTTTAGCGGTCATCTCTCACATAGAATTTTATCCTGTTTTTCAGCTTTTCTGCACATTCATCTGCAGAGAAACAACCATAGAGTAGATCTTTTCTTTAAGCATTACCAAATCTCCTCATTCATCTGAAAAGAAATAAAAATTTGCATAGCTATTTTATTCAAGCATTACCTCAAACACATGAGTAGGTCCAAGTGTCCAACAGGTAGACCCAAGGGGAATGACTGAATATTTCATAATCGTCATGTCATCCAAGGTGAAGTGAGGCCGCTGCTGCCTGTATGGTACGCGCATGGTGGGTGTCCTGCCGTGGTTGCAGCAACGCTGATCTTTCCCTCCCGTGGGGCCGCAATTCCGGCTCTCGGATGGCCGGCAAGCCACTAGCGAGCAGTAGCCTCACTTCACCTTATCATCCTCACACTACAAAACACTATTATGCTCACTAAGCTTAAAATACTTTATTCAGGTTAATTGTATTTGCAAACCTAAAAAAAGATATTTTGATTTGCACAATATTAACACATGTCACGGTTAAGAAAAAACAAAACCTTTGATGGCCATGCCACTTGAATTGCATAATTGCCCCCACTCAATGTTTTCTCCTTCCAAAATACAAGAATTTCATTATATGACATGTACCTGTAGAATAACATGTCTAGCAGGAATTATCCTGTTATTCTAGATTTGACAAATCTGGAAGGCTATGAAACTTTGTTCTAGTTGATCATTAAGCACCAAGTTTAGCACCAGGTGACTGATACCTGCCAAAATAAAGGCTTAAATTGTAGGGAAAGGCAGACCTGGTATATCCATGTGAGTTTAGATGATGTATAGCTCATTGTGGAAACTTGAACCGCTTTTGATTAATACTCTTTGTCTCAATAAATGTGAGAAGCACGCGTGGTCCTGAACCTGGAAATAAAACATGGAAACCTATCATCATACATTTCTAAAAATAAAATTGACTGTAACAGTATTGTCGTACACGCCAAATACCATGCCCCACCATTCTTTACGAATCATTTTATCTACTGGAAATTGTATCTGATGCAAACATGAATATTTTGGGGTGGGCTCAACCAATTTTGCTAGAATGAAATTATCCAAACTTACAATGCATTTTCCCTACATGATTTAATGGAATAAAACATAGCGTTATACATGTTCACTCGCACCGGGCATTGCAAATGGTAAAAAAGTTGAACTGGACAAATGTGTGTAAAATAGTGGTTGACAAACCACACCTACTATTGGAGAAGCAACAAAATCATGGCTCACATTACAAAAGATTACCTCAGAGTTCAAAAGCTCTTCGTGCTCAAGGGCATAACCCATTGGGTAAAAATCACCATGTCTTCAGATTTCAATTCCTTCATCAACAAAATAGGACAACTCAGGTTTCGAGCAATTTGCATAATCACAATAAAAAGCAGACCTGGGTGATTTTTACGAAGCAGTTTTTGGCAATCCTAGGATCGGCACAACCTATACATGAAATTCAGTGCTATAGCTAAAAAGACCAACATCAAACCATAAGCCCTCTATGCCGCCGCCGCTTGCCAGATTTCCGCTGGCGACATCCTCCGGCTACCTGCTCCTCGCACGGTCATGCGGCCTCCTGCCATCCGTTGCCACCAGCCGATCTCCCGCTGTCCATTGCGCCACCAGTTGGTGTCCCGCATCTGTTGCCACTCGCCGGCCCCTGCCATGGGAGAGGAGAACCTGGGGGCACGTGAATACAGGCTACGGGGAGAAGATGGGTTGGGGCGAGGGCAGGGAGATAGCGTTACCTAGATCGTCGTTCATCGCTGTCGCGGACGCGGCGCTCCTGCTCGTCTACCTCCCACTTCGATCTCCTCTTGGAATCGGTGAAGAAAAGAAGAGACGGCAAGGGCGCAGATCCACCGCTCCAATCAGATCCCTTCCATTCCCTTCCCTCCCTTGGGAGAGGGAGTGAAGGTGAGGGGGAGGAGGAGGCCGCCGGTGGTGTCGCCATGGCCGGGCAGGGCTCCTCCCGCCTGCCCGCGACGGGAGGTGGCGGGGGCGGCAGCGACGCGTGGCGGCATTTGAGCGAGGGGATCGGCGGCGGCTGCGAGGGCGAAGGGTCTGGTGTGGAGTCGCTCGAGGGCAAAGGCTTCGCTCGCTCGTTGGCAATGCACGGGGAGCGCCTCGCTAATTTTCGTAGGTTTATTTTCGTAGATTTTTTTCAGAGCGATTTTTTTTTGATCAACCGGAGGGTTTAGCACTGGACATAGTGGGAGCATTCCGATTTTTTTCCTGGTTCGGGGGTGGAGGGGGGAATTGAGGGGAAGCGGGAGCTAGGATCAAGGACAAAAAAAACCCGTCATTGGTGGGACGAAAATTGACCGGCGGAGACTACCAACTGCTCCATTAGGAGTAGAGATCCTACGGCTTAGCACTGGCCTGATAGGAAGCAGTGATCGGTAGTCTGATCCCTAGTGCTTCCCAAAGTACAGGTCTGGTAGTACTGCTGGCAAAGGGGCATGTGTTGCTTGTGTATATTTTTTTCTCTCGGAATCTTTGGGCCCCATTTGTTGCAATCCTATCAAGTTAGGGTCTAATTGGATAGGATTGTAAAACAAATGGAGCTCAAAGATTCTGGGAGAAGCTGGGTAGGGGTCGGATTCTGGGAGAATCTCCAGATTCTGGCAAAAAGAACTGGACCTAAGATTCATGAGGAAACTATCAAAATCTACCAAAAATTCTACAGAACAGTTTCCTGTTTCCAACCTTAGTTGTCGCCACCGCCGAAGGTCTCCTCCACAGTCCACACTGCTGTCTCGGCCCCTCTCCTCTCCCCTGTCCGACGTTCTCGTCGGCGGCAATAGGAGTGGGGACCTGTTTGTTTTCTTTTTATTTTTTATTAGGTTTTGTTTCCATGGCGGTGGTGGCGATGAAGGCGAGTTATTGACAAAAAACTACCGCTTTAGGGGTTTGCGTCCCACTGAACTATCATTTCACTATCATCCAAGGCAACAAGTATAGTCATCATGCAGGTTGCCCTATTATTAGCCATGACTTTAGGTAGCCAATCTTGTCAATGAACGCGCGTTGATTCCAGCAATCAGGTCATGAGATTCATGTCACTACATAGGTAGTCCATCCTCAAAATCCAATCAAATCATTCCTATGCACGTCCTCGCCTTCGACTATATAAGAAGCCTACCCCCATCTCTCTGGATCCATCTACAAACACAGCTTCATTATACATCATTCTCTCTTACTCCTCCAGAAGAACTCTCGCAACAATGGCGGTTTCGTCGAAGCTTTTCCCGGCCGCCGTCCTCCTCCTGCTTCTCCTCCTGGCCACAGGTAATCGACTGTTTGTTTGTCCTGACGGGCTAGTAACTTCAAACCTAACCTGAGACTGATCGTTCCTGATGCGTGCAGAGATGGGGCCTGTGCGGGAGGCGACGGCGTGCGAGCACGTCCCGTGCAAGAAATGCACCGGGTCGTGCTTCGACCCGGAGGAGTGCGCCATCACGTGCCGGAACGAGGGCTATGACTCCGGCGACTGCACCGGCAGCGGAGCCTACCGTTGCACGTGCAGCAAGAATTGCTAGCTAGTGCGTGAAGAACACACGATCGAGTAGAATAAAAAAGGGAATTACAGTTCTGTGCTAGTTCTTCCTTTTCTTTTTGAGCTTGGATTCTGTTCAAGGCTCACACGAATGCGGCCCAAGCTTACCGGAGTCCACTAGAGTCCGGTTAGAGATGATTTTGTATCACGCAAATTACATACTAGAGAGATTTTTCTCAAGAAAGAATACATACTTAAAGAGAGTAATTGTTAGTCAACGGTTTATCCTTCAGAACGGGAGTACGGTGGGCTATCAAATTGACATGCAATGAGATATAGCCAATTGTTGACTCTTTTTTCAACAAAGGATGGATTTTATTGACTCAAAATGAAGCACTGGCGGAGCTACACCCAAGCAAAACCGTGCTATGGCAAGCCCATGTTTAGTGCAAATACACTAGGATATGGGAGCAAATGAGGCATGGAATTAAAATAGTTGGGCTTCTCTTCAATTTGGCCCGCCCAGGTTTTGAAGTGTGGCTCCGCCACTGAAATGTAACACAATGAGCACACACCCGGTCTTTGCATAGCTAGGATGCACACAGCCAATACCAACTCACACACACGAAAACACGCCGACAACTGGCAAAGTCATATAAGACCAAAGCTATGTGTAGGCGAGGAAAAAAGAAAAGGCCCTAAAATGATTAGATCTGTAACGATCATATCCGCACCAACCATCTCATGACACCACATCCAAGACTTTGTTAGAAAGACTAACACCCAAAACTGCTTAGCAACGGTAGGATAAGTGGGTAATTGTTGGGATGAGCCAAAAAAGTTTGGTAGAGCCGGATCTAAGTGTTGGCTGCTCAACGTCCCGCAGTACGTAATACGGGTAGTTATAAACCCTGTCTTGATTTGAGGAGAGAAAATAAGGGTTAAAATTCATATAATTATCGCCAAAATCCAATCGAAACCTTCCTGTGCACATCTTCATCTTCAACTAATAAGCGTGACACAAAACAAACATATCATCTTAACCTTTCAGAACTATCCCAGTGGCGGTTTTCTCGGTCATCCTTCTCCTGGCCACATGTACGTTCTAATTGATTGTTTATATCCTAATAATATTGGGTGCTTACCTGGCTTGGATGCATGCATGGGTTAGACGTCTCCAACCACAATGGTTAAATTTGACCTTTTTTCCCAGAAGCACGTCCGAACCATGTACAATGTGTAGGCTCTAGACCCTCATTTGTCCATGTACACAACGATATCTCGCAATTTGTTTCTAAATTGTCCAAATACATGCACATGATTGATAGGGTGGTTTACTCTCCATTAGATAGGAAAGAGTAAAAGAGATAGAATGTGGTCAAAGATGGGAGATCTGATGGACTATCCGGACACCCCTATTTCCTCCACACGTATGGTTGTGTTTGGGGATTTGCGAACAACCAGGACAAACAAGAGAATTTGAAGGACTTGGTTGAAGAGGCCATTCTTATCCGCACATTGTCCAGGCTGTCTATTCGGATATATAGATATATAATGACTATTTGTGGGTTTAGTTGAAGATGCTCTTGCATGATGATCAGTAAACATAGGATCTGACCAAATATATTTCTTTGTCTAGTCGTAGACTCATTCATACGTGCTAGAAAATTCTTGGAGCTGCCAGTTACACTTACAGTTTGGCAGCTGCTAGAGCTCCCTTCAAAAACTCAACACCACCATATATAAGGTGTGTTTATTTTTTTTACTAATGTGTATTTCTTCTGATCTCACATATTTTCGTTTCTATCTCTCCACCCTCGTGTACAAAGCAACATAACAATTAAGCCGAAAAGATGCTAGTATCATATCATGATACCGTGGTTTAATAAAAAAATACTACATGTGTCTTGAAAAACGATAAATAAGGTTATCTAAGATGCTAACATGTGAGAATATGCACTAGGAAGGTAGTATTTATACACTACGAGTAGGGTAACCGTACATGTGTGCTACACAAAAAAATTTGTTCCCGGCGGAAAGGCATCCAACATGCATTTCTGTTTTTACATATACTTCCAAGGGACCCTGCAAAAAAATACTTCTAAGGGATTATTCAAGGGTATTTTTGTCTCAAACTCTGCTCGATTGCGTGCCTTGGTGAAAAAAATACACCTGACATACGAAGGGGGTAGAAAGAAAATTACTCCACGGATTTTCCCGTGGGATTTTAAATCTAACTCCGACTATGGATCATTGGCTTTAAAATGAAATCACAATTCATTCATCAAGGCTCTATAAATATGGTGATCACAATTCCATTATAGTGGCGTTAAATTTAGCCATTAATTAATTTGATATGCGTTCCCGAAAAGGATGTCTTTTGGAAGGCACGCGATGAATGTGTCCTGGCCTCTTAGGGAAACAGAAGGCAGAGACCAGTTGTCGATTTTATATAAATAAAAGGTGGATACTTTTTAATTGATTTAAAAATATAAAAAGGAAGTCAAATTCTTTTGTTTCTGTGGGGACGTCAAACGAGTGCGGCATTTTGGAGCTCGGGCTCCATGGATCCCTTTTTTTTTTTTAAAGTGTATTTTATATGCTCAAAAAAATCTACTTGTTCATAAGGATGTATTTTCTTTGCGGGGTAAAGGGAGTTTTATTGCATGGTAGAGTGTTACAGTCAAGAGGCCACAAATCCTCAATACAAGATGGAACCGCGTTTAACCACACATCAGCAGTTCTCTTGAAGCGGCTATAATTGGCCAACTGGTCTGCAACTCTATTCTAACTACGATGAATTTTCTGAGAATAAAACTCCCTACTACTCATTATCTCTTTTATCTCTAGAACTATGTAAAGTTTCACTATGAAATACAATATCATGTGAGCTACATAAAGAGATAATTTCATGTGTTTTTAAATAATGAACAATGCATGCACACTCACCTTTTTCAAATCACGAATTTATCTTTTTGTTCACTACATTTTTGTGTAACTATCATCGTCCAACTTTACACATATGTAGTGCACATCCATATGAACATGTGTGATTATTTCTTTTGAAACTTCCAAAATGTGAATTTTGATTAATGAAGTCAGATGCTATTTTACCAGAAAATTGTTGACTATTTTTTTAGGGTGATTTTCGAGGTCAGATGCTATTTAGCATTTCATAAATGCAAACTGGATGATAATTTTTGCATCTTGCAAATTTCAGCTTTGCTTTGCGAACGATGATGTATGGGCTTTGCAGCTCCTGAGATGTGAGGGCCTTAAAACAAAAGCCCAAACAAACGTGGTAAGTTGAAGAAAACCCTAACTCTAGGCAGGCCCAGGCCGCACGCGCAGACGAGCCGGCGGCGGCGCATACTCTGTTTCCGGGGAATAGCGGCGACGTCGTCGGTGTCGTGGTTCTAAGTCTGACAGTAGAATGGGGGGTAGGTATGGAGAGGCAAGTTCTTAGCTATGGAGCAGTTGTACAGACAAGGGATTTACGAGTTCAGGCCCTTCTCGGAGGAAGTAACAGCCCTACGTCTCGGAGCCCGGAGGCAGTCGACTGGATTATGTGGGTATGGATTAAAGGGGTGTGAACCCTTTACACTGAGGAGGGGGTGGCTTATATAGTGTCTGCCAGACCCCTCCGGCCCTCAGTTATGTAGGGTTTAAAGTACATTAAGGCCTGGCGTTACTGGTAACGCCTTACATAAAGTGTCATCATGGCCATAAATACTACTTAATTACAGACCGTTTGGATGCAGAGTGGCTCTTGACCTCTTGGTGGTCGAGTGAGTCTTCATGGTCGAGTCCTTCGAGTCCGTCGAGTGAAGTCTCTCTTGGTCGACTGGAAGGCAGCTTCTTCTGAGGATGTCCTTGGGAAGGGTACTTAGGACAGGTCCGTGACCCTACCCTAGGTACATGACTTCATCATTAGCCCCCGAATGGATTGAGGTTTGAGTGAGGAAGGAGTTGATAATTTTTCCGACCTGTTTTTGTGTTCTGAACATGTTTCATTTTGGACCAATAATCTTTTTGACGATGGCAGCAACTTTTCTTTCAGTCGCCTTGATCCATTCCTTTCTTCTGTCGAGTGAACTTTTGAACTTAGTAAACTTCCGAGCGACGGATCGCAGGAAATCTACCGTCTGACAGATTGATCTGCTGTTAACGGATTTTGTGGGATCCGAATTTTGGGAAGCGCGCGAAACGGGACGGACCGCGGCGCTCGGATGGGATAAGGCGTAGACGCCTCGATTTCCGTGCCGCCTTTTTCGCCACGTATCACGCGTGCGCGACTGTTTCGGGATGTGATAGGATCATCCGGGCCTACCTGTCAGCCACTCGAAAGCGTCCTTATATAAGGCGTCGGGCGAGGGTTTTTGAACAGTGTCTCCCCATTTCCCCCTGCCCTCTTCACCTCCGCCCGCAGTGCCTGCTCTTGCCTCCACCCATTCCCCCCTCGTGTGCTTCGCCGGCGATAATGGTGAAGGAGAAGACGGCGGCCTTGGAGCGCGCGAAGAAGGCGACGGCGATGGGGAAGGCGAAGGGGAGAGCGTCCAGTCGGGGCGGATCCTCGTCAAGGTCCCGCCTGCCGCAAGGTTGGGTCCAAGGCGATTGGATCCGCTCGACCATCACCGAGGCGGATCTCAATGACCTGGCCAACGAAGGTCTGATCTCCCATGGGTCAGCAAGGCTTCCGGGGAACGAGTGGCAACCACAACCGCAGGAGGGTGAGTGTGTTCTCCTAGCTACTCATGTAGACCGTGGGTTCTCTCTGCCGCCGAGTGTTTTCTTCCGAGGGTTTCTGAACTTCTTTGGGGCGCAACTCCACCATTTCACCCCAAATTCCATTGCCTATCTTGCTGCCTTCGTGTCCATGTGCGAGAACTTCCTGGGTTGTCGACCACACTGGGGTCTCTTTAAGCACATATTCACCTGTCACTCACAGTGAAAAAGGCGAGTCCGGATGATGATAGGACTAAGGTTATTCAGATGTGCGGGGGTCTTGGGATTCAGATGAGGAGTAAGAGTACTTTTCCGGCCATGACCCTTCCTGAGTTGGTCAGAGGGTGGCAGTCGACCTGGTTCTACTGCCAAGACGAGTCGACGCCGGGGCAGTCGACTGGTCTCCCTCCGTTCTCGATGGACCGAGTGAACAAACCCTCTTCTCTGAAGGTGCTTCCTGAAGAAAAAGCTCAAGTAAAAATGTTGATGGAGCGCGTAGTCCAGCTCGTTCGGGACGGAGTGACGGGTATGGACCTTCTGGAGGTCTTCCTTAGACGGCGCATCCAACCGCTTCAGTATCGAGGCCACCCGATGTGGCTGTACTGTGGAACCGAAGATACCACTCGGGTTCATCCAGAAGCAGTCGACGACGCCACGCTGGAGAGGTGGATGACCGCACTCACAGGGAATAAGGACAACCCTCGAGGGGCTAGGAGGATTCCACCACTCGACCATACCTACACACCGGACACGGTATGACCACTTATCCTCAATTGTAATCTTGCTTTATTCATTCTGTTTCACTGCAAATTGGTCGATTGACCTTTGTTTTGTATTGTTGTCTGTCAGGCCACCACTGAGTTATACTCGATGCCCAATGGAGCGCAAACGCCGACTGAGGAGGAGGAAGGAAGTGGGGGCGAAAGCCCGGAGGAGTGGGATTCAGATGCTGATGATGATGATGAGGGTGATGACTCTGGTGAGGAGGAAGAAGAGGAGGAGGAGGAGGAAGTTGCGCCTCCTCGCTCGGAAAGACGCTCGAAGCTTGCCCATGATCCTGCAACCGAGCGTGGTAAGGGGGTCGCGACTGTCGCGCACTCGACCAAGCGCCCTCGGACAACTTCTCCGGTGCCGACTAAGAAAGCTCCGAAGCAATCTAGAGTGGCGCCGTCGAAGCCGGCGAAGGTCTTGCCGAAGATGAAGATGGTAATCCCCACTATCTCAGGGTAATGATGCTACTTGACTTTTCCTGTTCCACATGAACTTATTCTTGGTCGACTCATGAGTCAACCGACTGACTCCTGGAATTGCAGCGCTGCTACTTCTGATACTTCGGCCAGGGCTGAAGATCATGAGATGGAAGACGCTGTCACTTCTAAACCTGGTATGACCTTTATAGTTCCGTCTTCAGTCGATTGGCTCGTTGTCTCTAACTTTGATTCTTTTCTGCAGCTCCATCTAACGTCGTTATTGACCTTCCTGACGACGACGATGAGGAACCACTGAGGCAGAGGAGGAACAGGAAAACGTCTACTGGCAAGGTGACTCAAAACGTGCCAGCACCCGAGACACTGGTCGCGGAGGGAGAGAACATCACTCGGCCTACCGTATCTTTTGCGGTGCCGTTGACGAGTGCTCACCCCTCGTCGTCGAGTGCTGCACAGCCTTCACTTTTCTCGACCCACTACGTCCCAGAGGACCAAGCCAGTGCTGCGAAAGAAGCAATACGCCAGCGGGAGTCATGATGGAGCAAGTGAAGGCCATCCGAGAAGCTAGCCAAGCAGCCTATGACGCCAGTTCAGCTCTTCAGAGTAATGTTCAGGTCAGTCGGTCACCACCTGTTCTGTTAGGATATGACATCTGAAAATTCTTCTTTCTGAAATTCATAGTGATTGCCCTACACCCATTGGGTGTGTCGATTGAAATTCCGGGATAGTGGGGGCACGCTGAGTGCACCCACTGGGTGTAGTCCCCAAGGCTATGGTGGACTGCTGGCAGTCGACCATAGTCTTTATGTCTTAGTTTTTCCTTTATTCGACTAGGTCTGAAGAACACCTCCCGTTTTTTTTTGGGTCGACTGGTCGACTCTAACTGATAGAACTAGTGGGGGCACGCTGAGTGCACCCACTGGGTGTAGTCCCCGAGACTATGGTCGAATGTTTGTATTCGGCCGTAGTCTTAGAAACGCTATGATTTTTCCTTAGTCACTCGGAAGTGAATTGTCTTTGACATCCGTCGATTTGTTTCTTCGCAGAAATCCTGCGACCTTGCGGCTCGTTATACTGAGTTGGAGAACAAACACATTCAGCTCGAGCTTGATCTAAAACTGGCCTAGGAGAACTTGACGAAGGCAAAGGAGGAAGCAAAAGGTATGTTTGGTGAGACCTTCGACGACTGCCTTTCCCTCTCGTCCGTTTCCGAGTCTGATCTCACTGTAACTTTGCAGACAAGGTGAAGGATGCCCTGAAGAAGAAGGACCTTGACTTGGCTGAGATGCAGAAAGCGGCTTTAGAGAAGACCAAGCTCGCGGATGAGAAGCTGGCTTCAGTCACCAAGCTTGAAGAAGAAAACACCAATCTGAAAGTTGCTCTTGATGTTGCCAACAAGGAGGTCAGTCGACTGAAAAGTGATAAAATTGCTCTGAGTGACAAGGCCAGTGAGTTGGTGGGAAAGAAGAACGATCTGGAGGCTTATCTGGGAGGACTCGCCAAGAAGCTATTCCTCATGCTTGAAGGTAAACTTTTGTATCAAACAGACATTTTAACTGCGATCTTTCCATCCAACTGTTGTCTTGACTCGGTGGTTGCGCTTGCAGAATTTTGCCAGAACTTTGAAGAGGAGACTGGTCGACTGGAAATAAACCTGGATCCCATCAACTCTCCTGTGAAGGATGAAGTCGCCATGAATGTGCTCCGGCTCGAATCTCGCGTTGCTGCTGTCATTGACTACCTCGCAAGGCTGAAGGTTGCAACTTCCCGCATCGACACAACACTCTGGCCAAGAGACACGCTCCAGAACGACCTCGAGTCTCTGATGACTCGACTGAATGAGGTCCCAAGTCGAGTGCAGGAGTGGAAGAAGTCTTCTGCCAGGTGTGGTGCGGATGTTGCCCTGTCTCTGGTCCGCGTTCACTGCAAGGATGCACGAGAGGACAAGCTGGCGGCCCTTAGGGTGGCTAACACCAAGAAGTACGATTTCCGATCTTTCATGGAGACCTTCATCGCCGCTGCCACTCGGATTGCAGACGGAATTGACCTGGATGAGTTTGTAGCGCCTTCCAGCCCTCCACGGGAGGGGTAAAAAACTTCTGAGCTTGATACTTTAAATTTGCCTCGGTATGCCGAGTGATTTTTGTAACCGTCAAACCTTAACAGGCTTAGCGCCTGAGCACTTTCGGTTCCGTTAGGTGTTATCCGAACTTGGATTCGACGTTGAATATGTTTGCATTTTGGTTTGAGGTGTCTTTTGCAGGCTAAAGCGAGGTGCCTATTGCAATCGACTTGTTCTCCAATACACTTAAGCGGGCACTGGGCTGCAGCTAAGCCCCCGAGTGGGAGGTTTGCTCCCCACTCGGTAGGATTTTCAAAACTTAGGCGAGCACTGTGCTGCAGCTAAGCCTCTGAGTGAGAGGTCTGCTCTCCACTCGGTAGGATTTTCAAAACTTAGGTGAGCACTGGGCTGCAGCTAAGCCTCCCGAGTGGGAGGTCTGCTCTCCACTCGGTAGGATTTTCAAAACTTAGGCGAGCACTGGGCTGCAGCTAAGCCCTCGAGTGGGAGGTCTGCTCACCACTCGATAGGATTTTCAAAACTTAGGCGAGCACTGGGCTGCAGCTAAGCCCCCGAGTGGGAGGTCTGCTCTCCACTTGGTAGGATTTTCAAAACTTAGGCGAGCACTGGGCTGCAGCCAAGCCCCTGAGTGGGAGGTCTGCTCTCCACTCGGTAGGATTTTCAAAACTTAGGCGAGCACTGGGCTGCAGCTAAGCCCCCGAGTGGGAGGTTTGCTCTCCACTCGGTAGGATTTTCAAAACTTAGGCGAGCACTGGGTTGCAGCTAAGCCCCCGAGTGGGAGGTCTGTTCTCCACTCGGTAGGATTTTCAAAACTTAGGCGAGCACTGGGCTGCAACTAAGCCCCTGAGTGGGAGGTTTGCTCTCCACTCGGTAGGATTTTCAAAACTTAGGCGAGCACTGGGCTGCAGCTAAGCCCCCGAGTGGGAGGTCTGTTCTCCACTCGGTAGGATTTTTATGGCGCCTCTGTGAAGGATAAGGCGTTAATCGACCTTGTCTTTCTTATGGAGAGCACAGTATACTTGTGGCGTAGCTCAGAAGGAGAGGTTGGCGGTCGACCTGCACCTCGTCCTCCTTGCGGAGCGCATGTTGTACTTGTGGCGTAGCTCGGAGGAAGAGGGTAGCAATCGACCTGCACCTCGTCCTCCTTGCGGAGCGCACATTGTACTTGTGGCATAGCTCGGAGGAAGAGGGTAGCAATCGACCTGCATCTCGTCCTCCTTGCGGAGCGCACGTTGTACTTGTGGCGTAGCTCGGAGGAGAGGGTAGCAGTCGACCTGCACCTCGTCCTCCTTGCGGAGCGCACGTTGAATTTGAACTTAGGCGAGTGTTTAGACTGCAGCTAAGCCTCCGAGTGGGAGGCTGGCTCACCACTCGGTAGGATTTTATCGAAACTTAGGCGAGTACTTGGACTGCAGCTAAGCCCCCGAGTGGGAGGCTGGCTCACCACTCGGTAGGATTTTATTGAAACTTAGGCGAGTACTTGGACTGCAGCTAAGCCTCCTAGTGGGAGGCTGGCTCACCACTCGGTAGGATTTTATTGAAACTTAGGTGAAACGGATTCGCAGCTAAGCCCCCGAGTGGGAGGCTGGCTCTCCACTCGGCAAGGATTTTTTTACAAACTTAGGCGAAACGGATTCGCAGCTAAGCCACCCACTGAGGGGGAATTTTATTGAACAAATAAAAGTGACAACAATCATTGGGGAAATTATGACACTATTATCTTGTGAAAAATGAACTACAGAAGTACTTTTATTACAACTCATCCGAGTGAATACTTAGGTGTAAAAGGGGCGGAGCAACTCCGCATTCCAAGCTCGGGGCTCGTTGATGTTGTGCTCGACGTTGTAAAGACGGTACGCTCCGTTATGGAGAACCTTGGTGACGATGAAGGGACCTTCCAAAGAAGGAGCAAGCTTGTGTGGTTTCTGCTGATCCACTCGGAGAACCAAATTTCCTTCCTGGAAGGCTCGACTCTTCACGTTTTTGGCGTGGAAGCGATGCAAGTCTTGTTGGTAATGGTCGATCAGATCAGAGCCATCTCCCTTTCTTCTTCTAAAAGGTCGACTGCATCCTGCCGTGCTTGTTCTTCTTCCGCTTCGGTGTAGAGCTCGACCCGAGGAGCATTGTGGAGCAGGTCACTCGGCAAGACCGCTTCAGCTCCGTAGACCAAGAAGAACGGAGTTCTCCCAGTCGACCGGTTTGGCGTGGTCCTTAACCCCCAAAGCATCGAGGGAAGTTCGTCGACCCATGCTCCAGCCGCATGCTTGAGATCACGCATCAGCCGGGGTTTCAACCCTTTGAGAATCAAGCCATTAGCCCGTTCTGCTTGTCCATTCGACTAAGGATGGGCGACTGAAGCATAGTCGACTCTTGTGCCCTGAGATGTGCAAAACGCCCTGAATTCCTCCGAATCGAAGTTTGACCCGTTGTCAGTGATGATGCTGTGCGGGACTCCATATCTGAATATCAATTCTCTGATGAAGCTGACAGCAGTACCGGCGTCAAGGTTCTTGATGGGTTTAGCTTCGATCCACTTGGTGAACTTGTCGACTGCTGCCAGCACGTGTGTGAAACCGCTTCGGCCTGTTCTCAAGGGCCCAACCATATCCAATCCCCATACTGCGAAGGGCTAGACGAGTGGTATGGTCTTCAGATCTGATGCAGGTTTGTGTGAGATGTTGGAGTAAAATTGACATCCCTCACACTTGTCGACTATCTCTTTTGCCATCTCATTCGCTCTTGGCCAGTAAAATCCGGCTCGGTATGCTTTGGCCACGATGGTCCGAGAGGACGCATGATGGCCACAGGTCCCCGAGTGGATGTCATCAAGGATTATTCGACCTTCTTCTGGCATTATGCACTTCTGAACAACTCCAGTCGTGCTCTCTCTGTACAGCTGCCCCTTGATCACAGTAAAGGCCTTGGATCGGCGGACGATCTGTCGAGCCTCTTCCTCGTCCTTCGGGAGCTCTTTTCTCAGGATATACGCGATATATGGTACTGTCCAATTGGGAGTGATCACTAAAGCCTCCATGACCAGGTCGACCACTGCTGGAACTTCAACCTCAGTCGGATCTGTGGCACTCTTGGGCTGCGGAGCTTCTTTGGTAAAAGGATCTTCTTTGACTGATGAAGTATGGATATGCTCCAAGAACACATCACTGGGAATGGCTTCTCTCTTGGAACCTATTTTTGCCAAATCATCAGCCGCTTGATTTCTCAGTCGGGGTATATGATGGAGCTCTAACCCTTCGAACTTATTTTCAAGCTTCCTCACTGCATTGCAGTATCTAGTCATGGCTGGGCTTCTAACCTCCCACTCCTTCATCGCCTGGTTGACCACCAAATCTGAGTCGCCATAAACCATAAGGCGACGGACGCCGAGTGAAATGGCCATGCGCAACCCATACAAAAGGGCCTCATATTCTGCTTCATTGTTGGAGGAATCAAAGTGAATCTGGAGCACATATTTGAGCTTATCTCCTCTGGGGGAAACTAAAACTACCCCAGCACCGGAACCATTTAACATCTTAGAGCCATCAAAGAACATGGTCCAATGCTCCGAGTGAACTTGAGTCGGCTGCTGCTGTTCAATCCACTCGGCAAGGAAATCTGCTATTGCTTGGGACTTAATGGCTTTCTTTGCCTCAAACTTGATATCAAGGTGAAGGAGTTCAATCGCCCATTTCGCCACTCGACCAGTTGCATCTCTGTTGTGCAGAATCTCTGAAAGTGGGGCGTCGCTGACGACTGTAATGGAATGATCAGAGAAATAATGAGCAACCTTCTTCGTGGTCATGTAGATCCCATACACAAGCTTCTGATAATGAGGATATCTTTGCTTTGATGGAGTCAAAACTTCAGAAAGATAATACACTGGGCGCTGAACTTTGAAGGCTTTCCCTTCTTCTTCCCGCTCGACCGTAAGTACTGTACTGACGACTTGTCCTGTGGCTGCAATATAAAGCAACAGAGGCTCTTTGCTGATTGGAGCAGCAAGCACCGGTTGAGTGGAGAGCAGAGCTTTTAGCTCGGCAAACGCTGCATCAGCTTCTGGAGTCCACTCGAACTTGTCCGCCTTCTTCATCAGTTGGTAAAGAGGCAATGCCTTTTCACCGAGTCAAGAGATGAATCGACTTAACGAGGCCAAGCATCCAGTAAGCTTCTGGACATCGTGCACCCTCACAGGGCGTTTCATTCGGAGTATAGTGCCAACTTTTTCTGGGTTAGCGTCGATTCCTCGTTCGGAAACGAGAAAACCGAGTAACTTTCCACCAGGAACTCCGAATGTGCACTTTGATGGATTGAGCTTGATATCATACCTCCTGAGATTGGCAAATGTTTCAGCGAGGTCAGTCAATAGGTCGGAACCCTTTCGCGATTTGACCACAATATCATCCATGTACGCTTCCACGTTCCGACTGATTTGAGTGAGTAAACACTTCTGAATCATCCTCATGAACGTGGCTCCGGCATTCTTGAGGCCGAATGGCATGGTGACATAGCAGAAGCACCCGAATGGAGTGATGAAAGCTGTTTTGATCTCATCGGGTCCATACAGACGGATCTGATGGTATCCGGAATAGGCGTCTAAAAAAGACAATCTCTCACATCCCGCAGTCGAGTCGACAATTTGGTCGATGCGAGGGAGAGGAAAATGATCTTTCGGGCAGGCCGGATTGCTGTGTTTGAAATCAATGCACATGCGGAGTGACTTGTCCTTCTTGGGAACCATGATGACATTGGCGAGCCACTCGGAGTGGTATATCTCTCGGATAAACTCTGCCGCCAATAGTCGAGCCACCTCCTCACCAATGGCCTTTCTCTTCCGGACGGCGGACCGTCGAAGATGTTCTTTGACAGGTTTTGCTGTTGAGTCGACTCTAAGGCGATGCTCAGCCAGCCCCCTGGGAACACCCGACATGTCAGCAGGCTTCCATGCAAAGATGTCCCAGTTCTCACGGAGGAACTGGATGAGCGCTTCTTCCTATTTAGGGTCGAGTGTTGTGGAAATATGGGTCGGAGCTGCATTGGGGTCGGTCGGGTGAATATGAACGGGCTTCGTCTCACCGGACGACTGAAATGCTGATTATGTGGCAGGCTTCTTGGCTCGCAACAAATCACTCGGATCTGCATTTTTCTTGTACCCCTCCAGCTCTACCATTGTTATCTGGGAATCGGCAATTTTCGAGCCTTTCTGAAAACACTCTTCTGCCTTCTTCCGATTGCCAGCGATATTGATCACGCCCTTGGGGTCGGGCATCTTCAGTTTGAGGTACACGTAACATGGTCGAGCCATGAACCGTGCGTAAGCTGGTCGTCCCAAAATAGCGTGGTAAGCGCTCTGAAAATCCACGACTTCAAATGTCAGCCTCTCCTTGCGGAAATGCTTCGAGTCACCGAACACCACGTCCAGAGCTATTTGGCCGAGTGACTCAGCCTTCTTTCCAGGTATATCTCCATGAAAACTCATGTTGCTGGCGCTTAATCTGGACATCGGAATGCCCATTCCTTTCAGCGTCTCCGCATACAATATGTTCAGTCCGCTACCACCATCCATTAGCACCTTCGTCAACGACCGGGTCGACCACCAAAGCTTGCCTCCCAGGGGTGGCTATATGAGTCGGGTGATCGGACTGGTCGAATGTAATGGGAGTCTGGGACCATCTCAGATAACTTGGCGTCGTCGGGGCGACCATATTAACCTCACGGTTGATAACCTTCAATCGGCTTTTGCTTTCCACATCAGCAAAGATCATCAGAGTGGAGTTAACATGAGGATATCCTCCATCACTGTCTTCCTTGTCCTCAGCTTTGTCCGACTCCTTTTCCTTGTCCTTGGGCTGTTTACCTTGGAACTGCTGGATCAAGAGCCGGCACTGGCGAGTGGTATGCTTCGGGTAGATGAAATTACCCTCCTCGTCTTTATTTGTGTGCATATGGCACGGCAGATCCATCACGTCATTTCCTTACTTATCCTTCACCTTCTTTGGGTTCCAGGATCCTTTGGGTTTTCCCTTGAACTTGCCCTGAGTCACGGCCAGAGCCTCCCCAGGAGCCGCAGGCTCGGCTTTACGCTTTTGCTTCCGACTGGAATTTCCTTTCTCCGACTGACTCGGCTTGTACTTGCCGCTCCGGAGTCGGTCCTCTTCTTCACCATTGGCATACTTGGTGGCGATTTCCATCATTCGACTCAGTGTCATATCTCCGGTCTAACCAAACTTCAAACTTAATTCTCTGTTCTTGACACCATCCTTGAAGGCACAGACTGCCTGATGATCAGACACGTTCTCCATGGTATGATGCAAAGTGATCCATCTCTGAATGTAATCTCTCAAGGTTTCATTCGACTTCTGCACGCAGACTTGCAGCTCTGTCAATCCAGCTGGTCGCTTGCAAGTTCCCTCGAATGTCCTGACGAACACTCGGGAAAGATCTTCCCAAGTGTAAATGCTGCTAGGAGCTAACTGATTCAACCATGCCCTTGCCGAACCTTCCAGCATGAGTGGTAAATGCTTCATAGCCACCTCATCATTCCCGCCGCCAATCTGTACCGCCACTCGGTAGTCTTCAAGCCAGGTTTCAGGCTTGGACTCACCGGTGAACTTACTTACTCTAGTCGCCAATCTGAAGTTGGGGGAATCACCGCGGCTCTGATAGCCCTGCTGAAACATTCTGGACCTGAAACATGGACTCGGCTGCTAGTGGGCGCATCTCTGTCATGGCCACCTCGATGATCTCTATTACGATCGACCAGACCTTGCACGATGATTGATCGCGCGTCAAAGCCTGGTTCCCTGGGGTCGACCGGAGCTCTTCCTCCCACACTGAGCTGGCGCCTGTCATCTAACTGCCGATGAGCGTAAGGCCCACCCCTTGGGGAGGAGTGGGCACTCGACGCCTATCATCACGATCGAATCGGTCATCATATTGGTCACGTCAACCATCACGTCCTTCACGCCGCGGAGGCGATCTAGGGCTGTGAGCCGACTGAGCTGTATTCGCAGCGACGGATCGACTGTGAATCCTATTGCATGACTGTGAAACAGCTGAATTCTGATCTCCCGCTGCTCGGAGCAAATCCCTGATCTGCATCAAGCCTCTGCCAGCCTCCGACTGAGAGGGCTGAATTGACTCTGCTATACGGGCTGCAGCTGCTAAATTCTGAATCGGGGTTCGATATACCTGAGTCGGTTGCGGAAAGAGTTGACGTCGACTGGAGTCGGGTACTCGTTATCACGCGCGCTCGTCGAGTGCTCGCTGGAGGTTCTCCAATCGAGTGCATTCAGCCAAGTTGGCCAAACGTGCCTCTTCCAAGGCACGAGCCTCGGGAGTTTCTCCTGCGATGGGAGTATGCAGGGCATCCACGTTCCTGCGGCGAAGTTTTTCCCTTTGCAGGGAAGTAAGTGGCTCGGGTTGATATTCATCATGGGCCTAAGCGGGGTCGCCTCCACCGTCCATCCCGTCGTCGCAGGGGAAGCCGGGAGGGCTACGAGGCCCATTGACCATCAGGACCTCCGCCGCCGGATCACTGCTGTCGCACTCGGATGCGGTCTCTACGGAGCCAGTCGACAGATTGAACAGGCCGTAGAGAGATTCGTCGGGCTCGATTGTCGCGACTTGGGTGGTGGCCGATTGGCGAGCCACTGTGTGCCTCACCCACCGCTGGAGCCTCGACCGACCAGAGCGCTTGCGCTGGCGGAAGACAGGGAGGGAGGACGACAGGGGAGTCGACCGATACGGAGTCGACGGTTGCCGCGGCAGAACGCCGCGGACACACGCCCGAAAATGCGTCACACCGCGGACGGGGAGCGCGTCGATGTAGAGTGGAGCCTCCTGGAGCCAAGCGGAGTCGTCGGCGATGAAGGTGAGCGCGCCGAGACGGATCTCGCGGCCCTCGACCAAAACTCCACCAGAAACCATGATGAAGGCAATCGGAACAATTGCAACTTCTCCAAAAATCGCTAAGACACCTGCCCCACGGTGGGCGCCAACTGTCGTGGTTCTAAGTCTGACAGTAGAATGGGGGGTAGGTATGGAGAGGCAAGATCTTAGCTATGGAGCAGTTGTACAGACAAGGGATTTACGAGTTCAGGCCCTTCTCGGAGGAAGTAACAGCCCTACGTCTCGGAGCCCGGAGACGGTCGACTGGATTATGTGGGTATAGATTACAGGGGTGCGAACCCTTTACACTGAGGAGGGGGGTGGCTTATATAGTGTCTGCCAGACCCCTCCGGCCCTCAGTTATGCAGGGTTTAAAGTACATTAAGGCCTGGCGTTACTGGTAACGCCTTACATAAAGTGTCATCATGGCCATAAAGACTACTTAATTACAGACCGTTTGGATGCAGAGTGGCTCTTAACCTCCTGGTGGTCGAGTGAGTCTTCATGGTCGAGTCCTTCGAGTCCGTCGAGTGAAGTCTCTCTTGGTCGACTGGAAGGCAGCTTCTTCTGAGGATGTCCTTGGGAAGGGTACTTAGGACAGGTCCGTGACCCTACCCTAGGTACATGACTTCATCTGTCGGCGTGGGCGACGCAGCGAGCGGAGCGAGGGCGACTCCGTGGCCAGGTTTGCCCCTCAGCTCATCCATCTCAACTCTGAAACTTTGGATGTCAACATTTTCGATCGATCCATCTGCAGATTCGCCATGTCGTCCACGTTCGCTGGTGTATCCGTCTTGGCCGGCGGCGAGCTGTGCCCTTCCACAGCATCGTCCTTCCTCACCAGCACGGACTGGGGGTACCACCTGCTTGTGGTCCAAGACTACTCGCGTACCAAGCAAGCCACTCCCACCGGCGAGTGGATCAGCTCTCGTCCTTTCATGGTAGGAGGCCATAAATGGTGCATCGACTACTATCCTAACGGCTACACGGAGAGTTGTGCCGACTTCATTTCTCTATTTGTTAACCTTCTCGATGACGATGACGACGCCGAAGAGCCTGTGAAGGGGAAGTTCAATGTCAGTTTCATCGACGAGGCGGAGAAGCACAAGCCAATGTACATTTCGGAAACTGAAACATTCAATTTCCACTATGAGTCCATGCTGGGCTACAACATGTTCATGAAAAAAGATGTCCTTGAACAATCATCGCATCTAATGAATGATTGTTTCACCATCCGGTGTGACATCATGTTCAGCTCCAAGGATGCCGGTGGAAATAAGGTGCTCATGCCTGAAATAGACCAACATTTGAACAATATCCTTCAAACTAAGGTGGGTGCTGATGTGACATTGAAGGTCAGCGGCGAGATGTTCGCTGCACACCGATGTGTGCTTGCGGCCCGGTCTAAAGTCTTCATGGCATAGCTCTTTGGCCCCATGAAGGAGGGCACTGTTAGATGTGTATAGTTCATTGTGTACATCCCCATTGTATAAGGGGCTTTTCTGCACTTTCACACACATGTATATGTAATGGCCTTTGGCCCTCTGGAAATACTAGTTGCTCATTATCCAACATGGTATCAGATGTTAGGTTCCCCTCACTCCCGCACGCTGCAACTCCGTGCTAGCTCTTCTCCCGCTCCATCCACTGCCAGATTCGGCTCTCCTCACCGCGGATCCGTCCGTCCCGGCTCTCCTCGCCGCGGATCCGGGCACCCCGATCCTCCTCGCTGCTCCGCTGCCTCGCCCCTGGCCGCTTCTCTGCGCAGCCCGATCCAGTCGGGCAAGCGTCGGGCGGTGTCGATCCGGGTGGAAACAGGCGGCTTCGATCGGGTGGAGCGTCGGGCGGAGTGGGCGGCTTCGATCCTCGCTGCTCCGCTGCCTCGCCCCTGGCCGCTTCTCTGCTCCGCTTGGCTGCTTCGCCCCTGCCGCTGCTTGCTCCTGCTACGGAAGCTGCTGCTTCCCTACGCGCAGGGCGCGAGCGCGAGCTGGTTCGGGCTTCCCTCGCTCCCTGCGGACGGGCCACGCATCTCGGCCCCGCTGTCCTCTGCCTCGCGAGGGTTGCATCGCTCCCGACGCCCCCCCCCCCTCCCCCCCCCGTTGACTTCCTTCTCGTGAGCGGTTCGGGCCTCCCCAGTCCAGATTCGGTTCGGGCCTCCTGAGTTCAAAAAAACAGAGGAGAAAATAGAGTTCCCTCAAGTCTTCTTCGGGCTTTGTTGTTGTTCCTCGGTGCTCAGTGATCTTCGATGGCACCAACTATGCTGAGTTTGTGGGATTCATGCGCATCCATATGCGTGGTCTTCTTCTCTGGGGTGTTCTTTCTGGCGAGGTTCCCTGCCCGCCATGCCCTGTTGCGCCTGTGGCCCCAATCCCACTGGTGCCGCCAGTACTTGCTCCTGAGGCTTCCCAGGCTGACCGGGATGCCGCCAAGGCCCTTGATGATGCTGCAGTTGATGCCTATGATCAGCAGGTCTCTGCTTACTCCGATGCTCTTTCGGCGTACCGGGATGCTCTCTCTGCTTACACTCAGTGGTGTAATGACGATGCTCGTGCTGCTGTTGTTCTTACTGCCAGTGTCCTCCCTCAGTTTGCTTCGGAGTTCATGGGACTTGGCACAGTTGCAGCGATGTGGTCTTATCTTTGTCAGCGCTATCAGCCCTCTGGTGATGCTCTCTATCTCTCTGTGGTACGTCAGGAGCACGCCCTCCAGCAAGGTGATTCCTCTGTTGATGAGTTCTATTCACAGTGCTCTGCCATCTGGCGTCAGCTTGACTCTCTTCGGATAGTTGTTTGTGGCACCTGTCATTGCTGTCAGACTACTCGGTCTGATCTGGAGTTTCAGCGGGTTCATGAGTTCTTATCTCGTCTCCGCTCTGAGTTTGAGCCCAGACGTGCTCACTTGCTTGCTCGTGGTCGTGTTCCAATATCGGAAGTGCTTGCTGAGCTTCGTGCTGAGGAGACCCACCTTCGCTCTGCTGGTTTGCTGGTGATCCGTCTGTGTTGGCTGCTCGTGCTCATGTGTTGTCTGCTCGACTCACCGCTCCACCGCTCCTCCCCACACCTTCAGGGGGGGGGGGTGAATCGACCTGCTTACGCTGAGAGGGGCCAGTCGCGCCGTGACACCTTCTGCGGCTACTGCTCTCAGCCAGGTCACCCAGAGTCTGATTGCCGTGAGAAGAAGCGAGACCAGCGGCGCTCCTCTTCCAGTGGGACTCCTGGATCTTCCTTGACTCCGTCACTCACTGACCAGGACATTGTGAGGCTCAAACGTCTCTTGGCCTCCTCAGGCTCTTCGTCGACTGGTTCAGCTGCTGCTGTGACTGCAGCTACTTCTCCACCACCGCAGGCACCTACACAGTCAGGTACATCTTCGTGGGTTTTGGATTCTGGAGCCTCCTTCCATATGTCCTCTGATTCTTCTGTCTTGTCTTCTCTTCGACCTCTTGATTCGCCTATTAATGTTCTTACTGCCGATGGCACATCTCTTCCTATTGCTAGTCGTGGTATTCTTTCCACTCCGTCCTTCTCTGTTCCGAGTGTTTCACATGTTCCTCGTCTTACCATGAATCTTTTTTCTGCTGCTCAACTTACTGATTCTGGTTGTCGTGTCATTCTTGATACCGACTCTTGCTCCATTCAGGATCGTCACACCAAGGTTTTGGTTGGAGCTGGCTCTCGGCGCCGTGAGTCAGAGGGCCTTTGGGAGGTTGACTGGCTTTGTGTTCCTTCCGCTACCACCACTTCTGCCAGCTCCCATGCTCTTGCTGCCTCTTCATCTGCGTCCTTCCAACAGTGGCATCATCGCCTTGGTCACATCTGTGGCTCTCGTTTGTCGTCTTTAGTTCGTCAGGGCCTCTTAGGGTCTGTATCTGGAGATGTCTCCTTACATTGTAATGGTTGCAGACTTGGCAAATAGACTCAGTTACCTTATCCTACTAGTGAGTCAGTATCTCAGCATCCGTTTGACTTAGTTCATTCTGATGTCTGGGGTCCTGCTCCCTTTGATTCGAAAGGTGGTCATCGCTACTATGTTTTGTTTATTGATGATTTCTCTCGCTACACTTGGCTCTACTTCATGAAATCTCGTAGCGAGGTTCTCTCTATATACAAATGTTTTGCTGCCATGGTTCACACCCAGTTTGCCACGTCCATTCGTACTTTTCGTGCTGACTCTGCTGGGGAGTATATCTCTCAGCCGTTGCGTGGTTTTCTAGCGGAACAGGGTACTCTTGCCCAGTTCTCATGTCCTGGGGCTCATGCTCAGAATGGCGTTGCTGAATGCAAGCATCGTTATTTGCTTGAGACGGCTCGTGCGCTAATGATTGCTGCTTCCCTTCCACCCTATTTTTGGGCTGAGGCTGTTTCCACATCCACCTATCTCATCAACATTCAGCCATCGACTGCTCTTCAGGGTGGTATTCCTATGGAGTGTCTCACTGGTCGCTCTCCCGACTACTCAGCTCTTCGTATGTTTGGATGTGTGTGCTATGTTCTTCTTGCCCCCCGAGAATGCACCAAACTGACTGCTCAGTCAGTTGAGTGTGTCTTCCTTGGCTATAGCGATGAGCACAAGGGCTATCGATGTTGGGATCCTGTAGGTCGTCGCTTGCGCATCTCGCGTGATGTGACTTTTGATGAGTCTCATTCTTACTACCCACGTTCTTCTTCCTCGAGTTTCTCTGTCGATGACCTTGCTTTCCTTCTCCTTCCCGATACACCCCGCTACGTGCCTCCTGTGTCACCTCTTCCTCTGGCACCTTTCCTCCCTTCTCCCTCACCACCGACCCCATCCTCTCCCTCACCACCGACCCCCTCCTCTCCATCCTCCTCCTCCACCTCTCCACCATCATCTTCAGTCTGTCGCCCTCTTTCACCGTTTCCTCTCCACTATACTCGTCGCTCTCATACTGAGGATGTCTCCCCTGATGAGCCTTCCACCTCTGGTGCTCCTCCCTCCACATCTCCCCCGGTTCATAATCTCCATGCTCGGCCTCGCCCCCACCTGATCGCTACTCCCCTGATAGGTATGGTCTCTCTGCCATTGCTGAGCCCACTTCCTATCGGACTGCTATGACTCAGCCTGAGTGGCAGCTTGCGATGGCCGAAGAACTTGCTGCCCTTGAGCGCTCTGGCACTTGGGATCTGGTTCCTCTCCCTTCCGGCGTTCGTCCCATCACCTGCAAGTGGGTCTACAAGGTTAAGACTCGCTCTGATGGTTCTCTTCAGCGCTACAAAGCTCGTCTTGTAGCCCGTGGTTTCCAACAGGAGCAGGGACGCGATTATGATGAGACATTCGCTCCTATGGCCCACATGACCACTGTTCGCACTCTTCTTGCTGTGGCTTTTGTTCGTCAGTGGTCTATCTCTCAACTTGATGTTCAGAACGCTTTTCTCAATGGCGAGTTGCGTGAGGAGGTTTCTATGCAACCACCACAGGGGTACTATGCTCCTGATGGTATGGTCTGTAGACTTCGCCGCTCTCTATATGGTCTCAAACAAGCCCCTCGCGCCTGGTTTGAGCGCTTCGCATCTGTGGTGACCACCGCTGGTTTCTTGCCCAGTGACCATGATCCCGCGCTGTTTGTTCACACGTCTCCTCGTGGTCGGACTCTTCTCCTTCTCTATGTTGATGACATGATCATCACTGGTGATGACACTGACTACATCGCCTTTGTTAAGGCTCGCCTTCGCGACCAGTTTCTTATGACTGATCTTGGTCCACTTTGCTACTTTTTTGGGATTGAGATCTCCTCGACCTCTGATGGCTTCTACATCTCCCAAGAAAAATATATTCAGGATCTTCTTGCTCGCGCTGCTCTTGGTGATGAGCGCACGGTTGTGACTCCTATGGAGCTCAACGTTCAGCTTCGTGCCACGGATGGTGACCCTCTTCCTAATCCCACTCGCTATCGTCATCTTGTTGGCAGTCTTGTCTATCTTGCTGTTACGCGTCCTAACATCTCCTATCCTGTCCACATCCTGAGTCAGTTTGTTTCAGCCCCCACCTCTGTCCACTATAGTCATCTCCTCCGTGTTCTACGATATCTTCGTGGCACGATCTCTCAGCGCCTTTTCTTTCCCCGCTCCAGCTCTCTTGAGCTCCAGGCCTACTCTGATGCTACCTGGGCTAGTGATCCCTCGGATCGATGCTCGCTGTCTGCATATTGTGTCTTTCTTGGTGGCTCTCTTATTGCCTGGAAGACAAAGAAGCAGACTGCAGTTTCTCGCTCAAGTACAGAGGCTGAGTTGCGAGCCATGGCTATGTTGACGGCTGAGGTGATCTGGTTACGGTGGTTACTTGAGGACTTTGGTGTGTCTGCTACTACCTCCACTCCTCTACTGTCCGACAGTACTGGTGCTATCAGTATTGTGCGTGACCCGGTGAAGCATGAGCTCACCAAGCACATCGGTGTGGATGCCCACTTTGTGCGTGCTGCTGTGCAGGATCAGACTCTCGCTCTTCACTATGTGCCCTCTGAGTTACAGTTGGCTGACTTCTTCACGAAGGCACAGACTCGAGCGCAACATGGGTTTTTTCTCTCCAAACTCAGTGTTGTTGATCCACCATGAGTTTGAGGGGGGGTGTTAGATGTGTATAGTTCATTGTGTACATCCCCATTGTATAAGGGGCTTTTCTGCACTTTCACACACATGTATATGTAATGGCCTTTGGCCCTCTGGAAATATTAGTTGCTCATTATCCAACAGGCACTACTACATCCTGTGTCATACAGATCAAAGACATGGAAGCAAAAGTGTTCAGGGCTCTGCTTAGCTTCATCTACACAGACTCACTCCCTAAGATGGAGGATGACAACATGGAGGAGGACGAAACAGATGATGTGGAAGAAGGAGAAGAAGAGGAAGGAACAGAGGATGAAATGTCAGAAGTTGCGGAACAAGGACAAAGAGATCAACCACCAGAGGTTGTGCAATGGCTGCAAGCCTTGCTTGTAGCCGCAGGCAGATATGATCTCCAACGGCTCAGGTTTATCTGTGAAAGGCAGTTGTCCTTGCGCATAGGTGTGAGCTCTGTGGCGTCTACTCTTGCTCTAGCTGAGCAGCACCACTGCCGCCCATTGAAGGCGGCATGCTTGAAGTTTATCCAAGCCCAATCTCCGTCGTGTTTGCAAACAGTAATGGCGACCGATGGCTGGGAGCACTTAATTACGACCTATCCCTACGAGCTCTTTGCCATGGTTGCTTTGAACCAGAAGTAACACTTCATATAGTATGCATGTTCCTTAGATCAGTAATGACACTTGTGCATATATGGGATTCTCTAGAGATCGTAGTATGTCCATCTTGCTTTTGTCTCGTCATTTAATTTGCCTATCTGCTGAATCGGACAAATCCAAAATATGGGCAAATTGTCTCCTCATGGTCTGTAAATTCAGGTGTAAGCATCAATGCTGATATGCATTGCAGCAATGTGCTAGTCGTTTTATCCTACTATATTTCTGTTTGTTTTAGTTGTGTTGCATGTTGTTTCCTTTGTGCCTTCCCTGTCATGTACTCCCTCCGTTCCTAAATATTTGTCTTTTTAGAGATTTCAAATGGACTATCACATACGGATGCATATAGACATATTTTAGAGTGTAGATTCACTCATTTTGCTCTGTATGTAGTCACTTGTTGAAATCTCTAGAAAGACAAATATTTAGGAACGGAGGGAGTAAATATCTTTTTCCAGTTGTTATCAGGGAAAACATGTAAATCTTGCTCCAGCACTCTGGAACCTTCTCCTGGGTGATTTGCCATTCTCCTCGGGTGAGCAGAAAGATTTTGCAAAAGTTCAATGTTGTAGGTTGTGCCCCCGTAGCCAGAATGATGGCTTCCGTCGAGGTGCGATTTGAAGCACGAATGGTTGTTGTCAGTTTCGGTGTTGAAAAAATGGGGAGAACTTCCAGTGCACATCGTTGTCTATATATTGATGTCAGTTTGCAAGAAAGCAGAGGATATGAATCATCACAATACCTATTTGTAAATTTTCAGCAAAGAAAATATGTGAAAGTGTCTGTGGCCTATTTTAACTTGGGGAAACTGTGCTTTAACCTGTTGCTATTGGCGCGGCAGATTTCAGCAGAAATGTATGTGGGGTTGAAATTTATGTTACAAATTAGTGTGCAAGGTAGGTCAACCCTTTAGTGCATATTGGTTTCTGCATGCACCTGGCAATCAGGCAACAAGGTGCCTGCTTATCTTTTGGTTTATCACAGCTACTACTACATGGAAATTCAAATGCTGCCAGCAACGTTATGTTCAATTGTGTAGCGTGTCGGTCGACCTGTAGAACAGTAGAAAGAAATCTTATATGCAGGTATGGCATACCCTGACTTGCTAGACATCTACAGCAGAAGGCACCAATATAACTCTATTTCAACCATCAGAAACAAAATATATGGCTGTCATTCAATCAGAAAATTACATCTTGTACTCCCTCCGTCAGGAAATACTATTTCCGGACGGAGGGAGTATCGACTTAGCCATGTGTCTCTCACAAGAGACAACCTGCCATTTCACGCAAAAAAAAAAATTAAGAGACAACCTGCCATGCCAGAGTATCTTGGGAGTTCGGTCTTCAGTGCCGTTGGAGGCAGACCACACAGGCCTCGAATAAGGTTATCTAAGATGTTAACATCTTATACCATGCAGTATGCACTACGAAGGTGGTATCATACACTACGAGTAGCCAAACTGTACTGCATGCTATTAGCTGGATGCAGGCCACAAAATCATTTGTTTCCCGACGGAAGGGCATGCAACATGCATTTCTGTTTGTACCATATACTTCTAAGGAATTATTCAAGGGTATTTTTGTCTCAAGTTCTGCTCGATTGCACGTGTTGCCGAGAAAATACACCTTACAAAAAGGACGAAGGGAGTAGAAAGAAAAGTCACGGTTTTTCCCATGGGGATTTTGAATCTAACTTTGATATAATTATCAATGGTTTTAAAATGCAATCAAATTCATTCATCAAGGCCCCATAAATGTGACGATTGCAATTCCATTATAGTGAGACTAAATTTAGCCATTAATTGATTTGATATGTGTTCCCGAAAAATAAAGGTATCCAGATCTCTTAGGAAAACTGAAGGCAGAGATCATTTGTCGATCTCAGTAAATACAACATGGATACTTTTTAATTGATTTACAAAGATAAAACAAAGGCCTGTCAAATTCTTTTGTTTCTTTGGGCAAGTCAAACGAGCGAGGCATTTTGGAGCACAGGCTCCATGGAGCTATTTTTTCAGGAAATTCAAAAAGTGTATTTCTGGTCCTAAAAAAATGGAAATATCATCATATTCATATGGATGTGTTTATAAGTGTATAAGTTTTTCACGATGAGATTCATTGAGATGTGAGCTACACAAAAGAGACAAATTCGTGGGTACTTAATATTGAGCAATGTGCGCACGTTGACCATTTTCAAATCACAAGTTTATCTTTGTGTTCATTATTAAAAAGTAAAAATCACGAATTTGTCCCTTTTGTGTCTCTCTTACGTTAATGTATATCATCGTCAAACTTTACACATATGTAGTATACATCCATGTGAACATGTGTGATTATTTTTACAAAATTTATTGAAACTTCGAAATGTGAATTTTGAACAAAAAAATATTAAAAAAAAGAGCTGCATCTGCATTTTCGAAGTGAAATGCTTATAGCATTCCATAAATGAAAACCGGATTATACTATTATTTTTCTGAAATGAACTGGATTATATTTTTGCATCTGCAGATTTCTGCCCGATTCGTTTCAGGCTTTGGTTTGCCCAAATCAGTCAGTGTTGTGAATGATGTATGGGCTTGCAGCTCGTGGGCTGCGAGGGCCTTCAAACAGAAAGCCCAATCAACGTGGTAAGTTAAAGAAAACCCTAACTCCTTCCATCAAAAAAAAGAAAAAGAAAAAGGCAGGCTCAGGCCGCACGCACAGACGGGCCGGCGGCGCATCCTCTGTTTCCGGGGAGAAGCGACGGCGTCAGCGCGGCGGCGCAGCGAGCTGAGCGACGACGACTCCGTGACCAGGTTTGCCATGTCGATCCACTCGCAGATTCGCCAATGTCAACTCTGAACTTTGGGACGCCAACATTTTCGATGGATCCACTCGCAGATTCGCCATGTCGTCGACGTTCGCCGGCGTATCCGTCCTGGCCGGCGGCGAGCTGTGCCCTTCCACCGAGTCGCCCGTCGTCACCAGCACGAACTGCGGGTACCACCTGCTTGTGGTCCAGGACTACTCGCTGACGAAGCGAGCGACACCCACCGGCTTGAGCATCTGCTCTCGCCCTTTCATGGTGGGACGCCATGAGTGGTGCATCGGGTACTATCCTAACGGTCACAAGAAGAGCTGTGCCGACTTCATTTCTCTATATGTTAACCTTCTCGACGATGACGATGCTGATGCCGAAGAGCGTGTGAAGGCCAAGTTCGAGTTCAGTTTCATCGACGAGACAGAGAAGCACAAGCCGATGTACATTTCTGGAACTGAAACACTCGGCTTCCGCGGCAAGTGTCTGCGGGGCTACGGCAAGTTCATGAGAAAAGATGTCCTTGAACAGTCGGCGAACCTGATGGATGATTGTTTCACCGTCCGGTGTGACATCATGGTCTGCGGCATCGAGGATGCCGGTCGCAACAAGGTGCTCCTGTCTGAAATAGACCAGCATTTAAACAATCTCCTTCAGACCAATGTGGGTGCTGATGTGACATTCGAGGTCAGCGGCGAGATGTTCGCTGCACACCGGTGTGTGCTTGCAGCCCGTTCTAAAGTTTTCATGGCACAATTCTTCGGCCCCATGAAGGAGGGCACTGCTGCATCAAGTGCCATCCAGATTAAAGACATGGAAGCAAAAGTGTTCAGGGCTTTGCTTAGCTTCATCTACACGGACTCACTCCCTCTATTGGAGGAGGACGACATGGAGGAGGATGAAGGAGAGGCCGTGGAAGAAGGACAAGAAGAGGAAGCAGCAAAGGATGAAATGGCAGAAGTTGCAGAACAAGGACAAGAAGAGGAAGCAGCAGAGGATGAAACGGAGCTGCAATGGCTACAAGACTTGCTTGTAGCCGCAGACAGATATGATCTCCAACGGCTCAGGTTTATCTGTGAAAAACGACTGTCTGAGCGCATAGGTGTGACCTCGGTGGCATCCACTCTTGCTCTAGCTGAGCAGCGCCACTGCCGCGGATTGAAGGAGGCGTGCTTGAAGTTTATCCAGGTCCAATCTCCCTTGAGTTTGCAAAAAGTAATGGCGACTGATGGCTGGGAGCCGTTAGTTACGACCTATCCCTCTGTTTTGAATGAGCTCATTGCCAAACTTGCTTCAAACCAGAAGTAACACTTTGTGATGTACGCATGTTTCTTGGACCTGTAGTGACTCTTGTCAGTCTTATGTATATATGGAATTCTCTAGAGAGATTGTAGTCTGTATGTCTTGCTTTTGTCTCGTCGTGTAATTTGCCTATATGCTGAATCAGACAAACCCGGCATATGGGCACATTGTCTGAATGGATGGTCTATAAATTCAGGAGCAATGAAGCAATGTTCATCATGTGCAAGTTCCTTAGGCCTGTAGTGACTCTCTTATCAGAAGCGTCAATGTTTATCTGTGTTGCAGCACGTGCGAGTTCGCCAGCTAGTCGTGGTATCCTCGTATATTTCTCTGTGCATTAGTTGTATCGTATATTTTTTGCTGTCTGCCTTCCCTGTCATGTTAAAATCCCTTTTCCGGTGGTTATCAAGAAGAACATGTAAATCTTGATCCAAAAGGCTGGTGTTTTGCTGTTCTCCTTGGCTGGTGACGCCCATGGGAGAGGAAGGTCGGAGCTCCAGAAGTCCAATGTTGTAGGTGTGCCCCTGTTTGTAAGCACGGTTGAATGCTGTCAATTTCGGTGAAAAGCCAGGGAAAGCACGGTTGAATGCAATGCAGACAGGGGCTCTACTTGGGAGCTATGCTCGTGTTAACCTAGATAGGTTTGCAATCAATTGATACCTTAGCTGCTTCGATCGTGTTACACTTCCCTTCTGGGTATCAGAACCGATACATTTAGCAGTGAACACATTTTTGTCTATATGTTCATGTCAGTTTGCATGAAAGCAGATGATATGAAAATCACTCTTCTGTTTGTAAAATTTTCATCATCAAAGAGAAAGAAAATATGTACACCTACGGCGTAAACTGTATGCTCTAGCTTGGGCGAACTAGGTGCTTTTCGACGCTTGTAACTTGGCGCGATTGGCACAATGGCTTTGAGCAGAGGTGCATGTGGTGTTGAACGGTTGGCGAATGATCCATTTTACAAATTAGTGTGCAGGATATATGTCAACCTTTAGTACATACTGGTTTCTGCATTCACCTGCCAATCAGGCAAACATGTTGCCTGCTTTTCACACAGCAACAGCTACATGAAAAATGTAATGCTGCCAGCGATGTTATGTTGAATTCTGTAGGTTTAATATCACAAGCAACCCGGATACATATAGTTAAGCATCTCCATCGACCTGTTGAAACAAATCTTCTGCGGAACTACAGCAGAAGGCAGCAATGTAAATTGTTACCAACCAACTGATAGAAACATGACATATGGCTGTGACTTCGATCAGAAAAATATGTGCCTGTATCAACTTAGCCAAGCGTCTCTCACAAGATTGGCCCTGCCATGCCAGATGACATACTTTCAGCTACCTACACTGCATTCCCCGGCATTCTCCGAGAGTCAAGCGGCATGTGCAGCGAGATAGGCAAGGCGCCTCTCTTCAAAGGAGTACTCGGTGCTCTCTAGCAAACACAGCTCCGGCTTGTCATTGGAGACACAGATAGGTGCAGCTCTTGCAGCGGTCAGAGCAGGCGTTCTGGTCATTTGCATGGGAGAGGTCACCGTCATCGGCGTCCTAGGAGCTGGTGCTGCGAGTATCTTGGGAGTTCGGTTCTCGCCTTCGGTACCAATGGAGGCAGACCGCACGGGCGTCACTGGGATGCTATTTCCGGGTGTGATCTGCGTGAAGGGTTTACGAGGGGTTTCAGTCTCACCAAGAGTACTTGCCTTGAATGATAACTTCTTGATCGGAGGACTGGCAGTGCCTTTGCCTCTACTACCTGAAAGCGTTTTTTTTTCATCAGAGATAGTCTGTTAATTTGAAAGTAAAAAAAACTGAACAACTGCATCAGCTATGGTTAAGTGAACTTGCCAGGGGACAGAGTGCCACTATCTTCTGTCTTCTTGGCTGAACGGACGGATCTTGACTGAGGTGTCAATGATTTTGGAGTTCGCACTGGTCCTCCACCAACAGACAGCCTCCGGTTTGTACCAGCCGAGGGGTTTTTGGTAAGCTTCTTCCCGCTGTTCGACCTTGATGAAGGGCTTGGCTTTGATCCGTACAGCATCTCCTGTTCAGCTTTGAATTGATCCTCGAGCTTCTTCTGATCCTGCAATTGCTCACCCATCAGATACCATCCGCAGATGAACACAGATACAAGTGCAAAAAAAGTTAGGCAAAATATGAATACCCTTTGCCTCTTCTTTTCCTGCTCCTTTTCTTCACGAACTATCCTATAATCATCAAGCATCGACAGAAGACTAACCTGAAAAGGTTGAATGGCATGAACTTTTGACAGTATAGAAACAGATATTGTGTTTACTCACAAGAATAGAAGTGGAATTACGGATACATACGCCATCGTAAGTAAACTCAGTGCCCCTTTCTTTCTCCCAAGCTAGAACTTTATTTGTAAGAACGTCTACAATTCCTGCTCCATGCAACAATAAACAGATAAGCAGCAGTATTTTAAAATAACAAGCAGAAAATCGTATGTAGTAGAGGTGTTTCACCTGGTATCTTGTTAACCAAAACACGGGCTTTTTCAGCTCTCTTGAGCATAATATGTGCACCCCTCCCAGCATTATATCGGTTATCATCCTAATATAACATGTAGATAGTGAAATTAGTAGTAGTTGATATAGACCTGAATCAAGTAATCAAACACAACCGTACTTTGCTGTAATCCTCTAACCAAGCTTCCTCCTCACATGCATTTAGCCACCTTTCAACTCGCTCAAGAATATCCTTCCTGCTAAAAGCATCTTCTTTAACTGTTGCGATGTATGCCTCGATCTGTTCTAGAAGAAGTGAGGCATCAATAGCACCTGCAATGAAACAACAAACCAATTACATTGGATATTGCAACATTAATAAATTGTATCAGCAAACACATCTGTTTGTATCTGAATGCTGCAGCAAAGAAATTTACACGGAAAAAAATCCTTATTCCGCCTGATGCACCAAAGCATATTAGAAAGCTACAAACATACCTGCTTCAATGGCCTCGATATTGAACTGAGTTGTATAATCTTCATCTCCAACTAAATGTGCCCGTCGACGATGCTCTTCTAGTTCTGTTTGCTTCTTAAGAACTAAGTCCTTCATTTTACTGACTTTCAGTTGCTCAAGCCTCAATACCTCAGCTTCTACCTGCATCAAAGAATATCATCTCCACTAAGCTAACCAAGACAAACAATTAAAGCAAGTTCTGCAAACAACACATTGACTCACAAAGTTGATGACATCAATGGAAAGGGCATTGGCCTCTGTTATTTCAGGTTCTGATGCAGCAATATTGCATGTTATATTCTGGAATGACTGTTGCTCTTCTATCGGCGTATCCATAAGATTCCATAGTTCGAGCATTGTAGACGAGAGATCTTGAAGCTGTTAGAGCTGACAGAGTTAAGGGCCGAAAGCAGTCATATGATGATTTTCTAGATTAGAACTGTAAGATGCTAACCTTCTGCATCCTTTCAATTTTTGTTTCCCGTAGTCTCTGTATTGCCAGCGCCAACCTCTCAATTGTGGTGTTGCTTATGTTCATTGGTACGCCATCCTCATCAAGACTGGGGTGTACATCAGATATTGTTTGTTTGAAGTCAACGGCAAGTACTTTACATAAGGAATGCAAAGTATTCAGGTAATCCATTACTTGCTTTAGCCGCTCACTCTGCAAGATATTCAGAAAATGACAGAGCTAGCATGTGTGAGAAATAAAAAATGTAATCAGTGGGTACAAAGGGCAAAAGGCATGAATATGAACCTTCTCTTTCTCTAGGGACTGCAGCTCCATTCTTAACTCTTCTAGCCTTCTGCAGGATAGGTCAGATTGATCCACAGGTGCTTTAGAAGGGACAAAATCTGCAGGTCTGATCTCAGATGATATCTTCTTTATCTTGCCTATAACATCAAGAATCTGATTCCATCTTTCGACCTTTCTCTTCTTCATCTCTTCCAAATATGGGACGATTGCACTCAGTTCCTCCCGTAAGCCACATCCTTTCTGTTTAGAATGAAGAAAATATATGATATAAAATACTCATTATTGGTGGAGTCCCAATAGGAAGCGCCAAGCCTTTAAAATTAGTTGCATTAAGCCATTAACAATACATGTGTGGAGCGAACGTGCAACATCATTATTCAGAAACTGTGTTTTACAGTCAAATTGGTCAGTTAATGCACACATCTGCCTCGTTAGGATGGAATCAAAATGGTATATGACTGCAACCAAATTTATACGAGCCTCAGTTTTCCTCTGCATGGATTGGTTGGGGTCACTACCATTATGAACCCATGAGCCAACTTATTGCTGACAATTAGGCATACTTGCAACCATCTATGGAAGAACTCGTGCATTTATTTATTTGAAAGGGGGTTCAATTTTGAATATCCTGATTTGTCATCAGATAAATGAAATGGCAGAAGTAACAGAAACTGATAGCTGCTGCCCGTCCTGGCAGGAATTTCTAACGTAGCTAGTAATAGCTAACCTGCGTGGCACGCACAGAATTAAGTTCCTAACACAATTAGGACTGAATGGATAACAGAATTGCAGGGACCCCAAACTCATTTACACAGTGTACACTACACACAATTAGCACAATAGTTTTGTACCAACCTGCCTGACGAGGACGGGCGACTCGGCCATGGCGGAGCAGAGGGCGGCGAGCTCGGCCTGGGCGTCGGCGATGGCCTGCCGCAGCTGCGCCCGGCAGCGGCTGGCCTGGTCCACCTTCCTCCGGTAGGCGTCGAGGCACTCCTGCTGGAGCTCGAGCAGCATCGTGTCCCTCGCGGCGCCCTGCTCCCCGATCTCGTCCCAGATGACCTGCGCACACGCACACACGCAACCAACAAACCACGAGCGATCGTCAGACCCGCCGCCAATCACCCCGTCGCCGCACGTAATCGAAGGGGCAGCGGGCGCGCGCACCTGGAGCTCGCGCATGAGGGCGCCGCACGCCGTCTCCATCTGGAGGAGCTGGTCGCTGGGGCGACGGCCGCCGCTCATCCCGGTCCCGGCGAGGGCGCCGCGGCCTGCGAGGGGACCGAATAGAGGGGAATTAATTAGGGCCTGCCGCGGATTTCCACCTCCGTGTGATACGAGCTCACTCACCAGTGTGCGGCGACTCGGCGGGACGGAGGAGCGGTCGACAGGGGCCCGGCGGAGATGTCGCCGGGGGAGGGCGGCGCGATTGGGGTGGGGGTGGGTGCGGCGGAGGAGGGGGGAGGTTCGATTTGAAATGGGTTGGAATGGGGAGGGAGACGATTGCGGGGCACACGGGGTTGGCGTTTGTGTGTTTCGGGATTTCCGGGGAGGAAGAAGGAACCGTGCTGCTGGTCCCCACTCGTTTCGAATTCGCGTTAGGATCCATCCGTCCTGGGCCTTCCACTTTTTCCATTGTGAAGGGAACGTTTGGGTTTGGGCTCGCCTCCTCACTCTGTGCATTCTCATTCTCAAAAAAAAAAAAAAGCTGCCTCAAAAAACAAATCACTCACTCTGCATTTAAAAACCGAACTCAAAAACCATGCCAAAAACAAATTAAACCGAACAAATTTCACGGTTTTTATGGTACCTGGTTTTTGATACGACATCGTTTTGAATTTCGGTTTTTTATACATACTGGAAAACGAAAGATTAATTGGATTAACTGAAGTAAAATATATGTATATTTCTTGACACAACACCGTACAAAGCAGTCGATTACGTGAGCATGTGAGCTTGTCTCGCTTGCATTGTCCAACATTCGCACGACCCAACCATGGTCTCATATAGACCTCATATCGACCACATGACATCTCTATTATTACAGGGAATGCGTATGTCATCGTCACTCGTACGCAACTATCAATGCAAAAATAATTTAAAAATCGAGGGCCGAATCAATCTAAAAATCAAACCATTAATGAATTAATTTACAACAGAATTAATTACATGTGCAATTAATTAGTCAAATTAAATAGAGATTTTTCGTGTGGAATCAATTATCTAATCATTAACACAATTGATTAATTACTAGGCAGGCAGTTAGTTAGGCCTTCCAAATAATTAGAATAGGGATTTAACCACTTCGCATGCCACCACTCTTCAAATATTGTTTCATCCCTATCAACTTTTCGCATGCCACCACAACATTGTTTCATCCCATAGAAAAGCTAGTAAAAGATTAAAAGGAGTTGTTGCCTGCTCACTTAGGCCCAGGGGAAAAGTTAATGGGCAGACCAAAGGCCCAAAATAGCTTGTAACTTGTTTTTTTTTTTCTGTTGTTGTTGCTGCAGGAGTCAGATTCGCTAAGCATGTCCACTTTATTTTAATTTTTTTGTAACAATGTTTTGGTGAAGATGGACAACTCCATTGTGGTTGATGCTGTACGCTTAAATGAGGGACATTCTATAATGGCGGCTCCTGTTCTGGACGATTGTAGAGAGTTACTATGAAAGTTCGGGAATGTTACTATTGAGCATTATAATAGAGAATCAAATGTAGTTGCTCATGAGCTAGCTAAGTGGGGGCATGCAAAGTTGAAAGCATCCCTTCCTTTCCTATGGTCAAATGCACCTCCGGTTTCTATTCCTAAATTTAAGCATTATTTGAGTAATAAAACTAGGACCTCAATAAGTCCTGAACCGTTCGATTTTTAAGCTTGCTAATCCGAACTCTTTTCATGGCAATTTTAGTTAAGGCGATGTTGATAAACATGGCAATTTTCTGACAAAAAATCAAACTGGAACAAAGTTGCCATGTGTTAACTAAAGTTGCCACCTCGCAGCAACTAAAGTTGCCATCAAAAAACGTTCGGGATGACATGCTTAAATTCCGAACGTTCGGGATTTATCTATTCCATAAAACTAACAGTAAAGACCTTTCCGTGAAAATAACACCTCCACTTTTATTTTAGTCTTTTGGTAATGTAGTCATGTTGCTCTAAAAAAACATGCTAAGCACGGCCATATAGACTACTCCCTCCGTTTCTAAATACTCCATCCGTTCCGAAATAATTGTCTTTCTAGCCATCTCAAATGAACTACAACATACGGATGTATGTAGACATGTTTTAAAGTGTAGATTCACTCATTTTGTTCCGTATGTAGTCACGTGTTGAAATATCTAGAAAGACAATTATTTCGAAACGGAGGGAGTATAAGTCTTTGTAGAGATTTCACTAAGTGGACTACATACGGAGCAAAATGAATGAATCTAAACTCAAAATGCATCTATATACATCCGTATGCGGAGGAAGTACAAAGCAAAGCATGCATATGCAGAGTACTTCCGTTCAGCAAAGCATTCATTCAAGATCAGCTTTCCAGGAATCTATATAACTAAATCTTCCGAAGAAGCCACAGTACTTAAACAAGTGTCGGAAACAGATGCAATGTTTGACATTGCTTGCGATGATAACTTCTATGTTGTCATAACAAGAAGCGCCTAGTGGCACACACGAAGCAATGTTTGACATTGCTTCCGTTGATTTGAATTTATTTGTCTATGCTTCGCAGAGAAACCAGACTAAACACAACAAAGAAAACCAAGGACATTTTTAAAACCTGAACACAGACAACTTCGCCAACAACAATAAACTAAACCAATTCATGATCTGTCGGATCTGCATTACAAAGGGCACAAGTGTTTTCCAAGCCAAGAGTAGAGTAGTGTTGCTGTTGTGCAGACTAAACCAATGTCACTGCAGTTGCTTATTACGGGTAAATTGGAGTAAAAACGAACAAAAACAAGGATCCCTCAGCAGGAGCTGGCACGCTCCTGCTCGTGAGCAAGTCTCGGGCGAACAGCTGAAATCCCAAAAAAATTAACTTGTACAGGGCGGTGGTGACACCTCGTCATCAAGCATTCTCGCTGGCGATCTTCTCTGCCTTGGCGATGACTTCGTCGATGCCTCCAACCATGTAGAACGCGTGCTCCGAGATGTCGTCGTACTTGCCGTCCAAAACACCCTGCGAGTTTCACCAGCCATGTTAGCAAAGCGCACACAATATAACCAGGCAGTCATATGAGAAACGGTTATTCTTCTTAAACAAGCAACTGCACACGGAAGAGTGTCTCCAGTTGCTGAGTAAGATGATCATAAGCAACAGAAACGTAATAAGTTTTGTGCAATGTTCATGCTGCATGGGCTGTCCACGGGTTTGCAAGCATGTGGCAAATACCGACTAATTTTCATGAGCAAGCACCTCTAAATTAGTGGCATTACTTACTGTTCTAAAAAGAACTACCATGGTTCAATTCTCACCTGGAAACTTTGGACACCCTCCTTTAGATCCACATACTTCCCTGGAGCACCAGTGAAAACTTCGGCAACATGGAAAGGCTGGCTCAGGAACTTCTGGATCTTCCTTGCACGAGCAACCGTCATCTTATCATCTTCACTGAGCTCATCCATACCCAAAATGGCAATGATATCCTGAAGATTCTTGTAGTTCTGAAGAACCTTCTGGACACCACGGGCAGTGTTGTAGTGATCCACACCCAGAACGTGGGGAGAAAGCATTCGTGATGTCGAGTCCAACGGATCGACAGCAGGGTAAATGCCCAGCTCAGAAATCTGCACAAGTAGCTCATTACAGTCATAATGAGCAATTGAGCATATTGTGCGTGTGTTGCATAATGATCATTCATGTACGTAGGACGACGGACAAACCTGTCGTGACAACACAGTAGTAGCGTCAAGATGGGCAAAGGTGGTAGCAGGAGCAGGATCTGTCAAATCATCAGCAGGCACATAAATAGCCTGGACAGATGTAATAGAACCCTTCTTTGTCGTTGTAATCCGCTCTTGCAGTCCTCCAAGATCGGTGGCAAGAGTTGGTTGGTATCCCACAGCAGATGGAATACGTCCAAGGAGAGCAGACACCTCAGAGTTTGCCTGCCATTAAGAGTAATAAAAAATAGAACTATTAAGACTTCATAGCAATGGTAACAGCAGGTTAGAAAAGAGAAATATTGTTCAACAGCACAATATGGAGCACAGAAACAGAGGTGTCAGTACAAGATACGCCCTGCAGAATTTACCTGGGTGAAACGGAAAATGTTGTCAATAAACAGGAGCACATCTTGTCCTTCAGCGTCACGGAAATGTTCAGCAACAGTCAAACCAGTCAGACCAACACGAGCACGAGCACCCGGGGGCTCGTTCATTTGCCCGTAGACAAGAGCACACTTGCTTTCAGCCTGCCAGAGAAATCATTTTATAAGGAAAGATAGCTTGCATATATGAGCTTCAGAGCTGATATTTCAAACTCCATAACAATTACCTGTTTCTCATCGAGCTTAATGACACCACTTTCAATCATTTCCCTATACAAGTCATTACCTTCACGGGTACGTTCTCCGACACCAGCGAAAACAGAGAAACCACCTAAGAAAAACAAGCCAGGTACAATCAGTAAACCATAAGAAGCAGCTACACAACATAAACAATACAACTCTGCAGAATACCAACCATGGGCCTTGGCAACATTGTTGATCAACTCCATAATAAGAACAGTTTTACCCACTCCTGCACCACCGAAGAGACCAATTTTTCCACCCCTTTGGTAAGGTGCAAGCAAATCCACGACCTGTCAGATACAGAACCGATTAACACTTGTACATAATGGCACATATGCTCACACTGCATTCAATGGTTACATGAAATATCCTAAGATAGTCAAGGTGATAGTGAAATGTTATACCTTAATTCCAGTAACAAGAATTTGCTGCTCTGTGGCTTGCTCAACAAAAGCAGGGGCCTCACGATGAATAGGAAGGAAATCGTGTGTCTCTACAAGATAGAATAACAATGATAAAAAGACATTAGTACACAACTCTTTGATAAATAGGTAAATGAAGGAACTCACATAGAGAATGTCACTTACTTATGTCACCCTTGTGGTCAATTGGCTCACCAATAACGTTAATGATACGTCCAAGGGTGGCCCTCCCAACAGGAACCTGAGAAAGAGAAACAACTTCCAAGTCAAACAAATGAGGCACACTGCAGGTGAGTATGATTCAACCTCCAAAAAGAACACCACCGGTGTACATGTATACATCATATACAAGCAGAGGCTCTTGCAGCAGACTGTAAATTGATCCCACTAAGCACACGAAAACAAAGTTTCTAGTATTCACAAAGCAACACTTGATAACTGTAACGAACAGACTTAATTGAACAACAGGTGGCTGCAGGCCTATGGAGCATCAAAGCAGATGCAGAACCTAGTTATATCACACAGATGCACACATGAATCAAAATTATCTTCAAAGGTTTGATAATCGAACAGCAGACTACCAACACCGAACCACAGCAGTCAGAACTTATGAATAATACGTATACAGATATCAATGTTTACCAATCTATACAGATCCTACGGAACACAACAAGCAAGCAAGCAATCGGCATATCGGTAATGATGGAACATAAAAGAGAGGTATATCCGACACGTGCCAGTCGGATTCGTGCATCCAGATCAAATCTAACCCTGCCAGATCTACATTTCATCAGATCGGGCACGACAGGAAATGCACATGCGGAAACGGCGAGCGGAAAGGGAGATGCGGCCATTACAGTGATGGGGGATCCGGTGTTGAGGACTTTCTGGCCGCGGACGAGACCCTCGGTCCCGTCCATGGCGATGGTGCGCACGACGTTCTCGCCGAGATGCTGGGCCACCTCGAGGACGAGGCGGATGCTGTTGTCGAGCACCTCGAGCGCGGTGAGGATGGGCGGGAGGCCCTCGTCGAAGCGCACGTCGACGACGGCGCCGATGACCTGGCAGACCTGGCCGATGGAGCCGGCGCCGGTGAACTCGTCGGTGATCTTGGCGCCGACGTACTTGTCGGAGGTGGGGGGCAGCTTCTCGGCGGGGGCCTCGGCGGCGGCCGCGGAGGAGGTGGCGTAGGCGGCGGCGCGGTTGAAGAGGTAGCCGGCCGGGGACGGGCGGTGGAGGGGCGCGGCGCGCGGGGCGCGCGGCGACGGGGAGGCCGCGCGCGCGCGGGAGGCCGAGCGGAGGAGCGAGGAGAGGGCCCGGCGCGTCGCCATGGCCGCGGATCGGGCGCTGGATCTAGGGTTGGACTTTGTGCGGCGGCGGCACCGCTGGGTGGGGGGTGGGGTGGGGGTGGGAGAGGGGGGGTGGGGTGGGGGTGGGAGAGGGGAGGAGGGGAGTGAGGTGTGGAGAGGGCGTGGGGAATAAAAGCGGGTGTGGTGGTATCGAAGGGCGGAATGGGGGGGTGCGGGTGGACGCGGTCCACGGGGGCCGCGAAGCGTGGGGGACGGACGGCCCGTTTGGTCGCTCGCTCGCGGGGGCGATCCAGCTGGTGGTGTATGGGGCCTGTCCAGTGGACTGCGGGGTGTTTGATTCGGGATGGATTCATTGTGGCTTCGCTTCGCAGCTGCGGCGGTGGAATATGTTCCTGTTTTTGTTCGCTCTCGTTTGGTATACTTTTTATTTCTTTGCTTCTTTTTTTGAAGGGAAATGATGGATGGGAAACGTTCCCTGGTTAGGTGGCCCCAACGAACGCCCCCCCTAACCCTTGGATACAGATCACATGAATGGCAAAAAAAAATTATCTCGACATTTATTTTTTTAAGATACATGGCAATATCCACTTTCGATCATGACAAGTTTTGTAAAGTTGCTATGGTAGATTTCGTGAAGTTGTTGTGACAACTTTAGTTGAAATTGCATGGCAGTTTCGAGCGTTCGTTGGGAAATCACTCTCAAGGAACGTTTTTGGGATATCGCGGTGCAGTGCTTTTCAAAACATTGTATAGACGCACACGTTCATATACACGAGCACATATTCTTCTTTTTGACAATAAACACACACTCGTTCATCTGTGACCGCACATGCTCTACCCCAATGACCATATGATTATAAGCCCCTCTGAAAGACCGAGAAGGAGGGTCTCGAGATTAGCGAAGTTAGCACGCACGCCTCGCTATCAACGAAAACGTTCGCTTCTGTTTCCCTAAAAAGTTTTAACTTCTCAAAAGATTCCCTTTTGAAAAGTTAATCATTATGTAACCCTTCCCGGGAAGTCGTTTACCTCCTCAAAACTATGAGAACTCCCCACCCAGCCTAAATTTGAGCACTCAAACCAACTCTCCTAAAAAAACTCGTGTGACTCCTCTCTCTCAGCTTCGTCAACAATTGGCTTCCCTCGCCGCACGTCTCCACACCAACGACCCCCCTCTCCCCCGAACACACGTAGCCTAACCCACTTTGTGCACCATTGTCGAGCTCCGCCGAGATTTTGGCGATGAATTCCTTTGGTTTCTCGTCTTCCCCATCGTCTCTGTCCACTGTCGTGATCCTCTCCATCGTTCCCAACCACGAGAAGAGCAACACCACACACACACACACACAAACACACACACACACACACACACACACACACACACACACACACACACACACACACACATCGGCACGTGCAAACCGATACATAAAGAAAAGCACATACATGCTTGTCAACCGCCATTACCGATTCGGATGAATCATTGTGTATGGACCACACCATCGTTCCACAGGGAGAACGGAGAGGAGAAGAAACCATCCAAGAAAGATTGCCCAATCTTGACTACTTCATCGCACGCATACGTCATGCTCAGCGAAACATTACCTAGAGGAGGCATCACTCACTCCATTATCATCTTATCTCACCACATAGCGACATCCATACAAACACATCCATCAACACCCTCAGTCGAAGGCCCCATCCTCTCCACCATCGTAGAACACCTGAGACGTGCTATGGTTTGTCAGACCAGTTCGCCACATAGAAATCCATGAACCATGTCGCCGCGGACTTGCTTTGCTCTAACCTGGTCTCCTAGGCATGCAGGCAAATCTAGCAGGGATTTTTGTTGTTTTTAGGTCAAATTATGCCTTTTTGTGTAGCCTACAAACCGTTGTATTATTTAATGGAATTTGTATAGACTCATTTACATTCATCATGATATTTTAACTTTCCATCAGCAACCAAAATGAATGGCGTACACTAAATGAACTAAATCCTGGTTTTGGAGGAGTAGTGATTCACAAGACCAACTTTTTAATACTGGGCAATACATGTTCAATTATGCATAACTCCATAGTCATTATCCATCAAAACATTAGTTTATGGTGTAAACTAAATGGAGGCTAGAAAAACAGAGGCAAATGCCTCATTGGAATCAAAAAATATGTTTAAAACAAACACAAAATGTAAGAAATTCGCTTCTTGCTAGTCACGAAGACAAATCCACTACAATGCATTAGCCTACATCATAAAAAATACGGGTGCTCCATGGCATTCTTTCTTTGCTGAGATCCTCTTCGTCAGCTCGTACTTGTTGCCTCATTTTCAAGGATCACATTCATAAGTTATTACAAGATTCTTATAAGAGCACATCTTGTCTGTTTTCTACAAGGATCAAGTAGCATGAATACACATTTTTTTATTACTAACCTCAAGCAGATCAAGACCATTGGCGTAGAGACAGTTTCGAGAAGTTTCAGTGAGGGTACTCATGCGAGTTTGGGAACTTGCATACTCTTGGCCATACATCATCGTTCGGAGTGCCCAGGAACATAGCATTCAAAAACAAAGATAGTCCATCTACATTTCATACCTAATACTAATGGCCATCGATAAGACAAGTAACATGTGACAAGGTGTGTGGCACCAAGGACCTCAGGGGGGCCGTACCATATAGTATGGATCTGCGAATAAATTTAGATGTGTCACGAATAGACCAAGGAAGGGAATTGTGCAGAATCAACCATCGTTAGGTGCAATAATGTTAACAGAACCAGTTGGAAATTTTAGTTGCTCGATAAAATCCACTGGAAACTAAGCACCATAAGCCCTGACCAAGCTTCAAATTTTCAAAATTGCCTCGGGAATATTGTAAAAATATAGGTCCACATTCTCCAAATTCAGAGGCATGCATGCTCTTTAATTTTCTTGGTTTTGCTTATTAAATGTTTTGTATAACATGACAGTGAAAGAAAATACAAGACTCCAGACCAAAAGAAACAGAGTGTAAACATCAACATAAAACTAAAGAGTATAGAGATTGTGAACCAAATTGGACAATATATCGATGTCATATTGGTAAGGTACCGCATTACAACTAAAAATATGTATCTCTTTGGAGAACACATACGACATTATTGTAAATCAAACCAAAATCATGGTAGAAAAAAGTGAGTGAACTATGAATATTAGTTGCACAACTTTTATCATTCATGGTGTATGGCCAATACCTCTGCATCACACTACATAAGCTTACCTTCCAATTATCGTTGGCGTATAGATTTAGGTAGATATCGCCAATGCAGTTGCAATATATGGTGCATCCAACAACAATGTGTACAAAAACTTCTAATAAACAATGATCTATCCAGCATCAATATATGACTGGATTGAGAATTAAAAGATAATAAGATGGAGAAAAAAGAGCAGTCAAGGGGGATTTACATCAAATGCAAACAAATAAAGAACATTTTTGCGCTCACTTTTCAAGTTATCACATATCCCCTCAACCGCATTATATGAGTATCATTTGTGCCAACCAAAGTGAGAAAATAAAAGAGCACACTATAGTTTGAGAGGACAAAATCAGTATATCTGTGCAAGCTAATTGGGACAGAATAATGCAGCTATAGTTTGATTGTAGTAGGAACTCCTCTCTAAAAGGACAAGTATGGCACTTGAGCACTCTATATAGGGTGATGAACAGACTTGAAAGTCCTAGAACATTCATCAATAAACATGGTTAAAGATGTAGTTGGTGTGGGCACGTGATGAGCTTGTGGAATCAAAGTAGACACGGTAACGAATGTCATTACATCCATATGTTTTCTCTTGATTCAATGTTTTATAGAAGAAATAAGAGAGAATATAGGTGAGGGAATAAGGGAAAGTGTTGTGTAACACAACATTCATGGTTGGATGAGGTTCTATTCACTTCAATTATGCACTATTTGCTGGTCGGTTCGCCCGCAATGGACTGAAATGTTCACAATTTCAACAAAATTTATGAAAAATTGATAATTTTCGTTGGTACCTAGATATTTGTAATGTTGAAATGCTAGGTCAAACTCATCAAACAATTTTAAATTAATCCCAGTTTTGTTGACTCGTCAAATTTTGGTAGGTTGAACTTCAGAAGAATGATAACTAGGTGATGCTAGCAGGACCACCTAAGGCAATGAGGTTCCTATATGTATGACTTGCCAAACCAACTGAGCAGATACCTTTATTAGTTGATGATCATGAATAAGAAGAATCATAATTGGTGTGATATGAGCATGACCAATCTAAGGATTTGTGCATCACTCCCTTTTCGACCATAATTATGAGTAGAGTAAAATACACCCTAGATCCTAAATTTATTCATGGTGTGTCAACTAGGTCCTAAATGTTTAAGAATGCATGTGTAAATCCTAATTGTTTTTCAATACCCCCATTCATTAGTTACTTAAAATGCTATTACAATCCTTCGTTACAGCATACACCACGAAGGGCGGAAAACTATTACGAAGAACACCATCCGATCTAGTATCGAAACTATACTTCACAAAATCATGCGCCATCCCATTGGCCAGGTGGTTAATTTTAAAAACTTTAAAATTCTGAAGCAACCTGGAAATGGTTAGAGCCTCCTTATTCAAATCAACAAGAGGGGCCAGTCAAGTTTTTCACTTGCAAGGAAGAAAGCAATAAAAGCACAACTAGTCCAACATAGAGACCGTTCAGGCAAGCCCGAATCTCGGCTACATTCACACTGCAATTCCGCCCAATGGAATCCCATGAAGATGATGACATCGTCGGAGAAAATCCTAGCAACAAACCCATGCGCGCGGCACCAATGCCATCCACAAAACTGACATCAAGGTTGATCCTGATGTAATCGGGCGGGGGAGGTTGCCAAACCATGGTCAAATAACGGAGCAGTGGTGAACTTTAAACCATATGCCTTTCCCTTCCCTTTGTTGTTTGAATCCACCTCAACATCAAAAAGATTGGACGAGAAGGATGATCAATAATTACCCGCAAAAATTGCAGAGCAACAACAGATTCCCGACCCTTCCCAAAAATCAAGTCATTTCACAAGGGCCAAGCTATCCAAAAAATAAATAAAGTTTGCTTATAGTGCTACAAACTTACTTGATCCAACAAAACAAGCAACCAATCCAGCCTGATAATTTGAAAACCTCTTCCCTGGGAAATCGCAAACGTCCCTCAATGCCACACACAGCGCACGAGCTTCAGGACAAGTCACTGGAGCATGAAAAGTGCTTTCATCTTCCACACCACAAACATAGTTGATGACCCACAGTATATGGGTTCATGATAGTCTTCGAGGGCAGTATTTTACTCAAATTCATTGATTCGACACAAGGGGAGCCAAAGAATATTTACAAGCCTTAGCAACTGAGTCATCAATTCAACCACACCTAAGAAGTTGTTTCTCTGCAACAAAATATTAGTAGCACAATAATATGATAGTTTCGATAGCAGTGGTAGTAGCAGCAGTTGGAACAACAGTAGTAGTAGTAGTAGTAGTAGTAGTAGTAGTAGTAGTAACTTAGCAAAGGCAATATGAGCAATGCATAAGCATGGAGTAGCGATGGATATTTGGATGAAATTCATCATGTAACAGTCACAACCTAGAGCGATACACAAGCTCCAATTCATCAATCACATGTAGGCATGTATTATGTATATAGTCATACGTGCTTATAATAAGAACTTGTAAAACATCTTTTGTCCTACCCTCCCGTAGCAGCGGGTTACTAATGGAAATCTAAGGGTAATTAAGGTGCTCCTTGTAATAGAGCACCGAAACAAAGCTTTAACACTAAGTGAATACATGAACTCCTCAAATTATCATCATCCCGTCCCGGGAGAGTATCCCAATTATTGTCACCTTGGGGTCTACGGATCAAAAAAAACATGTGCATTTTAACTTGCAGATAGGATCAAGAACTCAAATATTCATGAAAACATAATAGGTTCAGATATGAAATCATGGTACTTGGGCCCTAGTGATAAGAATTGAGCATAACAAAGTCATAGCAACATTAATCTCAGAACACAGTGGACACTAGGGATCAAGCCCTAACAAATTGACTCGATTACACGACGAATCCAATCCATCCCCATCTACCTCCAATATGCCTACAATAAAATTACTCACTCCCGGTAGTGAGCATCATGAGGTTGTCGATGAAGAAGAGTTGTTGATGACGAGGGCGGCGAATAGCACCCTCCGGAGCCCCGAACGGACTGTAGACCAGGCCTCCCGATGAAGAATAGGAGGTGACGGCGGTTCCGTATCGTAAAACCAATGAAAAGTTCTCCATTTATTTTTTTTCTAGGGAAGACGGGAATTAGGTCAGACAGAGGTCGGTGGGCCCCAAGGCACCAGGACGCGCGCCCCTGCCTTGTGGGCAGCCAGTGGCCCTCTCTAGTAGATGTTTGCACCAGTATTTTTTCATATATTAATAAAAAAAATCTCCACCAAGTTTCGTCCAATTTCGATAACTTTTATTTTTGAACAAAAAACAACACCAAAGTAGTTGTGCTGAAAACGGCGTCAATGTGGGTTAGTTCTGTTGGGGAACGTAGTAATTTCAAAAAAATTCCTACGCTCATGCAAGATCATGGTGATGCAAAGCAACGAGAGGGGGAGTGTATCTTCATACCCTTGAAGATCGCTAAGCGGAAGCGTTTATCAACGCGGTTGATGTAGTCGTACGTCTTCATGATCCGACCGGTCCAAGTACCGAATGCACGGCACCTCCGAGTTTTGCACGTTCAGCTCGATGACATCCTCGCCTTCTCGATCTAGCAAGACGGGCGAAGTAGTAGATGAGTTCCGGTAGCACGACGACGTGGTGACGGTGTTGGTGAAGAACAATCTCCGTAGGACTTCGCCTAAGCACTACAGAAACTATGACGGAGGATAAACTAGAGGGGACGGGGTTGCCGGCACACGGCTTGGTGTTTCTTGATGTGTCTTTGGTGCTAGCCCCGCCCCGCTATTTATATGTTGAGCCCTGGGGTCGAAACTTGGAGCAAAAGCCTCCTCAAAGTCGGTTTTGCCCGAAAGGCAAGAGTCCCACTCGGACTCCAGGACCAAACGCCACAATCCTTGGCGTCTGTCCCAGACGCTATGGGCCTCGGCGTCTGGCCCTGGGCCAGATGCCAGGGTCTCCGGCGTTTGGCCCCCTGGCCTCCGCAAAACTCCTTTTGCACCGACTTATAGCCGCGTGGGCCTGACCCCTTGGCCTAACCATATCATCCAATATATGAATCTTTACCTCCGGACCATTCCGGAGCTCCTCGTCATGTCCGTGATCTCATCTGGGACTCTGAACAACATTCGGTCACCAACATACATAACTCATATAATATTATATCGTCAACGAACGTTAAGCGTGCGGACCCTACGGGTTCGAGAACTATGTAGACATGACCGAGACATCTCTCTGGTGAATAACCAATAGCGGAACCTGGATGCCCATATTGGCTCCTACATATTCTACGAAGATCTTTATCGGTCAAACCGCATAACAACATATGTTTGTTCCCTTTGTCATCGGTATGTTACTGGCCCGAGATTCGATCGTCGGTATCTCAATACCTAGTTCAATCTCGTTACCGGCAAGTCTCTTTACTCATTCTGTAATACATCATCTCACAACTAACTCATTAGTTGCAATGCTTGCAAGGCTTAAGTGATGTGCATTACCGAGAGGGCCCAGAGATACCTCTCCGACAATCGGAGTGACAAATCCTAATCTCGAAATGCGCCAACCCAACAAGTACCTTCGGAGACACCTGTAGAGCACCTTTATAATCACCCAGTTATGTTGTGACGTTTGGTAGCACACAAAGTGTTCCTCGGTAAACGGGAGTTGCATAATCTCATAGTCATAGGAACATGTATAAGTCATGAAGAAAGCAATAGCAACATACTAAACGATCAAGTGCTAAGCTAACGGAATGGGTCAAGTCAATCATGTCATTCTCCTAATGATGTGATCCCGCTAATCAAATGACAACTCATGTCTATGGCTAGGAAACTCAACCATCTTTGATCAACGAGCTAGTCAAGTAGAGGCATACTAGTGACACTATGTTTGTCTATGTATTCACACATGTATTATGTTTCCGGTTAATACAATTCTAGCATGATTAATAAACATTTATCATGAAATAAGGAAATAAATAATAACTTTATTATTGCCTCTAGGGCATATTTCGTTCAGTCTCCCACTTGCACTAGAGTCAATAATCTAGTTCACATCGCCATGTGATTTAACACCAATATCCACATCTGTATGTGATTAATACCCATAGTTCACATCTTCATGTGATCAACACCCAAAGGGTTTACTAGAGTCAATAATCTAGTTCACATCGCTATGTGATTAACACCCAAAGAGTACTAAGGTGTGATCATGTTTTGCTTGTGAGATAATTTTTAGTCAACGGGTCTGTCACATTCAGATCCGTAAGTATTTTGCAAATTTCTATGTCTACAATGCTCTGCACGGATCTACTATAGCTAATTGCTCCCACTTTCAATATGTATCTAGACCGAGACTTAGAGTCATCTAGATTAGTGTCAAAACTTGCATCGACGTAACCCTTTACGACGAACCTTTTGTCACTTCCATAATCGAGAAACATATCCTTATTCCACTAAGGATAATTTTGACCGCTTGTCCATTGATCTACTCCTAGATCACTATTGCACTCCCTTGCCAAACTTAGTGGTAGGGTATGTAATAGATCTGGTACACATCATGACATACTTTATAGAACTTATGGCTGAGGCATAGGGAATGACTTTCATTCTCTTTCTATCTTCTGCCGTGGTCGGGCTTTGAGTCTTACTCAATTTCACACCTTGTAACACAGGCAAGAAACTCTTTCTTTGACTGTTCCATTTTGAACTACTTCAAAATCTTGTCAAGGTATGTACTCATTAGAAAAACTTATCAAGCGTCTTGATCTATCTCTATAGATCTTGATGCTCAATATGTAAGCAGCTTCACCTAGGTCTTTCTTTGAAAAACTCCTTTCAAACACTCCTTTATGCTTTGCAGAATAATTCTACATTATTTCCAATCAACAATATGTCATTCACATATACTTTTCAGAAATTATGTAGTGCTCCCACTCACTTTCTTGTAAATACAGGCTTCACCGCAAGTCTGTATTAAAACTATATGCTTTGATCAACTTATCAAAGCGTATATTCCAACTCTGAGATGCTTGCACCAGTCCATAGATGGATCGCTGGAGCTTGCATATTTTGTTAGCACCTTTAGGATTGACAAAACCTTATGGTTGTATCATATACAACTCTTCATTAATAAATCCATTAAGGAATGCAGTTTTGTTTATCCATTTGCCAGATTTCATAAAATGCGGCAATTTGCTAACATGATTCAGATAGACTTTTAAGCATCGATACGAGTGAGAAAATCTCATTGTATTCAACACCTTGAACTTATCGAAAACTTTTTGTGACAATTCGAGCTTTTGCAGATAGTAACACTACTATCAGCGTCCGTCTTCCTCTTGAAGATCCATTTATTTTCTATGGATTGCCGATCATCGAGCAAGTCCACCAAAGTCCACACTTTGTTCTCATACATGGATCCTTTCTCAGATTTCATGGCCTCCAGCCATTTTGCGGAATCTGGGCTCACCATCGCTTCTTCATAGTTCGTAGGTTCGTCATGGTCTAGTAACATAACCTCCAGAACAGGATTACCGTACCACTCTGGTGCGGATCTTACTCTGGTTGAGCTACGAGGTTCAGTAATAACTTGATCTGAGGTTTCATGATCATCATCATTAACTTCTTCACTAATTGGTGTACGTGTCACAGAAACCGGTTTCTGTGATGAACTACTTTCCAATAAGGGAGCAAGTATAGTTACCTCATCAAGTTCTACTTTCCTCCCAATCACTTCTTTCGAGAGAAACTCCTTCTCTAGAAAGGATCCATTCTTAGCAACGAATGTTTTGCCTTCGGATCTGTGATAGAAGGTGTACCCAACAGTCTCCTTTGGATATCCTATGAAGATAAATTTCTCCGATTTGGGTTTGAGCTTATCAGGATGAAAACTTTTTCATATAAGCATCACAACCCCAAACTTTAAGAAATGACAACTTTAGTTTCTTGCCAAACCACAGTTCATATTGTGTCATCTCAACGGACTTAGATGGTGCCCTTTTTAACGTGAATGCAGCTGTCTTTAATGCATAACCCCAAAACGATAGTGGTAAATCGGTAAGAGACATCATAGATTGCACCATATCTAATAAAGTACGGTTACGATGTTCGGACACACCATTACAATGTGGTGTTCCAAGTGGCGTGAGTAGTGAAACTATTTCACATTGTTTTAACTGAAGGCCAAACTCGCAACTCAAATATTTTACTTCTGCGATCATATCGTAGAAACTTCTATTTTCTTGTTACGATGATTCTCCACTTCACTCTGAAATTCTTTGAACTTTTCAAATGTTTCAGACTTGTGTTTCATTAAGTAGATATACCCATATCTGCTCAAATCATCTGTGAAGGTCAGAAAATAACGATACTTGCCGTGAGCCTTAACACTCATCGGATCGCAACATCAGTATGTATTATTTCCAATAAGACAGTTGCTTGCTCCATTGTTCCGGAGAACGGAGTTTTAGTCATCTTGCCCATAAGGCATGGTTCGCAAGCATCAAGTGATTCATAATCAAGTGAGTCCAAAATCCCATCAGCATGGAGTTTCTTCATGCGCTTTACACCAATATGACCTAAACGGCAGTGCCACAAATAAGTTGCACTATCATTATTAACTTTGCATCTTTTGGCTTCAATATTATGAATATGTGTATCACAACAATCGAGATCCAATAAACCATTTTCGTTGGTGTGTATGACCATAGAAGGTTTTATTCATGTAAATAGAACAACAACTATCCTCTAACTTAAATGAATAACAATATTGCAATAAACATGATCAAATCATATTCATGCTCAACGCAAACACTAAATAACACTTATTTAGGTTCAACACTAATCCCGAAAGTGTAGGGAGCGTGCAATGATGATCATATCAATCTTGGAACCACTTCCAACACACATCGTCACTTCACTCTTAACTATTCTCTGTTCATTCTGTAACTCCTGTTTCGAGTTACTAATTTTTAGCAACCGAACAAGTATCAAATACCCAGGGGCTACTATAAATACTAGTAAGGTACACATCAATAACCTGTATATCAAATATACCCTTGTTCACTTTGCCATCCTTCTTATCTACCAAATATTCAGGGCATTTCCGCTTGCAGTGACTATTTCCTTTGCAGTAGAAGCACTCAGTTTCAGGCTTTGGTCCAGCTTTGGGCTTCTTCGTGGGAGTGACAACTTGCTTGCCATTCTACTTGAAGTTTCCCTTTCTTTCCCTTTGCCTTTTTCTTGAAACTAGTGATCTTGTCAATCAACACTTGATGTTCTTTCTTGATTTCTACCATCATCGATTTCAGCATCACGAAGAGCTCGGGAATCGTTTTCGTCATCCCTCGCATACTATAGTTCATCATGAAGTTCTACTAACTTGGTGATGGTGACTAGAGAACTCTGTCAATCACTATCTCATCTGGAAGATTAACTCCCACTTGATTCAAACGATTGTAGTACTCAGATAATCTAAGCACTTGCTCACTACTTGAGCAATTCTCCTCCATCTTTTAGGCGAAGTATTTGTCAGAGGTCTCATACCTCTTGACACGGGCATGAGTATGAAATATCAATTTCATCTCATGGAACATCTCATATGTTCTGTGACGTTTCAAAAACGTTTGTAGTCCCGGTTCTAAGCAATAAAGCATGGTGCACAAAACTATCAAGTAGTCATCATATTGAGCTAGCCAAACATTCATAACATCTGCATTTGCTCCTGCAATAGGTCTGTCACCTAGCGGTGCATCAAGGGTATAATTCTTCTGTGCAGCAATGAGGATAAACCTCTGATCATGGATCCAATCCGCATCATTTCTACTAACATTTTTCAACTTAGTTTTTCTCTAGGAACACATATAAAAACATAGGGAAGCAACAACGCGAGCTACTGATCTACAACATAATTTGCAAAATACTACCAGGACTAAGTTCATGATAAATTAAAGGTCAATTAATCATATTACTTAAGAACTCCCACTTAGACAGACATCTCTCTAGTCATCTAAGTGATCACGTGATCCAAATCAACTAAACCATGTCCGATCATCACGTGAGATGGAGTAGTTTTCAATGGTGAACATCACTATGTTGATCATATCTACTATATGATTCACGTTCGACCTTTCGGTCTCCGTGTTCCGTGGCCATATCTGTATATGCTAGGCTCGTCAAGTTTAACCTGAGTATTCTGCATGTGCAACTGTTTTGCACCCGTTGTATTTGAACGTAGAGCCTATCACACCCGATCATCACGTGGTGTCTCAGCACGAAGAACTTTCGCAACGGTGCATACTCAGGGAGAACACTTCTTGATAATTAGTGAGAGATCATCTTAAAATGCTACCGTCAATCAAATCAAAATAAGATGCATAAAGGATAAACATCACATGCAATCAATATAAGTGATATGATATGACCATCATCATCTTGTGCTTGTGATCTCCATCTCCGAAGCACCGTTGTGATCACCATCTTCACCGGCGCGACACCTTGATCTCCATCGTAGCATCATTGTCATTTACGCCATCTATTGCTTCTACGACTATCGCTACCGCTCAGTGATAAAGTAAAGCAATTACAGGGCGTTTGCATTTCATACAATAAAGCGACAACCATATGGCTCCTGCCAGTTGCCGATAACTTCGGTTACAAAACATGATCATCTCATACAATAAAATATAGCATCACGTCTTAACCATATCACATCACAACATGCCCTGCAAAAACAAGTTAGACGTCCTCTACTTTGTTGTTGCAAATTTTACGTGGCTGCTACGGGCTGAGCAAGAACCGTTCTTACCTACGCATCAAAACCACAACGATAGTTCGTCAAGTTAGTGTTGTTTTAACCTTCGCAAGGACCGGGTGTAGCCACACTCGGTTCAACTAAAGTTGGAGAAACAGACACCCGCCAGCCACTTGTGTGCAAAGCACATCGGTAGAACCAGTCTCGCGTAAGCGTACGCGTAATGTTTGTTCGGGCCGCTTCATCCAACAATATCGCCGAACCAAAGTATGACATGCTGGTAAGCAGTATGACTTGTATCGCCCACAACTCACTTGTGTTCTACTCGTGCATATAACATCTACGCATAAAACCTGGCTCTGATACCACTGTTAGGGAACGTAGTAATTTCAAAAAAAAAAATCCTACGCACACGCAAGATCATGGTGATGCAAAGCAACGAGAAGGGGAGTGTATCTTCATACCCTTGAAGATCGCTAAGCGGAAGCGTTTATCAATGTGGTTGATGTAGTCGTATGTCTTCAAGATCCGACCGGTCCAAGTACCGAACGCACGGCACCTCCGAGTTCTGCACACGTTCAGCTCGATGACGTCCTCGCCTTGTCGATCCAGCAAGACGGGCGAAGTACTAGATGAGTTCCGGCAGCACGACGGCGTGGTGACGGTGTTGGTGAAGAACAATCTCTGCAGGACTTCGCCTAAGCACTACGGAAACTATGACGGAGGATAAACTAGAGGGGACGGGGTTGCCGGCACACGGCTTGGTGTTTCTTGATGTGTCTTTGGTGCTAGCCCCGCCCCTCTATTTATATGTTGAGCCCTGGGGTCGAAACTTGGAGCAAAAGCCTCCTCAAAGTCAGTTTTGCCCAAAAGGCAAGAGTCCCACTCGGACTCCAGGACCAAACGCCACAATCCTTGGCGTCTGTCCCAGACACCATGTGCCTCGGCGTCTGGCCCAGGGCCAGACGCCAAGGTCTCCGGCATTTGGCCCCCTGGCCTCCGCAAAACTCCTTTTGCACCGACTTATAGCCGCGTGGGCCTGACCCCTTGGCCTAACCATATCATCCAATATATGAATATTTACCTCCGGACCATTCCGGAGCTCCTCATCATGTCCGTAATCTCATCCGGGACTCTAAACAACATTCGGTCACCAACATACATAACTCATATAATACTATATCATCAATGAACGTTAAGTGTGTGGACCCTATGGGTTCGAGAACTATGTAGACATGACCGAGACATCTCTCTGGTCAATAACCAATAGCAGAACCTGGATGCCCATATTGGCTCCTACATATTCTACGGAGATCTTTATCGATCAAACAGCATAACAACATACGTTTGTTCCCTTTGTCATCGGTATGTTACTGGCCCGAGATTCGATCGTCGGTATCTCAATACCTAGTTCAATCTCGTTACCGGCAAGTCTCTTTACTCGTTCCATAATACATCATCTCGCAACTAACTCATTAGTTGCAATGCTTGCAAGGCTTAAGTGATGTGCATTACCGAGAGGGCCCAGAGATACCTCTTCGACAATCGGAGTGACAAATCCTAATCTCGAAATACGCCAACCTAACAAGTACCTTTGGAGACACCTGTAGAGCACCTTTATAATCACCCAGTTACGTTGTGACGTTTGGTAGCACACAAAGTGTTCCTCCGATAAACGGGAGTTGCATAATCTCATAGTGATAGGAACATGTATAAGTCATGAAGAAAGCAATAACAACATACTAAAGGATCAAGTGTAAGCTAACAGAATGGGTCAAGTCAATCACATCATTCTCCTAATGATGTGATCCCGCTAATCAAATGACAACTCATGTCTATGGCTAGGAAACTCAACCATCTTTGATCAACGAGCTAGTCAAGTAGAGGCATACTAGTGACACTATGTTTGTCTATGTATTCACACATGTATTATGTTTCCGGTTAATACAATTCTAGCATGAATAATAAACATTTATCATGAAATAAGGAAATAAATAATAACTTTATTATTGCCTCTAGGGCATATTTCCTTCAAGTTCCATTCAAATCATGCAAATTAGAGTTCAAAACAAGAGCAAAAGTGGTTGGAAAAATAGATACGTTGGAGACGTATCAATAGCACATACCTAGAACAGTCTGGTGGTGTTTAAGTCTATTAGTCTGAACTACCAAACTATTAGTTGTGGCGCATCAAGTGAAAAAATGATCTTGTGGGGGACATTGGCCTTCCAAATAATATCCCAAAGCCTCATATCCCCATTTGGTGTGATGCTAGACCGCCACTGTTGGGTAACGTAGCATGCAATTTCAAAAAAACCATATGCTCACGCAAGATCTATCTAGGAGATGCATAGCGACGAGGGGGAGAGTGTGTCTACGTACCCACATAGACCGTAAGCGGAAGCGTTTCATGCTACCTCTTGAGCTTGTGTTGGTTTTTCTCTTGAAGAAGAAAGGGTGGTGCAGCAAAGTAGAGTAAGTATTTCCCTTAGTTTGAGAACCAAGGTATCAATCCAGTAGGAGATAACGCACAAGTCACCGAATACCTGCTCAAACAATCAACAAACTTGCACCCAACGCGACAAAGGGGTTGTCAATCCCTTCACGGTTACTTGCAAAAGTGAGATCTAATTGTAAGTGCATCTAGTGCCACCCCTAGTTGGTTTTGGAGTATTGACAACAAAGTTGGTTGAGGGACTAATGCGTTTGTGAGAATTGCAGGATAACGCAGGTAGTGTCCCTCATTGATTCGATTTACCTACCGGAGATGACCCCTAAAAATGTATGAAGACATTGAAGACAATGGTGGTATGTGAAGATATTCACATTGAAGACTATGACGAGAGAAGACATTGAGCGAAGACTATGGAGCACGAAGACTGTGTTGTTTCGTTGTTTCCTTTTCTTCTTTGTTGAGTCATAGGAACCACCGTACTGTTAAGTGGGGTCCAAGTGAACAAAGTCAGAGTGACTGAAGTGATGCTCAAACCCAAATCCTATGTCTTCGAGCGAAGACAATGAGAGCAAATCTTATCCAGAGCTGGATGAGTCAGCTTTGCTTGTAGCCCAAGAAAAGTTGTCGTGTGTGTTTGAAATCTGACCGTTGGAACACGTGTCAGTTCCTTAGTGACCCAGGGTCATTTCTGACATATCAGGTCGGGTTGCCTTGTGGCTATAAATAGCCCACCCCCTACACCATAAATTGGTGGCTGCTTAGAGTTAGTTTACGGCTTTTGTTGTTTTGAGAGCTACCCACCTCGAAGCCTTTGAGAGAGAAATCCTTGCGAGGACAAAGCCCAAACACCCAGAGCCAAAGAGTGTTAGGCATCACTGAAGTCTTTCTGTCCATGTGACCCGAAGACTTATTACACTTGAGGACTGTGTATCCTCCAGCCGGTTAGGCGTCGCGTTCTAAGCATCCAAGAGTCATTGTGGATCGCCGGTGAACGAAGTCTGTGAAGGTTCGGAAGTCTACCTTGAAGACTTACCAGAGTGATTGGGCGAGGACTGTGTGTCCTTTGTTCAAGGAGAATACGGTGAGGACTTGGTGTCCTGAGCTACGTGCTCAGCGACTGGGTGTCCGGGACTGTGTGTCCTCAAGTTTAAATACTCAGCCGCTCCAACCAGACGTACAATTGTCACAGCAACTGGAACTGGTCCCACAAATCATGTGTCTTCAACGAGTGACTGGTTCTATCCTCTCCCTTCCTTTACTTAGTGTTTGTCTTCGTGAAGTCTTTGCTTATTTGTCTTATCTGTTTGACTTCATTGCTTGACTACTATCGTTGATTGGCTTCATACTATCTTCCATCCTGATCCTTACTACCTTGCTGCTATTAGTCTTTGCACGTTCACATTATTGCATACTTGACTATGGCTTGCTTGTTGTAGTTTATCTTCCGCTGCATATCAATTAGGTCATTTCTATTGTTTGTCTTTGAAACTTCCACGTTTTGAAGACTTTGATAAAATTCGCCTATTCACCCCCCCTCTAGTCGATAACTAGCACTTTCAATTGGTATCAGAGCAAGGTACTCCCTTGTTCTGTGTGGTTCGGTTTAACCACCTGGAGTTTAGCTATGTCGACTGCAGGATTGAGGAATGTATCTTGCCCCACCTTTGACGGTCATGAGTATCCTCGGTGGAAAGCCATGATGAAGAAATGACTCATGGCTATGGACAGCGAACTGTGGACCGTCACTGAGATTGGTCTTACCGATCTATGCAAGTTGGCGGAGGCTGATGACATTCGCAAGTACACTCTACTGAACCTCACAGCAAAGGATGTCATCTGCTCCTGCCTGTCCCGAAATCAGTTCAGGAACGTCATGCACCTCAATCACACGAAGCTAATCTGGGACCGGCTTTCTGAGGTCTATGAAAGTCATCTTAATCGTCATGATCCTTGGCTTGATGACTACAAGGAGTCTCTTGAAGAGATGACCTTTCCACCTGAATCGTCTTCATCTTCACCATGCCTCATGGCAGGGGGTGCTAAGATAACTGATTGCTACCTCTCTAAAACTAGTGATGATGAATCAGGTGATGAATTTGGCTCCAGCTATGTCAAACTTGCTTCCCTTGCCACTAAACAACAAAGAGCTTTGGAAAAGGTTCAAAACATGCTTAGTAAGAGCGATGATATGTTGGGCGAAGAAATGGATCAGTCAAAAGCTTTGGCTGAGAGTCTTCAGAGACTTCATTCCAAGTTTGACGCCCTTCAAGATCAACATAATGCTCTCTTGTCTGATCATGAGAAACTTTCTTCTGAATGTCTTCAAAGAAGGCAAGATCTTGAAAAGACAAGAGTGGATTATGGAGATCTTCTGAAGGAGCGCGATTCATTACTTGCTCAACAAATTAGCGTTACACAGAATGGATTTGAACCACCATGTCTAAAATGCATTGAGCATGATAACGCTACCTCTGTTGCTGAATGTTCCAATACCGCTGTTGTTGCATTGTCTTCAACTACTGATGTGGAAACTAACCCCTCTGCGGAGGATACCATTGCTATTGCTGATGGAAATGCTAGGTTGAAGACATTGCTTGAAACTGGGATGTACAAAAGTCTGAAAGGACATCAGACACTTTGTGATGTCGTCAAGAAGCAGATTCTGAATCGAAACGCTAGGAAAGAGGGTGTTGGGTTCGAGAGGAAAATGAACGCTGATGGTTCCTACTGGAAGCCTGAGCAGTATCCCAAAACCACATGGGTTGCTGCAAAGGAACCTTCAGTGGATCCATCCACTTTATCTGGCTTTACCTGTGCTAATCCTATTATCATTGATGAATCCTTTGATGCAAACTATAAACTGTTCAAAAATCAGAATGGTGAAGTGTTTGCCAGGTATATTGGTACTAACTGTAGGAATGTACCACCTATGAAGAAGATCTGGGTTCCCAAAAGCTGTCTTGAGAATCTTCCAGTGAATCTCATCATGACACCACCAGGGAAGAAGACAAACCCCAGACCAAAGGCATCATATGGTCCAACGGCTTCGTACGAATACAGGACTCACTTGAGTCACCCTAACGCCAATGTTTTGCAGGGAAATCGTGCTCAAACTTATGAATATGAACATGTGTCCTCAAACCGCCATGTTCATAGGACTAAGAACTTTTCTGCTTATTCATATGAGTATCATTCATCTCCTGCAAGGCTATTTGCTAGGGCTTTAATGCCGAAATTCTCAGATGCTGCACTTAGACTCATTGCTTCTAAGCCACCCCTGAAGATGTGGGTGGTGAAGAAGAATTAACTCTCTTTTGCAGAATATGGTCTCCAGCCAGCAATCAAAGGCGTCCGATATTATTGCTGGGGACCTAAAACACAAAGGGACGCATGATAAAATGACTTACTATGTATTCCACATATGAATCGCTTACCTGTCATACTGTGTGTTCTAATCTTGATCTAAGCTGTGATAATCCTAGTGTGCGTCAAATGCTTATGCTTCACAACATACCTTGTGAAGCCTATCCTCCTAACTGCACTGTAGGGTATGACACCTCGTGCTTCAGAATGGATTATCGACAGCGGATGCACTAATCATATGACTGGTGATCGAAGTCTTCTCATGGACTCAACCTTACGTCCATCCGACAAGAGTCAAATCACATTTGCTGACACTGGTAAAAGCAAGGTATTGGGTCTAGGTAGAGTTGCAATCTCGAAGGATCAACACATGGATAAAGTGATGCTTGTTGAATCCCTTGGGTTCAACTTAATGTCTGTCTCAATGCTTTGTGACTTGAACATGATTGTGCTATTTGGAAAATATCGTTGCCTTGTACTAATGGAATCTGACAAGTCTCTAGTCTTTGAAGGGTATAGGAAAGATGATCTATACATGGTAGATTTCTCAGCAGGTCCACAACTTTCCGTATGTCTTCTTGCAAAAGCTTGAGAATGCTGGCTCTGGCATCGAAGGCTGGGGCATGCTGGCATGAGGAACTTACACACACTCATCAAGAAGAAGCATGTCATTGGCATCGAAGGTGTCAAGTTCAAGAAAGATCATTTGTGTGGTGCCTATGAAGCTGGGAAGATGACTAGGGCGAAGCACCCCTCGAAGACAATCATGACGACGTCTCAACCCTTCGAGCTGTTGCACATGGACTTATTTGGCCCTACTCACTACTCTACCCTCACAACAACAGCGTGTCTCTATGGCTTCGTCATTGTTGATGACTACTCAAGATACACATGGCTGCACATAATTCTCTACAAGACTGAAGTACAAGATGTCTTCAAACGATTCGCCAATTGAGCAATGAACAATTATGGCGTCAATATCAAGCATATCAGAAGTGATAACGACACTGAATTCAAGAACACCGGGCTTGATCTCTATCTGCATACAATGGGAATCACTCATGAGTTTTCTGCTCCATACACACCTCAGATAAATGGCATTGTAGAGCGCAAGAACAGAACCCTCATTGAGATGGCTCGAACAATGCTCGATGAGTACAAGACACCAAGAAAGTTCTGGCCTGAAGCTATTGATACAGCATGTCACATCATCAACCGTGTCTACATCCACAAGCTTCTAGGCAAAACATCCTATGAGCTCCTTACTGGCAAGAAGCCAAATGTCAGCTACTTCAAGGTCTTTGGTGCTAGGTGCTGGATCAAGGATCCCCATCACAAGTCAAAATTTGAACCCAAAGCTCACGAAGGCTTCATGCTTGGTTATGGAAAGGATTCACACTCTTACAGAGTCTTTAACCTCTTTCACTACAAAATCGTTGAAACCGTGGACGTGCGATTTGATGAAACAAATGGTTCACAACGAGAGCTCCTGCCAAGCACACTAGATGAAGCTCCTTCCAGCGAATCTATCAAGCTGATGGGAACTGGTGAAATCATGTCCTCTGAAGCACAGCCTGAAGAGGAACTTATCATTTCTGCACCAAAACAACCTAAAGACAATGCTCAGACCGAAGACAATCGTCCCAATGATGACAATGATCAGCATGAGCAAGGGCTTCGTCCAGTTCATCCTCGTGTTGCAAATGAAGTACAAATTGAGAAGATAATTGATAGCATCAATGCACCTGGTCCACTTACTCACTCAAGAGCAACACAGTTAGCAAATTTCTATGGGCATTTTTCATTTGTATCAATATCTGAACCCAAGAAAGTTGCTGAAGCCTTTATGGAACCTGAATGGATTCAAGCCATGCAAGAAGAACTTCAACAGAAGCTGAATAATGTTTGGGAACTTGTCAAGCGCCCTGACTCTCGCAAACATAACATTATTGGCACTAAATGGATATATCGGAACAAGCAAGATGAGCATGGTCAAGTCGTCAGAAACAAAGCACGTCTTGTGGCTCGAGGATATACTCAAGTTGAAGGAATTGACTTCGATGAAACATTTGCTCCTGTAGCAAGGCTTGAAGCTATTCGCATACTGCTAGCCTATGCTAATCACCACAACATCTTGCTATATCAAATGGATGTGAAGAGTGCTTTCCTCAATTTCAAGATTGAAGAAGAAGTGTATGTTGCTCAACCACCTGGCTTTGAAGATCCCAAACATCCTGATATGGTGTACAAACTAAACAAAGCACTGTATGGCCTCAAACAAGCTCCTCACGCTTGGTATGATACAATCAAAGACTTCCTGAAGAGCAAAGGCTTCAAACCAGGATCCCTCGATCCCACACTCTTCACGAAGACATATGATGGTGAACTATTTGTGTGCCAAATATATGTGGATGACATTATCTTCGGCTCCACCAACCAGAAGTATAGTGATGAGTTTGGATACATGATGCAAGAGCAATATCAGATGTCCATGATGGGTGAGCTGAAGTTCTTCCTTGGTCTTCAAATTCGTCAGTAAAGAAATGGCATCTTCATATCTCAAGAAAAATATCTCAAAGACTGTCTGAAGAAGTTCGGAATGCAAGATTGCAAAGGGTACACGACGCCAATGCCAGCCAAACATCATCTTGGTCCCGACGACAATGGTAAAGAGTTCGATCAAAAGGTATACCGCTCCATGATTGGTTCTTTACTTTACCTATGTGCATCTAGGCCAGATATTATGCTTAGTGTTTGCATGTGTGCTCGATTCCAAGCGGCACCAAAGGAATCACATCACTTAGCTGTGAAGCGAATTCTTAGATATTTGGCTTACACCCCAACACTCGGATTATGGTATCCAAAGGGCTCAAAATTTGATCTGGTTGGATTCTCTGATGCTGATTATGCTGGTGACAAGGTGGATCGCAAGTCGACATCAGGAACATGTCACTTTCTGGGATGATCACTTGTCTGTTGGTCTTCAAAGAAGCAAAACCGTGTATCACTCTCAACTGCTGAATCTGAATACATTGCTGTTGGATCTTGTTATGCTCAGCTTCTATGGATGAAGCAAACTCTCAAGGACTATGGCATCAATATGAAGCAAGTCCCTCTCTTCTGCGACAATGAAAGCGCCATCAAGATTGCCAACAATCCAGTCCAGCACTCGAAGACAAAGTACATTGAAATTCGTCATCATTTTCTCAGAGATCATGTCATGAAGAAAGATATTGACATCATTCACGTCAACACTGAAGAGCAACTGGCAGATATCTTCACAAAGCCCCTGGATGAGAAAAGGTTTTGCAAGTTACGGTGTGAGCTAAATATCTTGGAATCCTCAAATGTCCTGTGATCAGGCACACATCCTAAAACTTATGCATGTTGATGACTTAGATGTGCAACACACGAAGTAAAGTATATCTTCAATCAATGAAGAATTACATTCTGAGTGTGAATACATTAACATGGAATTTGACTTCGGAGCGCCACGATAATTGTGCGCCGTGTCTGGGTCTAATACTTCCTATACAGTGGGTAACGCCACCACCAAATTTCTTGGTTTGAAGTGTTTCACTCATGGCGTTATTGTTGAATATATTCACATTTGATTTGTCTTCAACTTTCAACTTATCTTCATGATTTGCTTCACTATGTTGATTTGATTGCTTTCCCATACACACACACACACACACACACACACACACACACACACACACACACACACACACACACACACACACACACACACACACACACACACATACTAGTATTCTGTCCTCTACAACATTCACTTATAGCTATGTCTTCATTTGTGAATCTTTTGAACTAAGTGAATGTGATCGGACCCTAATCTCTCTATGCTTTCTATCTCAAACTCTATCTGTCCAAATCATATGCATTCTATTGAAACTGCCAAATGTCTTCTCTGCATCCTTGTCAGCAGAAGACACAGAGACAAACATTAAGTCCTTTTGAATGATTCATCTTTATTGTTGAAATCCGGAGAAGCCGGAACAACCATCCGACAAACTTGGCGGGCGTGGGAACGTGGGACAACTCTGAGTATGTTGCATGCTTGCCACGTGTCCCACGGATGTGAACAGGCAGGGGCACCTGCGTAATTGCGCTATGCCACACACCTACTTATAAATACGTGTCCCCTGCAGTCAAGAAAACCTTCTTCCACCTCTCCACCTCGTCAAAACCCTAGCGCCACCGCTAGCTCTCGACGAGGCCGGCGACGAAGCGCTTAGCTGTCGCGACTTCTCCGACGCCGTCCTCACACCGGCCGCGGGTATCGTCCTCTCCGCCGCCGCCGTATGTGTCCTCCGTCACCAAGTTAGGGCACGGTGGATTGAACTGCTTGGTCTCTAGTTCATCCCATCTAGCAGTTCTTCGTGTGGTAAATATAACTCTATTTTTACCATCTTTTTGATCCGCAATGATTCATCCTATTTACCAAAAGTGGTTTTTGTCTACACAAAGTTAGATCTATTCTGTCTGCATCTCATACTGCCTAGTATATTCACTTAAGCTTCATATCTAGTTAGATTCCTCACTTGTACTTATTCACGGATTCGTACAAATCTGGAACCAACTCTCAACATATAAGTGAATGTCTTCGCAACATGAGGTCAATGTCTTCAAACTGATTTATCTTCAAAATCTTCTGAGAATGCATATGACCTCTTCCCCTTCCCTTGCATCTCTAATGCTGTCACAGGTACATGTCCGTGGGAGAATCCCTTGGTTCTCATAGTCTGCATTCGTTTGCAGAATTCTTACAGCAACACATTAACTCTCCTGAAGCTAGTTCCTGTTTGACCAGCAAGCGAAAGCCTTTGAAGCCTTTGAACATATTGAAACCATTCAGTTTGAAGTTCATGGCTGCAGAGAAATCAGTAAGGAAGGGTGGCAGATAGCGTCGAGGGGGAACATCAAAAGATTTGCCTGATGACCTCACAGAAATCTACAAAACAGATCCTGAAGAGGATTATAATCAGCGCAAGACCCGAATCCAATGGATTCGACGCTATTGGGCTGAACAATGGTTCAAGTACAAGTTCGTGACCTAGGAGTACGCTGAGAAGAATGCTATCAAGGGTCCTTGGGGTGATATTCTCTATCAAGGCCTTCCCCCCAAGAACAAAGCTGAAGCCATTGCACAAGAATTCTATCCTTGTATGGTCCGTGGACCACAGCCTGAGAATGCCGATCCATCATCATTGCTCTGGTGTCGTGACGATAATCTCTTCAAGCGCAACTCCCAGTATGCAAAGGCATCGGCAAAGGAAAACAAGAAGTCATGGGGATTAGACTTCAATCCTGGTCCCTCTGCTCCCCGTGATGATGGCACACGTGAAGTGGAAGAAAATAGAATCGGCCCCTTTTCAAACCTTGATGGCCTCATCTCTTACATCTTGGTACAAGGTGCCAAAGTGGATCATTCTGATAATGATGCTGATTCTGATGAAGCCCCAGCTCCTCCTCCAAGGCCGCAGAAGCCAAAGAAAATTAAGGCTTCAACATCAGTTGCACCTCCAAAAGCTTCTCGTGTGTAGCCAGTGGCCACTGCACCTCCTGAAGACAGTGTGCAGTCTGAAGATCTTTCACGCATCTCCAAGAAGACGGAGAAGAAAAAGAAAATCATCAAGAGTACTGATCAGACTTTGACTCCCGCTGCTATTCTGCGTGAAGAGCACATTGATCTGTCCAGTGATGACGATCTTGCAGATCATGCTCTTGAGCAACTGATCAAGAGGAAGAAGAAGCAGAGATCTTCAATTATTTGCCTCTCTTTGACGTGGCAATCATCCATAACTTCATTGATGAATGGTTTGACACACCAAATCTCAGCTTTGATGACTTGCAACTTCCCATTGGCCTCAGCGTCTCCTTCAATGGCGCTATTGCTTCTGAGCTAGCTATTGCTCAGCGCATCCTCGAACTGAAGCACAAGATTGACTATGAAAAGGCTTAGTTCAAGAAGCATGTGGCCACGCTCAACGTGCAAGATGTCAAAAATTTCAAGATCATGCTGCACGAGCTCAAAGAAGCCTTTCACAAGAAGCGTGAAGAAGCTCGAGGCTCTAGAGAGCGCATGAAAAATCTGGCTGACAAGTGTGTGCTTGCCTACAATGAGGCTGAGAAGCGCAAGGCTCTTGGTCATCCTGGCATCGACCCCAGGAAGGCTGCAAAGAAGAAGAAGCTACCAACTGTCCAACCTGCACCTTCAAGGCAAGATGAACCTCGCATTGTCTTCCCAAGCAGCATGACTGGCTCGAAGCCAAAAGTCACGTCAAATGCTTTAGAACAGAAGAAGACGAGGGCTGCAGAGGCTGAAGCCAGAAAAAGGAAAAACCTCAGAAGCCTCTGATGCTGCTCCCTCCAAGAAGAAGCGCAAGACCAAGAAAAGTCGGGCTGCTCCCACAGAGCCCCTTGTTGTTGAACCCATCTCAGTGGTTCGTCCTGCATCTGCAACCCAAGAACTACGAATGACTGTTCATGAGCCTGCTTCCACAGAGGCTCCTGAAGCTGAAGAGATTCCAGCAGTTGATCCCATCACTGCTGAAGACATTGGTCACCATGACAATGTTGAAGATGATGAAGTTCTTCCTCAAATTGAATACAATGTGGTATCATCGCCTATTCTCACGAACAGCGAAATCATCAGCATTGGTCATCCTCTGACGCCAATTGCTCAGGATGCATCATGGGCTGATCGCCCGCAACAACAAGACTCCCCCAGTACTCCCCAACAATAACAAGCCACACCATCTGTGCAAGTTGAAGAGGATGAGGACCTGCCTACTCCATCTCCCAAGGCGTCGCCTGTCCTACAAAGGCTTCGAAAAGGACCAAGGCCTCAAGTCCCTCTTCCGAGCGTTCCAGGAGGAGAAGTGCACCATCAACCTGTTGCACGTCAAGTGTTTTTAGAAGCCACTCCTGCTGTGAATGTCTCCGTGTCTGAAGCACCAGCTGCTGAAGACAATCCGGCTGCATTAGCCGATGATGAACATCTAGAAGAACGTGTCCCTACTCCCCCTATTCTTGAAGAAGCTGTTCATGAAGTGGACGTGTCTGTGCCTGACCCTCCAACTCATCAAGTGGAGGTTGAAAACCTTGAGGCTGCCACCACCAACACCAATGAAACCTATGACATAGTCATAGCTGAAGCTAATGTGGAGCCTGTCCCCAGCACCGTACTAGAAGTCAATGCTGAAAATGCTCCTGAAGCTTCTGTTGTGCAGCCCGAAGCCACTGTTGCTGCCACTGCTCCTGTTCCGCCACCAAGACCCTATACAATTGAGCAAGCATACAACCATGGCGAGCTAATCTCAGTAAGATGGCCCGTTCTGGTCCATCCACCTAATGTCTCTGGTCCTCAGTTTGACTATCACATTGAGCATAGGCCTCAGGTCCAGAAGCCAAAGCCAAGATTGCCAAGGTTTCCAGGTACTGCCACATCTGTCGGGTCCTTCAATGCAAAGGGCTTCAAAAGCCACAACACATTCTTTGATAGCTCAAAGAACCCCTACACAAGGCCAAGAATATCATCCGATCATTTCTGGAGTCATCAGCAACGAAGCTATTACTCCTGTGTTCTGTATGATCAAGGGCGCATTTTCCCTCATATGCGCCTCTACACTGAAGCCATTGCTAGACTGCCATGCTTAGAAGAAGCACTTTACTGCTTTCGTGATGCTGGTCTGCTCAGCTTTGTGACAGACAAAGAACATTGGAATGAAGAACTTTTGCTTCAATTCTATGCTACGCTCCACATTCGTGGATATAACAGAGATACAAAGACATGGGTTCTCGAGTGGATGGCAGGAAATGTTCATCATGAAGCCAAAGCTCTTGACATCATTGAGCTTACACGCCTATCCACTCCCGGAGAACTATATGAACCTGGTTGTCAAAACCACCGCAATGCACTGGAGAGCATCTTCCATAAGCCTGAACCCAACATGAGCCAGATGTTGAGCATGATGAAGCCATTGCCTCATGACGCTGAATACCCAAAGGAGTTCTTTGTTGATGACCTTGAGTATCTGCCGCGCACCATATATCACATCATCAGGCGGACTCTATGGCCTATCAAAGGACATTCATCAGCTGCAAAACTTGAAGGAGCCATGAAGACATTGGTCTTTTACATCCTCAATGGCATCAACTTCAATGCACAAGATTTTTTCATCAGGCAACTGGCTGCATCTGGATCTGACCTTTTTTGCCTGAAATTCTATGCTCCATGGGCCATGCGCCTCATCAAGCAACACTCTGCTGTCAACTATCAGCCCTCTGCTCGCAATCATGTGATCTTTCTACCAGAGGTTGATATGTCAGTTGAAGCCATATACCCTGAGCCTACGAAGAAGCCTCTTTGTCTTCAAAATGCTGAACATCAAAGCTTCACTCAGCCTATGGAAGGAGTCCAAGCTGTCACGCATGTCTATCCGATGGCTGGAAATACTCGTCTGCCTCATCGTGCGCCAACTGAAGCTACTGAGAGCACAATTGCTCAAAGGCCAAAGAAGCGCTCTCGGGTCCTCAATGACCGAGAACTTCTTGTGGCTCTGCATCAGAAACAGGATAAGCATCATTTCTGGCTCAAGCGTCAGATGCAAAGTCTCTTGGTGGATGTAAATCGCATTCGCAATCTTGCCACCAAGAATGCATTTGTCACTCACGAAACTTGTCGGCGATCATGGAAGAGTTTGACCCTGCTCAGTGCTGAAGCAAATCTTCAAGACAATGGCTTCACTGAACAGTTCCAGTTTGACTCCACTCCTCCACGGAATGCTGTCCTACGACGAACTCCATCCCTTGAAGACTCTGACTATTCTTCCTCTGCGGCAACCATGAATGCCAATGTGATCGATGATGAAGACGATGCTACTTCACCACCCCCTACTTCTGCACGCATCGACACTGCACCAAGTTCGTCTGCACTGCCAAACGACACCGACAACCCTACTGCTTCAACTACTCCTCATGAGGACGAGTAGATGCTCTATGTCTTCAAACCTTTTTGGTCATTACTGACAAAAGGGGGAGAAGCATATGAGTTGATAGTCTTCAAGCGGGTTCATATGGGCGGTTGCTTTATATTTTGCCTAGTGTTACTCTTGCTTTTGATACACTTCATTCTTTGAGTTGTAACACTTAAACTCGATGGTCGTCTGCTGCTTATTTGCTCTTTCATGTGCGATGATAACTTCCGCACTTAGATCATTCTGCAGATGTCCATTTTCCATTATGCATGTCATTCTTTAAGTTATATCATTTCATGCATGATGAATTATCTTCATAAGTTGAAGAGGATCTCCACAAGTACAACCTGCCATGTGCATTTGCATTCCAAAAGCAAATCATTTATATGCACATCTTCAGGGGGAGCCCTTGCCACTTATGAAGACAATACCCTATCCTTTACAATTTCACATACTTCTTTCCCGTTGAAAACTTCAACCAGTTTGTCATCAATCACCAAAAAGGGGGAGATTGTAAGTGCATCTAGTGCCACCCCTAGTTGGTTTTGGAGTATTGACGACAAAGTTGGTTGAGGGACTAATGCGTTTGTGAGAATTGCAGGATAACGCAGGTAGTGTCCCTCATTGATTCGGTTTACCTACGGGAGATGACCCCTAAAAATGTATGAAGACATTGAAGACAATGGTGGTATGTGAAGATATTCACATTGAAGACTATGACGAGAGAAGACATTGAGCGAAGACTATGGAGCACGAAGACTGTGTTGTTTCATTGTTTCCTTTTCTTCTTTGTTGAGTCATAGGAACCACCGTACTGTTAAGTGGGGTCCAAGTAAACAAAGTCAGAGTAACTGAAGTGATGCTCAACCCAAATCCTATGTCTTCGAGCGAAGACAATGAGAGCAAAACTTATCCAGAGCTGGATGAGTCAGCTTTTCTTGTAGCCCAAGAAAAGTTGTCGTGTGTGTTTGAAATCTGACCATTGGAACACGTGTCAGTTCCTTAGTGACCCAGGGTCATTTCGGACATATCAGGTCGGGTTGCCTTATGGCTATAAATAGCCCACCCCCTACACCATAAATTGGTGGCTGCTCAGAGTTAGTTTACAGCTTTTGTCGTTTTGAGAGCAACCCACCTTGAAGCCTTTGAGAGAGAAATCCTTGCGAGGACAAAGCCCAAACACCCAGAGCCAAAGAGTGTTAGGCATCACTGAAGTCTTTCTGTCTGTGTGACCTGAAGACTTATTACACTTGAGGACTGTGTATCCTCCAGCCGGTTAGGTGTCGCGTTCTGAGCATCCAAGAGTCATTGTGGATCGCCGGTGAACGAAGTCTGTGAAGGTTCGGAAGTCTACCTTGAAGACTTACCAGAGTGATTGGTCGAGGACTGTGTGTCCTTTGTTCAAGGAGAATACGGTGAGGACTTGGTGTCCTGAGCTGCGTGCTCAACGACTGGGTGTCCGGGACTGTGTGTCCTCGAGTTTAAATACTCAGCCGCTCCAACCAGACGTACAGTTGTCACAGCAACTGGAACTGGTCCAACAAATCCTGCGTCTTCAACGAGTGACTGGTTCTATCCTCTCCCTTCCTTTACTTAGTGTTTGTCTTCGTGAAGTCTTTGCTTATTTGTCTTATCTGTTTGACTTCATTGCTTGACTACTATCGTTGATTGGCTTCATACTATCTTCCATCCTGATCCTTACTACCTTACTGCTATTAGTCTTTGCATGTTCACATTATTGCATACTTGACTATGGCTTGCTTGTTGTAGTTTATCTTCCGCTGCATATCAATTAGGTCATTTCCATTGTTTGTCTTCGAAACTTCCACGTTTTGAAGACTTTGATAAAAATCGCCTATTCACCCCCCCTCTAGTCGATAACTAGCACTTTCAATATCTAATAGAGATAGATAAATGGTAAAGTAAATATTTTTGGTATTTTTGGTTTATAGATTGGAAAGTAAAAGATTGCAAAATAAAGGAACGGTAACAAAAATTGGCAACTTGACGGGAAACTTATATGATGTAAAATAGACCTGGGGGCCATAGGTTTCACTAGTGGCTTCTCTCAAGATAGCAAATATTATGGTGGGTGAACAAATTACTGTTGGGGAACGTAGCATGCAATTTCAAAAAAAATCCTACGCTCATGCAAAATCTATCTAGGAGATGCATAGCAACGAGAGGGGGAGAGTGTGTCCACGTACCCTCGTAGACCAAAAGCGGAAGTGTTAGGTTAACGCGGTTGATGTAGTCGAACGTCTTCACGATCAAACCGATCTAGTACCAAACGTATGGCACCTCCGAGTTCAACACAAGTTTAGCTCAATGACGTCCCTTGAACTCTTGATCCAGCAGAGGGTCGAGGGAGAGTTTCATCAGCATGACGGCATGATGACGGTGATGGTGATGTGATCCGCGCAGGGCTTCGCCTAAGCACTATGACGCTATGACCGGAGGTGTAAATTGTGGAGGGGGGCACCGCACACGGCTAAGAGAACAATTGATGTGCCTTTGTGGTGCCCCCGCCCCCGTATATAAAGGAGGGGAGGAGGAGGACAGCGGCCAGGAGGGGCACGCCATGGGGGGCAGTCTGATACGTCTCCAACGTATCTATATTTTTTGATTGTTCCATGCTATTATATAATCCGTTTAGGATGTTTAATAGGCATTTATATGCTATTTTATATTAGTTTTGGGACTAACCTATTAACCGAGAGCCAGTGCCAGTTTCTGTTTTTTTGCCTATTTTAGAGTTTCGTAGAAAAGAAATACCAAACATAGTCCAAAAATACCAAACATAGTCCAAACGGAACGAAACTTTCGCGATGATCTTTCTTGGACTGAAAGGAAACAAGAAGACCTGGAGATGAAGTCAAAGACGCAACGAGGCGGCCATGAGGCAGGAGGGCGCGCCTGGGGGGTTGGGCACGCCCCTACCTCGTGGGCCCCTCGTAGCTCCCCTGACCTATTTCCTTCGCCTATATATTCTCTTATACCCCAAAAACATCCACGAGAGCCACGAAACCACTTTTCCACCGCCGCAACCTTCGGTACTCATGAGATCTCATCTAGGGGCCTTTTTTGGCATCCTGCCGGAGGGGGATTTGATCACGGAGGGCTTATTCATCAACACCATTGCCTCTCCGATGATGCATGAGTATTTTACCACAGACCTATTGAGGGAGTCCTGGATAAGGGGGTATCCGGACATTCGAACTATGTACTTTGGCCGGACTGTTGGACTATGAAGATACAAGATTGAAGACTTCCTCCCGTGTCCGGATGGGACTCTCCTTTGCGTGGAAGGCAAGCTTGGCGATTCAGATGTTAGATCTCGTTCTCTGTAACCGACTCTGTGTAACCCTAGCCCCCTCCGGTGTCTATATAAACCGAAGGGTTTAGTCCATAGGACAACAACAATCATACCATAGGCTAGCTTCTAGGGTTTAGCCTCTACGATCTCGTGGTAGATCAACTCTTGTAATACTCATATCATCAAGATCAATCAAGCAGGAAGTAGGGTATTACCTCCTTCGAGAGGGCCCGAACCTGGGTAAAACATCGTGTCCCCTACCTCCTGTTACCATCAGCCTTAGACGCACAGTTCGGGACCCCCTACCCGAGATCCGCCGGTTTTGACACCGACATTGGTGCTTTCATTGAGAGTTCCTCTGTGTTGTCACGGTAAGGCTTGATGGCTTGCCTCGTTGTTAAGGACAACGTCACCTCTGGGGGAGCCATGGCCCTAGGCCAAACTCTCTGACTAGGCGGCTTCATCATGACCGCCCGATCGGCTCTCACGCCGACGATGACTTCTCAAGCCATCAAAAATAGCCTCCATGTTGATTCAGAACTCGCCGAACAGATGGATCCAATGGAGCTCTCCTCCCTTAGTGAGCTCTTGGATCACATCGCAGCTCAGGGTGTCGCTATGGACTATGATCGGATTGGGCTTAAACCCGACCAAAGGGAGATTAACTCTCTGCCGGTCACCCATGAGATAGCGGTCGTGGAAGAGCAACATATGGATTCTCCCTCTATCTTGAGGACGAACTATGTCTGGATTCCTGAGCTCTCCAAGCCGGATACCCGTTTGCGGGAGGACATGGCCCAAACTCCGAACTTAGAATCATGCGGCGGGCCAGAAAAGTTAGGCAACATCCCGGAGCCCGAGCCGCCAAGTGATACGTCTCCAACGTATCTATAATTTGTGAAGTATTCATGCTATTATATTACCCATCTATGGTGTTTTATATGCATTTATATATCATTTTATATGATTTTTGGGACTAACCTATTGACCTAGAGCCCAGTGCCAGTTTCTGTTTTCTCCTTGTTTTTGTGTTTTACAGAAAAGGGATACCAAACGGAGTCCAAATGACGTGCCAATTTTTGAGGATTTTTTATGGACCAAAAGAAGACCACAGAGCATCGGAGTTGGGCCAGAAGAGCTCTGGGCTACCCACGAGATAGGAGGGCGTGCCCCCCTGTCTCGTGGACGGCCCGGAGACCCCCCTGACATGAAACCAACGCCAATAATTCCTATAAATACTGAAACTTTCAGGAATTAACCTAGATCGGAAGTTCCACCGCCGCAAGCCTTTGTAGCCACGAGAAATCAATCTAGGCCCTCTCTGGCACCCTGTCGGAGGGGGCCATCATCACCGGAGGCCATGGAGGAGGATCTCGGAGGGGCCATCATCTCCATGAAGGCCAAGGACCAGAGGGGGAAAGCCATGGAGGAGGAAGCACAAGGGGGAGAACCTCTCCTCCTCTCTCGTGGTGGCACCGGAGTGCCATCGGGAGGGGAATCATCGCCGCGGTGATTGTCTTCATCAACATCACCATCATCATCATCACCATCCTCATCTCTTTTACGTGGTCCACTCTCCCGCACCCCGCTGTAATCCCTACTTGAACATGGTGCTTTATGCCACATATTATGATCCAATGATGTGTTGCCATCCTATGATGTTTTGAGTAGATATCTTTTGTCTTTGGGTTGATTGATGACCTAGATTGGTATGAGTTGTATGTTTCACTTTGATGCTGTCCTATGGTGCCCTCTGTGTCGCGCAAGCGTGAGGGATCCCTGCTGTAGGGTGTTACAATACGTTCATGATTCGCTTATAGTGGGTTGGTGAGTGACAGAAACACAAACCCGAGTAAGAGGGGTTGTTGCGTATGGGAATAAAGAGGACTTGATGCTTTAATGCTATGGTTGGGTTTTACCTTAATGATCTTTAGTATTTGCGGACGCTTGCTAGAGTTCCAATCATAAGTGCATATGATCCAAGTAGAGAAAGTATGTTAGCTTTTGCCTCTCCCTCATATGAAATTGCAATAGTGACTACCGGTCTTGTTAACAACTGTCTAGGACAATTCCGCACACCGATCCACCATTATTCCACACTCGCTATTTATATTATTTAGTATTTTATTCTAACTTCATGATAACAGCACCTACTTTTATATTTTAGCTCTCCAATATCATACAAAGTTACCCTCTTTATACCCACAACATAGTTTTATTTCTTGTTTCTAGTTGGAAGCAAACGTTCGGTGCACGTAGAGTCGTATCAGTGGCAGATAGGGCTTGAGAGAATATTGATCTTACCTTTGGCTCCTTGTGGGTTCGACACTCCATACTTATCACTTCCACCTTTGGGAATTGCTACGATGATTCCCTACACTTGGCGATTATCACCAAGCTCGGAAGCTTCTCTGCCCCCGGGTCTCAGATCGGGTTAGGATTCGGACCTAAATCCGCCCACCCACCCAGATATAATCAATCTTTCCCATATCAGACAAGAGCCCCAAGAGAAAGTACATCATTACTGGGCCAGATTCCTCCTTGTGATAAACAAGGTCAAGGACTGTCGCGAGGAAGACGCAATCTCCCTCTTTTGCAAAAATTGCACGGACAAAGGGATCCTCAATGCTATAGGTTGCCATGACATAGCGCACTTCGCTGACTTAGCGGCCATAGTGCAGAAATATTGCGCAATGGAAAGTGCTTGGAAAACCCAAACAAACTTCTGGGATAATCCGGCTCTCACTAAAACCTTCGTCCGAACTAAAAGGGCAAACTCTCGTAAGTTACCCGATTCAATTTCCAAAAAATCAAAGCCCGACGCAAGGCGCGGGACCGTATTGGAGGAATGGCTCAATGGGCCATGCAAATTCACGACACACCGGATACCATGCCAACACATAGCCTTAGAGCATGTTGGATACTCCGGCAGGTTGCAAAGAGCAGCGAGGATCTCCTCATAAATCACACAGCAGAGCAACATCCCGCCGGAAATAACAATACGGTATTGACAGTCTTCGAGACTTTCGCCTCAAATAATAGGCGCAAGCGAGCTCAATGCAGTCTCTCCGAAGTTTGCCACGTGGCAACAATAAATCCGTGGAACGACACGGCTATAACCTACAATGCCAGTGACGGACCTAAATTCTGAACAGTCCGGGCACCAGCCGCTTTGGTCCTTAGTCCAATCATGGACGGCTTCTGGCTCACTAAAGTGCTCATGGACGACGGAAGCGGACTAAACCTCATCTACAAGGAAACCCTCAACAAGATGGAAATTGACAAGAGCCGCATTGAGCGAAGCAGCACGACCTTCAGGGGAATCATCCCTTGTCGGGAGGCGCGATGTGCGGGAAAAATCACACTGGATGTGGTATTCGGCACGCTGGAGAATTACAGGTTCGAAGAAATTACATTCCAAGTGGCCCCGTTCAGCAGCAGATACCACGCCCTCTTAGGGTGGGACGGATTCACGAGCTTCCAAGCTATACCCCATTACAGGTACATGAAGCTCAAAATGCCCGGGCCCAATGGAATAATCACTGTTGCTAGTGATCCGGACGTCACACTCCGCGCCGAAAATAAAACCACCGCACTAGCCCTGGAGGCATTATCTGAAGCCCTCGCGGCCGAAGAACTGATAACGTTGCGAGCCACTATGGACAGAGATGACGTGATACTCGACAAGCAACCCAAGTCCACCTCTTTCAAACCAGCGGACGAGATAGTCAAATTCCAGGTCCACCCAATGGACCCTACAAAGACAGCTTCCATTGGGACATAGTTGAACCCCACAATAGACGCCGCACTACGAGATTTCCTGCATGAGAATTGGGATATTTTTGCCTGCCATCCTTTAGATATGCCGGGCATCCCACGCAGGCTGGCCGAACACAGCCTCAATATACTGAAAGGATACAAGCCAGTCAAGCAGACTCTTAGGCGCTTCTCAGAGCCTAATCGGCAAGCCATGGGAGAAGAGCTAGCCAAGCTACTCGAGGCCGGATTCATCAGAGACATCAAACATCTGGATTGGCTAGCAAACCTGGTAATGGTACCAAAGAAGGACAAATCCTGGCGCCTATGTGTCGATTTCAAGGACCTCAATAAGGCTTGCCCCAAGGATCCCTTCCGGATACTGTTTTGCCGATTTGCTTTTCCACGCATGTATGAATCATGCGTTGATAGGTTGTGCCGGCGTTTTTGAGCCCGAAAGGCATGGTGTTGAAACAGAAGGGGCCGTATGGCGTAGAGGCTTACGTAGACGACGTGGTCATTAAAACAAGACACGTTGAAACTTTAATAGATGACTTGAGGCTCACGTTCGACAACCTCCGAACATACGACATCAAGCTCAACCCGGAGAAATGTGTCTTTGGTGTACCCTTCGGGAAATTGCTCGGCTTCATCATTTCAAATAGAGGAATTGAAGCAAATCCGACAAAAATCCGAGCTCTGTCACAGTTGGCTATCCCAACAGACCTCAACAGATTCAGAAACTAACCGGATTCGTGGCTGCCTTAAGCCGCTTCATCTCCCGATTAGGAGAAAAGGCACTACCTCTTTATCGCCTACTTCGACGCACCGAACACTTCAAGTGGATAGATGCGGTCACGGCCGAACTGGAAGAAATAAAGGCACTCTTGTCCACCAACCCAGTTCTGACCGCGCCAAATACTGGCGAGCCCATGCTATTATACATAGCGGCAACACACCAAGTTGTAAGCGCAGTGCTCGTCGTCAAACGAGACGCGGATGGGCACAAGTTCCCGCTCCAAAAGCCGGTATATTACATGTCCACTATCCTCACTCCATGCAAATCTCGGTACCCACACTATCAAAAGATAGCATACGCGGTCTTCATGGCATCCCGGAAGCTACGACATTACTTTGAAAAGTGTTCGATTACTGTGGCGTTCGAAGTACCACTAAATGATATAATAAATAACCGCGATGGAACGGGCCGAATTGCTAAATGGGCTATCGAGCTCCTTCCATTCGACATAACATACAAAACACGATGGGCCATTAAGTCGCAAGTACTGGCTGACTTTGTCACCGAATGGACAGAGGCCGAACTCCCTAAAGAGTACGGCGCATACTCCAATTGGATCATGCACTTTGATACGTCTTCAACGTATCTATAATTTTTGATTGTTCCATGCTATTATATTACCCCTTCTGGATGTTTATGGGCTTTATTTTACACATTATTATCATTTTTGGGACTAACCTACTAACCGGAGGCCCAGCCCGTATTACTATTTTTTTTGCCTATTTCAGTATTTCGAAGAAAAGGAATATCAAACGGAGTCCAAATAGAATGAAACCTTTGGAAGCGTGATTTTTGGAACGAACGTGATCCAAGGGACTTGGAGTGCAAGTCAAGAAGCAGCCGAGGCGGCCACGAGAGGGTACGGCGCCCCCCTATAAGGCGCCCCCTGTCTCGTGGGCCCCTCGGGCGACCAGTGTCGGTGTCAAAACCGGCGGATCTTGGGTAGGGGGTCCCGAACTATGCGTTTAGGCAGATGGTAACAAGAGACAAGGGACATGATGTTTTTACCCAGGTTCGGGCCCTCTCGATGGAGGTAAAACCCTACTCTTGCTTGATTAATATTGATGATAGGGGTAGTACAAGAGTAGATCTACCACGAGATCAAAGAGACTAAACCCTAGAAGCTAGCCTATGGTATGATTGTTGTTCATCCTACGGACTAAAACCTTCCGGTTTATATAGACACCGGAGAGGGCTAGGGTTACATAGAGTTGGTTACAATGGGAGGAGATCTACATATCCGTATCACCAAGCTTGCCTTCCACGCCAAGGAATGTCCCATCCGGACACGGGACGAAGTCTTCAATCTTGTATCTTCATAGTCCAGGAGTCCGGCCAAAGGTCATAGTCCGGTCATCCGGACACCCCCCTAATCCGGGACTCCCTCAATAGCCCCTGAACCAGGCTTCAATGACGACGAGTCCGGCACGCCAATTGTCTTCGGCATTGCAAGGCGGGTTCCTCCTCCGAATACTTCATAGAAGATGTTTGAACACAAGGATAGTGTCCGGCTCTGCAAAATAAGTTCCACGTACCACCGTAGAGAGAATAACATTTGAACAAATCTAATCTGCCGACGTATTCCGCAGCGTGACATCATGCCATGGCCAGGCCTTCATTCGAATCATTTTACTGTCCCACCTCAGCGCGTTTAGCGAGGCAGTTTCCTTGGCACGTATTGTCAAAGCAGAGATCGTGTCCCCTTATTCCAGGATTCTCATCAATACGGGCGTGGGTAACCCAACCGTGCCTGTTGGTATGTGTTCTCAAGCGAAGGTGAGTCCCGAACGGTCACAGGGAGGGCTCTTGGTATTCAACCTCTTTATAAAGAGACCAAGGCTCGACTCCTTTTCTTTCAATCTCAATCAAATCCGCCTCCTACCTCGAGTTCCAACACCCAAAGCTTCAGATTCAGGCGCTTCGGACTTCCGACGATGACCGACTCCGACCTTCAGGGCCGGTGGATGCCTTCCTCCGTTACGGAAGAAGTCGTGTTAAAGTTAAGAGATGCCAGGTATCTTACCGGCGAAATCTTGCATAGGCTGCGTGCCCAAGGGCAGGTCATTCCCACTCCCAAGCCCGGCGAGTGCATGGTGTTTGCGTCTCACTTCCTTTGGGTGCTAGGCTTCCCGATCGACCCCTTCGTGAGGGGGCTCATGTTTTATTACAGGCTGGAATTTCACAACTTAGCTCCGGAGTCCATCCTCCATATCTCATCGTTCATTGTCGCGTGCGAGGCCTTCCTCCATATTACTCCTCACTTCGGATTGTGGCTCAAAACCTTCAAAGTAGAGCCGAAGATGATTGAGAGGCAGCACGCGGAGTGCGGAGGTGCTGTTATAAGCAAGATTGCCGACGCTCCATGGCCTGAGGGCTCTTTTCAAGAGGAGTTCGGCTTATGGCAACGAGAGTGGTTTTATATTACTGCTCCCAGGGGCACCAAATGGGTGGCGCCACCTGCTTTTCGCTCGGGTCCCCCACCACAGCTAGTATCATGGGTCAACAAAGGGCTAAACTGGGGGCCGTCCAAGGACGTGCCCTTGTTGCAGGGCCGCGTTCGAGATCTCCTAGAAAGAGATATCAATCTGGCCGTAGTGACACATGTTATGTTGATTCGCCGCATCGTGCCCTGCAAACGCCGCCCCCTTCGCCTGTGGGAGTTTAATCCGGAAGGACCACGAGCCCTCCAACATTTTGCGGGCGTGACGCCCATGGAGATGTACAATTTGTTCTTCAGATCACAAGCAATGTGTCCGGATTCATCCGAGGACGCCGATCTGAGCTGCAATCGTCCGGACGCTCAAATAAGTAGCCCTATACCCGGAGTTGCTATACACATATTTGTCATAAACTTGCCCTTAAAAGAGCTGTACCTTAACCAGGAGTGGATAGCGAAAGCAAAACTGATTAGGTGTCTGTCACGACCGGTTTTCCAATAAAATACTTATTGAGAAACCGATCTTTTTAGTCCAGTATGAGGAAAAATCCTCCTGACTGGTAGACAAAATATTGATACAGTAAGCCAATAGTATTAAATATATTACAAGGTCGAGCTGGGGGTGCTCAACACTTTTTACAGACACGCCAATAATTATACATAAAGGCAGATATGGCACAATGGTGTGGTGGCATACTACTGACTCGAGAATAAAGTGGTGGTGGAAATATCACAGTGGAGTGGATAACATGACTCCTAAACTGGCAGCTCATCGAGCGTCGAGGTGAGGCTCGATGAATTTATTTGGGTGGCGGAAGCGGATATAACATAGTGACCAAATCCAGGGTCGCATGAGACTGACTGGGACTCCTCTAGGCGTCGGACTCGCTATCGAACTCTTCATCCATGAGATCGCCTTCGTCAGCATCTGGCCAAATCAACAAGCCAGGTGAGTACTTTGAAAGTACTCGCAAGACAGTTCGGACATAAGATATAACAAATGCATGCATGAATGCGTCATGAGCAATTTGTAATACACATACAAATGATGAACTTGCATGACATTATTTAGTAATAAGAAAGTCAGACGGTAGCAAAAATAACTGAAAACCGATCGGGTGTCTGAAGCGACGCCTCGAAGGGTGAACAAATAAATAAATCATGCCGCAGTCGGGCGTCTAAGCGACACCACATAAAGGCTTATATTGAAAGTAAAAGACATGCGTGCCACAGTCGGACGTCTGAGCGACATCACAGAAAGGTCTTATATTGAAAGTAAATAACAAATACTACCACAGTCGGACGTCTGAGCGACATCGCAGGAAGGGCTTATATTGAAAGTAAATAACAATATTGCCACAGTCGGACGTCTGAGCAACATCGCAGAAAGGGCTTGTATCAAGTAAATAAAAATACTGCCACAGTCGGACGTCTGAGCGACATCGCGGAAAGGGCTTTAAATTTATATTTCATATCTGTTAAACTCGCAATAGTAATACTCATAGGAAAAATATTCAACATGTGATATTAAATGGGTTAGTCCATTCACAGGAAATAAACATTTAACCGGAAATTAACACCTATGTGGTTCTCCGGAATTTCTGTCACCGAGATTGAAACTCGACAAGATAAGTTGAACACAATACTTGGACATGGTTAAGATGATTCAAAGGAATTTTTGACTCTGCAGAATTTGTACTAAAATGTCCACAGCCAACGGATTTCCGTAGTCGCGAGGACTAGTTCCGTTTACGGTATTTCGGAAGAAAACACATCTAACCAGTACACACCCATTCCACCTCACGATGTCAGGAATCACCCTAGACAACGTCCAAGAAAAACTTTGAGATGGGGAGGTCACAACCTCGAATAGCATGGGATCAAATTTCTATACGCGCGCTCTAAGGGGTGCCCCCCTCTCGGTCCCAACCGGAAACACCCATGCCCCCTGACCGGATGACGGGCTTTAATCCAGGGCCATGGAACCCTCATCCCGGCCTCTCTATTTGGTGTGTACCAGGAAAGTGGTTTGCAACTTACTAAGCCATATTCCTTGCGGAAAACATGTGGTAGTACCGGAAAGGAAATGAATGGGAATGTGACTTGATTCACGTTGACACTGAAGTCAAATAGTCTGGCGTAAGACTGGCATGCCACAACACTGCCATCTTACCCATTCTCATGCCATCACATGGCCATGCAAACTTATATCCAACAACATATGGATTTTCGAAACTCACTTGCCTCATCTATGCATGTAACATGACATTCATCAAGATACTCATAAACATGCCATGAAACTACTCAATGCAAACAATGCCAAGACACTCATCATATCAAAAGTTCAAACATGCTTGCCTGGTTCGGAGTAGTCGGAGCCTAGCTCGGTGAAGTTCGCGGTTCCGTCACCTCCTTCGGTATCTACGGTATACAGAAATATACGCACTATCGTAAATACCTTGAGGTGCACAAAAGTATTCCAAATATTTTTCAAATAAATCTGATACAAAAACTAGATAAAATTTTAAAGAGGACAGAAAAAGAATCAAACAAAAATCCTTCTCTGTTTAAAAGTTATAAGGGTTTTAAATTCAGGGACCTTTCTGTAATGAAACAGAAACTTCCGAGGGTGCTAAGCAGAAAAGTCCAGAAAACGATTCGGATTAGAAAGCGTATTTGCCAGAGTACGCTTTCAGAAAACGGTTTGCTTAAAAAAGAAATGAGAGACTGACAGGCGGGTCCCACCCGTCAGGTTTAAATTTTTGAACGGGGAAGAACAGAGCCTGCCGGCGCCTGAGAGCTGCGGTGGTCGCCGGCGGCGATCCACGGCGAGGCAGGGGGATCGGGCGGTACCAGAGTGATCAGCGTGTCCTTCCGCGTCGAGGGGTGGTGGTGTTGGTCGCCGGCGAGCACCACATCAGCGGCGGCCCTTGCTCCGGCGGACGGCGGCTCGGGTGGAGATGGATCTCGTCGAGGAGGGCTACAAAGGCCAAATCAAAGCTTGGGTTAGCTCACTGGTTGCTCGAGGTGGCTACTGACGTGGTTTAGGCGACGGGGATAGCCTCACCGGAGTGAATCGAGCTGGTGGCCGAGGCGGATCGGGGCGGCCGGAGTTGGGGGAGGAGACCTCCTCGAGGTCCTCCTAGAGGCTTGGCGTGGTGTTGGTGAGGTGTAGTGGTGGTGCGTGCACGAGAGCGAGCTCGGGGCTCCTTTTTATAGGCAATCCGAGGCGGTGGCCGTGAACGGAGTTCTCCGGCGATGGTTACGGCGGCGCAGAGCTTGGTCGGGGAGGTTTAGGGAGTTGGGCGTCAACGTGGAGTTCCACTGGTTCCGTTTTGATGCCAAACACGCTTGGATTAGGAACCCTGGGTGGATTCGACGGAACGGGGTGGCACGGGCCCGTCGGCGGCAGAGGGCGTGCCCTGTGCTTGCCGGGCCACGGCGACGGTGCTGCGGGCGTGCGCTGGCATGCATGAGCCACGCGGAGGGCTAGGGAGCAAAGGGCGGCGCAGAATGGCGTAACAGGCCGGAGCATGCTCCGTTCGGCCGCCACGGGTGGCCCTGCCACCGCAGAGGCTGCCAACGTTGAAGATGCTCGCCGCCACCGATGCCTGCATCCGTCCAAGCGGGCGTGCGGTGCTCTAGCCAGGGGGAAGAGGCTGTGCGCAAAGCGCCAGGGTGCACGGGCGACCAGTGCCAACACTCTGATGAAAACAACACTGCAACTCTGAACTTTCTGAAAGTGCACAGGAACAGTGCCGACCAAGTGTTCGACGAAATGATTTTGGCATGAGGGGAATTTTTCTTGAGCTGATCTTTGGTGTGGTGGTCTCTCATTGCATCTGGGGGCTGCCTGGATTTTGGTGGAATTTTTGGAGAAGAGGAGATATGAATTTCACCAAATTTGACAAATCTGGTCCAAACTTGCAGAGGTTGAAATTTGAAAAATTTGAAAAGAAGAAGAGTGGATCTTGATGGTTCTAGGTTGTGGTTACCAAGGACCATCCAGAGGAGTTGGTTTGAGGTCAGAAATCAAAGGCATTTAGGTACTTGCTTTGCAAATCACCTAGGCTCAAAATAATGGACAACATTGTTTTGGGGAAAGAAATAAATGAAATAAAATCCAAAAATGAGTTGGACTTGTTGGGACAGAATATATGGATTGCCCCAAAGTGGAAGGAGGGGTTGTGGGAAGTTTTTACCATATGAGGCATGGTAAAATCATGAGTGGTTTCAACAAAAGAGAAGTCCCAAAATTTCTAGGGTTTTCTTTTAAAGGAAAACAAATCCCAAAAATATTTACTTTTGAGAAGAGGGCAAACAGAGGAAAGGTTTTTAATAACCAATACCAGGGTTGAAGAAGATGCCAAAATAAGAACCTTATCAAAGGGGAAAAAGTTTTGAGAGAGAGATTTTTGGAAGAATTTAAATGGCCTTCTTCACATCCAACAAAGTTTTCTTTTTGCTGAGAACCAGATAAATATTTTTGGAGTATCACAGTGTCCGGCTCCCCTCCCCGAGACTACGCTGGATCCCGTGTTAACCAGGATGCTGGAGGTTGCGCCTTTGGAAGAAGGCAAAGAGGGGAACAAGGAAGCTACTACCTCCCTGAAGGAGGCTGTCAGGGAAGGAGGAATCGAGAATTCCTCCAGCCAGGGAAAGAAGAGGACCGCCTCTGAAGACCCGGAGGCAATGGCCTCAAAGCGGGGGAAGAAACCTTTGTCAGAGGGTCCATCGCCGGGAGGTGCCTCGGCCGCATTGTTTCCCCAAGGGGATTAACTCTCCAGTGAGTTGTAAGTAAAGAGGGGTTTTTTAAAATGAGAGATATCCCCGTTCTATTTCTGAGGAAGATAACCGAAATTCTACCTTGCAGTTCGGGTCTCCGCCCTTCTCAGCAGAGCTCATCTTCGGGGGATCTTCGTCCGGAGATGATGGAGAGCGGAATGCCTCCCCCTGCCGTATCGCCTCGCGAGGCGGGCGACCATGAGTTGTCGTCAGGGAGGGTTTCTCCGAATCCGGCCGGGCCGGAAAGCAGTCGTATGCCCCCCCAAGGCCCTCCATGTCTGGCCTTCAAAGAACGCCAGCGGACGAGTCCGGCACCGCCCGGTGCACAGTCAGAGGAGCTGAAGGATCTGCTCGGGCGAGCATCTATCTCAGAAGAGCATCGTGAGTTGATGGATACGGTGATTGGAAGGATTTCATCCGTGGAAAGCGGATTGTACAAGGCCGCTAGGAGTTTACTGACGGGTTTTGAGGTACGTGAAACGATGTACCTTTTGACATATCCGCATATATAAAATGCGCCCTGTGTAGATAGTAGCCCCTGAGACTCGGTGCGTTGTCAAAAAGGGACGGTGAGCCGAGGATCATAATCCCAGGTATAATATTGTGCCTTTCTTATATAGGTGGTGAAGTGTCCGGTGGCTGGCCGGATTGATGAATTTGCCGAGCTAAAGCGGCAAATTGACGTGGCAGATGCCGACATTGCGCTTGTCAACAAGCAGCTTGACGAGGCACAAGGTATATAATTTCTCCGAAGACACCTGGTAAGAGGAGCTTGATGCCCGTACCTTACAACATATGTGCGTGATGCAGATGGTGCCGCTGCCATGGAGAACCTTCGGGCGGAACTTGCCCAAGCCAAGGAGCGGGCCAGGAAAAGCGATGCGGCTGCCTTAAAGGCGGCTGAAGAGCTGAAAGCCGAACAGGCTGCTCACTGCCAGAGCAAGAAGGAGATGGCCAAGATGGCTGAAAAGTTGAAGAATGCTGTCGACCGCTGCAAGCTTCTTGAAAAAGAAGATCGAGTGGCACAGAAGGACCTAGAAAAGGTCACTGCCGAGGTCAAGGACATTCACTCTGCGATGAGAGCTATGAAGGAGGAGCTACGTCAGGCCGGAGATATCACGGCTAGGAAGCCCTATATGTTGCGGATGAAGTTCGGGGATCCTAGATATGCTCCGTTGGACCGGAAGTGGAGTGCGGCGAACACTTACCTAGACGTGGCGGCGTGTGCCGCGGATGCGGCCGGACACTTCCGCGATCAAAATGACCGCGAAGTGGAGAAGCTTTTTTGGTCGCAGTTCCACAATCTTGAGCGCCCACTTTCAGTATCCAATCGGTTGGCCGCATGGGCGGAGTTGAATAGGTTATCCGGACTCGCCATGAATCATGTCGTGAGTCACCTGTGGCCGAAAAGGCCCGAGCCAAATAGTTATTTTAGCTTGGTGCAGCAGTTCATCGGTGCGGTGCCACATATTAATGCAATGAAGAAGTCGGCGTGCATAGAGGGTGCACAGATGGCTCTTGCCCGTGTCAAGACATACTGGGCAGATATGAAGGCCAGTGCTGTTGCATCCCAAGATTCGGACGAAAGCTAAGTACCTGCCGAGCACTATTTTCAGGAGGTTCTACAGGGCGCTCGTTTAATAGAGACACAGTGCTCGAAGGATGTTATGTATGTATAATGTGTGTCATTTGTAAAACAATGTTTTGATGGGATATAAAAGCTTTTTATACTTGCGCTTTCAAGAATTAGAATACCTCCTGTGCGGCCGTTGATGTATATGCGTATATAACCTGAAAGATGGCAGTCTTCGGCTTCAGCCCCCACGCATATAATGTGGGGGTGTTCGCAAAAGGCGCATTTTCACACTTGATCCAACGTCTTGGTCCTATAAAGGAGGTGACAGCGCAGCGAACTAGGCAACCAGACTATAATGCTTTATCACTTTCACTTAGCCAGAGGAGTTTGACAGTGGAACTACTATATAGCCCCTAGGGGCACCGCGCTCACCCGAATTCGGGGCGCGTATGTGCCTGACCGGGAAACGGCCCTTCGTTAATGCGGAGGAATTCTAAAGATTCCGGCGGGTCATCGAGTGGTTGACCAGTCTCGCGCTATATCATGATAGTCAGTTTTCGGCTTTCTCTACGGAGGTGCTCGCCTGGCCGAACCGGGGCACAATCGCAGTAGTTCTCCTGGTGCCGCCTTAGCCGATATAGCGGAACGTAAGGCAGCAAAACACAGGAGCCGGGCAAACCCAACATTTGACCAAAGACATGATTCGGAGCTGATGCATATAAGGCCAAATTCGCGATGCCGAACACTCCCTAAGGTGTTCAGTCTTTATGAAAACGGGCTGAACAACGCCCTTGATAAGATGCCCCTGGTGTCCAGGTACGCGCAAAAATCTGACGTGGCCAAATGCCAAGACGCCAGCCTCCTCCTCGGTTATGGAAAGAAACTGAGGGATGTTATCAACAAGAGACAGTGAAAAAGGTTTACGCAGGGTCTTAATCTGAAAAGAATCCTTGGGAGGGGTCCTACTACACGTCTGCGCCTGTGCCTGCCGTATCCTGGGCGGGTGTAGCACGGTGCTCATCTGTAAAAGAGATGAACTTAGTTGAAAAACAATCGTGCGAAACTTTATGTTATATTAAATAAACAAAGTATAGTTTGGGAAATGGGTAGGATTGAGCTTGATTGTCTCTTGTTGTATACGCGCGGAGCCCCTTGTACGGGGGTGTGCCGCTAATAAGCCTTTGCATGTTTACGCCGGACTCGTCTAGCCATGTCCGGGGGTCTGAACGACCTATTTAGTTGCTTTAACTAGGAAAGCTGGTTTAGTGTGTGGCTCTCAAGGTAGCCGCACAGTATTCCGCGCTCAAGGAACACTCGATATTTACCTTTAATGAGATGATGCCTCGTGGACAGGGCATTTTAAGCGTAAGGGATGCATAATGCGGTATTGCGTTAAAGCGGGCGAAAGCGTCGCGTCCCAGTAGTGCTTGATAGCTACTTGTGAATGGGGCAATGTGAAAGGTTAGCTTTTCGCGGCGGAAGTTGTCGGGGAAGCCGAACATAACTTCTAGTAGGAGAGAGCCCGTACAATGGGTATTTGGGCCTGGCGTTACCCCGTGAAAGGAAGTGTTGCCAAGGCGAATTTTTGTTGGGTTTATCCCCATTGTGCGAATTGTGTCCTGGTATAGCAGGTTTAGATCACTGCCACCGTCCATTAGGACTTTTATAAAGTGGAGTCCGTCAATTATCGGATCAAATACCATGGCAGTCCTGCCCGCGTTCCGGATACTTCTAGAGTAATCCTGATGGTCGAAGGTGATTGGTTGTAACGACCAGTGGCCGGACTCCTCTGGAACAGGCCGTATGGTGTGTATCTTTATAGGCGCCGCTCTGTATTTCCCTTTTGTCACGTGAAGTGAGTTTACTATTTTGATTTCTTATGGGAATTTCTTTTGTTCACCGGTGCTTTATTTGTGGGGTTCGTCATCGTCCTCGCTTGGTATGTCGAGCCCCTTGTGTTCGGCGTTAAGTTTGCCGGATTGCTTGAAGACCCAACAATTTCTGTGGGTATGGTTTGCAGGCTTCCCGGGAGTACTGTGGATTTGACATATTTTGTCCAAGATGTTGTTTAGGTTAGATAGCTCATCCCTGCTATCCTTGAGGGGCAGTTTTTTCTGATTTTGCCGAGAGCTTTTGAATCCGGCGTTGACTGCCACGCTCTTCAGGCTGTTTCCCTTGGTTCGACGTTGGTCCTTGCTACGCCGTGGTTTCCCGTTTCCGTCCCTGACTTCGGATGTACTTGGGTCGCTGGTGCTGCTTCTTGCCAACCAGCTGTCCTCTCCTGCGCAAAAGCGGGTCATGAGGCTTGTTAATGCGGCCATTGTTCTTGGCTTTTCTTGTCGAGGTGTCTGGCGAGCCATTCGTCTCGAACGCTGTGTTTGAAGGCTGCTAAGGCTTCGGTGTCCGGACAGTTGACTATCTGGTTCTTTTTAGTAAGAAATCTGTTCAGAGTTTCCGGGCTGACTCTCTGGGTTGTTGAGTTACATGACTTAGATCGTCTGCATTCGGAGGTCGGACATAGGTCCCTTGAAAATTTGCCCGAAAAGCATCCTCGAGCTCTTCCCAACTTCCGATGGTGTTTTCGGGAAGGCTTTTAAGCCAATGCCGGGCTGGCCCTTTGAGCTTTAGGGGTAAGTATTTTATGGCGTGGAGGTCATCTCCTCTAGCCATGTGTATGTGGAGGATATAGTCCTCAATCTAGACTCCAGGGTTTGTTGTTCCGTCGTATGCCTCTATGTTTACGGGCTTGAATCCCGCTGGAAATTCGTGGTCTAGCACCTCATCGGTGAAACATAAGGGGTGTGCGGCACCCCTATACTTGGGTATGCCGTGATGTTCGGATACTTGTTGCATTGTGTTGCTTACTAGAGATTGCTTTCTTGGCCCGTAGATAGACCTGGCCGGGCCGTCTTTTTGATGCGAATCCTTGTGCGGATCGCGTGCCGGCTTGAGTGCGGCGCCCCTTGCCGCTCTATGTTGGTCATGGGGTTTTTTATCTGACCGGGTGTCTTTTTTATTTTTTGATTGCGGGGGCTCTAAGGCCTCCTCATCAAATTCCGGCAGTAATTTCCCCTTTGGATAGCTCTTTGTGTGACGACTGTCGCCGTACTTGTTTGCGGTGTTGAGTACTTTGCCCCATCTAATTCTGAGTGCATCTTCCGCTGTTTTGAGCTTCCGCTTCTGCTTTTTCAGGCTAGGCGCAGTGGCGAAGAGCCTTTTGTGGAGATTCTTCTACTCCAGCATTTTGTCCGGTGTGAGGTCGTCCGGACTATTATCTTCACCGGGGACGGGTTGTTCGGTTTTTTTTACCCAAATTGCCCTGTTCGGATGATTGCTCGATGGCATGTTCGTTGTCCGCCGGTTCGCCCTGCTCGTTGGCTGGGTTTCTGTCGAGGTGGGGTTTGGCGTGGTGCTTATGCCGCCGCTTTGATTGCTTGTCGAGGGAGCGATCCCTTGTTGCGTCCCTTTGTTCCTCGTCGCCGCTTCTTTTAGGTGTGTCCACCATGTATACCTCGTGAGATGAGGTGGTTGTCCAGTGCCCTAGAGGCGCTGATTCCTGTTCGTCTCCTGCATCATCGTCCATACTGTTGATGTCTTCGAAGTCAAAATGAAGCATGTCGGTTAAATCATCGACAGTGGCTACAAAGTGGGTGGTGGGTGGGCTTCGAACTTCTTCGTCATCCGCATCCCAACCTTGCTGACCATAGTCCGGCCAGGGCTCTCCTAATAATGAGAGAGACTTTAGTGAGTTTAGAATGTCGCCAAAAGGCGAATGCTGAAAGATGTCCACGGCGGCGAACTCCATGATCGGCGCCCAATCGGGTTCAATCGGCAGGGGCGTGGAAGGTTTAGAGTCCGGAAAGGAGTCCGGCATCTTGGAGTCACGAGCTTTGCAAAGGACAAGGCTGGTGTTCGGCTCGATCGCCGTGGAGATTGCAGCCCCCGAGGCGGTGTCCAACCACCCGTCCTCGACTGGCGCAGTCGGCTCCGAACTAAGGGTCGGAGCGGACACTGGGGCGGCCTCCAGGGCACTGTTCGGCGGCAGAGCTAGGTCGTGCCCATCGTGACAGTGCGGCGCGCTTGGCCGTGGCTCGAATCCGTCGAAGATCAAGTGTCCGCGGATGTCTACCGTGTAGTTCAAACTTCCAAATCTGACCTGATGGCCAGGGGCGTAGCTTTCAATCTGCTCCAGATGACCAAGCGAATTGGCCCGCAGCGCAAAGCCGCCGAATACGAAGATCTGTCCAGGGAGAAAAGTCTCACCCTGGACCGCGTTGTTGTTGATGATCGGGGGAGCCATCAGGCCTAAAGATGATGACACAGAGGAACTCTCAATGAAAGCAGCAATGTCGGTGTCAAAACTGGCGGATCTCGGGTAGGGGGTCCCGAACTGTGCGTCTAGGCGGATGGTAACAGGAGACAAGGGACACGATGTTTTTACCCAGGTTCGGGCCCTCTCGATGGAGGTAAAACCCTACTCCTGCTTGATTAATATTGATGATAGGGGTAGTACAAGAGTAGATCTACCATGAGATCAAAGAGGCTAAACCCTAGAAGCTAGCCTATGGTATGATTGTTGTTCGTCCTACGGACTAAAACCCTCCGGTTTATATAGACATCGGAGAGGGCTAGGGTTACACAGAGTCGGTTACAATGGGAGGAGATCTACATATCCGTATCACCAAGCTTGCCTTCTACGCCAAGGAATGTCCCATCCGGACACGGGACGAAGTCTTCAATCTTGTATCTTCATAGTCCAGGAGTCCGGCCAAAGGTCATAATCCAGTCATCCGGACACCCCCTAATCCAGGACTCCCTCAGCCACCGACGTACTTCTTCCTCCTATATAAGCCTACGTACCCCAAAAACATCCAGGAAGCACCCGAAACACAATTTCCACCTTCGTAACCTTCTGTATCCGCGAGATCCCATCTTGGAGCCTTCACCGACGCTCTGCCAGAGGGGGAATCGACGACAGAGGGCTTCTACATCAACACCATAGCCCTTCCGATGAGTTGTGAGTAGTTTACCACAGACCTTCGTGTCCATAGTTATTAGCTAGATGGTTTCGTCTCTATTTTTGGATCTCAATACAATGTTCTCCCCCTCGCTTGTGGAGATCTATTCGATGTAATCTCTTTTTGCGGTGTGTTTGTCGAGATCCGATGAATTGTGGGTTTATGATCAAGTTTATATATGAGAAATATTTGAATCTCCTCTGAATTCTTTTATGTATGATTGAGTTATCTTTGCAAGTCTCTTCGAATTATCAGTTTGGTTTGGCCTACTAGATTGATCTTTTTTGCCATGGGAGAAGTGCTTAGCTTTGGGTTCAATCTTGCGGTGTCCTTACCCAGTGACAGAAAGGGTTGCAAGACATGTATTGTATTGTTGCCATCGAGGATAAAAAGATGGGGTTTATATCATATTGCATGAGTTTATCCCTCTACATCATGTCATCTTGCTTAATGCGTTACTCTATTCTTTGTGAACTTAATACTCTAGATGCAGGCAGGAGTCGGTCGATGTGTGGAGTAATAGTAGTAGATGCAGGCAGGAGTCGGTCTACTTGTTGCGGACATGATGCCTATATACATGATCATGCCTAGATAATCTCATAATTATTCACTATTCTATCAATTGCTCGACAGTAATTTGTTCACCCACCGTAATACTTATGCTATCTTGAGAGAAGCCTCTAGTGAAACCTATGGCCCCGGGTCTATCTCTTATCATATTTGCTTCCAATCTACTTTTATTTGCATCTTTACTTTTCTCATTTATAGTATAAAATACCAAAAATATATTTATCTTACCATACTATCTCTATCAGATCTCACTTTCGCAAGTGGCCATGAAGGGATTGACAACACCTTTATTGCGTTGGTTGCGAGTTCTTGGTTTGTTTGTGTAGGTGCGTGGGACTTTTGAGGAGCCTCCTACTGGATTGATACCTTGGTTCTCAAAAACTGAGGGAAATACTTACGCTACTATTGCTGCATCACCCTTTCCTCTTCAAGGAAAACCAACGCAAGCTCAAGACGTAGCAAGTAGGATTTCTAGGGCCGGTGCCGGGGAGGTCTTCGCTCAAATCAAGACATACCAAGTACCCATCACAAACTCATCTCCCTCGCATTTACATTATTTGCCATCTGCCTCTCGTTTTCCTCTCCCCCACTTCACCCTTGTTGTTTTATTTGCCCTCTTTTTCCCAATCTCCTCCTCTCCTTTCGCTTGATTTTTTTCGTTTGCTCATTACCTTGTCATTATGGCTAGTCCTCCTATCCTTATTATTACTCCGAACATGAAATTCTCAATTTTAAGCAAAGGGAGGGAGAAAATTTAAAAGATGCTTGGCATAGAATTTCCAATGCTCAAAATAGAGCTACTAGGAAGCTTTCTACTTCTGTTCTTCTCCGCAATTTTTATGTAGGCATCACTCCTTGGAATAGATGTGTTCTTGATACTGTTGCCAGAGGTGATTTCTTGAGTAGCCATACGTTTGATGCTTATATATGTTAGATTTGTTTGGCCCACCACCTCTTTTGGTTAATGGAACTGTCTTAACTTTAGAACACGTTATACAATGACTTGATATTATTGAAAATAAAATTGCTACTGTTGAGTTGATTGAAAATTTGGATAAAAAGATTCATAATCATATCACCCAATATGGATCTTGGGTTGGAGTTACTTTGAAAAATCTTAAAGAGAAAGAACCTATAGTTACTGGAAAACTAGATCTAGATTCTGCTAGAATTGGTAAACTTGAGGATATAATTACCAACTTAGGTTCAACATTTTCTTCCATGAAAAACATTCCAAAACCCCCTACTAAAACTGCCAAGTTTATTTATGTTCCTAAAAATAAGGGTGAATCTTCTAGTAGGGAGACGCGGATCTCAAATCCATAAGTGTTCTTCCCAATTGTCTTTCTATCGTTAAGGAACCTTTTGCTACAAACAAATTTCTTGAATTTTTGCCCAAAGGTTTAATCATTACCAAAAAGGGAGAAACCCCTAAAGATTATAAGTGCTCTATTGAGGATTTGAGTGTCAAAGATGGCACTACTTAGATCTATCTTCGCTTTTATGCCTAGCTAGGGGCGTTAAATGATAGCGCTAGTTGGGAGGCAACCCGATTTTCTTTGTGTTTCTTGTTTTTGTTCCTGTTTAGTAATAAATTTTGCATCTAATTTCTGTTTAGATATGTTTCTATCTTTTAATTAGTGTTTGTGCCAAGTAGAACCTATAGGATAAACTATGATAGTTGATTTGATTCTGCTGAAAAACATAAACTTTGCGCTCACGAGAATAAATTCAATAAATCACAGAAACGTGATTTTGCATTGATTCATTTTGCTACTGATCAATAAAAAAATTGTACAGTACTTCCTATTTTGGTACAATTTTTAGAGTTCCAGAAGTTTGCGTTAGTTACAGATTGCTACAGACTGTTCTGTTTTTGACAGATTCTGTTTTTCGTGTGTTGTTTGCTTATTTTGATGCATCTATGGCTAGTATGTAAGGGTATGAACCATAGAGAACTTGGAATATAGTAGGTTTAACACCAAAATAAATAAAGAATGAGTTCATTACAGTACCTTATGTGGTGGTTTTGTTTTCTTTCACTAACGGAGCTTATAAGATTTCCTGTTGAGTTTTGTGTTGTGACGTTTTCAAGTTTTGGGTAAAGCTTTTATGGACTATGGAATAAGGAGTGGCAAGAGCCTAAGCTTGGGGATGCCCATGGCACCCCAAGATATTCAAGAATAGCCAAAAGCCTATGCTTGGGGATGCCCCGGGAAGGCATCCCCTCTTTCATCTTCGTTCATTGGTAACTTTACTTGGAGCTATATTTTTATTTGCCACATGATATGTGTTTTGCTTGGAGCGTCGTGTATTATATTAGTCTTTGCTTTTTAGTTTACCACAATCATACTTGCTGTACACACCTTTTGGGAGAAGCCTATTTAATTATAATTTATTAGAATTTGCTATATGCTTCACTTATATCTTTTGAGCTTGATAGTTTTTGTTCTAGTGCTTCACTTATATCTTTTAGAGCACGGCGGTGGCTTGACTTTATAGAAATTGTTAGTCTCTCATGGTTCACTTATATTATTTTGAGAGTCTTTTAGAACAGCATGGTATTTGATTTGGTTATAAATTGGTCCTAGAATGATGAGCATCCAAGTTGGATATAATAAAAACTATCATAGGAAGTGAATTGGATGCTATGATCAATTTGATACTTGATAATTGTTTTGAGATATGGAGGTAGTGATATTAAATTCATGCTAGTTGGGTGATTATGAATTTAAATAATGCTTGTGTTGAAGTTAGCAAATCCCGTAGCATGCACGTATGGTTAAAGTTGTGTAACAAATTTGAAACATGAAGTGTACCTGGCTTGTGCATCCTTATGAGTGGAGGTCGGGGACGAGTGATGGTCTTTTCCTACCAATCTATCCCCCTTGGAGCATGCACGTAGTACTTGATTTTTGATGACTTCTAAATTGTTGCAATAAGTATATGAGTTCTTTTGACTAATGTTGAGTCCATGGATTATACGCACTTTTACCTTTCCACCATTGCTAGCCTCTTCGGTACCGTGCATTGCCCTTTCTCACCTTGAGAGTTGGTGCAAACTTCGCCGGTGCATCCAAACCCCGTGATACGATACACTCTATCACACATAAACCTCCTTATATCTTCCTCAAAACAGCCACCATTACCTACCTATTATGGCATTTCCATAGCCATTCCGAGATATATTGCCATGCAACTTTCCACCGTTTCGTTCATCATCATCATGACATACTTTACTTTTGTCATATTGCCATTGCATGATCATGTAGTTGACATCGTATTTGTGGCCAAGCCACCATGCATTATTTTTCATACATGTCACTCTTGATTCATTGCACCATCCCGATACACCGCCGGAGGCATTCATTTAGAGTCATATCTTGTTCTAGTTTCGAGTTGTAATTCATATGTTGTAATCAATGAAAGTGTGATGATCATCATTATTAGAGCATTGCCCAAAGAAAAAAAAGAAAGGCCAAAAGAAAAAAAGGGAAGGCCAAAGAAAAAAAAGAAAAAAAAGAAAAAAAAGAAAAAAAGAGAAAATAAATAAAAAGGGCAATATTATTATCTCTTTTTCCACACTTGTGCTTCAAAATAGCACCTTGTTCTTCATGTAGTGAGTCTCATATATTGTGCTTAAAGTAGCACTATGTTTTTCATATAGTGAGTCTCATATGTTGTCTTTTTCATACCAGTGATAATTTTTCATTATAGAACTTGGCTTCTATATTCCTACGATGGGCTTCCTCAAATGCCCTAGGTCTTCGTGAGCAAGCAAGTTGGATGCACACCTGCTACCTCTTGAGCACTGCGTTGGATTTCCCCGAAGAGGAGAGGATGATGCAGCAAAGTAGCATAAGTATTTCCCTCAGTTTTTGAGAACCAAGGTATCAATCCAGTAGGAGACCACGCACAAGTCCCTCGTACCTACACAAAACGATAGCTACTCGCAACCAACACGATTAGGGGTTGTCAATCCCTTCACGGTCACTTACGAGAGTGAGATCTGATAGAGATGATAAATAATATTTTTGGTATTTTTGATAGATAGATGCAAAGTGAAAAGTAAAAGACAAAATAAAAACAAAGCAAGTAAATAAAGCGATAGAGATTGATATGATGAGAATAGACCCCGGGGCCATAGGTTTCACTAGTGGCTTCTCTCAAGAGCATAGATATTCTATGGTGGGTGAACAAATTACTGTTGAGCAATTGACAGAATTGAGCATAGTTATGAGCATATCTAGGTAATGATCATGTATATAGGCATCACGTCCGAGACAAGTAGATCGAAATGATTATGCATCTACTACTATTACTCCACTCATCGACCGCTATCCAGCATGCATCAAGAGTATTAAGTTAAAAACAGAGTAACGCCTTAAGCAAGATGACATGATGTAGAGGGATAAATTCATGCAATATGATAAAAAAACCCCATCTTGTTATCCTCGATGGCAACAATACAATACGTGCCTTGCAACCCTTTCTGTCACTGGGTAAGGACACCGCAAGATCGAACCCAAAGCTAAGCACTTCTCCCATTGCAAGAACTACCAATCTAGTTGGCCAAACCAAAAAGGATAATTTGAAGAGACTTGCAAAGATAACTCAATCATACATAAAAGAATTCAGAGAAGATTCAAATATTTTCCATAGATAATACTGGATCATAAACCCACAATTCATCGGTCTCAACAAACGCACCACAAAAATAAGATTACATCGAATAGATCTCCACAAGAGAGGGGGAGAACATTGTATTGAGATCCAAAAAGAGAGAAGAAGCCATCTAGATACTAGCTATGGACCCGAAGGTCTGAAGTAAACTACTCACACTTCATCGGAGGGGCTATGGTGTTGATGTAGAAGACCTCCATGGTAGATGCCCCCTCTAGCGGAGCTCCGGAACAGGCCCCAAGATGGGATCTCGTGGATACAGAAGGTTGCGGCGGTGGAATTAGGTTTTTGGCTCCGTTTCTGATCTGTCGAGGGTACGTAGGTATATATAGGAGGAAGGAGTACGTCGATGGAGCAACAGGGGGCCCACGAGGTAGGGGCGTGCTCAAGGGGGGGGGGTGCCCTCCACCCTCGTGACCGCCTCTGGCACTTCTTGGAGTAGGGTCCAAGTTTCCTGGATCACGTTCGGTGAGAAAATCACGTTCCCGAAGGTTTCATACCGTTTGGACTCCGTTTGATATTCCGTTTCTTCGAAACACTGAAATAGGCAAAAAACAACAATTCTGGGCTGGGCCTCCGGTTAATAGGTTAGTCCCAAAAATAATATAAAAGTGGAAAATAAAGCCCAATATAGTCCAAAATAGTAGATAAAGTAGTATGGAGCAATCAAAAATTATAGATACGTTGGAGACGTATCAGGCATCCCCAAGCTTAATTCCTACTCATCCTCGAGTAGGTAAATGATAAAAAAAGAATTTTTGATGCGGAGTGATACTTTGTCATAATTTCAATGTAAATCTTCTCAATTGTGATATGAATATTCAGATCCGAAAGATTCAAGACAAAAGTTCATATCGACACAAAAAATAATAGTACTTCAAGCATACTAATCAAAGCAATCATGTCTTCTCAAAATAACTTGGCAAAAGAAAGTTCATCCCTACAAAATCATATAGTTAGGCTATGCTTCATTTTCGTCACACAAAGATGTTCCCAACTTCTATACCCCCGATGACAAGCCAAGCAATTGTTTCATACTTAAATAATCTCAAACTTTTTCAACCTTCACGCAATACATGAGCGTGAGCCATGGATATAGCACTATGGGTGGAATAGAATATGATGATGGGGATTGTGTGGAGAAGACAAAAAAAGGAGAAAGTCTCACATTGATGAGGATAATCAATGGGCTATGGAGATGCCCATCAATTGATGTCAACATGAGGAGTAGGGATTGCCATGCAACGGATGCACTAGAGCTATGAATGCTCAACAAAAGAAAACTAGTGGGTGTGCATCCAACTCGCTTGCTCATGAAGACCTAGGGCATTTGAGGAAGCCCATTGTAGGAATATACAAGCCAAGTCCTATAATAAAAGTTTCCCACTAGTATAAAAAGACAACTTATGAGACTCACTACATGAAGAACAAGGTGCTACTTTGAAGCACAATATATGAGACTCACTACATGAAGAACAAGGTGCTATTTTGAAGCACAAGTGTGGAAAAAGAGATAGTAGCATTGCCCTTTTTTCTTTTCTTTTTTTTTCTTTTTCTTTTTTTTCTTTTCCTTTTTTTGGGCCTTTCCTTTTTTTTCTTTTGGCCTTTCTTCTTTTTTTTTTCTTTTTTTCTTTGGGCAATGCTTTAATAATGATGATCATCACACTTCTATTGATTACAACATAAGGATTACAACTCGAAACTTAGAACAAGATATGACTCTATATGAATGCCTCCGGCGGTGTACCGGGATGGTGCAATGAATCAAGAGTGACATGTATGAAAAATAATGCATGGTGGCTTTGCCACAAATACGATGTCAACTACATGATCATGCAATGGCAATATGACAAAAGTAATGTATGTCATGATGATGATGGTGGAAGTTGCATGGCAATATATCTCGGAATGGCTATGGAAATGCCATAATAGGTAGGTATGGTGGCTGTTTTGAGGAAGATATAAGGAGGTTTATGTGTGATAGAGTGTGTCGTATCACGGGGTTTGGATGCACGGGCGAAGTTTGCACCAACTCTCAAGGTGAGAAAGGGCAATGCACGGTACCGAAGAGGCTAGCAAAGGCGGAAAGGTGAGAGTGCGTATAATCCATGGACTCAACATTAGTCAAAAGAACCCATATACTTATTGCAAAGATTTAGAAGTCATCAAAAATCAAGTACTATGCACATGCTCCTAGGGGGATAGATTGGTAGGAAAATACCATCGCTCGTCCCCGACCGCCACTCATAAGGATGCACAAGCCAGGTACACTTCATGTTTCAAATTTGTTACACAACTTTAACCATACGTGCATGCTACGGGACTTGCAAACTTCAACACAAGCATTTCTCAAATTCATGATCACCCAACTAGCATGACTTTGATATTGTCACCTCCATATCTCAAAACAATTGTCAAGCATCAAACTTATCTTAGTATTCAACGCACTCAAAAGAAAGTTTCACATATCTTGAATACCAAGTATATTAACATTAAGCAAATTACCATGCTAATAACGACTCTCAAAATAATCTAAGTGAAGTATGAGAGATCAATGGTTTATTTAAAACAAATCCACCACCGTGCTCTAAAAGATATAAGTGAAGCACTAGAGCAAAAATTATCATGCTCAAAAGATATAAGTGAAGTACTATGAGCAAAAACTATCAAGCTCAAAAGATATAAGTGAAGCACATAGAGTATTCTAACAAATTCAGATTCATGTATGGCTCTCTCAAAAGGTGCGTACAGCAAGGATGATTGTGGTAGACTAACAAGCAAAGACACAAATTTATACAAGACGCTCCAAGCAAAACACATATCATGTGGTGAATAAAAATATAGCTCCAAGTAAATTACCGATGGAAGTGGACGAAAGAGGGGATGCCTTCCGGGGCATCCCCAAGCTTTGACTTTTTGGTGTCCTTGGATTATCTTGGGGGTGCCATGAGCATCCCCAAGCTTAGGCTCTTGCCACTCCTTGTTCCATAATCCATCAAAAGAATTCACCCAAAACTTGAAAACTTCACAACACAAAACTCAACAAAAATCTCGTGAGCTCCGTTAGAGAAAGAAGACAAAAGACTACTTCAAGGTACTGTAATGAACTCATTCTTTATTTATATTGGTGTTAAACCTACTGTATTCCAACTTCTCTATGGATTATAAACTATTTTACTAGCCATAGATTCATCAAAATAAGCAAACAACACTCGTAAAACAGAATCTGTCAAAAATAGAACAATCTGTAGTAATCTGTAACTAACGCAAACTTATGGAACTCTAAAAATTCTACAAAAATAGGAAGTCCTGGAAAATTTGTTTATTGAACATCAGCAAAAGGAATCAACGCAAAAGCACGTTCCTGTGATTTAACAAAATTATATTCGTGCGCGCAAAGTTTCTGTTTTTCAGCAGAATCAAATCAACTATCATCGTAGGTTATCCTATAGGTTCTACTTGGCACAAACACTAATTAAAACATAAAACCACATCCAAACAGAGGCTAGATTTATTATTTGTTCCTAAACATAAACAAAAAACAAAAAACGAAAAAAAATTGGGTTGCCTCCCAACAAGCGCTATCGTTTAACGCCCCTAGCTAGGCATTGAGATTTCAATGATGCTCACAAGAAAGACAAGAATTGAAGCACAAAGAGAGCATCATAAAACACGTTATAAACACATCTAAGTCTAACATACTTCCTATGCATAGGCATCTTATAGGCAAACAAATTATCAAGGCAAGCAAAAACTAGCATATGCAAGGAGGCGGAAAGAAACAATAGCAATCTCAACATAACAAGAGGTAATTTATTATCATGAAAATTTCTACGACCATATTTTCCTCTCTCATAATAATTACATGTGGGATCATAAGCAAATTCAACAAAATAGCTATCACATAAAATATTTTCAACACGATCCACATGCATGCAAAGTTGACACTCTTCCGACATAGTGGGATTAACATTAACTAAAGTCATGACCTCTCCAAACCCACTTTTATCAAAAATTTCATAAGATTGAATATTCTCCAAATATGTGGGATCTAGAGTTGACACTCTTCCAAACCCACTTTAAATATTATTGCAAACAATATTATGAATCTCATATTTATCATGGGGATTAAATAAATTTTCAAGATCATAAGAAGAATCACCCCAATCATGATCATTGCAGCAAGTAGTAGACATAGCAAAACTAGAATCCCCAAGCTTAGGGTTTTGCATATTATTAGCACAATTGACATCAAGAGAATTTATAGTAAAATCATTTAAATCATGCTTTTCATTGAGGGATCTATCAAACATGGGTGCAATAGCAATGATCTCACTTTTAACATAAGGAACTATAGCAAATTCGTCTTCATAAATATTGGCTTCATGGCCACAAGAATAGCAAGCATCATGTTCATCAAGGGATATTTTAATCAAATCATCGGAATCATCATTATCTATAGATTCATGCATATCATTATTTTCTTCCAAAGCAACGGTCATTCTTTCAATAAATTCTTGGACATAGACATTATGAGCAAGGTTTTCATTGCAATATTTAAGTATGACGGAATTTTCAGATTTGTTGAGAGTAAAATCATACTTTTCAATCAAAGAAGCAACTTCATGAGCACCCTTAAAAACGACAAATTCTTCAATTTGTTCAATATCATAGTAACTATAAACACCCTTTGCATAAGAAGATAAGATTTCATTATCATTGAACTCACATAGGTAGGGAAGGTGTTTTTTAGGGTTCTTAGAGCAACAAGTAAAATCACACATTTCAAAAAGATTCCAAGCATAGCATAGCAAACTATTTATATGATACCGTAAGAGTCTCCCTTTTTCAGATAAACGATGACGCACAAAATGAGCATGCTCATCTAAAGATTTCCCATCAACTAGGCTATTTGGGGTTTCAGCACGAGCGCATAAGGATCGAAGATGATCCAAGTAGAACACTTTAAGTGGATCCATATCAATAGATTTTTAGCAAGCAAAGATGCAAGCATATAGAAGGCACAAGGAAACACAAACAAAGATACATACGAGAAGAAGGCAAACGAAAAAGAGAGGGCGAATAAAACGGCAAGGGTGAAGTGGGGGAGAGGAAAACGAGAGGTAAATAATGTAATGCGAGAGATAGGGATTGTGATGGGTACTTGGTATGGTTGACTTGCTTGCGTGAGCCTCCCCGGCAATGGCGCCAGAAATTCTTCTTGCTACCTCTTGAGCAATGCGTTGGATTTCCCCGAAGAGGAGAGGATTATGCAGCAAAGTAACGTAAGTATTTCCCTCAGTTTTTGAGAACCAAGGTATCAATCCAGTAGGAGACCACGCACAAGTCCCTCGTACCTACACAAAACGATAGCTACTCGCAACCAACGCGATTAGGGGTTGTCAATCCCTTCATGGTCACTTACGAGAGTGAGATCTGATAGAGATGATAAATAATATTTTTGGTATTTTTGATAGATAGATGCAAAGTGAAAAGTAAAAGACAAAGTAAAAACAAAGCAAGTAAATAAAGCGATAGAGATTGATATGATGAGAATAGACCCGGGGGCCATAGGTTTCACTAGTGGCTTCTCTCAAGAGCATAGATATTCTATGGTGGGTGAACAAATTACTATTGAGCAATTGACAGAATTGAGCATAGTTATGAGCATATCTAGGTAATGATCATGTATATAGGCATCACGTCCGAGACAAGTAGATCGAAACGATTATGCATCTACTACTATTACTCCACTCATCGACCGCTATCCAGCATGCATCTAGAGTATTAAGTTAAAAACAGAGTAATGCCTTAAGCAAGATGACATGATGTAGAGGGATAAATTCATGCAATATGATAAAAACCCCATCTTGTTATCCTCGATGGCAACAATACAATACGTGCCTTGCAACCCTTTCTGTCACTGGGTAAGGACACCGCAAGATCGAACCCAAAGCTAAGCACTTCTCCCATTGCAAGAACTACCAATCTAGTTGGCCAAACCAAAAAGGATAATTCGAAGAGACTTGCAAAGATAACTCAATCATACATAAAAGAATTCAGAGAAGATTCAAATATTTTCCATAGATAATACTGGATCATAAACCCACAATTCATCGGTCTCAACAAACACACCGCAAAAAGAAGATTACATCGAATAGATCTCCACAAGAGAGGGGGAGAACATTGTATTGAGATCCAAAAAGAGAGAAGAAGCCATCTAGTTACTAGCTATGGACCCGAAGGTCTGAAGTAAACTACTCACACTTCATTGGAGGGGCTATGGTGTTGATGTAGAAGCCCTCCATGGTAGATGCCCCCTCCGGCGGAGCTCCAGAACAGGCGCCAAGATGGGATCTCATGGATACAGAAGGTTGCGGCAGTGGAATTAGGTTTTTGGTTCCGTTTCTGATCTGTCGGGGGTACGTAGGTATATATAGGAGGAAGGAGTACGTCGGTGGAGCAACAGGGGGCCCACGAGGTAGGGGGGCGCGCCCAGGGGAGGGCGCCCTCCACCCTCGTGACCGCCTCTAGCACTTCTTGGAGTAGGGTCCAAGTCTCCTGGATCACGTTCGGTGAGAAAATCACGCTCCCAAAGGTTTCATTCCGTTTGGACTCCGTTTGATATTCCGTTTCTTCGAAACACTGAAATAGGCAAAAAACAGCAATTCTGGGCCGGGCCTCCGGTTAATAGGTTAGTCCCAAAAATAATATAAAAGTGGAAAATAAAGCCCAATATAGTCCAAAACAGTAGATAAAGTAGTATGGAGCTATAAAAAATTATAAATACGTTGGAGACGTATCAACACCCACTAGTTTTTCTTTTGTTGAGCATTCATTTATAGCTCTAGTGCATCCGTTGCATGGCAATCCCTACTCCTCATGTTGACATCAATTGATGGGCATCTCCATAGCCCGTTGATTATCCTCGTCAATGTGAGACTTTCTCCATTTTGTCTTCTCCACACAATCCCCATCATCATATTCTATTCCACCAATAGTGCTATATCCATGGCTCACGCTCATGTATTGCCTGAAGGTTGAAAAAGTTTGAGATTATTTAAGTATGAAACAATTGATTGGCTTGTCATCGGGGGTATAGAAGTTGGGAACATCTTTGTGTGACGAAAATGAAGCATAGCCTAACTATATGATTTTGTAGGGATGAACTTTCTTTTGCCATGTTATTTTGAGAAGACATGATTGCTTTGATTAGTATGCTTGAAGTATTACTATTTCTTTTATCAATATGAACTTTTATTTTGAATCATTTGGATATGAACATTCATGCCACAATAAAGAAAATTACATTGAAAATTACATCAAAAATTCTGTTTTTATCATTTACCTACTCGAGGACGAGCAGGAATTAAGCTTGGGGATGCTTGATACGTCTTCAACGTATCTATAATTTTTGATTGTTCCATGCTATTATATTACCCCTTCTGGATGTTTATGGGCTTTATTTTACACATTATTATCATTTTTGGGACTAACCTACTAACCGGAGGCCCAACCCGTGTTGCTGTTTTTTTTTGCCTATTTCAGTATTTCGAAGAAAAGCAATATCAAACGGAGTCCAAACAGAATGAAAGCTTTGGAAGCGTGATTTTTGGAACGAACGTGATCCAGGGGACTTAGAGTGCAAGTCAAGAAGCAGCCGAGGCGACCACGAGAGGGCAGGGCGCCCCCCTATAGGGCGTGCCCCCTGTCTCGTGGGCCCCTCGGGTGGCCATCGACGTACTTCTTCCTCCTATATAAGCCTACGTACCCCGAAAACATCCAGGGAGCACCCGAAACACATTTTCCACCGCCGTAACCTTCTGTATCTGCGAGATCCCATCTTGTAGCCTTCGCCGGTGCTCTGCCGGAGGGGGAATCGACCACGGAGGGCTTCTACATCAACACCATAGCCCTTCCGATGAGTTGTGAATAGTTTACCACAGACCTTCGGGTCCATAGTTATTAGCTAGATGGCTTCTTCTCTATTTTTGGATCTCAATACAATGTTCTCCCCCTCTCTTGTGGAGATCTATTTGATGTAATCTCTTTTTGCGGTGTGTTTGTCAAGATCCGATGAATTGTGGGTTTATGATCAAGTTTATCTATGAGAAATATTTGAATCTCCTCTGAATTCTTTTATGTATGATTGGGTTATCTTTGCAAGTATCTTTGAATTATCAGTTTGGTTTGGCCTATGAGGGAGTCCTGGATTAGGGGGTGTCCGAATGGCCGGACTATGACCTTTGGCCGGACTCCCGGACTATGAAGATACAAGATTGAAGACTCCGTGCCGTGTCCGGATAGGGACTTTCCTTGGCGTGGACGTCAAGCTTGGCGATACGATATGAAGATCTCCTCCCATTGTAACCGACTCTGTGTAACCCTAGCCCTCTCCGGTGTCTATATAAACCGGAGAGTTTTAGTCCGTAGGACAGACAACAATCATACAATAGGCTAGCTTCTAGGGTTTAGCCTCTCTGATCTCGTGGTAGATCAACTCTTGTAATACCCATACCATCAATATTAATCAAGCATGAGTAGGGTTTTACCTCCACCGAGAGGGCCCGAACCTGGGTAAAAACATCATGTCCTTTGTCTCCTGTTACCATCCGCCTAGACGCACAGTTCGGGACCCCCTACCCGAGATCCGTCGGTTTTGACACCGACATTGGTGCTTTCATTGAGAGTTCCTCTGCGTCATCGCCTTCAGGCCCGATGGCTTCTTCGATCATCAACCACGACGCGGTCCAGGGCGAGACTTTTCTCCCCGGACAGATCTTCGTATTCGGCGGCTTTGCACTGCGGGCCAACTCGTTTGGCCATCTGGAGCAGATCGAAAGCTACGCCCCTGGCCATCAGGTCAGGTTTGGAAGCTTAAACTACACGGCCGACATTCGCAGGGACTTGATCTTCGACGGATTCGAGCCACGACCGAGCGTGCCGCACTGTCTCAATGGGCATGATCTAGCTCTGCCACCGGACAGCGCCCAGAGTGCTGCTTAGGAGTCCGCTCCAACCATTAGCTCGGAGGTGACTGCGCTAACCAGGGATGGACGGTTGGACGCCGCCCCAGGAGCCACAATCTCTACGGCGATAGAGCCGAATACCAGCCTAGTCCTTTGCAAGGCCTGTGACTCCAAGGTGTCGGACTCCGTTCCGGACTCCGAATCTTCCGCACCCCTTCTGATCGAACCCGATTTGGCTCTGATCATGGAGTTCACCGCTACGGACGTCTTTCAGCACTCACCCTTTGGCAATATCCTGAACTCCCTAAAATCTCTCTCTTTGTCAGGAGAGCCCTGGCCGGACTATGGTCAGCAGGGTTGGGATATGGACGACGAAGAAATTCGAAACCCACCCACCACCCACTTTGTAGCCACTGTCGATGATTTAACCGACATGCTTGACTTTGACTCCGAAGACATCGACGGTATGGACGCCGATGAAGGAGACGACCAAGAACCATCACATATAGGGAACTGGAAAGCCACCTCATCATATGACATATACATGGTGGGCACCCCCAAAGCAGGGGATGGCGAGGAACAAACGGAGGATGACCCCTCCAAGAAGCAACCCAAGCGCCGACGTCAGCGGCGCCGCTCTAAATCCCGCCAAAACAAGAACGACGCATCCGGCACCGGAGATAACAACACGCCGGACAGTGCCGAAGATAACCCCCTCCAGCAGGATTCAGTGCAGGAGGACGAAGGAGCCAACCCTCATGAGAGAGCGGCCGACAGAGAGGTTGAGGACGACAACTATAGGCCTCCCTCCGAAGATGAGGCAAGCCTCGACGACGACAAATTCGTCGTGCCAGAGGATCCCGTCGAACAAGAGCGTTTCAAACGCAGGCTTATGGCCACGACACACAGCCTCAAGAAAAAACAGCAGCAGCTTAGAGCTGACCAAGACTTGCTAGCCGACAGATGGACCGAAGTCCTGGCGGCCGAAGAGTATAAACTCGAGCGCCCCTCCAAGAGCTACCCAAAGCGCAGGCTGCTACCCCAACTTGAGGAGGAAGCAACTAAACCTACATTACCAGCGTATGATGCACCCGATCGGCCACCCCGTGGCCGTGACAGAGAGGCCTTCAGGCCCTCGACCCAAGCCGCACCCTGGCACCGCTCAAAACATACCAGAGCACGGGGAGACACAATAGACCCGCGAGACATACTGGAGGACAAGGCAAAGCAAACAAGATCGATCTACGGATCGCGTGGGCGCCCCACATCATGTGATGATAACCGTCACACTGGATATGATAAATACGGCCAGGCCGAATACAACAAACCAAGCTCATCCGAGCTGCGCCGCGATATAGCCCAGTACAGGGGCGCTGCACACCCACTATGCTTTACAGATGAAGTAATGGATCATCAAATCCCCGAGGGTTTCAAACCCGTAAACATTGAATCATATGACGGCACAACCGATCCCGCGGTATGGATCGAGGATTACCTCCTTCATATCCACATGTCCCGTGGTGATGATCTACACGCCATCAAATACCTCCCGCTCAAGCTTAAAGGACCAACTTGACATTGGCTTAACAGCCTGCCAGCAGAGTCAATTAGTTGTTGGGAGGACCTGGAATCCGCATTCCTTGACAACTTCCAGGGCACTTACGTGCGACCACCAGACGCCGATGACCTAAGCCACATAATCCAGCAGCCAGAGGAATCGGCCAGGCAATTCTGGACACGGTTCCTAACAAAGAAAAATAAAATAGTCGACTGTCCGGACGCCGAGGCCCTTGCTGCCTTCAGTCACAACATCCGAGACGAATGGCTTGCCCGGCACCTAGGACAGGAAAAGCCGAAATCTATGGCAGCCCTCACGACACTCATGACCCGCTTCTGCGCGGGCGAAGACACCTGGCTAGCTCGTAGCAATAACATAACCAAGAGCCTTGGTAATTCGGATACCAAGGACAACAATGGCAGGTCACGTCGCAACAAGCACAAGCGCCGCATTAACAGCGACAATACTGAGGATACGGCAGTCAACGCCAGATTCAGAGGCTCTAAACCCGGTCTGCGGAAGAAGCCATTCAAAAGAAACCATCCGGGCCCATCCAACTTAGACCGGATACTCGACCGCTCGTGCCAGATACACGGCATGCCCGAACAACCAGCCAACCACACCAACAGGGATTGTTGGGTGTTCAAGCAGGCAGGCAAGTTAAGTGCCAAAACCAGAGGCAAGGGGCTACGTAGCGATGACGAGGAGGAGCCCCGGCTGCCGAACAACAGAGGACAGAAGGGATTCCCCCGCAAGTGCGGACGGTGAACATGATATAAGCAACCCACATCTCCAAGAGGGAGCGGAAGCGTGCTCTCAAGGACGTTTATGCGTTGGAGCCAGTCGCCCCAAAGTTCAACCCATGGTCCTCCTGCCCGATCACATTTGATCGAAGGGACCACCCCACCAGCATCCGTCATGGCGGATTCGCCGCATTGGTCCTAGACCCAATCATTGATGGATTTCACCTCACCAGAGTCCTCATGGACGGCGGCAGCAGCCTGAAACTGCTTTATCAGGATACAGTAAGAAAAATGGGTATAGATCCCTCAAGGATCAAACCCACAAAGACAACCTTTAAAGGTGTCATACCGGGTGTAGAAGCCAGCTGTACAGGCTCGGTTACACTCGAAGTGGTCTTCGAATCCCCGGATAATTTCCGAAGCGAAGAGTTAATCTTCGACATAGTCCCATTCCGCAGTGGCTATCACGCCCTGCTCGGACGAACCGCATTTGCAAAGTTCAATGCGGTGCCGCACTACGCATATCTCAAGCTCAAGATGCCAGGCCCTCACGGAGTCATCACGGTAAATGGAAACACCGAACGCTCTCTCCGAACGGAGGAGCACACAGCGGCCCTGGCGGCGGAAGTACAGAGCAGCCTCTCGAGGCAGCTCTCCAATCCAGGTATTAAATGTCCGGACAACGTCAAGCGCGCCCGAAGCAACCTACAACAGAGCTGGCTGGCACGATCCAAGAAAGCATAGCAGTGCGACCCCAACCCCAGCCCTCATCAGATGGTGCTATCGGTACCACGCGTACATAATTACGCTTTGAAAATACCACGGGCATAAGGGGAGGGGCACAATTACGGCACGCCCAGAATGCGGCTCAACCGCACTTAGGGGCTCCCTATTCGGCCGTTTTCCTTTTTTTTATACTTTCAGGACCCAACTACTCAGAAGGCATGTCTGGCAATACACTCACTGAACACACGATGCAACAGCCAGGGTGAGGACAAGCCGCGTCAAATGTCCAGGTGGTCTCTATAATGAGCTTACTACCTATTTTACTTAAAATCCCGCAGCTTGCCCCTGGAGGGGGACATGTCAAATAATCCCATCTCTTGCTTATCGCACTATTTGTATCGTTCTTCTTTCATAGCAGCAATTTTTTAATAATAAACAATACATAGCTTCTATCTATTATTGTATTCCTTTATATATATATGTCCAGTCATGATATTATGCAACCGTACACTTTGATACGGACAATACACCAGGGGCTAAAGCACCCCATAACATGGTGTGAGAAGACCGAACACTCTTATGAGTGCGGCACCCCGAACTTATAGCAGTATATGCATCGGCTCCGAATCATGTCTTTGGTCAATAGTTGGGTTTGCCCGGCTCCCATGTTTTGGTACCTTAAGTTCCGCAATGTTGGCTAAGGTAGCACTGGGAGAACTACTGCGATTGTGCCCCAGTTGAGCTGGGTTAACACCTCAGTAGAGAAAGCTAAAACTGACCGTCATGATAGTGCGAGAGACCGGTCGCTGTTCGCAAGGTTTTTCGAGTCCTTAAAGACTTATGCCGCTTAGAGCGAGGAACCGGACTTATCCGGCCTAGGCGTGGATAGCGCCCCGAACTCGGTCTTCCGAATACTAGGGGCTTCACCGTAATTTAAAATTATAGAATTCTATGGATAAGTGAGAGTGATAAAGCATTATAAGTCCGACGGCTTGGTTCGTTGTGCTGAGCGCCTCCCTAGATGGACCCAAGAATGGGAACAAGAGCGCTCAGGTTTATCCCGAACACCCCAGCACTCGTGGCATGGGGGTCGAAGCCGACGACTTGCATCTCTCAGATTTGATAAACGACCGCACAGAAGGTAATATTTTAAATTAACAAGCGTTGCTTAACGCATATTAACAAAGTTTTCAGCGTATAGGATAACAGATGCGAGCCTACTCAAAAATTACATCTCTAGTGCATTCATCCGCTATACGGCGAGCACCCTTCAGGACGCCCTTATAATACATCTCGGGCATGCGATACTCCTTGCCCGGCGGTGGCGCGTCCGTCAAAAGCTTCTCAGCGTCCAGCTTGCCCCAGTGCACTTTAGCACGGGCAAGGGCCCGACGGGCACCTTCGATATAGACGGAGCGCTTGACAACCTCAATCCACGGACACACGTCCACCAGCCGCCGCACCAGACCAAAGTAGCTCCCAGGTATGGCTTCTCCAGGCCACAGCCGAGCTATGAGGCCCTTCATGGCCTGTTTGGCCACGTTGTGGAGCTCGACCAGCTGCTTCAGCTGGTCGCTCAGGGGCACCGGATGTTCGGCCTCAGCATACTGAGACCAGAACACTTTTTCCGTCGAGCTCCCCTCTTTGTCTCGGTAGTATGTGGCGTCATCAGACACACTACGGGGCAGATGGGCGAACGCTCCTGGAGAGCTCCGGATTCGGGTAAGTAGCAGATAATTAACTTTTATATTCTTGCTTTGCATAAAAAATTCCTTACCCGCCGCTATTTTCCTCATTGCCTCGATCTCCTGGAGAGCCTTCTGGGCTTCAGCCTTAGCGTTTTTGGCACTCTCAAGCGCCAATGAGAGCTCGGACTCTCGAGCCTTCGAGTCATGCTCCAAACTCTCATGTTTTTCCACGAGAGACTGGAGCTCTTGCCGCACCTCAGCCACCCGCGCCTCCTGCTTCTCTCGCTCGGCGCGCTCCAGGGCCGCACTGTTTTCGGCCTTGGAGACCGCCTCCTTCAGGGTCGCCACCTCGGCCGTGGCCCCTGCAACATTTAAGTTGGTCCTGTCATTATTTGCAACCAAGTATTTCTATATACATTTACATATGGTATTACATACCCTCCTTGTCCTCGAGCTGCTTCTTGGCACGGCCGAGCTCGTTCTCGGACCGCTCGAGGCTTCCTTTCAATGCATTGACCTCCGTAGTCAGTGCGGCAGAGGTCAGCAGCGCAGCCTGCATTCCCATATCAACATATTTTTATTAGACTCCTGCGTATATCTTTTTAGATCCTCAGCTCGGCTTTTCTTTTCTGAACGCTGAACTGAGCATCAGGGGCTACTGTCTATGCGGTAACATTTTTATATGTTTTGAGCACATACCTCAAAGCCTGTTAACAGACTTGTACATGCTTCTGTCAGCCCACTTTTGGCCGACTGAACCTTTTGAATCACCGCACTCATAACAGAGCGGTGTTCTTCGTCGATGGAGGCGCCATTAAGTGCCTCCAGCAAATTGTCCGGCGCCTCCGGATGGATGAAGGTCGCCGACAGCGTAGGCTTGCCCTTCGTACGAAGGCGCCGCCTGTCGGACTCTGGAACCGTTGGCGGTTCCGGAGCAGTGTCCCTCCCGGGGCCGGACTTAGATCCCTCTAGGGCTTCGCCACCTTTGGGCCTGGAGTCTGGGAGGTCGCCTTGGGGCGCCTCCAGGACCACCTCCTCCTGGTTCGGCCCCTTTTGGGACTCCACCTCGGCGTCGTCCGCAGGGAGCGGGGAGGAGGCCACCGGAAGTGAAGCACTATTCACATCCGATGAATTCAGGGAGCCGCTCGACGAATCGCCGAGCTGAGCTCTGGGTTGATTGCATAATTGAAATTCGGCGTCAGAAGCTATCGAACAATAGAGGAGCGCCATGAGTCATTCGGGTAGCCGGACACTTACGATTTTGCCAGGGGCTTGACCCTGGATGGCCATTCCTCCCAGCCGTTTTCGGCGTCGGAGGCATAGTCCGTTGGAAGGGTCTTCCCCTTCTTGGACCCTCCGGCCTCCCCAGTTGGGGCAGCCTTCCTTTTCTTTCCTCCCCCTGTTGGAGGGGGAGAGGCTTCTTCTTCTTCTTCTTCTTCTTCTTCCTCCTCCTCGTCTTCCGAGGCGGAGGGTGCGTCGGGGTTGTCGGGCGATGAATCCGACACCACCAGGCGCCGGGAGCTCTTTCGAGTCCCTGTGGCCTCCTTCTTGGCCTTCTTCTCCGGCACCACGTGAGGTGCCGGAACCAGCAGCCCCGTCAATCGGGCGTCCGCTGGATCTTCTGGTAAGGGAGCCGGACAGCTAACCTGTCCGGACTTCTTCAGCCAATCCTGTCAAAGGTAGGGGAGTTTAGATCCCGCATAGAGTCAGACTATGAAAGAAAAGAGTCCCGTAAAGGGTAGAAAAACTTACCTCGTTGGCCCAACGCCGCGAGCTGAATCCGCGATCTTCGGTAGCGGATGCGGGGGCCTCGGCGCCCTTAAATAGCACCTTCCAGGCGTCTTCGTACGTAGTATCGAAGAGCCCGCTCAAGGCTTGGTGCTGTGCCAGATCGAACTCCCACAATTTGAAGGCCCGTTGTTGGCATGGGAGGACCCGGCGGATAAGCATGACCTGGACTGCGTTGACGAGCTTGAGGTTCTTGCTGACCAGCTTTTTGACGCAGGTTTGGAGTCCGGTCAGCTCTTCCGAATCTCCCCATGTTAAGCCCGTCTCTTTCCAGGAGGTGAGCCGTGTGGGAAAGCCAGATCGGAATTCGGGGGCCGCTTCTCATTTGGGGTCGCGTGGCTCGGTGATGTAGAACCACCCTGATTGCCATCCTTTTATTGTTTCCACAAAGGAGCCTTCGAGCTATAGGACGTTGGCCATCCGGCCCACCATGGCACCTCCGCACTCCGCTTGGTGGCCGCTCACCACTTTCGACTTGACATTAAAAGTCTTCAGCCATAAGCCAAAGTGGGGCTGGATGCAGAGGAAGGCCTCACACACGACGATGAACGCCGAGATGTTGAGGATAAAGTTCGGGGCCAGATCATGGAAGTCCAGGCCGTAGTAGAACATGAGCCCCCGAACGAACGGGTGAAGAGGAAAACCGAGTCCGCGGAGGAAATGAGGGAGAAAGACGACCCTCTCATGGGGCCTGGGGGTGGGGATGAGTTGCCCCGCATCTGGAAGCCGGTGCGCGATGTCGTCAGACAAGTATCCGGCCTTCCTCAACTTTTTGATTTGCCCCTCCATGACGGAGGAGGCCATCCATCTACCTCCCGCTCCAGACATGATTGGAGTAGGTTGAGGTGGGCAGTGCGGGCTTGGGCGTTGGAGCTTGAGTGTGCAAGGACGAATAAGCAAAGGAGGAAGAAGGCGTGAATGGAAAGGGTAGATCCTTATCCACTTATATGGGCGGCCAAAACTACGAGCCCCCACTGGCCAAACAAAACTCGCTTATCTCCCAAGTGCCGCGGTTAATGGCGCGGTTGGGTTACCCACGCGCGTATTGATGAGATTCCCAGAATAAGGGGACACGATCTCAGCTTTGACAAGACGTGCCAAGGAAACCGCCTCGCTAAACGCACTGAGGTGGAACAGTAAAATGAATAAAAGCCTAGCTGTGGCGTGAGGACATGCTACGGAATACGTCAGCAGATTAGATTGGTGCAAATGTTATTCTATCTATGGTGGCATGTGGAAATTATTTTGCAGAGCCGGACACTATCCTGGTGTTCAACGTCTTCTATGAAGTATTCGGAGGAGGAACCCGCCTTGCAATGCCGAAGACAACTTGCGCGCCGGACTCGTCGTCATTGAAGCCTGGTTCAGGGGCTACTGAGGGAGTCCTAGATTAGGGGGTGTCCAGATGGCCGGACTATGACCTTTGGCCGGACTCCCGGACTATGAAGATACAAGATTGAAGACTCTGTCCCGTGTCCGGATAGGGACTTTCCTTGGTGTGGAAGGCAAGCTTGGCGATACGATATAAAGATCTCCTCCCATTGTAACCGACTCTGTGTAACCCTAGCCCTCTCCTGTGTCTATATAAACCGGAGAGTTTTAGTCCGTAGGACAGACAACAATCATACCATAGGCTAGCTTCTAGGGTTTAGCCTCTCTGATCTCATGGTAGATCAACTCTTGTAATACCCATACCATCAATATTAATCAAGCAGGAGTAGGGTTTTACCTCCACCGAGAGGGCCCGAACCTGGGTAAAAACATCGTGTCCCTTGTCTCCTATTACCATCCGCCTAGACGCACAGTTCGGGACCCCCTACCCGAGATCCGCCGGTTTTGACACTGACAGCCTACTAGATTGATCTTTCTTGCCATGGGAGAAGTGCTTAACTTTGGGTTCAATCTTGCGGTGTCCTTACCCAGTGACAGAAAGGGTTGCAAGGCACGTATTGTATTGTTGCCATTGAGGATAAAAAGATGGGGTTTATATCATATTGCATGAGTTTATCCCTCTACATCATGTCATCTTGCTTAATGCGTTACTCTGTTCTTTGTGAACTTAATACTCTAGATGTAGGCAAGAGTCGGTCGATGTGTGGAGTAATAGTAGTAGATGCAGGCAGGAGTCGGTCTACTTGTTGCGGACATGATGCCTATATACATGATCATGCCTAGATAATCTCATAATTATTCGCTTTTCTATCAATTGCTCAACAGTAATTTTTTCACCCACCGTAATACTTATGCTATCTTGAGAGAAGCCTCTAGTGAAACCTATGGCTCCCGGGTCTATATCTTATCATATTTGCTTCCAATCTACTTTTATTTGCATCTTTACTTTTTGCATTTATATTATAAAATACCAAAAATATATTTATCTTATCATACTATCTCTATCAGGTCTCACTTTGCAAGTGGCCATGAAGGGATTGACAACCCCTTTATTGCGTTCATTGCGAGTTCTTGGTTTGTTTGTGTAGGTGTGTGGGACTTTTGAGGAGCCTCCTACTGGATTGATACCTTGGTTCTCAAAAACTGAGGGAAATACTTACGCTACTATTGCTGCATCACCCTTTCCTCTTCAAGGAAAACCAACGCAAGCTCAAGACGTTGCACACTTCGACGGCTCTAAAATGCTGGCCAGATTGGGAGCGGGTGTTGTCCTGACATCCCCCACCGGAGACACGGTCCAATACGTACTCCAAATATTATACACAGACTCCAGCAATGCAGCCGAATACGACGCTCTATTGCATGGTCTTCGGATGGCAGCCTCCATGGGCATCCAACACCTCGAAGTACACGGGGACTCGAACCTCGCAATATCTCAGATAAATGGAGACTTTGATGCCAAGGATCCGAAAATGGCGGCTTATCATAAGCCGTCCTCAAAATGTCAGCTCGGTTCGAGGGACTCGAATTCTACCATGTGGTCAGAGAAAATAATCAAGCGGCGGATATCCTCGCCCGCATCGGCGCTAAAGGTGACCCCGTCCCACCTAATATCTTCTTGGAAAGGCTTTTCAACCCGTCCGTGGCATGGGAAGGGGAGTCCGGCAATATTAGTCTGGCTCCGAATAAAACCCCAGATTCCGAACCATCTAACATAATCGGAGGCTCTGCCACCGAAATAACATCTTCGGCCCACGTAATCATGGATGTGATCGCCCTGTGGATGCCCTTCTTAGCCTACTTAAATAGGCAAGAGCTCCCTGAGGACAAAAATGAGGCACATTGTATTGTGCGACGTTCTAAGGCCTACAAAGTCCATGAAGGAGAGATCTACAAGAAAAGCACTACTGGAGTGCTCCAAAGATGTATCTCCGAAGAGGAAGGGCGACCGCTCTTAGCTGAAAATCATTCCGGACTCGGCGGGCACCACGCTGCAGCTCAGGCACTTGTAAGCAAGGCCTCCCGTACGGGTTTTTACTGGTCGACAGCCCGGGCAGACGCGCAGGATCTTGTCCAACATTGCATTGGTTGCCAACTCTTTGCCAATCAGAGCCATATACCGCCTACCGCTCTCCTAACAATCCCCATAACTTGGCCCTTCGCGGTCTGGGGGCTGGACATGGTCGGACCTCTTAAAGGGGGAAGCCATAAGAAAAAAATACTTATTGGTCATGGTGGACAAGTTCACCAAATGGATAGAAGCCAAACCAGTTAAAACGGCCGAATCCGGACCAGTGATAGACTTCATATCAGGGGTCGTACACCATTATGGTGTCCCCCGTAGCATCATCACGAACAATGGCTCAAATCTCACAGCCGATGAGGTGAAAACTTGGTACGACAACATGGGCATCAAGCTCGATTACGCCTTTGTCTATCACCCTCAAACAAACGGTCAAGTCGAACATGCAAATGGTCTCATCATGAGCGGCATCAAACCCAGACTAGTGCGATCCTTGAAGGAATCAGACACGCATTGGGTAGAGGAGCTTGACTCCGTACTCTGGGGGCTGCGGACCACGCCAAATTGTACCACCAGATTCACACCATTTTTTATGGTGTACGGCGCAGAAGCAGTGCTACCCTACGACATAATCCATGACTCACCTCGCGTGCACATGTACGAAGAGAAGGAAGCCGAACTAGATCGGCAGGACAACTTAGATGCTCTGGAGGAGGAACATGATGTCGCAAAAGCCCATTCTGCATTCTATCAGCAACATGCTCGAAGGTATCAAAGCAGATAAGTACGGGCCAAAACTTATAACATTGGCGAACTAGTTCTACGCCTCCCCGAGAAGAAGAAGGACAAGCTCAAACCCAAGTGGGAGGGTCCCTTCATCATTGATAAAGTTCTCACCGGAGGAGCGTACCGTCTGCGCAATACATCTGATTATAGACTCGAGCCGAACCCATGGAACGCGGCCAGACTCCAAAGATTCTACGCCTAGTGCCGAACTCAGTGTTCGTCTCCTCACTTCCGCTTCTTAAATTATGTTCTCTTCCTTCCTTTCTCGCCTTATTTCCTTTTCACATACAACCTTAAAAAACTATACGCATGCTTTGATCGCTCCGGCCGCACTATGCGTGCACACTATACTTGTGGGCTTCCTATACGGAAGCTAAATATAACTACTTTAATGGTTTCCTGCCAGCCACATATGCGTTTTCTTTCCATATGTGCCTTTTCTTCACCATTATATGCATCGATATGACTTAAGTTTTGGCCATGCTGGGTTTCTTGGCTCTTGTGTTTATGCCCTACGTTCCCGTTAATTCGGCTAGGGCATAAGGGGAGTACCTCTGTGATTGTTACTACCGGTTCAGCCGGATGTGTACCTCAGACTGGGTGAAGCTGAAAGCTAGCATTCTTAAGGGAATATTCGGTCGGTGAACAGAACATGTTTTCGTTTATTACAACGTGAATCCCTAGATGTTTTGTTTCTTGCGCTTTTGTTCGCTGTTCGGACATGCACATCGATGCATGCGCACCCAGAGAAAGGAACCCCTAACGGAACTATTCTCTCTAGAAGATGTTTCTTACTATCCATGTAATATAACATAACTAGTTGGGTACTTGTCTGTTCAAGCACTTATGACCCCTACGCCTGGTTTCCACGCATACTCCAGTTTTTCATAACTGTGCGGGTATTCGGATACACTTCAGACTGTCGGGTTCGGGGGCTGAAACGAAAAGGTCTGCTATGACAAATGATTTTCAATCTGGCTAGGGACTACACAGGTCCATTTAATTACATAGTCACTTGGACTGGCTATATTCTTCCTCTATACCATCCAATAGGCTGTCTAGCCTACAATCCTGTTGGGAATACTTTGCGGCTAACGCTACTTGGTCATATACCAGACTTACGGGTATCTCTTGCCCATCTGACCCCACCGGTCCGACTTCGGCCATATGGTTCGGATCAGCCTTGGCGTATCGCGTCTTCACCATGGCCTAGGCTTCCCTCGCACCTTGTCGGCAGGCTGATATCTTCCATAACCGAAAGCGCCGCCGTGCTCCTTTGAGCATCTCCACAAGCTCGCTCATGCCTCCAGGCAGGGAAGCGGATGGACACAAGGCCTGGGCAATACCCTGCATCACCTGCCGCGCTCGTTCGTGTAGCTGTGAAAGATCTTGCAGCATATCGCCTACAGATCCGGGCATTTCCTCTTTGGGACGGCCCATCAGCATACCTACAGACATAACTCTGTCAATACGCTTCCTCGTCGAACTGTACTACAGTTCGTTTAAGCACTTACTATAAATGCCGCGTCGAAGCCTCCTGTTCTCCTTCAGGGAGTCAGCAAGCTGAGCTCGAACATCTTTTAATTCGATGCTCAGCTGGAGATTAGCATCTTGGAGCTTATTTTTCTCTTGAATAGCCTGCGTCAGCACGTGCTCGCCCGCCTTCAGTTGACTTCGCAGATCTGACTAATTATCTTCCACAGTCTTCAGATTCTCTCCGGGATTGTCTGCAACAACTTTTGTTAGATTTATTAAACATGCCGAATAAATATCTGGTACACATCCTTACAAATTCTGTTTTCAAGGCAAGTCCTACCAGAAGAGGCACTTTTTGATTCCTCCTGTTCGACAACAGCGGCCTTCAGCTGGGTCTTACATTCCTCCAGCTCTTGAGATAAATGGGTATACTTCTCTACAAAAACCTATGCATGCAATGATCCTTAAATCAGTTGTGCCAACTGTTTCAAGTCTCAGGGGCTACTACTACACATACTTATCAAATTTTCTTACCCGTATATCCTTCACATACTGGTCCGTCGCTTTGGCAAATCCATCTTGAGCGGCGCGAATATATGCGTTTCCGGAGTTCAAAGCATTGAAAGTCTCCTCGGAGAAAATACCATTGCGGAGTATGGCCCGTCGGCGCCGGTGATTCATGGTGCTCTCCACTTCGGAGTTTATAGCGGAAAGCCCTGTCCGCATCCTCTGTGGGAGGGCAATTCGGCGTTGCCCCAACATCAGCCTCCACCCGTGAGTCCGGTTCAGGAATCCGGCTGCTTGAGGCGTGGTCGGCAGGGTCCCCGGATATAGTCTGACGGATGTTTTTTCTGCCAGGACATAATGAAAACTATCACATTTCGGCAAAGATAATCACGGAGCGAGCTTAATTTGTACCTCTGCCCCAACGTCTCAATCCTAATCGCCTTCCTCTTAAGCCTGCTCGGCCCGGGTGCCCTTTGCTGATAGCCCCCGTGGGCTCGGTATGACGTCCAGATGGCCGTCTCTGGAAAAAATACAACATGTGTGCATAAGGCACGACATAATTCGGAAGTTAGGGCTCCAACTTTACTTACATTCGACACCGGGAGCAGCCCGGGATAATCGGCAAGGATGGCCACCAAGGCGCCGTCATGGCTTGCTTGATAGAATGTCCCGTCGACAAGCTCCACAGATATATCCGAATCTTCTTCAAGTCCCGGGTCGAGAGCCCGGCCAGGGTCCTCCGACTGTGGAGATGGGTTATTGATCTCTTCCATGACCCTTCTCAGTTCCTGCTTTGAAAATAGCAGGATAAATGATTGGTGACAAAAGGACACATGGATGAATAGAGTCGAGTGAGGAATGACAGCTTACCCAGCTTGGGGGGTTGTACATGGAAAATCCATCCCGCGGCTTAATGTGGAGGAACTCCTCTTCTTCCCCTTTGTACAAATCGGACAATATTTTCGCCAGCGCGGTGGCGGAGTCCGGACCCTTACGACCGCAGCGGGTGGCGTCGTCTTCTCCGTGGAAGTGCCACATGGGTTTCCCCCGATATTGAAGTGGTTGCACCCCCCACATTATGCATATTGACATAACTTCCATCATTGTCATTCCTGATTTGGCTAGAATTTTTATCCTGCCCATCAGATAGAGGACCTCTCTATCATCTTCCTCCTGGGGCTCCGCGGGCGCGAGTTTTGGCATTTCTTCAGTGGGGCATTGGTGAACTCAGGAAGGCCCGACCGGACTGGGTCTGGAAGGGGAACATCATCTACATAAAACCACTCCGAAGGCTAGTCTTCGAATGCCTTCTTTGGAGTGTCGGACAGGTATCCGGCCTGGGCGACGCGCCATATTTTGGCTCCGCCCACTTGATATATAGATCCCTCCTGATTGCGAGGGACGAGGCAGAATAGCCTCGTCCATAACTCGAAATGAGCTTCACAACCCAGGAATAGCTCGCAGAAGGCAACATACCCTGCGATGTGCAGTATGGAGGCAGGGGTGAAGCTGTGCAGCTAGAGACCGTAGTACTCCAGGAGCCCGCGGAGGAATGGGTGGATTGGAAACCCAAGCCCTCTCAGCAAATATGGGACAAGGCATATCCGCTCCCCTCTGGATGGGTTTGGAAAGTTCTCCGCTTGCTCCCCGCCGTTATAGGTGGCTAGTCCAGCTCGGACGGGGACCATATATGCAGGTGGAAGGAACCCTTGGGTCTGCAAATCTACTAGATGGCTATGGGGTAAGGAACACTTTTTCTAGTTACCCGGTGCGGAACTACGGGGGCAAGAAGAGGAGCTGCGGCGACCGGCCATGATGGAATGGATTTTTCCGGACGCACTCTATTGAATGCTTGCTTGGGAGAAGATGGTGAGATTTGGATCTGAGGTTCCCCGTCTCTTCAAATAGATGATTCGCTCACAGGGTCAGGGTGGCAAATGTAAAAATGCCCCGGCTCCTCGTATTTGCTCGACACGTGGAGATGGACATTATTAAAGCACAAAGGCCGAGGGTTACAACATTAATGGGAGCCCGGACACTGTTCGCTATGACAGATACTCTGGATTGGGAGAAGAACCCGCCTTGCAATGCCGAAGACAATCTGTGTGCCGGACTTATCGTTATTGAAGCCTGGTTCGGGGGCTACAGAGGGAGTCCTGGATAAGGGGGTATCCAGACAGCCGGACTATGTACTTTGGCCGGACTGTTGGACTATGAAGATACAAGATTGAAGACTTCGTCCCGTGTCCGGAAGGGACTCTCCTTTGCGTGGAAGGCAAGCTTGGCGATTCAGATGTTAGATCTCCTTCTCTGTAACCGACTCTGTGTAACCCTAGCCCCCTCCGGTGTCTATATAAACCGGAGGGTTTAGTCCGTAGGACAACAACAATCATACCATAGGCTACCTTCTAGGGTTTAGCCTCTACGATCTCGTGGTAGATCAACTCTTGTAATACTCATATCATCAAGATCAATCAAGCAGGAAGTAGGGTTTTACCTCCTTCGAGAGGACCCAAACCTTGGTAAAACATCGTGTCCCCTGCCTCCTGTTACCATCAGCCTTAGAAGCACAGTTCGGGACCCCCTACCCGAGATCCGCCGGTTTTGACACCGACACCTATGGGTCCATAGCAAGTAGCTAGATGGCTTCTTCTCTCTCTTTGATTCTCAATACCATGTTTTCCTCGATGTTCTTGGAGATTTATTCGATGTAATACTCTTTTGCGGTGTGTTTGCCGAGATCCGATTAATTGTGGATTTATGATCAGATTATCTATGAATATTATTTGATTCTTCTCTGAATTCCTATATGCATGATTTGATATCTTTGCAAGTCTCTTCAAAATATTGGTTTAGCTTGGCCTACTAGATTGATCTTTCTTGCAATGGGAGAAGTGCTTAGTGAGGGAGTGCTGGATAAGGGGGTATCCGGACAGCCGGACTATGTACTTTGGCCGGACTATTGGACTATGAAGATACAAGATTGAAGACTTCGTCTCGAATCCGGATGGGACTCTCCTTTGCGTGGAAGGCAAGCTTAGCGATTCAGATGGTAGATCTCCTTCTCTGTAACCGACCCTGTGTAACCCTAGCCCCCTCCGATGTCTATATAAACCGAAGGGTTTATTCCATAGGACGACGACAATCATACCATAGGCTAGCTTCTAGGGTTTAGCCTCTACGATCTCGTGGTAGATCAACTCTTGTAATACTCATACCATCAAGATCAATCAAGCAGCAAGTCGGGTATTACCTCCATCGAGAGGGCCCAAACCTGTGTAAAACACCGTGTCCCCTGCCTCCTGTTACCATTAGCCTTAGACGCACAGTTCGGGACCCCCTACCCGAGATCCGCTGGTTTTGACACCGACATTGGTGCTTTCATTGAGAGTTCCTCTGTGTTGTCGCAGTAAGGCTTGATGGCTCGCCTCGTTGTTAAGGACAACATCACCTCTGGGGGAGCCATGGCCCTAGGCCAAACTCTCCGACTAGGCGGCTTCGTCATGACCGCCCGATCGGCTCTCACGCTAACGATGACTTCTCAGGTCGTCAAAAACAACCTCCGCATTGATTCAGAACTCACCGAACAGATGGATCCAATGGATCTCTCCTCCCTTAGTGAGCTCTTGGATCGTATCACCGCTCTGGGTGTCGCTACGGACTATGATCGGATTGGGCTTAAACTCGACCAAAGGGAGATTAATTCTCCGCCGGTCACCCATGAGATAGTGGTCGTGGAAGAGCAACATATGGATTCTCCCTCTATCTTGAGGACGAACTATGTTCGGATTCCCGAGCTCTCCAAGCCTGATACCCTTTTGTGGGAGGACATGACCCAAACCCCAAACTTAGAATCGTGCGGCAGGTCAGAAAAATTAGGCAACATCCCGGAGCCTGAGCCACCAAGCTCGAAAACTTCACTGCCCCCGGTTCTCAGATCGGGTCAGGATTCAGACTTAAGTCCACCCACCCACCCAGATATGATCAATATTTCCCATATCAGACAAGAGCCCCAAGAGGCAGTACATCATTACTGGGCCAGATTCGTCCTTGTGATAAACAAGGTCAAGGACTATCATGAGGAAGACATAATCTCCCTCTTTTGCAAAAATTGCACGGACAAAGGGATCCTCAACGCTATAGGTCGCCGTGACATAGCGCACTTCGCTGACTTAGCGGCCATAGTGCAGAAATACTGCGCAATGGAAAGCGCTTGGAAAACCCAAACAAACTTCTGGGATAATCCAGCTCTCACTAAAACCTTCGTCCGAACTAAAAGGGAAAACTCTAGTAAGTTACCCGATTTAATTTCCAAAAAATCAAAGCCCGATGCAAGGCGCGGGACCGTATTGGAGGAATGGCTCAATGGGCCATGCAAAATTCACAGCACACCAGATACCACGCCAACACATAGCCTTAAAGCATGTTGGATACTCCGGCAGGTTGCAAAGAGCGGCGAGGATCTCCTCATAAATCACACAGCAGAGCAACATCCCGCCGGAAATAACAATAGGGTATTGACAGTCTTCAAGACTTTCACCTCAAATAATAGGCGCAAGTGAGCTCAACGCAGTCTCGCCGAAGTATGCCACGTGGCAACAATAAATCCGTGGAACGAGACGGCTATAACCTACAATGCCAGTGACGAACCTCAATTCCGAACAGTCCGGGCACCAGCCGCTTTGGTCCTTAGTCCAATCCTGGACGGCTTCCGGCTCACTAAAGTGCTCATGGACGGCGGAGGCAGACTAAACCTCATCTTTGAGGAAACCCTCAACAAGATGGAAATTGACAAGAGCCGCATTGAGCGAAGCAGCACGACCTCCAGGGGAATCATCCCTAGTCGGGAGGCGCGATGTGCGGGAAAAATCACACTGGATGTGGTATTCGGCACGCCGGAGAATTACAGGCCCGAAGAAATTACATTCCAAGTGGCCCCGTTCAGCAGCGGATACCACGCCCTCTTAGGGCGGGACGCATTCATGAGCTTCCAGGCTATACCCCATTACGGTTACATGAAGCTCAAAATGCCCGGGCCCAATGGAGTAATCACTCTAGCTAGTGATCCGGACGTCGCACTCTGCGCCGAAAATAAAACTGCTGCACTAGCCCTGGAGGCATTATCTGAAGCCCTCGCGGCCGAAGAATTGACAATGCTGCGAGCCATAGTGGACAGAGATGATGTGATACTCGACAAGCAAACCAAGTCCACCTCTTTCAAATCCGTGGACGATATAGTCAAATTCCAGGTCCACCCAACGGACCCTACAAAGACAGCTTCCATTGGGACACAGTTGAACCCCACAATAGACGCCACACTGCGAGATTTCCTGCGTGAGAATTGGGATATTTTCGCCTGGCATCCTTCAGACATGTCGGGCATCCCACGCAGGCTGGCCGAACACAGCCTCAATATACTGAAAGGATACAAGCCAGTCAAGCAGACTCTTAGGCGCTTCTCAGAGCCTAAGCGGCAAGCCATGGGAGAAGAGCTAGCCAAGCTAGTCGAGGTCGTATTCATCAGAGACATCAAACATCTGGATTGGCTAGCAAACCTAGTAATGGTACTAAAGAAGGACAAATCCTGGGTCCTATGTGTTTATTTCAAGGACCTCAATAAGGCTTGCCCCAAGGATCCCTTCCCCCTCCCCCGCATTGATCAAATCATCGACGCCACCGCAGGACACGACTCATTGTGTTTCCTCGACGCATATTCCGGATACCATCAAATCAAGATGGCGGAGTCCGACCAAGCCGCAACGGCCTTCATTATGCCATACAACCCCTTCTATTTCAACACCAGGCCTTTCGAGCTCAAAAACGCCGGCGCAACCTATCAACGCATGATTCAGACATGCCTGGAAAAGCAAATCGGCAAAATAGTAGAGGCTTACGTAGATGATGTGGTCATTAAAACAAGACACGTTGAAACTTTAATAGATGACTTGAGGCTCACGTTCGACAACCTCCAAACATACGACATCAAGGTCAACTCGGAGAAATGTGTCTTTGGTGTACCCTTCGGGAAATTGCTCGGCTTCATCGTTTCCAATAGAGGAATTGAAGAAAATCCGGCAAAAATCCGAGCTCTATCACAGTTGGCTATCCCAACAGACCTCAAGCAGATTCAGAAACTAACCGGATGTGTGGCTGCCTTAAGCCGCTTCATCTCCTGATTAGGAGAAAAGGCAGTACCTCTTTATCGCCTCCTTCGATGCACCGAACACTTCGAGTGGACGGATGCGGCCACGGCTGGACTGGAAGAAATAAAGGCACTCTTGGCCACCAACCCAGTTCTGACCGCACCAAATACTGGCGAGCCCATGCTATTATACATAGTGGCAACACACCAAGTTGTAAGCGCAGTGCTCGTCGTCGAACGAGAAGCAGACGGACACAAGTTCCCGCTCCAAAAGCTGGTATGTTACGTGTCCACTGTCCTCACTCCATGCAGAACTCGATACCCACACTATCAAAAGATAGCGTATGCGGTTTTCATGGCATCCCGGAAGCTACGACATTACTTTCAAGAGTGTTCGATTATGATGGCCTCCTAAGTACCACTAAATGATATAATAAATAACCACGATGCAACGGGCCGAATTGCTAAATGGGCTATCGGGCTCCTTTCGTTTTACATAACATACAAACCACGACGGGCCATTAAGTCGCAAGTACTGGCTGACTTTGTCGCCGAATGGACAGAGGCCGAACTCCCTAAAGAGTACGGCGCATACTCCAATTGGATCATGCACTTCGACGACTCTAAAATGCTGGCCGGATTGGGAGTGGGTGTTGTCCTGACATCCCCCACCGGAGACACGGTCCAATACGTACTCCAAATATTATACACAAACTCCAACAATGCAGCTGAATACGAGGCTCTGTTGCATGGTCTTCGGATGGCAATCTCCATGGGCATCCAACGCCTCGAAGTACGCGGGGACTCGAACCTCGCAATATCTCAGATAAATGGAGACTTTGATGCCAAGGATCCGAAAATGGCGGCTTATCATAATGCCATCCTCAAAATGTCAGCTCGGTTCGAGGGACTCGAATTCCACCATGTGGTTAGAGAAATAATCAAGCGGCGGATATCCTCGCCCGCATCGTTGCTAAACGCGACCCCGTTCCACCTAATATCTTCTTGGATAGGCTATTCAAGCCGTCTGTGTCATGGGAAGGGGAGTCCGGCATTATTAGTGCGGCTCCGAATACAACCCCAGATTCCTAACCATCTGACGTAATCGGAGGCTCTACCATTGAAATAACACCTTCGGCCCACGTAATCATGGCTGTGATCGCCCCATGGACCGAGCCCTTCTTAGCCTACTTAAATAGGCAAGAGCTCCCTGAGGACCAAAATGAGGCACGTTGTATTGTGCGACGTGCTAAGGCCTACAAAGTCCATGAAGGAGAGCTCTACAAGAAAAGCACTACCAGAGTGCTCCAAAGATGCATCTCCAAAGAGGAAGGGCGGCAGCTCTTAGCTGAAATCCATTCCGGACTCGGTGGGACCACGCTGCAGCTCGGGCACTTGTAAGCAAGGCCTTCCGTACGAGTTTTTACTGGCCGACAGCCCACGCAGACACACATGACCTTGTCCAACATTGCGTTGGTTGCCAACTCTTCGCCAATCAGAGCCATATGCCCCCTACCGCTCTCCAAACAATCCCCATAACTTGGCCCTTCATGGTCTGGGGGCTGGACATGGTCGGACTTCTTAAAGGGGGAAGCCATAAGAAAAATACTTATTGGTCATGGTGGACAAGTTCACCAAATGGATAGAAGCCAAACCAGTTAAAACGGCCGAATCTGGACCAGTGATAGACTTCATACCAGGGGTCGTACACCGTTATGGTGTCCCCCATATCATCATCACTGACAATGGCTCAAATTTCACAGCCGATGAAGTGAAAACTTGGTGCGGTAACATGGGCATCAAGCTCGATTACGCCTCTGTCTATCACCCTCAAACAAACGATCAAGTCGAACGTGCAAATGGTCTCATCATGAGTGGCATCAAACCCAGACTAGTGTGATCCTTGAAGGAATCAGACACGCATTGGGTAGAGGAGCTTGACTCCGTACTTTGGGGGCTGCGGACCACGCCAAACCGTACCACCGGATACATGCGATTTTTTATGGTGTACGGCGCAAAAGCAGTGCTACCCTGTGACATAATCCATGACTCACCTTGCATGCGCATGTACGAAGAGAAGGAAGCCGAACTAGATTGGTAGGACACCTTAGATGCTCTGGAGGAGGAACGTGACGTTGCAAAAGCCCGTTCTGCATTCTATCAGCAACAGGCTCGAAGGTATCAAAGCAGAGAAGTACGGGCCAAAACTTATAACATTGGCGAACTAGTTCTACGCCTCCCCGAGAAGAAGAAGGACAAGCTCAAACCCAAGTGGGAGGGTCCCTTCATCATTGATAAAGTTCTCACCGGAGGGGCGTACCGTCTGTGCAATACACCTGATAACAGACTCAAGCCAAACCCATGGAACGCGGCCAGACTCCAAAGATTCTACGCCTAGTGCCGAACTTAGTGTTCGTCTCCTCACTTCCGCTTCTTCAATTATGTTTTCTTCCTTCCTTTCTCGCCTTATTTCCTTTTCACATACAGCCTTAAAAAACTATACGGATGCTTTGATCGCTCTGGCCGCACTATGCGTGAACACTATACCTGTGGGCTTCCTATACGGAAGCTAAATATAACTACTTTAATGGTTTCCTGCCAGCCACATATGCGTTTTCTTTCCATATGTGCCTTTTCTTCACCATTATATGCATCGATATGACTTAAGTTTTGGCCATGCTGGGTTTCTTGGCTCTTGTGTTTATGCCCTACGTTCCCGTTAATTCGGCTAGGGCATAAGGGGAGTACCTCTGTGATTGTTACTACCGGTTCAGCCGGATGTGTACCTCAGACTGGGTGAAGCTGAAAGCTAGCATTCTTAAGGGAATATTCGGTCGGTGAACAGAACATGTTTTCGTTTATTACAACGTGAATCCCTAGATGTTTTGTTTCTTGCGCTTTTGTTCGCAGTTCGGACATGCACATAGATGCATGCGCACCCAGAGAAAGGAACCCCTATCGGAACTATTGTCTCTGGAAGTTGTTTCTTACTATCCATGTAATATAACATAACTAGTTGGGTACTTGTCTGTTCAAGCACTTATGACCCCTACACCTGGTTTCCACGCATACCCAGGTTTTTCATAACTGTGCGGGTATTCGTATACACTTCGGACTGTCGGGTTCGGGGGGTGAAGCGAAAAGGTCCACCATGACAAATGATTTTCAATCCGGCTAGGGACTACATAGGTCCATTTAATTACATAGTCACTTGGACTGGCTATATTCTTCCTCTATACCATCCAATAGGCTATCTAGCCTAAAATCCTGTTGGGAATACTTTGCGGCTAATGCTACTTGGTCATATACCAGACTTACAGGTATCTCTTGCCCATCTAACCCCACCGGTCCGACTTCGACCATATGGTTCGGATCAGCCTTGGCATATCGCGTCTTCACCATGGCCCAGGCTTCCCTCGCACCTTGTCAGCAGGCCGATATCTTCCATAACCGGAAGCACCGCCGTGCTCCTTTGAGCATCTCCACAAGCTCTCTCATGCCTCCTGGTAGGGAAGTGGATGGCCACAAGGCCTGGGTAATACCCTGCATCACCTGCCGCGCTCGTTCGTGCAGTTGTGAAAGATCTTGCAGCATATCGCCTGTGGATCCGGGCATTTCCTCTTTAGGACGGCCCGTCAGCATACCTACAGACATAACTCACCGAACTGTACTACAATTCATTTAAGCACTTACTATAAATGCCACGTCGAAGCCTCCTGTTCTCCTTCACGGAGTCAGCAAGCTGAGCCCAAACATCTTTTAATTCGATGCTTAGCCGGAGATTAGCATCTTGGAGCTTATTTTTCTCTTGAATAGGCTGCGTCTGCACGTGCTTGCCCGCCTTCAGCTGACTTCACAGATGTGGCTCATTATCTTCCACAATCTTCGGATTCACTCCGGGATTGTCTGCAGTATCTTTTGTTAGATTTATAGAACATGCCGAATAAATATCTGGTACACATCCTTACAAATTCTGTTATCAAGGCAAGTCCTACCAGAAGAAGCCCTTTTTGATTCCTCTTGTTCGGCAGCAGCGGCCTTCAGCTGGGTCTTACATTCCTCCAGCTCTTGAGATAATGGGTATTCTTCTCTACGAGAACCTATGCATGCAATGATCCTTAAATCAGTTGTGCTAACTGTTTCAAGTCTCAGGGGCTACTACTACACATACTTATCAAATTTTCTTACCCGTATATCCTTCGCATACTGGTCTGTCGCTCTGGACAGTCCATCTTGAGCGACGCGAATATATGCGTCTCCGGAGTTGAAAGCATTGAAAGCCTCCTCGGAGAGAATACCATTGCGGAGTATGACCCGTCGGCGCCGGTGATTCATGGCGCTCTCCACTTTGGAGTTTGTAGCGGAAATCCTGTCCGCATCCTCTGTGGGAGGGCAATTCGGCGTTGCCCCCACATCAGCCTCCACCCATGAGCCCGGTTCAGGAATCCGGCTGCTTGAGATGTGGTCGGTAGGTGTCATGCCCAATATGCGACCCTATCCAAAAGGAACTCGAAGGTCCCACCAAGGATAGACCCGCATATTGAAACGCTTTTGCAAGGTGGATATCATTACATCAACATTACATAATATATAGGGATACATACAAAAGGCATACAATGTCACATGAATACAACATCATCTTACATAAGAGCACCATCTGACTATGGATGAAACACAAACAGAAACTCAAACGACATCCACCCTGCTAGCCCAGGCTGCTGACCTGGAACCTATCCCCTGATCGAAGAAGAAGCAGAAGAAGAACTCCAAAACAAGCAAACATCGCTCTCGCATCATGATCATCGCATAACCTGTACCTACAACTGTTGTTGTAGTAATCTGTGAGCCACGAGGACTCAGCAATCCCATTACGATGGGTATCAAGACTAGCAACGCTAAATGGGAAAGGAAGGGGTAAAGGGTGAGGTTGCAGCAGCGACTAAGCATATATGGTGGCTAACATACGCAAATAAGAGCGAGAAGAGAGCAAGTGGAACGGTCATGAAGCTAGCATTGATCAAGAAGTGATCCTGAACTCCTACTTACGTCAAACATAACCCAAAGACCATGTTCACTTTCCGGACTCCGCCAAAAAGAGACCATCACGGCTACACACGCGGTTGATGCGTTTTAAATCGGATCAGGTGTCAAGTTATCTACAACCGGACATTAACAAATTCCCATCTGCCACATAACCACGGGCACGGCTTTCAAAAGTTTAAACCCTGTAGGGGTGTCCCAACTTAGCCGATGATAAGCTCTCGCGATCAATGAAGGATATACCTTGTCCCAGGAAGACCCGATCAGTCTCGGAATCCCGGTTTAAAAGACATTTCAACAATGGTAAAACAAGACCAGCAAAGCCGCCCGATGCACCGACAATCTCGATAGGAGCTGCACATATCTCGTTCTCAGCGCAACACCGGATGAGCAATCCGTACAACTAAAACCAGACCTCAAGTTTCCCTGAGGGGGCGCTGCAAAGGGCACTGGTTCGGACCAACACTTAGACAAGCACTGGCACGGGGGGGGGGGGGGGGGGGGGCTAAAATAAAGATGACCCTCGGGCTCCAGAAACCCAAGGGAAAAAGGGGTAGGTGAGGCAAATGGTAAAACCAAGTTGGGCCTTGCTCGAGGAGTTTTATTCAAAGCGAACTGTCAAGGGGGTCCCATAAATCACCCAACCGTGTAAGGAACGCAAAATCCGGGAACATAACACCGGTATGACAGAAACTAGGGTGGCAAGAGTGGAACAGAACACCAGGCATAAGGCCGAGTCTTCCACCCTTTACCAAGTATATAGATGCATTAATTAAATAAGAGATATTGTGATATCCCAACATAATCCTGTCCACCATGGAGCAATCTTCAACTTCACCTGCAACTAGCAAGGCTATAAGAGGGGCTAAGCAAAGCGGTAACATAGCCAAACAACGGTTTGCTAGGAAGGGTGAAAAGGTTAGAGGCTGACATGGCAATTGGGAGGCTTGAAGAGCAAATGATAGGTAGCGCAGCAAAGCGATAGAACGAAGCAACTAGCATAGCAATGATAGTAGTGAGATCCAGGGTAGTGGTCATCTTGCCTGAACTTCATGGCAACATTGAACTTCATGTTAACAGGCTGACAGCAACATCATTTAGCAAATTTGGAGCAAGATATGAATAATCTACAGCAAGCTATCAATGCAACCAGGGCCATGGATGGATAGCTCATAACCATATGTACAAAACATCCTTACTGAAGTATCTCAAAATAAGCATGGATCTCTCTGTAGCATCAAGTTTACAAGGCATAAAAATAACAGCAGAACAGGGACTGAAATCAGCAACATCACGAGGCCTAGTTTACATGCTTGTGCTAGTCACCACATTGATCACAAAAATACATGGCATACACCCCTGTAAAGATGGCATGGCATAGTTCAACACATATGTAGGGCTCAAGTTCATAAGATGCACACATCAATCATGGCAAAAATGACAAAACATCAATTTATAACAGTTTCAGTAGATTAACAGCAACATGCACTCTTGCAACGATGATTCAGGCATTAAGATGAACTCAAATGAACATGATACAATGTAATGAAATTAAGTACTTGTCGAGGCGAACAATTTGACATATTACACGCACAAAACGAAGTAGTATGCATCAAGATATGATGTGATGAACAGGGCAACATTATGCAAAAAAATCTCAGGGACTTATCAGATTTTTACCCTCGCGAAAAGTCAACCCGGGACGAGGAGATCCCGGGATGGAGGGATCCGGGGACGGGGCGACCATTTGGTTGGTTGGCCTGGTGGATCTGGTCCACCTAACCAGATCCGGCGAGGACGGCGGCGGGCTGGCTCCAGCGGCCAGGGCCGACACGGGAGGCTGGGCGGCGCGGCACCGCAGGGTGCGGCGCGGGACGCTGAGGGGGAGCGGTGGCCGGCACGAGGGTTGACGCGGGGTGGGCGCGGGGCTCTCGGGCCCACGGGGCGCGGCGGCGGGCGCGGCCGGGCTTGCACGGGCCCGCGATGGGCTCGGCGGGCCGTGCGGTGGTGGGAGGCGGCAGCGACAAGTGGTGGCTCCAGATAGGTCCAGGAGGCGGCGGGGATGACGTGGCGGCCTATGGTTCGCCGGAGTGAGGTGGCTGACGGCGGTGGACACGTCCGGCGGCGGAACGGACATGTCCGGCTACGGGAGGAGGAAGATGGCTAGGGTTTCATCCGGGAATTTCAGGGGAGGTGGCCTATTTATAGATTCTGGGAGCTAGGAGAGTCCAAATGAGGTGCGGTTTTCGCCCACACGATCGTGATCAAATGACCAAGAGCATGGAGGGGAGATTGCTGGGTTTTGGGCCACTTTGGAGGGGTGTTGGGCTGCAAAGAGAAGGGGGCTTTTACGGTTTCCCGGTTAACCGTTGGAGTATCAAACAACCTCCAAATGGCACGAAACTTGACAGGCGGTCTACCGGTGCTATACCAAGGCCACTTGGCAAGCCTCGGTCCATTCCAAGAAACTTTAATACCCGCTCACAATGAGAGACAAAAAGGGGGACGCCGGATGACATAGGAGTGCCAGATCACGAAACGAACAACGGGGAAAAAGCTCGGATGCATGAGATGAACACGTATGCAAAATGAAATGCACATGATGACATGATAAAATGCAACACGCAAGCAAATGACATGGCAACAATGACGAATAACTGGCATACACCTGGCGCATCGAATCCGGGGCGTTACAACACTCCTCCACTAACAAGAGATCTCGTCCCGAGATCTTAGGACCGAGATGGAAGGGAAAAGGAATGAGGTGAAACAAGAACTCAAGAGAAGAAGCAAAGAATCGAGAGTACTCGAGAAGAAGAGAGGAACGACTAGAATAATGAGAACTGAAAACTCACGGAATCTGATAGACTATGAAACCACTCCGGTTATGACGAGATAAGAAACGAATAAGACTGGAAGGATTTAGGCAGCACGCTGGCTGAACATGGATAAATAGAACATGAGCTTGAGAGGACGGAATGATACTTGATGAACTCTTGAAGAATGAATTAAATCATGATGATCCACCATGAAGAACTCTGATGACAAAAGATGATGAGATAGGAATGAAGGAAGAAAGAATAAGCTTAAAGCTTGCGATGACTTAGATGGAGGTTCCGACAAAATGGCCGAGGAAATTTGAACTCCGGAAAATAAAAGATGAAAACATTTGGAACTAGAATTTATTCATTAAGAACAAACTCCGAAGAAAAGGATTAATCACTTGGATGAAATAAGAATAAGATTTATTGTATGCTTATCCTTCATCAAATTAAATTGATGACAAGCAATGGATTTGTGCATACTACTTATTCTTCTTGAAAAGGATTAAGGGGGGTATAGCGCAGAACTTGAGAAAGTCTTCATGAACCACCGGTAGGATTTGAAAGAAACGAATGGATTAAAATGATAATCAAGGAAAAGAATCTTGAATGAACCATCGTAAGAATTTGAAAATGACCGATGAAAGAGACTGAATCACCAGGAAGAATTAGAAGAAGAAATATGCTAGAGAGGATTAGATGCAAAAGAACAGGAAGAACTCGAGCTGATTAAAGAACAATTGAACGAAGTGCCGGTATAATTAGAGAACGATAACTGGAATGATGGCCTCCGGTAAAAAGAAACGGGAACACAACTCCTGAAATACTCCGGATGGGTAAGAAAAGAATAAATGACAAATGGAATAGTTTGAGAGGATAACAAGAAGCTAGAACCACGAATCTTCGAGATAACGGGCAAGATTTAGAGGAAAAAACTCTTCTTCAATCTTCAAATGATGACGAGAAACACCACCAAAATTACTGAGGTACTCCGGTAGAATGAAAAACGAAGAGGTTGAGCCAAAGATGAAAAGAATTTGAAAGCGATCTTGGAAAAGGCATGTGACTGATGGAATTCATACTTACGTCAAACTCGAAAAGAATTAGGAATGGCTCCGGAATAATTAGAAGAGTCAGGTAAGATCCTGGGAAAAGACCTATGGGTAAGGGCCCACTAAAAGAAAAGATCATTGAAAAGGATTTGAAGAGGAGATGATGCACCTGAACGATTGAATTATTTGAATGAGGTGACAACCTCGAATTAATTGGAACACAGACAAATCTCCTGAGATGTCTTCCGAACTCCAGAATGATTAAATGGCAAGAGGCGAGCGAGCAATGGGAACATTTGATCCTAAAAAAAGAATGTGATCACCCGAAAAACTTGAATTTGGACCCCACCGGAAAGAAGACAAGATGAACATTGATGAACCAGACGAGAATTCACCGGTTGAAATAATTGACGAAAGACTGAAGAGGCTCCGCACGATGAAATTGATGGTCGAAACAGACTCAGACTCTGGGAATAAAAGGGTCGGAGGGCGGGAAAACAAAGGCAACTTGGAAGGGGAAACCGACTAATAACTTGAAGAGAAGACATCGATTGAAAATAATTGAGGAAGGAATGCAAAGACTTTGCACGAGTAGGATGGATACTCGATTACGGACTCCAATTCCGAGATGAAAAGGGGGTGGGCGGGTGGAAAAAAAACAACAACTAAGGATTCAACTTGGCAAAGATGAAGAGATTCGAGTCGACTTGACGAGAAATGCACCAGATGAAAAAGAGCTGAGAACCAACAATCGGAAAACCAACTGCGTGATCCTAAAGAAAGTTTGAAAGGGAAGAGAAGTAATTCAAAACACCTACGTCAAGATTCCTCACCAGAGCGATGAAGGGGCTGAGGAGTAAAAAGAATTCCTACTCTTCAATATAACTAGACTTCGAAATTAGTTTTCTTCTAGACTCGACAGCGGCCAAACTACACGATCAATCAAGGGGGCTCCTATGGCCGGTCGAGGCTCTGATACCAACTTGTCACGCCCAATATGCGACCCTATCCAAAATGAACTCGAAGGTCCCACCAAGGATAGACCCGCATATTGAAACGCTTTTGCAAGGTGGATATCATTACATCAACATTAAATAATATATAGGGATACACACAAAAGGCATACAATGTCACATGAATACAACATCATGTTACATAAGAGCACCATCTGACTATGGATGAAACACAAACAGAAACTCAAACGACATCCACCCTGCTAGCCCAGGCTGCCAACCTGGAACCTATCCCCTGATCGAAGAAGAAGCAGAAGAAGAATTCCAAAACAAGCAAACATCACTCTCGTGTCATGATCATCGCATAACCTGTACCTGCAACTGTTGTTGTAGTAATCTGTGAGCCACGAGGATTCAGCAAACCCATTACCATGGGTATCAAGACTAGCAACGCTAAATGGGAAAGGAAGGGGTAAAGTGGTGAGGTTGCAGCAGCGATTAAGCATATATGGTGGCTAACATACGCAAATAAGAGCGAGAAGAGAGCAAGTGGAACGGTCGTGAAGCTAGCATTGATCAAGAAGTGATCCTGAACTCCTACTTACGTCAAACATAACCCAAAGACCGTGTTCACTTTCCGGACTCCCCGAAAAGAGACCATCACGGCTACACACGTGGTTGATGCGTTTTAAATCGGATCAGGTGTCAAGTTATCTACAACCGGACATTAACAAATTCCCATCTGCCACATAACCGCGGGCATGGCTTTCGGAAGTTTAAACCCTGCAGTGGTGTCCCAACTTAGCCCATGATAAGCTCTCGCGATCAACAAAGGATATATCTTCTCCCAGGAAGACCCGATCAGTCTCGGAATCCCGGTTTACAAGACATTTTGACAATGGTAAAACAAGACCAGCAAAGCCGCCCGATGCACCGACAATCCCGATAGGAGCTACACATATCTCGTTCTCAGGGCAACACCGGATGAGCAATCCGTACAACTAAAACCAGACCTCAAGTTTCCCTGAGGGGGCGCTGCAAAGGGCTCTGGTTCGGACCAACACTTAGACAAGCACTGGCCCGGGGGGGGGGGGGGGGCTAAAATAAAGATGACCCTCGGGTTCCGGAAACCCAAGGGAAAAAGGGGTAGGTGAGGCAAATGGTAAAACCAAGGTTGGGCCTTGCTGGAGGAGTTTTATTCAAAGCGAACTATCAAGGGGGTCCCATAAATCACCCAACCGCGTAAGGAACGCAAAACCCGGGAACATAACACCGGTATGATGGAAACTAGGGCGGCAAGATTGGAACAAAACACCAGGCATAAGGCCGAGTCTTCCACCCTTTACCAAGTATATAGATGCATTAATTAAATAAGAGATATTGTGATATCCCAACATAATCCTGTCCACCATGGAGCAATCTTCAACTTCACCTGCAACTAGCAAGGCTATAAGAGGGGCTGAGCAAAGCGGTAACATAACCAAACAATGGTTTGCTAGGAAGGGTGAAAAGGTTAGAGGCTGACATGGCAATTGGGAGGCTTGAAGAGCAAATGATAGGTAGCGCAGCAAAGCGATAGAACAAAGCAACTAGCATAGCAATGATAGTAGTGAGATCTAGGGTAGCGGTCATCTTGCCTGAAATCCCGCTAGGAAGAAGAACGAGTCCATGAAGAAGATGAAGCCATGAAGACGAACCAAGCGTAGACGAACGAATCCTCACGATCGCAACGAATCGGGAAACTATCGAGAAGAAGCACACAACATGGTAAACACACCAAACATAGACAAAACATGATGCACAAACAAGCATGATGCAAGACAAGACTACATGAAGCTACTCATGGCAAGAGATGATGCATACAAGAGCAACACATCAAAGCAAGTTTAAATGAGGCCGGAAACAACATATAACAATTCCGGTAAGTCCTCATATGCAAATTTCGAAATTGGTCCAGATCTGAATAAACATTATGTTCAAGTTGTTAAACAGCAAGTTAAGATGCACCACGATGATCTACACGAGATTCTAGTCAAGTTACATATAAAGTTCATTTAATTCGGAGCTACGGCCTAGAAGATATGAGCAAAACAAGTTAAACATGGCATTGATGCAAAATGCAAACAAACATCAAGCAAACACACCAAAACAAGGATGCAACATGACAATATGAAACTACATGCAAAATCAAACAAGTTTCATATAGAGCACATTCAAAACGGAGCAACGGTGCAACACATACACTCTATACAAGGCATAACAACAATCTGTCCATAACAGCAACTAGGCATATTGCAAACATCAAAACAACATGCTACAACATCTCAACTTAATAACAAAAGGCATGGGCATGATGTACAGGTAGAGCATGACAAAACATGAACACTGAGCTATCTCCAGAAATCACTAGAACATACCCAAACACACATGGCAAGATTGCAAATAATAACAGTTTCAGTCATTAGCAGAAATAACATCAGGTTGCAATGTTCAGAGCTATCAAACAACATGTTACAGGAACTTAACATGGCAAAAAAGGCATGGAATGAAACTACTAAATGCATAGAACGAAAGTCCTTTACTGACCATGAGCCAAAAAGGATCAGAAGATATGATGGCACCCATGTAAACATGGCCAATTATATGACAGATTCAAACATGGCAGGAACAACACTAATTAGGCATGTTGGTGAGCTTGTACCACTCACCACAGAGAATTACATGGCATGGCAAGGCAACCAAAAGTAAGAATACATGTTTATGAAGCTATCCATGGCAAGAACAAGTTCATAGGGTGCATGGATCACTAACGACAATCATGGCAACATTGAACTTCATGTTAACAGGCTGACAACAACATCATTCAGCAACTTTGGAGCAAGATATGAACAATCTACAGCAAGCTATAAATGCAACCAGGGCCATGGATGGATATCTCATAACCATATGTACAAAACATCCTTACTGAAGTATCTCAAAATAAGCATGGATCTCTCTGTAGCATCAAGTTTACAAGGCATAAAAATAACAGCAGAACAGGGACTGAAATCAGCAACATCACGAGGCCTAGTTTATATGCTTGTGCTAGTCACCACATTGATCACAAAAATACATGGCATACACCCCTGTAAAGATGGCATGGCATAGTTCAACACATATGTAGGGCTCAAGTTCATAAGATGCACACATCAATCATGGCAAAAAGGACAAAACATCAATTTATAACAGTTTCAGCAGATTAACAACAACATGCGCTCTTGCAATGATGATTCAGGCATTAAGATGAACTAAAATGAGCATTATGCAATGGAATGAAAAGAAGTAATCATCGAGACGAACAATTTGACATACTACACGCACAAAACGGAGCAGTATGCAGCAAGATATGATGCGATGAACAGGGCAACATTATGCAAAAAAAATCTCAGGGACTTAGCAGATTTTCACCCTCGCGAAAAGTCAACCCGGGACGAGGAGATCCCGGGACGGAGGGATCCGGTGATGGGGCGGACGTTTGGTTGGTTGGCCTGGTGGATCTGGTCCACCTGACCAGATCCTGCGAGGGCGGCGGCGGGCTGGCTCCGGCAAGCGGCGCGGGAGCCGAGGCGGACGCTGGCGGGGAGCAGCGGGGCGCCGGGGCGCGTGGCTACGGCGGCCAGGGCCGGCACGGGAGGCTGGGCGGCGCGGCACCGCAGGGTGCGGCGCGGGACGCCGGCGGGGAGCGGTGGCCGGCGCGGGGGTTGACGCGGGGCGGGCGAAGGGCGCTCGGGCCTGCGGGACGTGGCGGCGGGCGCGGCCGGGCTCGCACGGGCCCGCGATGGGCTCGGCGGGCCGTGCGGTGGTGGGTGGCGGCGGCGACATGTGGCAGCTCCAGATAGGTCCAGGAGGCGGCGGGGGTGATGTGGCGGCCTGTGATTCGCCGGAGTGAGGTGGCTGGCGGCGGTGGACACGTCCGGCGGCGGAACGGACATGTCCAGCTGCGGGAGGAGGAAGATGGCTAGGGTTTCATCCGGGAATTACGGGGGAGGTGGCCTATTTATAGATTCTGGGAGCTAGGAGAGTCCAAATGAGGTGCGGTTTTCGCCTGCACGATCGTGATTGAACGATCGAGAGCATGGAAGGGAGTTTGCTGGGTTTTGGGCCACTTTGGAGGGGTGTTGGGCTGCAAAGAGAAGGGGGCTTTTACGGTTTCCCGGTTAACCATTGGAGTATCAAACAACCTCCAAATGGCACGAAACTTGACAGGCTGTCTACCGGTGCTATACCAAGGCCACTTGGCAAGCCTCGGTCCATTCCGAGAAAGTTTAATACCCGCTCACAATGAGAGACAAAAAGGGGGACGCCGGATGACATAGGAGTGCCGGATCGTGAAACGGACAACGGGAAAAAAGCTCGGATGCATGAGATGAACACGTATGCAAAATGAAATGCACCCGATGACATGATAAAATGCAACACGCAAGCAAATGACATGGCAACAACGACGAATAACTGGCATACACCTGGCGCATCGAATCTGGGGCATTACAGTAGGGTCCCCGGATATGGTCCGGTGGATGTTTTTTCTGCCAGGACATAATGAAAACTGTCACATTTCGGCAAAGATAATCATGGAGCAAGCTTAATTTGTACCTCTGCCCCGGCGTCTCCATGCTAACCACCTTCCTCTTAGGCCTGCCTGGCCCGGGTGCCCTTTGCTGATGAGCCCCCGTGGGCTCGGTAAGGCGTCCTGACGGCCGTCTCTGTAAACAATACAACATGTGCGCTTAAGGCACGGCATAATTCAGAAGTTGGGGCTCCAGCTTTACTTACATTCAATACTGGGAGCAGCCCGGGATAGTAGGCAAGGACATCCACCAAGGCGCCGTCACGGCTTGCTTGATAGAATGTCCCGTCGACAAGCTCCACGGATATATCCGGATCTTCTTCGAGTCCGGGGTCGAGAGCCCGGCCAGGATCCTCCGGCTGGGAGATGGGCTGTTGAACTCTTCCACGACCCTTCTCAGTTCCTACTTTGAAAATAGCAGGGTAAATGATTGGTGACAAAGGACACAGGGATGAATACAGTCGAGTGAGGAATCACAGCTTACCTAGCTTGGGGGGTTGTACATGGAAAATCCATCCCACGACTTAATGCGGAGGAACTCCTCTTCTTCCCCTTTGTACAAATCGGTCAATATTTTCGCCAGTGCGGTGGCGGAGTCCGGACCCTTACGACCACAGCGGGTGGTGTCGTCTTCTCCGTTGAAGTGCCACATGGGTTTCCCCCGATATTGAAGTGGTTGCACCCCCCGCGTTATACATATTGACATAACTTCCATCATTGTCAATCCTGATTTGGCTAGAATTTTTATCCCGCCCATCAGATAGAGGACCTCTCTATCATCTTCCTCCCGGGGGCTCCGTGGGCGCCAGTTTTGGTGTTTCTTCAGCGGGGTGTTGGTAAACTCGGGAAGGCCCGGTCGGACTGGGTCCGGAAGGGGAACATCATCTACATAAAACCACTCCGAAGGCCAGTCTTCGGATGCCTTCTTTGGAGTGCCAGACAGGTATCCGGCCTAGGCGACGCGCCATATTTAGGCTCTGCCCACTTGATATATATACCCCTCCTGATTGCGAGGGAAAGGTAGCCTCTTCCATAACTCGAAATGAGCTTCGCAGCCCAGGAATAGCTCGCAGAAGGTAACATACCCTGCGATGTGAAGTATGGAGGCAGGAGTGGAGCTATGCAGCTGGAGACCGTAGAACTCCAGGAGCCCGTGGAGGAATGGGTGGATTGGAAACCCAAGCCCTCTCAGCAAATATGGGACAAGGCATATCCGCTCCCCTCTGGATGGGTTTGGAAAGTTCTCCGCTTGCTCCCCGCCATTATAGGTGGCTAGTCCGGCTCGGACGGGGACCATATATGTAGGTGGAAGGAACCCTTGGGTATGCAACTCTACTAGACGGCTATGGGCGACGGAACACTTTTTCCAGTTACCCGGCGCGGAACAACGGGGGCAAGAAGAGGAGCTGCGGCGACCGGCCATGATGGAATGGATTTTTCCGGACGCACTCTGTTGAATGCTTGCTTGGGAGAAGATGGTTAGATTTGGATCTGAGGATCGCCGTCTCTTCAAATAGACTATTCGCTCACAGGGTCAGGGTGGCAAATGTAAAAATGCCCCGACTCCTCGTATTTGCTCGACACGTGGAGATGGTCATTATTAAAGCACAGAGACCGAGGGGTACAACATTAATGGGAGGCCGGACACTGTTCGCTAAGACAGGAACTCTGGATTTGGAGAAGAACCCTCCTTGCAATGCTGAAGACAATCTGCGCGCCGGACTCATCGTCATTGAAGCCTGGTTCGGGGGCTACTGAGGGAGTCCTGGATAAGGGGGTATCCGGTCAACCGGACTATGTACTTTGGCCGGACTGTTGGACTATGAAGATACAAGATTGAATACTTTATCCTATGTCCGGATGGGACTCTCCTTTGCGTGGAAGGCAAGCTTAGCGATTCGGATGGTAGATCTCCTTCTCTATAACCGACCCTATGTAACCCTAGCCCCCTCCGGTGTCTATATAAACCGGAGGGTTTAATCCGTAGGATGACGACAATCATACAATAGGCTAGCTTCTAGGGTTTAGCCTCTACGATCTCATGGTAGATCAACTCTTGTAATACTCATATCATCAAGATCAATCAAGCAGGAAGTAGGGTGTTACCTCCATCGAGAGGGCCCGAACCTAGATAAAACATCGTGTCACCTGTCTCCTGTTACCATTAGCCTTAGACGCATAGTTCGGGACCCCCTACCCAAGATCAGCTAGTTTTGACACCGACACTTAGCTTTGGTTTCAATCTTACGGTGTCCTTTCCCAGTGACAGTAGGGGCAGCAAGGCACGTATTGTATTGTTGCCATCGAGGATAAAAAGATGGGGTTTTCATCATATTGCTTGAGTTAATTCCTCTACATCATGTCATCTTACTTAATGTGTTACTCTGTTCTTCATGAACTTAATACTCTAGATGCAGGCATGAGTCGGTCGATGTGTGGAGTAATAGTAGTAGATGCAGAATCATTTTGGCCTACTTGACACGGACATGATTCGTATGTTCATGATCATTGCCTTCGATGTCGTCATAACTATGTGCTTTTCTATCAATTGCTCGGCAGTAATTTGTTCAACCATAGTAATATTTCCTATCTTGAGAGAAGCCACTAGTGAAACCTAAGGGCCCCGGGTCTCTTTTCCATATTATTGAATCTCGTTTACATCTTGCTAGTTTCCAATCTACTATTTTGCAATCTTTTACTTTCCGTTCTATAAACCAAAAATACCAAATATATTTACTTTACCGTGTATCTATCTCTATCAGATCTCACTTTGGCAAGTGACCATGAAGGGATTGACAACCCCTTTATCGCTTTGGGTGCAAGTTCTTGATCGTTTGTGCAGGTATTCGGTGACTTGTGCGTTGTCTCCTACTGGATTGATACCTTGGTTCTCAAATCTGAGGGAAATACTTACGCTACCTTGCTGCATCACCCTTTCCTCTTCAAGGGAAAACCAACGCAAGCTCAAGAGGTAGCAAGAAGGATTTCAGGCGCCGTTGCCTAGGCGATCTACGTCAAGTCAAGCCATACCAAGTACCCATCATAAACTCTTATTCCTTGCATTACATTATTCGCCATTCGCCTCTCTATTTCCTCTCCCCCACTTCTAAAACAATTTTCGAAAACCTTTGCCTTTTTCTTCGCCCCTCTCCCGTTCGTCTCTTTTCGCTTGCTTCTTGTGTGCTCGTTTGTTAGGTTGGTTTGTTGCCACTATGTCTAAAACTGGGGAGGTTATTATCAAAGATCTCGAAGAAGCACTTGAATCTTGTTCTCTCAATCATGAAACTAAAATTCCTCCTAATTACAAAACAAAAATCTTTCGTGTGGGGGACGATAATTTCATTGGAAAAAGTGTTATCCAAGAATTCTTTGACTGCATAGGATCCATGCCTACTAATAAAAAGTCTATTCTTCCTGAGACCAACTGCTATGCATATGCCATTGTTATACTTGTTCAAAAATTATAAATAAAATTTGTGCATATTCATCCTACTTTGCAAAAGGTGTTTTATGAACTCCCCAATATTAATCATCCAATAGCTAAAAAGATTGCTACCATTATCCTCATGCATGAATTTGCTTTTATAATACTAGAAGATAGGGATATTTTTTCTTTCTATAAAAAGGATGTTGAACACCCTCCAATTATAGATATTATCTATGATAAAGAAACCATGCGTAGTTTGGAAGCTAGATATTATCAATCTTACAGTGAATATCTTAGGAAGAGAGTTCCTTATCCTAAAATCTCTCAATCTTTGTACCTTGAGGATTTTGAGGAGTTTGACTGGGTTAATAGAGGAATTTATGTGGGATTTAATAGGGATTGGTTGAATAAAATGATGAAGGAACCCGTTAGAAATGAACTACACATTTTATATGATGATATATACGGTGATGATCCCAACTATGGGTTTATGAATGTTAAAATTACCAATCAAAGTCCTTTCCATGATTTAAGTTCATCATCTAAAAGGGAAATAAAGGAAAGGATAGATTTGCTAAGACGAGTTTTGGAGGATTTGATGAGAAAAGAATTGCATACCAAAGATGACAATACTTAGATCTATTCGCGTTTTTATGCCTAGCTAAGGGCGTTAAACGATAACGCTTGTTGGGAGGCAACCCAATTTTATTTTTGTTCTTTGATTTTTGTTCCTGTTTAGAAATAAATAATTCATCTAGCCTCTGGTTAGATTTGGTTTTAAGTTTTAGTTAGATTTTGTGCCAAGTAGAACCTTTAGGGTAGCTTATGGTGATAATTGTGTTGATCCTGCTGAAAATCAGAAACTTCTACGCTTAGTAAATTAGTTTTGAAAATTCATAGAAACGTGATTTTGATCTGATTCTTTTTGCTCTGGGTTGGTACACAAAGTGCTCAGGTTTTCCTAATTTGGTAGGATTATTAGAGTTACAGATTACTACAGACTGTTCTGTATTTGACAGATTCTATTTTTCGCGTGTTGTTTGCTTATTTTGATGAATCTATGGGTAGTATCGGGGGTATGAACCATGGAGAAGTTGGAATACAGTAGATATTACACCAATATAAATAAATAATGAGTTTGCAACAGTACCTTAAAGTGGTGATTTATTTTATACTAACGGAGCTCATGAGATTTTCTGTCGAGTTTTGTGTTGTGAAGTTTTCAAGTTTTGGGTAAGTATTTGATGGACTATGGAATAAGGAGTGGCAAGAGCCTAATCTTGAGGATGCCCAAGGCACCCCAAGATAAAATTCAAGGGTAACCAAAATCCTAAGCTTGGGGATGCCCCGGAAGGCATCCCCTCTTTCGTCTTCGTCTATCGATAACTTTACTTGAGGCTATATCTTTATTCACCACATGATATGTGTTTTGCTTGGAGCGTCTTGTATGATTTGAGTCTTTGATTTTCAGTTTCCCGCAATCATACTTTCTGTACACAACTTTTGTGAGAGACACACATGAATCGTTATTTACTAGAATACTCCATGTGCTTCACTTATATCTTTTGAGCTAGGTAGTATTGCTCTAGTGCTTCACTTATATCTTTTTAGAGCACGACGATGGCTTTATTTTATAGAAACTGTTGATCTTTCATGCTTCACTTATATTATTTTGAGAGTGTTTTAGAACAGCATGGTAATTTGCTTTGATTATAAAACTAGTCCTAATATGATGGGCATCCAAGAGGGATATAATAAAAACTTTCATATAAAGTGCATTGATACTATGAGAAGTTTGATTCTTGATGATTGTTTCGATATATGAAGATGGTGATATTAGAGTCATGCTAATGGAGTAATTGTGAATTTGAGAAATACTTGTGTTGAGGTTCGTGAGTCCCGTAGCATGCACGTATGGTAACCGTTGTGTAACAAATTTGGAGCATGAGGTATTCATTGATTGTCTTCCTTATGAGTGGCGGTCGGGGACGAGTGATGGTCTTTTCCTACCAATCTATCCCCCTGGGAGCATGCGTGTAGTACTTTGTTCAATGACTAATAGATTTTTGCAATAAGTATGTGAGTTCTTTTTGACTAATGTCGAGTCCATGAATTATACGCACTCTCACCCTTCCACCATTGCTAGCCTCTCTTGTACCGCGCAACTTTCGCCGGTACCATACATCCACCATATACCTTCCTCAAAACAGCCACCATACCTACCTATTATAGCATTTCCATAGCCATTCCTAGATATATTGCCATGCAACTTGCCACCATTCTGTTTATTATGATATGCTTCATCATTGTCGTATTGCTTTGCATGATCATGTAGTTGATATTGTATTTGTGGCAAAGCCGCCTTTCATAATTCTTTCGTAAATGTCACTCTTGATTCATTGCACATCCCGGTACACCGCCGGAGGCATTCACATAGAGTCATATTTTGTTCTAAGTATTGAGTTGTAATTTTTCGAGTTGTAAGTAAATAGAATTGTGATGATCATCATTATTAGAGCATTGTCAGATGTGAGGAAATAAAAAAGAGAGGCCAAAGAATGCAAAAAAAGAGGCCAAAGAAGCCAAATAAAAAAATGAGAGAAAAAGAGAGAAGGGACAATGTTACTATCCTTTTTTCCACAATTGTGCTTCAAAGTAGCACCATGATCTTCATGATAGAGAGTCTCTTATTTTGTCAATTTCATATACTAGTGGGAATTTTTCATTATAGAACTTGGCTTGTATATTCCAACGATGGGCTTCCTCAAATGCCCTAGGTCTTCATGAGCAAGCAAGTTAGATGCACACCCACTTAGTTTCTTTTTGAGCTTTCATACACCTATAGCTCTAGTGCATCCATTGCATGGCAATCCCTACTCACTCACATTGATATCTATTGATGGGCATCTCCATAGCCCGTTGATACGCCTAGTTGATGTGCGACCATCTCCCTCTTTTTGTCTTCTCCTCAACCACCATTCTATTCCACCCATAGTGCTATGTCCATGGCTCACGCTCATGTATTGCGTGAAAGTTGAAAAGGTTTGAAAATACTAAGTATGAAACAATTACTTGGCTTGTCGTCGGGGTTGTGCATGATTTTGATTATTTTGTGTGACGGAGATGGAGCATAGCCAAACTATATGATTTTGTAGGGATAAGCTTTCTTTTGCCATGTTATTTTGAGACGACATAATTGCCTTGTTAGTATGCTTGAAGTATTATTGTTATTATGTCAATATTAAACTTTTGTTTTGAATCTTTTGGATCTGAACATTCATGCCACAATAAAGAAAATTACATTGATAAATATGTTAGGTAGCATTCCACATCAAAAATTCTATTTTTATCATTTACCTACTTGAGGACAAGCAGGAATTAAGCTTGGGGATGCTTGATACATCTCCAAGGTATCTATAATTTTTGATTGTTCCATGCTATTATATTATCTGTTTTGGATGTTTAATAGCCATTTATATGCTATTTTATATTATTTTTGGGACTAACCTATTAACCGAGAGCCTAGTGCCAATTTCTGTTTTTTGCCTATTTTAGAGTTCCGCATAAAAGGAATACCAAACAGAGTCCAAACGGAATGAAACTTTCACGATGATCTTTCTTGGACCGAAACAAAACCAGAAGACTTGGAGATGAAGTCGGAGACACAACGAGGCGGCCATGAGGCAGGAGGGCGCGCCCCTACCTCGTGGGCCCCTCATAGCTCCCCTGACCTTGTTCCTTCGCCTATATATACTCTTATACCCTAAAACCATCCACGAGAGCCACGAAACCACTTTTCCACCACCACAACCTTCTGTACCCGTGAGATCTCATCTAGGGGCCTTTTCCAGTGTTCTGCCGGAGGGGGATTCGATCACGAAGGGCTTCTTCATCAGCACCATTGCATCTCCGATGATGCATGAGTAGTTTACCACAGACCTACGGGTCCATAGCAAGTAGCTAGATGGCTTCTTCTCTCTCTTTGATTCTCAATACCATGTTCTCCTCGATGTTCTTGGAGATCTATTCGATGTAATACTCTTTTGCAGTGTGTTTGCCGAGATCCGATGAATTGTGGATTGATGATCAGATTATCTATGAATATTATTTGGTTCTTCTCTGAATTCTTATATGCATGATTTGATATCTTTGCAAGTCTCTTCGAATTATCGGTTTATTTTGGCCTACTAGATTGATCTTTCTTGCAATGGGAAAAGTTCTTAGCTTTGGGTTCAATCTTGTGGTGTCCTTTCCTAGTGACAGTAGGGGCAGCAAGGCAGGTATTGTATTGTTGCCATCGAGGATAAAAAGATGGGGTTTTCATCATATTGCTTGAGTTAATTCCTCTACATCATGTTCATCTTACTTAATGCGTTACTCTGTTCTTCATGAACTTAATACTCTAGATGCAGGCAGGAGTCGGTCAATGTGTGGAGTAATAGTAGTAGATGGAGAATCATTTTTGTCTACTTGACACGGACGTGATGCCTATGTTCATGATCATTGCCTTAGATGTCGTCATAACTATGCCCTTTTCTATCAATTGCTCGACAGTTTTTTGTTCACCCACCGTAATATTTGCTATCTTGAGAGAAGCCATGTGTGAAACTATGCCCCCAGGTCTCTTTTCCATATTATTGAATCTCGTTTACATCTTGCTAGCAATCTACTATTTTGCAATCTTTTACTTTCCATTCTATAAACCAAAAATACCAAAAATATTTACTTTACCGTTTATCTATCTATCAGATCTCACTTTTGCAAGTGACCGTGAAGGGATTGACAACCCCTTTATCGCGTTGGGTGCAAGTTGTTGATTGTTTGTGCAGGTATTCGGTGACTTGTGCGTTGTCTCCTACTGGATTGATACCTTGGTTCTCAAAACTGGGGGAAATACTTACGCTACTTTGCTGCATCACCCTTTCCTCTTCAAGAGAAAACCAACGCAAGCTCAAGAGGTAATAGAGTCCTACTAGGACTCCACTGCTAGTAGGATTCGCCCCCCTTTTTCCTTTCTTCCACTGGAGGAAAAAGGAAGGAGAGGGAGAGGGAGAGGGAAAGGGGGGCGCCGCCCCCTCCCCTAGTCCAATTCGGACTGCCATGGGGGGGCACCCATTACGGCCCTCCTCTCTCTCCACTAAGGCCCATGTAGGCCCAATACTTCCCCGGGGGGTTCCGGTAACCCCTCGGTACTCCGGTAAAATACCCGAACCACTCGAAACCATTCTGATGTCTTAATACTACCTTCCAATATATGAATATTTACCTCTCAACCATTTCGAGACTCCTCGTCATGCCTATGATCTCATCTGGGACTCCAAACAAAACTTCAGTCACCAAAACACATAACTCATAATACAAATCGTCATCAAACGTTAAGCGTGCAGACCCTACGGGTTCGAGAACTATGTAGACATGATCGTGATACATCTGCAATAAATAACCAATAGCAGAACCTGGATGCTCATATTGGTTCCTACATATTCTACGAAGATCTTTATCGGTCAAACCGCATAACAACATACGTTGTTCCCTTTGTCATCGGTAGGTTACTTGCCCGAGATTTGATCGTCGGTATCTTCATACCTAGTTCAATATCGTTACCGGAAAGTATCTTTACTCGTTCCGTAATTCATCATTCTATAACTAACTCATTAGTCACATTGCTTGCAAGGCTTATAGTGATGTGCATTACCGAGAGGTCCCATAGATACCTCTCTGATACACGGAGTGACAAATCCTAATATCGATCTATGCCAATCCAACAAACACCTCCGGAGACACCTGTAGAGCATCTTTATAATCACCCAGTTACGTTGTGACGTTTGATAGCACACAGGGTGTTCCTTCGGTATTCGGGAGTTGCATAATCTCATAGTTAGAGGAACATGTATAAGTCATGAAGAAAGCAATAGCAATAAAACTCAACGATCATTATGCTAAGCTAACAGATGGGTCTTGTCCATCACATCATTCTCTAATGATGTGATCCTGTTCATCAAATGACAAGACACGTCTATGATTAGGAAACATAACCATCTTTGATTAACGAGCTAGTCAAGTAGAGGCATACTAGGGACACGGTGTTTTGTCTATGTATTCACACATGTACTAAGTTTCCGGTTAATACAATTCTAGCATGAATAATAAACATTTATCATGATATAAGGAAATATATATAACAACTTTATTATTGCCTCTAGGGCATATTTCCTTCAATCTCCCACTTGCACTAGAGTCAATAATCTAGATTACATAGTAATGATTCTAACACCCATGGAGTCTTGGTGTTGATCATGTTTTGCTCGTGGAAGAGGCTTAGTCAACGGGTCTGCAACATTCAGATCCGTATATATCTTGCAAATCTCTATGTCTCCCTCCTTGACTTGATCGCAGATGGAGTTGAAGCGTCTTTTGATGTGTTTGGTTCTCTTGTGAAATCTGGATTCCTTTGCCAAGGCAATTGCTCCAGTATTGTCACAAAAGATTTTAATTGGACCCGATGCACTAGGTATTACACCTAGATCGGATATGAACTCCTTTATCCAGACTCCTTCATTTGTTGCTTCCGAAGAAGCTATGTACTCTGCTTCACATGTAGATCCCGCCATGATGCTCTGCTTAGAACTGCACCAACTAACAGCTCCACCATTCAATATAAATACGTATCCGGTTTGCGACTTAGAGTCATCCGGATCAGCGTCAAAGCTTGCATCGACGTAACCATTTACGACAAGCTCTTTGTCACCTCCATAAATGAGAAACATATCCTTAGTTCTTTTCAGGTATTTCAGGATGTTCTTGACCGCTGTCCAGTGATCCACTCCTAGATTACTTTGGTACCTCCGTGCTAAACTTATAGCAAGGCACACATCAGGTCTGGTACACAACATTGTATTCATGATTGAACCTATGGCTGCGGCATAGGGAATGACTTTCATTTTCTCTTTATCTTCTGCAGTGGTCGGGCATTGAGTCTGACTCAACTTCACACCTTGTAACACATGCAAGAACCCTTTCTTTGACTGATCCATTTTGAACTTCTTCAAAAGTTTATCAAGGTATGTGCTTTGTGAAAGTCCAATTACGCGTCTTGATCTATCTCTATAGATCTTGATGCCCAATATATAAGCAGCTTCACCGAGGTCCTTCATTGAAAAATTCTTATTCAAGTATCCTGCTACCTCTTGAGCTTGTGTTGGTTTTCCCTTGAAGAGGAAAGGGTGATGCAGCAAAGTAGCGAAAGTATTTCCCTCAGTTTTGAGAACCAAGGTATCAATCCAGTAGGAGCCCACGCACCAGTCACTGAATACCTGCACAAACAATCAAGAACTTGTAACCAACGTGATAAAGGGTTTGTTAATCCCTTCACGGTCACTCGCAAAAGTGAGATCTAATAGAGATAATAAAGTAAATATTTTTGGTATTTTTGTTGTATAGATTAGAAAGTAAAGATTGCAAAATAGTAAACGAGATTCAACAATATGGAAAAGAGATGCAATATAATGGAAAAGAGACCTGGGGGCCATAGGTTTCACTAGTGGCTTCTCTCGAGATAGCATGTATTACGGTGGGTGAACAAATTACTACCGAGCAATTGATAGAAGAGCGCACAATTATGAAGACATCTAAGGCAATGATCATGAACATAGGCATCACCACTACAAAAAAAATACACTTTCGTGATGATACGTGTTTGTCACAGTAGGTCACATTTTCTGTCATGCATGTACATCCATGACGATTTTATGACAGAATCAAGATAGTCATATCCGTGCTGTCGTAGAAGTGTCCATGACATTACCAAAATTATCATCACGGAAGTGTCCACTTCCATGACGATAAATCGCGCGTCATAGAAGTGCTTTCGTCAAGGGTGACCGACATGTGGCATCCACCGTAACGGAACACCGGTAAGCTATCGGGTCCGGTTTTGGATCCGATAACCCGTTAACAACCCCGACCAATGGGGATTTTCCACGTGTAAAATCATCATTGGCTGGAGGAAACACATGTTGGCTCACCGTTGGGACAGATGTCATCCACTCATTGGACAGAAGGTGCCTATGATACGTCGACACGTGGCACGGCCCAACAGAGGCCCATTGTCGGTGTCAAAACCGGCGGATCTCGGGTAGGGGGTCCTGAACTGTGCGTCTAGGCGGATGGTAACAGGAGACAAGGGACACGATGTTTTACCCAGGTTCGGGCCCTCTTGATGGAGGTAAAACCCTACGTCCTGCTTGATTAATATTGATGATGTGTGTTACAAGAGTGGATCTACCATGAGATCAAGGAGGCTAAACCCAAGAAGCTAGCCTATGGTATGATTTTTGTTCGTCCTATGGACTAAAGCCATCTGGTTTATATAGACACCGGAGAGGGCTAGGGTTACACAGAGTCGGTTACAATGGTAGGAGATCTACATATCCGTATCGCCAAGCTTGCCTTCCATGCCAAGGAAAGTCCCATCCGGACACGGGACGAAGTCTTCAATCTTGTATTTTCATAGTCTTGGAGTCCGGCCGATCATGATAGTTCGGCTATCCGGACACCCCCTAGTCCGGAACTCCCTCAGTAGCCCCTGAACCAGGCTTCAATGACGATGAGTCCAGCACACATGTTGTCTTCGGCATTGCAAGGCGGGTTCTTCCTCCGAATAATTTATAGAAGATTGTGAACACCAGGATAGTGTCCGGCTCTGCAAAAATAAATTCCATGTACCATCGTAGAGAGAATAAATTTACACAAGTTCAATCTGCTGACATATTTCGCAGCGTGACGTCACACCACTACCAAGCCTTTACTAGAATCATTTTTATTGTACCACCTCAGCGCATTTAGCGAAGCGGTTTCCTTGGCACGTCTTGTCGAAGTAGAGATCGTGTTCCCCTTATTCCGGGATTCCCATAAATACGGACGTGGGTAACCCAACCGCGCCCGTTGCCACGCCCCCTCCATCGAAGGCGGGTTCCAAACGGTCACGGGGTCGGCTCTTGGTATTCTTCCTCTTTATAATGAGACCAAGGCCCGTTCTTCTCCTTCAATCCTCTATCGAATCCGCCCCTCGCCCCGAGTTCCAACACCCAGGGCTCCAGATTCGGGTACCTTCGATCTTCGACAATGTTCGGCCCCGACCTATGAGGCCGGTGGATGCCCTCCTCTGTCACGGAAGAGGACGTGCTAAAGCTGAGAGACACCAGGTACTTAACCTACGAGATTTCGCATAGGCTGCCTGCCCGAGGGCAAGTTATTCCTACTACCGAGCTTGGCGAGAGCGTCGTGTTCGTGTCTCACCTCCGTAGGGGTTTAGGCTTCCCGACGGATCCCTTCGTGAGGGGGCTCATGTTTTACTACGGGCTGGAATTCCATGACTTGGCTCCGGAGTCCATCCTCCACATCCCATCATTCATTGTCGTCTGCGAAGCCTTCCTCCGCACTACCCCTCACTTCGGCTTGTGGCTCAAAACCTTCAACATGGAGCCGAAGATGATTGAGGGGCGTCAGGCAGAGTGCAGCGGGGCGGATATAAGCAAGAGGGCCGATGCTCCATGGCCCGAGGGCTCTTTTCAGGAGGAGCTCGGCTTGTGGCAACAGGAGTGGTTCTATATCACCGCTCCCAGGGGCAGTAGGCAGAGGCCACCGCCCGTCTTCTGCTCGGGCCCTCCACATCGGCTGATGTCATGGGTCAGCAAAGGGCTTAACTGGGGGCCATCAAAGGACGTACCCCTATTGCAGGGCCGGATTCGAGACCTCCAAGAGAGGGAGATCAATCTGGTCGTAGTGATGCAGGTTATGCTGGTTCGGCGTCTTCTGCCCTGCAAACGCCGCCCCCTCCGCCTGTGGGAATTCAATCCAGAGGGGCCATGAGCTCTCCAACACTTCATGGGTACGACACCCGTGGAGATGTACAAATTGTTCTTCGGATCACAAGAAGTGTGTCCGGAATTGACCGAGGATGCCGGCCTAAGCTGCAATCGCCCGGATGCTCAGGTAAGTAGCCCTGTGCCCGGACACACTATTTGTATGCATATTCTTGGACTTTCCTTTTAACCAGTCGTCCTTTGAACAGGAGTGGATAGCGCAAGCAAAACTAATACGGTGTCCGCCCCCCCTCCCGGAGACCGCGCCAGATTCGGTGCTGGTCAAGATGCTGGAGGTTGCACCTCCAGAGGAGGGTGGAGGGGAAAACAGAGAAACTACTGCCTCTATTAAGGAGGCTTTCGAGAAAGGGGGGATCAAGAATCCCTCCTTCCAGGGGGAGAAGAGGACCGCTTCCGAAGATCCGGAGGCTAAGGCCTTGAAGCGGGGGAAGAAATCTTCACCTGAGGGTCCTACACCAGGGGAAACCCTGGCCGCACTATTCCCCTAAGGAATCAGCCCTCCAGCGAGCCGTAAGTAGAAAAAGGGGAGTTTTGTAATAAGAGACATCCCTATTTTTGCTTCTGAGGATAACCAAAGTTTTCATCTTGTAGTTCGGATCTCCGTCCTTCTCAACAGAGCTCGTCTTCGGGGGACCTTCGTCCGGAGATGATGGAGAGCGAGACGCCTCCATCTGCCGCGCCATCAGGCGGGGCGGGTGACCCTGAAATATCGTTGCGGAGGGTCTCCCCAAGTCCGGCAGGACCAGAGCATTCGGCACCAACTGGTGTACAGCCGGGGGAGCTGAAGGATTTGCTCGAGAGGGCGCCTATCTCATAAGGTGACCGTACATTGATGAGTACGGTGATTGAAAGAATTTCATCCGCCGAGGGCGGGATGCATGATGCCGTCAGAAGTTTGCTGGCGGGGTTTGAGGTACGTAAAAATGACGTACCTTTTGACATTTTTTACACATAAAGTGTGCCCTGTGTAGATAGTAGCCCCTGAGACTCGGTATGTTGTCGAAAGCGACAGCGTGCCGAGGATCATTATCTCAGGTATTAATTCTCGCCTTTCCTATGCAGGTGGCTGATAGTCCGGTGGCCAGCCGGACTGATGGAGTTGCCAAACTAAACCGGCAACTCGACGTTGCGGATGCGGACATTGCCCTGGTCAATAAACGACTTGACGAGTCACAAGGTATGTGGTTGCTCCGCGGTCGCCTAGTAAGGGAGCTGACGCCCATTCCTTACAATTTGTATGCTTGATGCAGATGGTGCTGCTGCTGTGGAAGACCTTCGAGCAGAACTTGCTCGGGCCAAGGAGCAAGCCAGAAAAAGCGAGGCGGCTGCCTCGCTGGCAGCGGAAGAGCTAGAAGCCGAGAAGGCTGCTTACTGCCGAAGCAGGGAGGAGATGGCCGAAATGGCCGCGAAATTAAAAGTTGCTACAGACCGCCAGGAGGTTCTTGAAAGAGAATGCCGAGCGGAGCAAGAGGACCTGAAGAAGGTCGACGCTGAAGCCAAGGATGCCCGTAGTGCGATGCGGGCTATGAAGGAGGAACCGCGTCAGGTCAGAGACATTGTGGCTGGAAAGCCCTTTATGCTGCGTAGGAAGTTCACGGATCCGAAGTATGCTCAGCTGGGCCGATTGTGTGGTGCGGAGGATCCTTATCTGGACTTGGCGGCGAGTGCGGCGGACGCAGTCGTGCACTTCCGAAGCCAGGAGGATCACGAAATGGAAGAGCTTTTCTGGTCTCAATTCCATAGTCCGGAGCGTCCACTTCCGTTGAGTGATCGGCTGGTTGAGTGGGCTGAGCTGAATAGATTGTCCGGACTTGCCATGACGGATGTGGTCGCTCATCTATGGCCGGAAAGGCCCAAGCCGAAGAGTTATTTTGGCTTGTTACAGCAATTCCTTGGGGCGGTGCCGCATATTGGGGCGATGAAGTGGTCGGCATGCATAGAAGGTGCACGGATGGCTCTCGCCCGTGTTAAGACATACTGGGCAGAGATGGATGCCACCGCTGTTGCATCCCGGGGTTCGGACAAAAGCCGATTCCCCACCGAGCACTATTTTGAGGAAGTCCTGCAGGGCGCTCGTTTAATAGAGTCGCAGTGCTCGAAAGATGTTATGTTTAAATGACATGTATGATTTCTAAGATCATGTTTATAATGCAATAGCTTTTTATACTTGTGCGTTCAAGTATTGAACTATCTCCTGTGCGGCCGTATATGTATGTATAATCTGAAAGATGGCAGTCTTTGGCTTCATCCCCCACGCACATGGTGCGGGGGTGTTTGCAAAAAAGAAAAACACTTTTTCACACTTAATCCAATGTCTTGGTCCTTTTAAGGAGGTGATAGCGTAGCAAACTAGGCAACCGGACAATAATGCTTTATCACTTTCACTTAGCCATAGGAGCTCGAATGTGGGGCTACTATATAGCCCCTGGCGGCACCGCTCTTCTCCGAACTCGGGGCGCGTATGTGCCTGACCGGGAAGCGGTCCTTCGTCAAAGCGGAGGAATTCTAAACATTTCCAAAGGTTGATCGAGTGGTTGACCAGTCTCTCGCATATCATGACAGTCAGTTTTCGGCTTTCTCTACTGAGGTGCTCGCCCGGCCGAACCGGGGCACAATCGCAGTAGTTCTCCTGGTGCCGCGTTAGCCGATGATGCGGAACATAAGGCAGCAAAACACAGGAGCCGGGCAAACCCAACATTTGACCAAAGATATGATTTGGAGCTGATGCATATAAAGCCTAACTCGAGACGCCGAACACTCCCTGAGGTGTTCGGTCTTTATGATACCGGGCAGAACAATCCCCTAAGCCCCTAGTGTCCAGGTACAGGCGGGAACTTCTGACGTGGCCGATGCCAAAACGCCAGCCTCCTCCTCGGCTATGGTATGAAACCGGGGGATGTGTATCAACAAGAGACAGTAAGAAAGGTTTACGTAGGGTCTTAATCTAAAAAGAATCCTTGCAACGGGTTCCTGCTGCACGTCTGCGCCTGTGTCTCCATTGTGCTGTATCCTGGATGGGTGTAGCACGTGCTTCATCTGTAAAAGAGAAGGACTTAGTTTCCAAGAACTATCGTGCAGAAGTTGTATTAAAATAAAATATATTTTGGAAGATGAAGAAAGTTGAGCTTTATTGGCTCTCATCATTTATACACGCGTCCCCTTATAAAGGGGGTATGCGGCTGGGAAGCCCCTTGTTTAGTTATGCCGGACTCGCTTAACCATGTCCGAGGTCTGAATGACCTGTTTTTAAGGGCTTTGACCTGCAAGGTCGGATTAGTGTGTGGCTTTCGAGGCAGTCTCACGTTCTCCGTGGTCGAGGAACACTCGGAGTTACTTTTAAATGAGATTATGCCGCGTGGACCGGGCATTTTAAGCGTAAGAGACGCGTAATGTGGTATTGCATTAAAGTGGGCGAAAGCTTCGCGCCCCATTAGTGCTTAAGGGCTACTATTAAATGGGGCGATGGAGAGTGAGCTTTTCGCGACGGAGGTTGTCGGATGAACCGAACACAACCTCTAGTGGTACAGAGCCTGTATAATTGGCTTAAAGGCCTGGCGTCACTCCTTTGAAGGAAGTGTTGCTATGGCGAATTTGGTAGGGTCTATCCCCATTCTGCGGATGGTGTCCTGGTATGGCAGGTGCCGCGCTGTGTTTTCGTGTTATCACATGAAGTGAGTTCACTGTTTTGACTTCTAGTGGGAAAGTCTTCTATTTTCCGGAGTGCTGCTTTTGGGGTTCTCACTTTCCCTTGGTGTGTCGAGCCCCTTGCGTTCGGCGTTAAGTCGGCCGGACTGCTTGAAGACCCAACAATCTCTGTGGGTATGGTTTGCAGGCTTCCCGGGGGTACTATGTATTTGACATAGCCTATCCAAAATTTTGTTTAGGTTGGATAGCTCGTCACTGTTGTCCTTGAGGGGCAGTGTTTTGTTATTCTGCCAAGAGCTTTTGAATCCGGCATTGACCGCCGTACTACTTGGGCCATTTTCCTTATTCCGGCGCTGATCTTTTCTGCGTCGTGATTTCCCATTTCCATCCCTGACTTCAGATGTACTCGGGTCGCTGGTGCTGCATCTAGCCAGCCAGCTATCTTCCCTCGCGCAAAAGTGGGTCATGAGGCTTGTTAGTGCGGCCATTGTTCTTGGTTTTTCCTGGCTGAGGTGTCTGGCGAGCCATTCGTCTCGGACGTTGTGTTTAAAGGCTGCTAAGGCTTCAGCATCCGGACAGTCGACTATTTGGTTCTTTTTAGTGAGGAACCTATTCTAGAATTTGCGTGCTGACTCTCCGGGCTATTGAGTTATGTGACTTAAATCGTCTGCGTCCGGAGGGCGAACATAAGTCCCCTGAAAATTTGCTCGAAATGCATCCTCAAGCTCTTCCCAACTTCCAATGGTATTTTCTGGGAGGCTTTTGAGCCAATGCCGAGCTGGCCCTTTGAGCTTGAGGGGTAGGTATTTTATGGCATGGAGATCGTCTCCTCTGGCCATATATATGTGTAGGATATAATTCTCAATCCAGACTCCGGGGTCTGTTGTTCCGTCATATGCCTCTATGTTTACGGGTTTGAATCCCGCTGGAAATTCATGATCCAGTACCTCGTCGGTGAAACATAGTGGGTGTGCGGCGCCCCTGTATTTGGGTGTGCCATTGTCTTCAAATGCTCGGCGGGCTATGTTGCTTCCTGGAGTCTTCTTTTTTGGCCCATAGATGGACCTGGCCGGGTCATCCTTTTTCCGAGGATCTTTATGCTGATCGTGTGCCGGCTTGTGTGCGACGCCCTTTGCTGTTCTTGGCCTGTCATCTGGTCGTCTATTCGGCCAGGCGGCTTCTTTCTTTTTCGACTGCGGGGGCTCTAAGGCCTCCTCGTCAAATTCGGGCAACAGCTTGCGCTTCGGGTAGCTCTTTGTCTGGTGACTAGCGCCATATTTATCTGTGGTGTTGAGTACTTTGCTCCATCTCATTCTGAGTGCGTCCTCCGCTGTTTTGAGCTTCCGCTTTTGCTTCTTCAAACTTCTTGCAGTGGCAACGAGCCTTTTATGAAGGTTTGTATGCTCTGGTGATGTGAGATCGTCTTCGCCAGGGATGGGTTGCTTGTCCGGTTCATCATGTTCGGATGGTTGCTTGGTGGCATGTTCGTCGTCCACTGCTTCGCCCTGCTCTAGGGTCGGGTCCGTATGGGTGCCATTTTTATCGAGGCCGGTCTTCGGGCGGCGCTTGCGTCGTCATTTTGGTTGTTTGTTGGGGGAGTTGTCCTTCACCACGTCCCGTTTTTCCTCGTTGTCGCTTCCTTTTGGTGTATCCACCATGTATACGTCGTGCGTTGGGGTGGCTTTCCGGTGCTCGATGGGTGCTGGTTCTTGGTCGTCTCCGGCATCGTCCTCCATACCGTCAATGTCTTCGGAGTCGTAGTCTAGCATGTCGGTTAGATCGTCGAGAGTGGCTACCAAGTGGGTGGTGGGTGGGCTTTGAATTTCTTCGTTGTCCGCATCCCAACCGTCCTGACCGCAGTCCGGCCTGGGCTCTCCTGATAACGAGAGATACTTTAGCGAACTCAAGATGTCGCTGAAAGGTGGGTGTTGAAAGATGTCCGCAGTGGTGAACTCCATGACCGGCGCCCAATCGGATTCGATTGGAGGGGGCGTGGGAGGTTCAGAGTCCGGCAAGGAGTTCGGCACCTCGGAGTCACGAGCTTTATGAGGGACAAGGTTAGTGTTCGGCTCTATCGCCGTAGAGGTTGCAGCCCCCGAGGCGGTGTCTAACCATCCATCCTCGATCTGCGCAGCCAGCTCTGAATTGAAGGTTGGAGCGAACTCGTGTGCGGCCTCCAGGGTACTGTCTGGCTGCAGAGCTAGATCATGCCCGTCGTGACAGTTCGGCGCGCTTGGCTGTGACTCGAATCCATTGAAGATCAAGTCCCTGCGGATGTCAGCCGTGAAGTTCAAACTTCCAAATCTAACCTGATGGCCAGGGGCGTAGCTTTCGATCTGCTCCAGATGGCCAAGCGAATTGGCCTGTAGTGCAAAGCCGCTGAATACGAAGATCTGTCCGGGGAGAAAGGTCTCACCCTGGACTGCGTCGTTGATGATGATCGAAGAAGCCATCGAGCCTATCGGTGACGACACAGAGGAACTCTCAATGAAAGCACCAATGTCGGTGTCAAAACCGGTGGATCTCGGGTAGGGGGTCCCGAACTGTGCGTCTAGGCAGATGGTAACAGTGGACAAGGGACACGATGTTTTACCCAGGTTCGGGCCCTCTTGATGGAGGTAAAACCCTACGTCCTGCTTGATTAATATTGATGATGTGTGTTACAAGAGTGGATCTACCACGAGATCAAGGAGGCTAAACCCTAGAAGCTAGCCTATGGTATGATTGTTGTTCGTCCTATGGACTAAAGCCATCCGGTTTATATAGACACCGGAGAGGGCTAGGGTTACATAGAGTCGGTTACAATGGTAGGAGATCTACATATCCATATCGCCAAGCTTGCCTTCCACGCCAAGGAAAGTCCCATCCGGACACGGGGCGAAGTCTTCAATCTTGTATCTTCATAGTCTTGGAGTCCGGCCGATCATGATAGTTTGGCTATCCGGACACCCCTAGTCCGGAACTCCCTCACCCATTCCTGTGAAAAGGCTAGCCCATTTGACTTGGTCAAAAGGTGGCGGCCTGGCCCATGGAAAGCCTGTTAACGACCTGTTCGCATATAGCCCATTTACAACCCGATAATCGAGGGCCCGTTACGACCTATCCGAATTAGGCCCAGTAGCGTCATCTGGGCCATCCAATATGATTCCAGCCCATTTTAACTTCTTGCCCATGTATGGCCCATGACATCTTTCGGCCCATATGAGGCCCTTTGTAACTCTTGGCCCATTAACGACCCATGGTGAAATTGGCGCATAATGAACAGTGTATCACTTTATATCCATTAACGGCCCGTGGTGAAGCTGGCCCGTAATGAACAGTGTATCACTTTATACCCATTAATGCCCCATTATTCCGTTGGGCCGTTTCCATCCCATGTTATCTTTTGGACTTCTCAGGGCCCATTTATTCTTGGGCTCATTTCCAACATTCGTTTACTTACGGCCCGTTACTGTCATTTTCTGCTTGTGGGCCAAATTCAGCCCGAGGTTATAGTCAACCCGTTTGTGGCCTGTTAATACGTTGGGGCCATTTTTATAGCGTCATCAAATATGGCCGATTAACAACGGCCCGTTATGGTCGGCCCATGAACATAAGATTCCAACTCTAGCCCGTTTACGGTCATAATGCGGTCTGTTATTGGCCCATGTTTGGCCAACCAATCATACGGCCCGTAGAAGGCCCATTGATGATATAGCCCGTAGAAGGCCCATTGTTTTTTTGAGGAACTAGGACAGTGGGAGAGGCTCCCACTGTCATATATATTAAATAGTAGAACACATTTACAGGAGTAGTTACATCATGTACAGATCTCACCCCATCTCCCTTTATAGTGGGGGTAGAAAATGTCTAAAGAGTACAATTAATCAGAGGGTAGGGAATCTAAAAGAAAGAAGATAAACTCTTTCTTGTTGTCTTTAACCCTATATTGAAGAAGACTAAAATCCTCTCTGAATCTGGCCAGTCAGAGTGGTAGCAGGGGTTTATATCTTTGAAAAGTTTGTTGTTCCTTTCTTTCCAAATGCTCCAGGATGCTTGAAGTATGATTTCCATGAACAAAGGGCTGCCCCAAATAAGTTTAGCTTGTTCTAGCCAGGATAGCCGAGTGGCATGATCTCCAGGGTCTAACCCAAAGGTTGATTAACAATTTCTGCTAAAGGGGCATGTGAGAATCATGTGATCAATGTCTTCTTCTTTTTGGCCACACAATAAGCAGTTCAGGTTTATACCAATGTTATAGTGCCTTCTCTTTAGCATGTTTCTAGTGTTCAGTCTGTCAGACAACATGAGCCAACCAAAGTCCTGGAGTTTAGCAGTGACCTTTGATTTCCATAGCCAGTGGTAAGTTTTATGGGCCTTCATATCCCTAAAGTAGAATTTGTAATATTTGCTGGCAGAAAAATCTCTTCCTTTCCAAGGGTAAGACCAGACGTCTTTTGCATTTTGGTTGCTGTCCAAAGTAATGTGTGCCACCAAACTTTTCATATCTTGCACTTCCTGTAGGGCTTGTGTAGAGAGTGGTAGAAAGAATGCCTGTTCCAATGAGTTTATGGTCAAGAAGTTTTTGACTGAGCAATCTTCATTTCTCACAAAAGAAAATGCTCTAGGACATGTATCAGAAAGAACTTCTTCCAACCATAGGTCTTTCCACATTAGTACATTGTCTCCACAATTCAAGAAAACTTTTGAGATTCCTCCAAAAATGGGAGTTAACTTGAGAATGTCCCTCCACCAGAATGATCCACATGGTTCTGAGGCGTGTGGGATTTTGTTGGTATAGTATGTGGACCATAGTAATTCCACCCAAGGTAAATCAAGACGGTTGTAAAACTTGTGTAAGTATTTTTAGGAGAAGATCATCACTTTGTATTTTAAGGTTTACGATTCCAAGCCCACCACTCTGCTTTGGCCTGCAAACTCTGTCCCAAGCAGCCAGAGAGTTGCATTTTTTTACCTTGTTCTATCTTCTTTGTCCATAGGCATTTCCTTCTTAGTTTGTCCAAAAGCTCAAGGGTTTTTGGTGGAAATATCAGCGTGCAGGGTGCAACAATAGTAAGTGATGTGATGACTATGTTGAGTAAGGAAAGTTTGGAGCCGTAGGACATCAAAGATAATGTAGATGCGAGCCTTCTTTCCATATTGCAGACAATAGGCATTAGATCTTGGACCGATGGTTTAGCTGTACCAAGAGGCAGTCCAAGGTATGTGAATGGCATCTTTCCAATTGTACAGCCAAAGATTTGTGAAATATCTTTACTTAGGGCTTCATCATAGTTTATAGGAATCAATGTTGATTTATGAAACTGGATTTTGAGGCCAATTGAAGTGGCATAGTCAGTGAGAATGTTCTTCATTGTCTGTGCTTGTTCATGGCATGCAGGCATGATGATAATAGTGTCATCACCGTATTGAATGACAGGGTAATCAATTTGATTTTGTCTAGGGAAAGGTAATTGTAGTAATCCATGTCTGAATGCATCATTAATGGCCGCTTGTAGGAGATCAGCCGCAAGAACAAAAATGAGAGGAGAGAGTGGATCACCCTGTCGAACCCCACTTTTGCAAATAAATTGTCTGCCCGGAACTCCATTCAGTAGAACAGAAGATTTGCCAGAAGAAAACAATGACTTGATCCATAGAAGCCATTTATCATTGAATCCCATGTGCTTCATTATTTCCAGCATTGCATCATGCTCAATGGTGTCAAAAGCTTTAGCAAAATCTAACTTAAGGAGCACAATCTTATTTTTGGAAGTTTGGCATTGGTGTATGTACTCAAATGCCCAAGCAAGGCAGTCTTGGATTGCTCTACCTTTAATGAAACCATATTGATTCCTATGTATAATTTTTAGAATGAGCTTTTGCACACGATTAGCTAGCAACTTTGTAATCACTTTGACACAACAATTAAGGAGTGTAATAGGTCTAAAATCATTTACTGTAGCCGGGGAGGAGATTTTTGGGATCAAGGTGATGTATCTTCATTGATGATTTCAAGGTTTAAGGTCCCAGCATGAAATTGATCACATAGTTTGTAGAAGTCTTCCTTAATGATGTGCCAGCAGGTCTTAAGAAATATTCATGTGAAGCCATCTGGACCTGGTACTCTGTCTACAGGCATTTCTTTAATGACATTATCAATTTCCTCTCGGGAGAAAGGATTTGTTAATTGGTCTAGGTCATTCCTTTTCTTTATAATGTTTGCAAGGTTAAACTTCATAGGCCCATTGTTTAATGACCCGTATAAGGCCCATTGTTTCTACGACCCGTAGAAGGCCCATTGTTTCTATGGCCCGTAGGAGGGCCATGGTAACTACAGTAAATATGTAGCCCATGGTTATTGTGGACTAGTTTTAAAAAATAGGTTATTGTGGACACTAGCAACCACGGAAAAAGAACTCACTGACTACAAGCAAACAAATAAACAAGACAATAAGGAAATAAATAAGCAAGCAACTTACGCTAGGCTATCACAGCTATTACACATATTACATCCACTGGGCATTAAAGTTTGCCACCAGTGCAAAATAGGGAACAAAGCAGCATATAAACGCCGCAGCAAAACAAGTCCAGAACTGAAACCACTTCAGAAGAGCTCAAGAAACAATATCTTGGGTACCCATAATGGTGGCAAGATGCTTAGCAAGCTTATTAACTTTCTCTTGTTTGGCGCTTAAATCCTCTAGCACTTGCTGTTGCACCAGAAAGTATGCATCTGAATTCTGCAGGGACTTCCTTAGTCCTTCGGCTTCCTGTCGCATAAAATCTGATCGATGTCTTTCAACTTGAAGTTGAGACTCAAGAAGCCAAACTGATTAAGGCAACGAGTTCGAAGAGCTAGTGCCAGCAGTAGTAGCCAGTAACTCGAACACTACATCAAAACAGGACTTTGGGGTTGTCTCAGTGTCTTCAATATAGTTTTTATCAGCTTTCTTGGAGACCAACAGGGATGTCTCACTATCTTGAACCTTATCTGCATTACTTCCTTTACCATTGCATAATGGGGGTACTCTTCTCCAATATTTTATCCGCGTTCTAAAAGAGAAACAAACAAACACATCACAGGTTAACAATGTAGTATATGAAACTCATATTGGTAAACCAGTTCAATAGTAAGGTGGACAGGATAACATCATGAAACAAACATATATCTATGTAGTATGGTCACTGTATGGTCTATATCATTCTAGTTTATGTTGCCAAATCAAGATAGATACAGTTCGAATCATATCTATTTAAGAAAAAGCAACATAGACAGAATATAAGTGTGGGAAACTACACATCAATAACAACACTTGTAATGTGCATGGCATGAGAACATAACTGTTTATTCAATTGAAACTGAAATCAACATAGAGCAAGTTACAACAGCAAACACGTTAAAGAAACAGGTTTAAAACATACCTGTTGCACCATTGGAGTTTCAATTGCATCCTTCAAATTTGAAATTAGTTGGTATGAGTAAATACAGTGATGCAAGAGCAAAGTAGTATGAACCATAGGTACGGAACCTTACCTGAGAACAATTCTTCTTCTGCTTTAAGCATTGACTTGGGGTTCGGAGTGGTGGTCCTCGTGCTTTGGGCACTACTTGCCTTACTAACTGCTCGTGTATGGGTGCTCTGTGGTGGAGACGGTGCTGTGTCAACGGGAACTAGGTTACTATCTGCTGGGGTTGGGGTTAGAAGTGGTGTAGCTGGTGTCAGTGTCAAAACCGACGGATCTCCGGTAGGGGGTCCCGAACTGTGCATCTAAGGCTAATGGTAACAGGAGGCAGGGGACACGATGTTTTACCCAGGTTCGGGCCCTCTAGATGGAGGTAATACCCTACTTCCTGCTTGATTGATCTTGATGATATGAGTATTACAAGAGTTGATCTACCACGAGATCGTAGAGGCTAAACCCTAGAAGCTAGCCTATGGTATGATTGTTGTTGTCCTACGGACTAAACCCTCCGGTTTATATAGACACCGGATGGGGCTAGGGTTACATAGAGTTGGTTACAGAGAAGGAGATCAAACATCCCAATTGCCAAGCTTGCCTTCCATGCAAAGGAGAGTCCATCCGGACACGGGACGAAGTCTTCAATCTTGTATCTTCATAGTCCAACAGTTTGACCAAAGTACATAGTCCGGCTGTCCGGATACCCCCTTATCCAGGACTCCCTCAGTAGCCCCTGAACAAGGGTTCAATGACGATGAGTCCGGCGTGCAGATTGTCTTCGGCATTGCAAGGCGGATTCCATCTCCTAATACTTCAAGATAACTTCCGAACACAAGGATCGTGTCTGGCTCTGCAAGACAAATTTCACATATCATCGTAGAGAGAACAATAATCCACAAATCTGATCTGTTGAAAACTCTTCGTAGCGTGACATCATGCCACAGCCCAGCCATTATTCGAACCCTTTTTTACAACCAGCGACCGCACACATTGCGAGGCAGTTTCCTTGGCACGTCTTGTCAAAGCAGAGATCATGTCCCTATTATCGCAGGATCCTCATCAATACGGGTATGGGTAATCCCACCACGCCTGTTGGCATGACTCCGTGTTTTTAGGCAAGTCCCGAATGGTTACGCTGGGGACGCTTGATATCCGCCCCCTTTATAGAGGGGTCAAGGCCTATCCCCTTCTTACAATGCTTGTATCTTTCTGCCTTTTGAGTTCCAACACCCGAAGCTCAAGCTCAGGCACTTCGTATCTTCAATCATGTCCGGATCCAACCTTCAAGGTCGGTGGATGGCCTCCTCTGTCATAGAGGAGGACATTGCAAAGCTCAGGGAGGCCAGATATTTGACCGCCGACGTTAAGCACAGGCTTCCCGCCCCTGGGTAGATCATCCCCACTCCCGAACCCAACGAGAGTGTCATATTTGTTTCTCACTTCCTCCGAGGCTTAGGCCTTACTCTTGATCCCTTCATGAGAGGGCTCATGTTCTATTACGGGCTAGATTTTCATGATCTAGCTCCAGATTCCATCCTCCACATCTCATCGTTTATCGTCGTGTGTGAAGCCTTCCTCCACATCACCCCACACTTCGGCCTGTGGCTCAAGACCTTCAATGTGAAGCCGAAGGTGATTGAGGGGCGGTATGCGGAATGTGGAGGCGCCGCAATAAGCAGAAATGCCAATGTTCCATGGACAGAAGGTTCCTTCCCGGAGGTGTCTATTCTGTGGCAACGAAGGTGGTTTTACGTCACAACTCCCCGAGGCACAACGTGGGTGGCTTCCCTTGCCTTCTGTCCAGGCCCTCCGCCTCAACTGGCGTCGTGGGCCAATGTGGGACTAGACTGGGGCTTGCTAATGACGTACCGACATTGCAGAGCCGTATTCGGGAGCTTCTTGAGAGGGATATCGACTTTGTCAAAATCATTCAGGTAATGCTAGTTCGGCGGATCCTGCCGTGCAAACGTCGGCCTCTCAGGCTGTGGCAATTCAATCCGGAAGGTCCGCGAACCATTCAGCACTTCTTCGGCATGACGCTCGAAGGGATGTATAAGTTATTCCTCAGACCACAAGTGAGGTGCCCGGACACCACCGAGGATGTGGGCCTGAGCTGCAACTGCCCAGATACCGAAGTAAGTAACCCTGTAACCGAACACTTCGCTTATGTTTAATACAACATTATTCTGAAAACTTGTCTGCGGACAGGATTGGCTCAGCAAGGCGGAGAGGATCAGGTGTCTGGCCCCACTTGATCAGGTGTCCGGCCCCACTTGATCAAGGTTGTACCGCACGCGCTAGGTGTGCTTCGTATAGGTAGTAGCCCCTGAGACTCTGGTTGCCAGCCCTAGGTGGCAAATGGAGGATCACACTCTCAGGTAATGATCATACTGCATTCAAGCGCAGGTTGCTAAGGGTCCGGCGGTAGACCGGACCTCTAGATTCGCCAAACTGAGGCGACAAATTGATGTGGTGGATGCCGACATCACGCTTGTAAACAAGAGGCTTGATGAGTCACAGGGTATGCGCTCGTTTTTTCCTCATTTGTTTAGGAAATTTTAAGAGGATTATAATATTGGCATGATGTGACTGTAGACAGAGCTGCTGCCATGGAGGCCCTGAGGACGGAGCTTGCACTAGCCAAGGAACAAGTCTGGGCTAGTAATGCGGCTGCCCTGAAGCCGGTCAAAGACTTGAGAGCCGAACAGGCTGCTCATCGCTGAAGCGAAGAAAAGATAGCCGAGATGGCTGTGGAGCTGAGGGACGCCGCCGACCGGTATGAGCTTCTCGAGAAGGAGAATCGGGCAAAGGCGGCTGACCTGAAGAAGGCCCAGGATGCGGCTAAGGAGACACGCTCTGAAATTAGAGACGCACGGGAGGAACTTCGACAAGCCGGAGAAATTGCGGCTGGAAGCCCATATTTGTTGCGGATGAAGTTCTTAGATCCAAAGTATGCTCCTTTGGATAGGCTTTGGAGCGCTCAAATGAGTATGCAGACTTGGCGAAAAGTACGGCTGATGCGACCAAGTTATTCAAGGATCATAAAGATAATGAAATAGAAATGTTGTTCTGGTCACAATTTAGTGCTCCAATGCGCTCATTGCCATTGAGTGAGAGGATGGCCACTATAGCCGAGCTCCATAGGCTGTCTGGTCTTGCAATGAGGTCTGTAATGGACCATCTATGGCCGAAGGGACCACGGTCGGACAGTTACTTTGGTTTAGTGCAACAATTATTTGGCGCCGGATCGCGAATCGATGCCATGAAAAGGTCGGTGTGCATAGAGGGTGCGTGGATGGCCCTTGCCTGTGTTAAGACATATTGGGCAGATATGGGGGCCACCAGCATTGCAACCCAGAGTCTGGCAGGAAGCCAGGACCCAACAGAGCACTATTTTGAGCAGGTCATAGAAGGTACCCGTATAATAGAGGCTCAGTGCTCGAAGAATGTCATGTTCGAGTGACAAGTTGATTAATTGTAAACAATTATGTGTTAAATATAGAGGCTGTGTTTATATTTTTGCCTGAAAGTGTTATAATGCCTCCTGTGCGGCCGTTTATGTATGTATATAACTTGAAAGTTAGCAGTCGTTGGCTTTAGCCCCCATGCATATAATGCGGGGGTGTTCGAGAAAATATGCGTAATCACACTTGATCCAACGTCTTGGTCAATTAAGGAGGTGATCGCACGTCGAACCAGGCAACCGGACTATATATCTGTAACACTTTCACTTAGACATAGGAGTTTAATGGTGGGGCTACTATGTAGCCCCTAGTACTTCGCGTGCATCCCGATAGGGGCGCGCATGTACGTGACCGGGAAATGGTCCTTCGTTAATGCAGAGGAATCCTATAGATTCCACTGAGTCCTCGAGTGGTTGACCAGTCTCTCGCTGTATCATGACAGTCAGTTTTCAGCTTTCTCTACTGAGGTGCTCATCCGGGATAACCAGGGCACAATCGCAGTAGTTCTCCTTTGGCCGCCTTAGCCGATAGAACAAAACGTAAGGCATCAAACCTAGGAGCCAGGCAATCCCAACATTTGACCAAAGACATTATTCGGAGCTTATGCATATAAGGCCAAACTCGCGATGCCAAACACTCCCGAAGGTATTCGGACTTTATAACATATACTGGGCTGAGCAACACCCTTGATTATGAACCCTGTATTTCCAGGTACGCGCATTGATCTGTCGTGGCGGAATGCCTATAACGTCAGTATCCGCTGTGGGTGTATTCAATACCCACGGGATGTCAAGCAATAAAAGACAGTAAAGAAGGTTTACACAGGGGCTTAATCTAAAGAGAAACCTTTGAGCGGGGCCCTGCTGCACGTCTGCGCCTTTGTCTCCATTGTGCTGTATCCTGGAAGGGTGTCGCACGAATAGTGTCTGTAAAAACGAAAAATCAGGTAAAAGAGTAAGCGTGCGGGAAGTTTGTTATTCTCAATGGATGTTAGAAATATGAGATATTGGCCTGTTAGTAAGGCAAGCCGAATTGTGGGCTTTATTACATGTTTGCAGCCCCTGGCACCACTTATGGGGATATATGTATGGCACCCAGCTCAGGTTTATCTGGGCTGTTGCTAACGGTGGTGCTTTGGACTCGTCTAACCGAGTCCATGGTCTTAACGACCGATCATGCGTTCTGATGGGAGAGGCCGCTTAGTGTCCGGCTGCGAGAGCCATCGCATACTGCTCTGTGTTTCTGCTAACAGTTATGACACCACGTGGACCGGGCATCTTAAGTTTAAGACAGGCGTAGTTCGGTACTGCATTAAAGCAAGCGAAGGCCGTTCTTCCGAGTAATGCATGATAACCGTTGCTGAAGGGCGTGATGTCGAAGAGTAGTTCCTCGCTTCTGAAGTTGTCGGGAGAACCGAATGTCACCTCTAATACGAGGGAGCCCCAGCAGCGGGCCTCAATGCCTGGTATCACTCCTTTAAAGGTGGTGTTACTTTGGCTGATTCTGAATGGGTCTATCCCCATCTTATGGACGGTGTCATGATATATCAGATTAAGACTACTGCCGCCGTCCATTAGGACTCGAGTGAGATGCTATTCGTCAATTATTGGGTCGAGCACCGAGGTAGCCGATCGTCCATGCCGGATACTGGCCGGGTGGTCCCTGTGATGACAGGTGATCGGGCAGGCCGACCAGGTGTTGAATTTGGCGGCAATGGACTCTATGTGAGTTGCGTGGACCATGTTACTGTTTTGACTTCTGGTGGGAATTTTTTCTGTCCCCCAGTGTTCGGCTCGCGAGGCTCATCCTCGTCTTCACTTGGCGTTTCCCTTCCCTTGTGTTCGGCGTTTAACTTGCCGGCTTGCTTGAAGACCCAACATTCTCTGTGAGTATGATTTGCAGGTTTTTCGGGGGTGCCATGGATTTGGCACAATCTGTCCAGGACTTTATTCAGGCCGGACGGTCCTTCTTTAATGCCCTTAAATGGTTTATTTCTTTGACCGGGTTGAGAGCCCCTAAATCCGGTGTTAACCGCCGTGTTATCCGGACTTTCTTCATTGTTCCGACGCTTGTTCTTATTGCGCCGTGGCTTCCCGTTGCAATCTCAAAATTTTGGATGTGCCTGGGTCACTGGTGCCTCTACGGGTCAACCAGCTGTCTTCGCCCGCACAAAAGCGAGTCATAAGGCTTGTTAAGGCCGCCATCGTCCTTGGCTTGTCTTGGCCGAGGTGTCTGGCCAGCCACTCGTCCCAGATACTATGCTTAAAGGCCACTAGGGCTTTGGCATCCGCAACGTCGACAATTTGATTCTTCTTAGTGAGAAATCTATTCCAGAGCTTGCGGGCTGACTCTCCGGGTTGTTGTATTATGTGACTTAAATCGTTTGCGTCCGGAGGTCAGACATAGGTCCCTTGAAAATTGGCCCTGAAAGCGTCCTCAAGTTCCTCCCAGCTTCTGATTGAATTTTCAGGGAGGCTTTTCAACCAGTGCCGAGCTGGCCCTTTCAACTTGAGGGGAAGGTATTTGATGGCGTAGAGGTCATCCCCACGAGCCATGTGGATGTGGAGGATAAAATCTTCAATCCAAACACCAGGGTCTGTCATTCCATCATATGACTCTATGTTCACGGGTTTGAATCCCTGTGGAAATTCGTGATCCAGCACCTCATCGGTGAAGCACAGAGGGTGCACAGCCCCTCTGTATCTGGACATGTCGCGGCATGTTGTCGGCTGTTGTTGTGTCCGATGTTGATTCCGAACTGGTATTCGATCAGTGTGATTGTTTTGGTGACCATAATCCCGCATCGGGGCATGTCCTCTGGATCCATAGATGGACCTGGCCGCACCGGCCTTTTTGTCCACGAGCTCACGTAAATCGTGTGCGGCATCAGTGGCTGCTCTTTCGTGGCCATGCAGTGGTTGGTCTAGTCGAATGGCCGTATTGTTCTCTGGCGGAATGGGCTCTGCGGCCTCATCATCAAATTCGGGCAACAACTTGCATTTTGGGTAGCTCTTTGTGTGGCAATCATCGCCACATTTTCCTTCAGTGTCTAGCACCTTATTCCATCTGCGGTTGAGCGTATCCTGCGCGGCTTTAAGCCTTTGCTTTTGCTTCTTTAGGCTCCTCGCCGTGGGCATAAGCCTTCTGCGGAGGTTATCTTGTTCCAAACGTTTTTCCGAAATGATGAATGCATCGTCAACCGGGCTATCCTCCTCTCCGGAGGTAGTTTGATGAGTTCGGCCTTCGGAATCACTATGATCGGGCGTCTGTTCAGCGTGGCCTGGCTCTTCTTGTTCCATCACTGGGTTCATATTGTTGCCATTGGAGTCAATCGGAGTGTCATCTTTCCTCGCGCTGTTATCGCTATCTTTACTGTGACCGGACTTAGAGCGGCGCCTGCGCCGCCATTTTGGCTTTTGTCTGGGGGGTTTATCCTCCGTTGTGTCCTTTTTGTCACCATTGCACTCCTTGGGCGTGTCCACCATGTAGATGTCATATGATGAAGTGGCTGTCTAGCGCCCCGTGGGCGGTGGTTCTAGATCGTCCCCTGCATCGGCGTCCATACCGTCAATGTCGTCGGAGTCGAAATCAAGCATGTCTGTTAGGTCATCGACAGTGGCTATGAAGTGGGTGGTGGGTGGGAGGCGATTTTCTTTGTCGTCCGTATCCCACTCGGGCTGGACATAGTTCGGCCAGGAATCTCCTGATAGAGAGAGAGAAACCTTAATGAATTTAGCACATCGCCAAAGGGGGAGTGCTGAAAGATATCCGCGACGGTGAACTCCATTACTGGAGCCCAATCGAACTCGATGGGCCTAGACGCGAGCGGTTCGAAATCCAAATCCGGACACAGGTCCGAGGGTCCAGTGGTGCAGATTCCCTTAACGGCAGAGTCTGTGTTCGGCTCTACCTCCGAAGAGTATGCGGCTTCCGTGGCGGGGTCCATCCACCCGTCTTCGGACGGCGCGATCTGCCCTGGATTTAGGTCCGGAGCAGCTGCATGGGCGATATCCCGAATACTGTCCGACTGCAGATTAAAGTCGTGCTCGTCATGACTGTTTGGTGCTCCTGATATGGTCCCGAATCCGTCGAAGATCAAGTCTCTGCGGACATCGGCCGTGTAATTCAAGTTGCCGAACCTGACCTGATGGCCAGGGGCGTAGCTGTCGATCTACTCTAGATGGCCAAGCGAGTTGGCCCGCAGTGCGAAGCCGCCGAACATGAAGATCTATCCGGGGAGAAAAGTCTCGCCCTGGACTGCGTTGTTGAAGGTTGAGGAAGCCATCGAACCTTACAACGATGACACAGAGGAACTCTCAATGAAAGCACCAATGTCGGTGTCAAAACCGGCGGATCTCGGGTAGGGGGTCCCGAACTGTGCGTCTAGGTGGATGGTAACAGGAGACAAGGGACACGATGTTTTTACCCAGGTTCGGGCCCTCTCGGTGGAGGTAAAACCCTACTCCTGCTTGATTAATATTGATGGTGTGGGTATTACAAGAGTTGATCTACCACGAGATCGTAGAGGCTAAACCCTAGAAGCTAGCCTATGGTATGATTGTTGTTGTCCTACGGACTAAATCCCCCGGTTTATATAGACACCGGAGGGGGCTAGGGTTACACAGAGTCGGTTACAGAGAAGGAGATCTAACATCCGAATTGCCAGGCTTTCCTTCCACGCAAAGGAGATTCCCATCCGGACACGGGACAAAGTCTTCAATCTTGCATCTTCATAGTCCAACTGTCTAGCCAAAGTACATAGTCCGGCTGTCCAGATACCCCCTTATCTAGGACTCCCTCAGCTGGTTCTCTGTCCAACTGGGTAGGGGTACAATTTGCGTGAGTCTGGGTTATGTTTGGTGGGTCTGGTTCTTGGGCAAGTACAACCGTGGTTTTATCTGCATCGACAAGTAGCACGATCTTTTCTGAAGACCGTGTTTTTACTTCCACAGATACTGTCATCACCCCCTCTAATTGAAATGGCTGATAAACAAGAAAAGTAATTGAATATACAAACATTGTAAGATACCCCCTTATCCATAGTAGGGAAGAAAATAGGGCATGAAATAATTCACATTTATGTTGTCTAACCAAACAGAATAGCAGGACATAATTTCACATATATGATGGCTAATTAAATAGGATAGCATGACACAATTTCACATGTATGATAGCTAACTAAACAGGATAGAATGACATACTTCAAATTTGATAACTATGTAAACAAGATGACATGATATAACTATACGATGTGTCTATTAAAGTGGTTGGCATGCCATAAATCACAAACATGCCATCGATGGAAACATGATGGCATGATATAATTCAGGATAGAATGACATAATTTAAAATATGATGACTATGTAAACATGATGAGATGATATAACTATATAATGTCTTTTAGAAAATGGGTTGGCATGCCATAATTCAGATACATGTTGTCTATGTAAACATCATGTCATGATATAATTCAAATATATGATTTATATACTAAGGAAGTGAGCAGAGGGCAATCGCATATATGATGTGTCAACTAAGGAGATGGCATTCAATATTGTGTATATGATGTAAAAACTAAGCATTGCAATACAACATATGCATGATATGAGTAATATAACACTGCCAAGTTTGAGCATACACCTCAGGGGGATAATAGGACTGGTCATCTGCCTCTAAATCCTCCTCTGAAGAGCTATCTATAACCAACAAGATATCTGCTTCAGCAGGTAGCATTGTCTGCTCTGAAGACCTTGTTTTCACTCCAGATTTCTCCATCACCATTCAATATAAATATGTATCCGCTTTGTGACTTAGAGTCATCCGGATTAGTGTCAAAGCTAGCATCGACGTAACCATTTACGATGAACTCTTTGTCACCTCCATAAACGAGAAACATATCCTTAGTCCTTTTCAGGTACTTCAGGATGTTCTTGACCATTTTCCAGTGATCCACTCTTGGATTACTCTGGTACCTCGCTGCTAAACTTATAGCAAGGCACACATCAGGTCTAGTACACATCATAGCATACATGATAGAACCTATGGCTGAGGCATAGGGAATGACTTTCATTTTCTCTCTATCTTCTGCAGTGGTCGGGTATTGAGTCTGACTCAACTTCACACCTTGTAACACAGGCAAGAACCCTTTCTTTGACTCATCCATTTCAAACTTCTTCAAAACTATGTCAAGGTATGTGCTTTGTGAAAGTCCTATTAAGCGTCTTGATCTATCTTTATAGATCTTGATGCCCAATATATAAGCAGCTTCACCGAAGTGTTTTATTAAAAAACTTTTATTCAAGTATCCTTTTATGCTATCTGTAGGATCGAAAGTATGTCTAGAGGGGGGGGGGTGATTAGACTACTTGACCAAAAAAAATCTAGCCTTTTCCCAATTTTAGTTCTTGGCAGATTTTAGCAACTTAGAACAAGTCAAGCAATCAACCTACACATGCAATTCTAAGAGTATAGCAGCGGAATGTAAAACAATTGCATATGAAGGTAAAGGGAGGAGTTTGAGGAAGCAAACGCAATGTTGACACGGAGATTTTTTATCCGTGGTTCCGATAGGTGGTGCTATCGTACATCCACATTAATGGAGACTTCAACCCACGAAGGGTAACGGTTGCGTGAGTCCATAGAGGGCTCCACCCACGAAGGGTAACGGTTGCGTGAGTCCACAGAGGGCTCCACCCACGAAGGGTCCACGAAGAAGAAACCTTGTCTATCCCACCATGGCCGTCGACCACGAAGGACTTGCCTCACTCGAGTAGATCTTCACGAAGTAGGCGATCTCCTTGCCCTTACAAACTCCTTGGTTCAACTCCACAATCTTGTCGGAGGCTCCCAAGTGACACCTGAGGGAGTCCTGGATAAGGGGGTATCCGGATAACCGGACTATGTACTTTGGCCAGACTGTTGGACTATGAAGATACAAGATTGAAGACTTCGTCCCGTGTCCGGATGGGACTCTCCTTTGCATGGAAGGCAAGCTTGGCAATTCAGATGTTAGATCTCCTTCTCTGTAACCGACCCTGTGTAACCCTAGCCCCCTCCGATGTCTATATAAACCGGAGGGGTTTAGTCCGTAGGACAACAACAATCAGACCATAGGCTAGCTTCTAGGGTTTAGCCTCTACGATCTCGTGGTAGATCAACTCTTGTAATACTCATATCATCAAGATCAATCAAGCAGGAAGTAGGGTATCACCTCCATCGAGAGGGCCCGAACCTGGGTAAAACATCGTGTCCCCTGCCTCCTGTTACCATCAGCCTTAGACGCACAGTTCGGGACCCCTACCCGAGATCCGCCGGTTTTGACACCGACATTGGTGCTTTCATTGAGAGTTCCTGTCGGTGTCAAAACCGGCGGATCTCGGGTAGGTGGTCCCGAACTGTGCGTCTAGGCGGATGGTAACAGGGGACGAGGGACACGATGTTTTATCCAGGTTTGGGCCCTCTTGATGGAGGTAAAACCCTACGTCCTGCTTGATTGATATTGATGATGTGTGTTACAAGAGTGGATCTACCACGAGATCAAGGAGGCTAAACCCTAGAAGCTAGCCTATGGTATGATTGTTGTTTGTCCTATGGACTAAAGCCATCCGGTTTATATAGACACCGGAGAGGGCTAGGGTTACACAAAGTCGGTTACAATGGTAGGAGATCTACATATCCGTATCGCCAAGCTTGCCTTCCACGCCAAGGAAAGTCCCATCCGGACACGGGACGAAGTCTTCAATCTTGTATCTTCATAGTCTTGGAGTCCGGCCGATCATGATAGTTCGGCTATCCGGACACCCCCTAGTCCGGAACTCCCTCAGTAGCCCCTGAACCAGGCTTCAATGACGACGAGTCCGGCACGCATGTTGTCTTCGGCATTGCAAGGCGGGTTCTTCCTCCGAATAATTTATAGAAGATCGTGAACACCAGTATAGTGTCCGGCTCTACAAAAATAAATTCCACGTACCTCCATAGAGAGAATAATATTACACAAGTTCAATCTGCTGACGTATTTTGTGATGTGACGTCACGCCACTACCAAGCCTTTACTCGAATCGTTTTTATTGTTCTGCCTCAGCGCGTTTAGTGAAGCGGTTTCCTTGGCACGTCTTGTCGAAGCAGAGATCGTGCTCCCCTTATTCCGGGATTCCCATCAATACGGACGTGGGTAACCCAACGGCGCCATTGATTGTGACGCTTGGGGGATAAGCGAGTTTTACCAGGCCGGTGGGGACGCATGTTTGTGTCCGCCCATATAAGGGGATAAAGATCCAACCCTTTTACCTGCGCCTTCTTCCTCCTTTGCTTATCCAACTCCGCAAACTCGAGCTCCAGCACCCAAGTCCGCACTTCTCACCTCAACCTTCTCCAACTATGTCCGGAGCGGGAGGCAAGTGGATGGCCTCCTCCGTCACGGAGGAGCAGATCCGGAAGCTGCACAACGCCGGATACTTGTCCAGCGACATCACGCACTGGCTCCCCGACGAGGGAGAGCTCATTCCCACCCCCAGGCCCCATGAGAGGGTAGTATTTCTTCCCCATTTCCTCCGTGGACTGGGCTTCCCACTTCATCCCTTTGTCCGGGGACTCATGTTCTACTACGGCCTAGATTTCCATGATCTGGCCCCAAATTTCATCCTCAACATCTCGGCGTTCATCGTCGTGTGCGAGGCCTTCCTCTGCATCCAGCCCCACTTTGGATTGTGGCTCAAGACCTTCAGTGTCAAGACGAAGGTTGTGAAGGGCAGCCAAGCGGAGTGCGGAGGCGCCATGGTGGGCAGGATGTCCCACGTTACGTGGCTAGAGGGCACTTTCGTGGAAACCATTAAGGGGTGGCAATCGGGGTGGTTCTACATCATCGAGCCGCGTGACCCTGATTGGGCAGCGGCCCCCGAATTCAGATCTAGCATCCCTACACGGCTCACCTCCTGGAAAGAGAGTGGCCAGATTTGGGGCGATTCAGAGGAGCTGACCGGACTCCAAGCCTGTATCCAAAAGCTGGTGGACAAGAAGCTCAAGCTTGTCAACATAGTCCAGGTCATGCTCATCCACCGGATTCTCCCGTGCCAACAACGAGGTTTCAACATGTGGGAGTTTGATCCGGCGCATCACCAGACCTTGAGCGGGCTCTTCGATACTACATACGAAGATGTCTGGAAGGTGCTGTTCAAGGGCGCCGATGCTCCCGCATCCGCTACCGAAGATCGCGGATTCCGCTCGCAGCGTCCAGCTGACGAGGTAAGTGATTTTGCCACTTGCTTTCCATAGTTTGACTCTATGCGGGATCTAAACTCCCCTTTTCCTTTGACAGGACTGGCTGGCGAAGGCCGAACGGACTATCTGTCCGGCCCCATTGCCAGAGGACCCAGCGGACGCCCGCCTAACGGGGCTGCTGGCTCCGGCACCCCACGTGGTGCCGGAGAAGAAGGCCAAGAAGAAGGCCATGGGCACTCGAAAGAGTTCCCATTTTCAAGTGCTATCGGATGATGAATCCGAGGCCGACTCCTCCCACCAACATGAGGAGGAGAAGAAGAAAGCCTCTCCCCCGGCGGGGGGAGGGAAAAAAAGGAAGGCCTCCCCAACAAGGGAGGCCGAAGGGTCCAAGAAGGGAAAAACTCTCCCCCCGGACTGCTCTGCCTACGCCAGTGATGACGACGAGGATTGGCCTCCAAGGACCAGGCCCCTGGCGAGATCGTAAGTATCCGGATTTCTGAATAACTTCATGGTTTTTCTTTTCGCCACATAATGTCTCTCTAACGCCGCATACAACCCCGCAGTCCGCCCAATGATGATCTTCCCGCTTCGTCGAGCGGGTCCTTGGGTGCGTCAGATATGGATTCTCTTCCAACTGCCTCCACCCCTCGTGCTGCGGACGACGCCGAGGTGGGATCCCAGGAAAGGATCTGCCAGGAGGAGGAGGCCCCGAAGGTGTCGCAGGACAACCTCCCGGACTTTGCACCGAACTCAGCCCCGGAACCCATAGTGGCTCCGGAGTTCGGCAGGCGACCCCTTCGTAAGAAGGACAAGACCGTGACGCTGGTGGCCTCCGTCCAACCGGAGGCGCCGGATAACTTGCTGGAGGCGCTCAATGGCGCCTCCATTGAAGAGGAACACCACACTGTTATGAGTGCGGTGATTCAGAAGGTTCAGCTCGCCAAGAGCGGGCTGACCGAAGCCTGCAGTAGCCTTCTAACAGGCTTTGAGGTAAGAATTTAAATATATATAAAATGGTACCGCATAAACAGTAGACCATGATGCTCGGTTCAGTGTTCGGAAAGAAAAGCCGGACTGAGGATCTAAAAAGATATACACAGGAGTCATAAAAAATATGTCAATATGGGATTGCAGGCTGTGCTGCTGACCTCCGCTGCACTGACTGCAGAGGTCCATACTTTGAAGGAAAGCCTCGAGCGGTCCGAGAACGAGCTCGGTCGTGCCAAGAAGCAGCTCGAGGAAAAAGAAGATGAGTAATACCTTATTAAAATTGTACCTTACAGAAAAGGATTTGGTCGCAAGAAGAATTACAAGGATAACATGGGTATTGTAGGGGCCACTAGTGAGGTGGCGACCCTGAAGGAGGCGGTGTCTGCGGCCGAACTAATGCGGCTGCGGAACGCTCCGAGCGAGAGCAGCAGGAGGCGCGGGTGGCGGAGGTACAGCAAGAGCTCCAGGCTCTCATGGAAAAACATGAGAGTTTGGAGCATGACTCGGAAGCTCGAAAGTCCGAGCTTGCGACGGCTCTTGAGAGTGCCAAAGCTGCTAAGGCCGAAGCCTATAAGGCCCTCCAAGAAATCGAGGAATTGAAGAAAATAGCGGCGGGTAAGGCATTTTTCATGCAAAGTAATCATGTGAGTGTTAATTACCTGTTACTTACCCGCATTCGGAGCTCTCCAGGAACGTTTGCAGATCTTCCTCGCAGCGTATCCGATGCTGCCGCATTCTACCGGGCCGAGGAGGGGAGCTCGACGGAGAAGGTCTTCTGTTCCCAGTATGCTAAGTTCGGACATCCGGTGCCCCTTAGCGACCAGCTGAAGCAGCTGGTCGAGCTCCACAAGGTGGCCGAACAGGCCATGAAGGGCCACATAGTTCGGCTGTGGCCTAAAGAGGCCATGCCTGGGAGCTACTTCGGCCTGGTGCGGCGGTTGGTGGATGCTTGCTCGTGGGTTGAAGTCATCAAGCACTCTGCTTGTATTGAGGGTGCCCGTCGGGCCCTTGCCCGCGCAAAGGTGCAGTGAGGCAAGATGGATGCCCAGAAGCTTGTGACGGACCCGCCACCGCAAGGCAAGGAGTACCGCATGCCCGAGATGTATTATAAGAGTGTCCTGAAGGGCGCCCGCACTATTGCGGATGAGTGCTCCAAAGATGTAATATTTGAGTAGGCTCGCATTTTGTTATCCTGTGCGCTTGAAGACTTAGTTCATATGCGCTAAGCAATGCTTGTTAATTTAAAATATTACCTTCTGTGCGACTGTTTATCAATTCTGAGAGATGGCAAGTCGTCGGCTTCAGCCCCCATTCCACGAGTGCTGGGGTGTTCGGGATAAACTTGAGCACTCTTGTTCCCATTTTTGGGTCCATCGAGGGAGGCGCTCAACACAGCGAACAAGGCAACCGGACTTATAATGCTTGGACACTCTCACTTAGCCATAGAATTCTATAATTTTAAATTTCGGCGAAGCCCCTAGTCTTCGGAAGGCCGAATTTGGGGCACTATCCACGCCTGGGCCGGACAGAATCCGGCTCCTTGCTCTAGGCGGCATAAGTCTTTAAGGACTCGCAAAAAACCTCTCGAACAGCGACCGGCTCTCGCCTCATCATGACGGTCAGTTTTAGCTTTCTCCACTGAGGCGTTAACCCAGCTCAACTGGGGCACAATTGCAGTGGTTCTCCCAGTGCTACCTTAGCCGATAAAACGGAACATAAGGTACCAAAACATGGGAGCCGGGCAAACCCAACTATTGACTCAAGACATGATTCGGAGCCGATGCATATAATGCTATAAGTTCGGGGTGCCACACTTGTGAAAGTGTTCGGACTTATCACACCATGATGCGGGAAACATAAGCCCCTGGTGTATTTTAACCATACCAAAGTGTACGGATGCAATATGTCGTACATGAACATATGTATATAGAAAGAAATGCAATTATAAGCAAAAAGGTGCTGCATTGTTTTATTCAAGAAGTACGGCTATGAATGCAGAACGATACAAATAGTGCGATGAGCAAAGGACAGGACTGTTAAACATGTCCCCCTCCAGGGGTAGGCTGCGAAGTTGTTTATAAAACAGATTTAATGCTCATAATGGAGGCCACCTGGATATTCGTTGTAGCCTTTATCCTTCCCTGGCTGTTGCATCGTGAGTTCGGCAGGTCTGCTGCCGGACAGGGCCTCTGACCAACAGAGTCTTGTGAGTAAAAAATAAAATTAAAAAAGGAAAAAGAACGACACACTTGAGAGCCCCTAGTGTGGTTGAGCCGCATTCCGGGCCTATCGTGGTCGTGCCCCTCTCCCCATGCCCATGGAATCTCCAAAGCGTAATGGTGTACGCAAAGGACCTGTCTTGACGTTTTGCGAGGGCTGGGGTTGTGGCCGCATTGCTACGCGTGGTCAGCACGTGCCAGGTGGTCATGTTGTAGGTTACTCCGGGCGCGCTTAGCTGTGTCCAGCCGCTTACCGGCCGGACTCGAGGATTGCCTTAAGAGGCTGCATTGCACTTCTGCCGTGAGAGCCGCTGTATGTTCCTCCGTTCGGAGAGAACATTCAGTGTTTCCGTTGACCGTGATGACTCCTCGAGGGCCTGGCATCTTAAGTTTGAGGTATGCGTAGTGCGGCACCGCGTTGAACTTTGCAAACGCGGTACGTCCGAGCAGGGCATGATAGCCGCTGCGGAACGGGACTATGTCGAAGATTAACTCCTCGCTTCGGAAGTTATCCGGGGATCCGAAGACCACTTACAGTGTGACTGAGCCTTTGCAATTGGCTTCTACACCTGGTATGACGCCTTTAAAGGTCGTCCTAGTAGGTTTAATCCTTGAGGGGTCTGTGCCCATTTTGCGTACTATATCCCGATAAAGCAGGTTCAGGCTACTGCCGCCGTCCATCAGGACTCTGGTTAGGTGAAACCCGTCGACGATTGGGTCTAAAACTAATGCGGCGAATCCGCCATGGCGGATGCTGGTGGGGTGGTCTCTTCGGTCAAAAGTGATCGGGCAGGAGGACCATGGATTGAACTTCGGGGCAACTGGCTCCATCGCGTATACATCCCTTAGCGCACTCTTCCGCTCCCATTTGGGTATGTGCGTTGCGTATATCATGTTCACCGTCCGCACCTGTGGGGGAAAACCCTTCCGTCCTCTATTGTTCGGCGGTCGGGTCTCTTCCTTGTCATCGCTATGCAGCCCCTTGTCATTGTTTTCGGCAATTAACTTGCCTACCTGCTTGAATACCCAACAATCCCTGTTGGTGTGGTTAGCTGGCTTTTCGGGGGTGCCGTGCATCTGGCACGAGCGGTCGAGTATTCGGTCCAAATTGGACGGACCCGGAGTAGTTCTTTTGAATGGCTTTTTCCGCTGACCGGGTTTAGAGCCTCTGAATCCGGCATTGACTGCCGTATCCTCATTATTGTCCCCGTTGATGCGGCGTTTGTTTTTGTAATGACGCGACCTGCCATTGCGGTCCTTGAAGTCCGGACTGCTAGAATTTTTGCTGAGGTTGTCGGTGCATGCTAGCCAGCTGTCCTCACCCGCGCAGAAGCGGGTCATGAGTGATGTGAGGGCTGCCATGGATTTTGGTTTTTCCTGTCCCAGGTGCCGGGCAAGCCACTCGTCGCGGATATTATGCTTGAAGGCCGCGAGGGCCTCCGCATCCGGACAATCGACGATTTGGTTTTTCTTGGTTAAGAACCATGTCCAGAATTGTCTGGCCGATTCGTCTGGCTGCTGAATTATGTGGCTTAGGTCATCAGCGTCTGGTGGTCGCACATACATGCCCTGGAAGTTATCGAGGAATGCGGCTTCCAGGTCTTCCCAACTCCCAATTAACTCTGCTGGCAAACTGTTAAGCCAATGCCGGGCTGGTCCTTTAAGCTTGAAGGGGAGATATTTGATGGCGTGAAGATCATCGCTGCAGGCCATGTGGATGTGAAGGAGATAGTCTTCGATCCAAACCGCGGGGTTTGTTGTGCCATTGTAAGATTCAATATTCACGGGTTTAAACCCTTCGGGGATTTGATGATCCATTACTTCATCTGTGAAGCATAGTGGGTGTGCGACGCCTCTGTACTGGGCGATATCACGACAGAGCTCAAAAGAGCTTTGTCTATTTTGTTTGGCCCGGCCGAACTTACTGTGTCCGGCGCGACGGTTGTCGTCACGTATCGTGGGGCGCCCACGCGATCCATAGATCGATCTTGATTGTCTTGCCTTATCCTCCAATATATCTCGCAAGTCCGGAGCGTTCCCCTGTGGCCTTGTGCTTTTCTCGCGATGCCGGGGTACGGTTCTAGTGAAGGACCTAGAGGTCTCTCTGTCACGACCACGGGGTGGTCGGTCAGCCGTATTTTCTCCTGGTGATGCGGATTCATATGCCTTCTCCTCTAATCGGGGGAGCAGCTTGTGTTTAGGGTAGCTTTTGGAGGGGCGTTCGAGCTCATGCTCTTCGGCCGCGAGGACGTTTGTCCATCTGTCGGCTAGCAGATCTTGATCAGCTCTAAGCTGTTGCTGCTTCTTCTTGAGGCTGTTCGCCGTGGCCATAAGCCTGCGTTTAAAACGCTCTTGTTCGGCGGGATCCTCAGGCACGACGAATTCATCGCCGTCGAGGCTTGCCTCGTCTGCGGAGGGAGGCATATAATCCTCGACCTCTTCTTCTGCCACTCTCTCATGAGGGCTGGCGTCTCCGTCCTCCTGCACTGCATCTTGCTGGAGTGGGTTGTCTTCCACACTGTCCGGTGTATTATTATCTCCGGTGCCAGAATCTTCATTCTTGCTGTGGCGGGATTTAGAGCGGCGCCGCTGACGCCGATGCTTGTGCTGTTTCTTGGAGCGGTCATCCTCCGCTGTTCCTTCGCCATTCCCATCCTTTGGGATATCCACCATATATATGTCATATGATGAGGTGGCTTTCCAGTGCCCAGTGGGCGCTGGTTCTTGGTCGTCTCCGGCATCGTCGTCCATACCGTCGATGTCTTCGGAGTCATAGTCTAGCATGTCGGTTAGATCGTCGATAACGGCTACCAAGTGGGTGGTGGGTGGGCTTTAAATTTCTTCGTCGTCCGCATCCCAACCGTCCTGGCCGCAGTCCGGCCAGGGCTCTCCTGATAACGAGAGACACTTTAGCGAACTCAAGATGTCGCTGAAAGGTGAGTGTTGAAAGATGTCCGCTGCGGTGAACTCCATGATCGGCGCCCAATCGGATTTGATTGGAGGGGGCGCGGGAGGTTTGGAGTCTGGCGAGGAGTCCGGCACCTCGGAGTCATGAGCTTTATAAGGGACAAGGTCTGTGTTTGGCTCTATCGCCGTAGAGGTTGCAGCCCCCGAGGCGGTGTCTAGCCATCCGTCCTCGATCTGCACAGCCGGCTCCGAATTGAAGATCGGAGCGGGTTCGAGTGCGGCCTCCAGGGTACTGTCCGGCTGGAGAGCTAGATCATGCTCACCGTGACAGTGCGGCACGCTCGACTGTGGCTCGAATCCATCGAGGATCAAGTCCCTGCGGATGTCAGCCGTGAAGTTCAAATTTCCAAATCTGACCTGATGGCCAGGGGCGTAGCTTTCGATCTGCTCCAGTTGGCCAAGCGAGTTGGCCCGCAGTGTGAAGCCGCCGAATATGAAGATCTGTCCGGGGAGGAAGGCCTCACTCTGGACTGCGTCGTTGATGACGATCGAAGAAGCCATCCAGCCTATCGGTGACGACACAGAGGAACTCTCAAGGAAAGCACCAATGTCGGTGTCAAAACCGGCGGATCTCGGGTAGGGGGTCCCGAACTGTGCGTCTAGGCAGATGGTAACAGGGGACAAGGGACACGATATTTTACCCAGGTTCGGGCCCTCTTGATGGAGGTAAAACCCTACGTCCTGCTTGATTGATATTGATGATGTGTGTTACAAGAGTGGATCTACCACGAGATCAAGGAGGCTAAACCCTAGAAGCTAGCCTATGGTATGATTGTTGTTCGTCCTATGGACTAAAGCCATACGGTTTATATAGACACCGGAGAGGGCTAGGGATACACAAAGTCGGTTACAATGGTAGGAGATCTACATATCCGTATCGCCAAGCTTGCCTTCCACGCCAAGGAAAGTCCCATCCGGACACGGGACGAAGTCTTCAATCTTGTATCTTCATAGTCTTGGAGTCCGGCCGATCATGATAGTTCGGCTATCCGGACACCCCCTAGTCCGGAACTCCCTCAGTTCCTCTGTGTCGTTGCTGTAAGGTTCGATGGCTTCGTCAACCTTCAACAACGCAGTCCAGGGCGAGACTTTTCTCCCCGGACAGATCTTCGTGTTCGGCGGCTTCGCACTGCGGGCCAACTCGCTTGGCCATCTGGAGCAGATCGACAGCTACGCCCCTGGCCATCAGGTCAGGTTCGGCAACTTGAATTACACGGCCGATGTCCGCAGAGACTTGATCTTCAATGGATTCGGGCCCATATCAGGAGCACCAAACGGTCACGACGAGCACAACTTAAATCTGCTGTCGGACAGTATTCGGGATATCGCCCATGTAGCTGCTCCGGACCTAAATCCGGGGCAGATCGCGTCTTCCGAAGACGGGTGGATGGACCCCACCATGGAGGCCGCATACTCTTCGGCGGTAGAGCCGAACACAGACTCTGCCATTAAGGGAATCTGCATCATCGAACCCTCGGACCTGTGTCCAGATTTGGATTCCGAACCGCTCGCGTCCAGGCCCATCGAGTCCGATTGGGCTCCAGTAATGGAGTTCACCGCCGCGTATATCTTTCAGCACTCCCCCTTTGGTGATGTGCTAAGTTAATTAAGGTCTCTCTCTCTCTAACAGGAGATTCCTGGCCGAACTATGTCCGACTTGAGTGGGAAGCAGGCAACAAAGAAATTTGTTACCCACCCACCACCCACTTAATAGCCACTGTCGATGATTTGACCGACGTGCTTGACTTCGACTCCAAAGACATCGATGGTACATATAGACGACGATGCAGGAGAAGAACAGGAGCCACCGCCCACAGGGTGTTAGACAGCCACCTCTTCGTATGATACATACAAGGTGGACACCCCCAAAGAAAACAATGGTGATGAGGCAACAGAAGATAACCCCTTAGGGAAGAAACCAAAGCATGGGCGTCATCGGCGCCGCTCTAAGCCCCGCCATAGCAATACCAGCACAGGAGAAAACAACCCAGATGGTGCCAAAGAGGAATACAATCCTGATAAGCCTACCTTTGAACATGCCGAACAGGAATACGAGCAGGTCAACCCAGGAACAGGCGACGGACGGATACGTGGAGGATGACAACTATATGCCTCCCTCTGAAGACGAGGTGAGCCTCGGTGACGATGAATTCGGTGTACCCGAAGATCCAATAGAGCAGGAGCACTTTAAGTGCCGGCTTATTGCCACTGCAAGAAGCCTGAAAAAGAAGCAGCAGCGGCTCCAAGCTGATCAAGATCTGCTCGCAGACAGATGGACCGAGGTCCTGGTGGCTGAGGAATACGGACTCGAGCCCCCCACCAAGGGTTACCCAAAGCACAAGTTGCTACCTCAACTAGAGGAGGAGGCCGTAGAGCCTACACTACCAGCACAAGACGAGGCTGACCGGCCACCTCGTGGCCGGGATAAAACAACGTATCAGGCCGAATACCAGCCCGCACCCCCACGCTAGTTTACCACGGCCCGGGGCAATACGCAGGACCTGCGAGACATATTGGAAAACAATGCAGGATAACCAAGATCTATCTACGGATCACGGGGGCGCGCCACAATGCATGACGATGACCGTCACGTCGGATACACCAATAATAAGTCCGGCCAGGCCGAACATAACCGACCAGACTTAGTCAGACTGCGTCGTGACATAGCCCGGCATAGAGGCTCCGCACACCCCCTCTGCTTCACCGATGAAGTAATGGATCATGAATTTCTAGAAGGGTTTAAACCCATCAACATCGGATCATACGATGGCACAATAGACCCCACGGTATGGATCGAAGATTTCCTTCTCCACATCCACATGGCTTGCGGTGATGATCTACATGCCATCAAGTATCTCCCCCTTAAGCTTAAAGGACCAGCAAGACATTGGCTGAATAGCCTGCCGGCGAACTCCATCGGCAGTTGGGAAAATCTTGAGGACGCATTCCTCGACAACTTCCAAGGCACTTACACGCGACCACCAGATGCTGATGACTTAAGTCACATTACCCAACAGCCCGGAGAGTCAGCCAGGAAATTCCGGACTCGGTTCCTAACTAAAAAGAACCAAATTGTCGACTGTCCGGATGCCGAGGCCCTGACAGCATTCAAGCATAATATCCGCGGCGAGTGGCTCGCCCGACACCTCGCCAAGAAAAACCGAAGTCCATGGTAACCCTCACAACACTCATGACCCGCTTTTGCGCGGGCGAGGATGGCTGGCTGGCTCGCAGGGGCACCACGCCAAGAAACTCCAGCACTTCACATGTCCGCGACAGTAACGGAAAGCCACGGTGCAATAAACATAAGAGTCAGAATAATGGTGACAACGCCAAAGATACGTCAGTCAATGCCGGATTCAGCAACTCAAAATCCGGTCAGCGGAAAAAGACATTCAAAAGAAACAATCCAGGATCGTCTAGTGTGGACCGCATACTCGACCGCTCGTACCAGATTCACGGCACCCCCGACAAACCAGCCAATCACACTAACAGAGATTGCTGGGTGTTCAAACAGGCCGGCAAGTTGAATGCCGAAAACAAGAACAAGGGGCTGCACAACTATGATGACGAGGATCCCCGACGCCCGAACACTGGGGGACAGAAGAAATCCCCCCTCTCCCCCAGGTGAAAACGGTAAACATGATCTACGCCACCCACATTCCCAAACGGGAGTGAAAGCGTGCACTTAGGGATGTCTACGCGATGGAGCCAGTTGCCCCAAAGCTCAACCCATGGTCATCCTGTCCGATCACCTTCGATCGTAAGGACCATCCTACCAGCATCCGTCATGGCGGCTCAGCCGCATTGGTCCTTGACCCAATTATCGACGGATTCCATCTCACGCGAGTCCTTATGGACGGTGGCAGTAGCCTGAACCTGCTCTATCAGGACACAGTGTGCAAAATGGGCATCGATCCCTCACGGATCAAAGCCACCAAAACCAATTTTAAAGGTGTAATTCCAGGCGTAGAGGCCTGCTGTACGGGCTCAATAACACTGGAACTGGTCTTCGGATCTCCGGATAACTTCCGAAGCAAGGAATTAATCTTCGATATCGTCCCTTTTCGTAGTGGCTATCATGCACTACTTGGGCGAACCGCGTTCCCTCGATTCAATGTGGTACCTCACTATGTATACCTTAAGCTCAAGATGCCAGGACCTCGCAGGGTTATAACAGTCAATGGAAACACAGACCGCTCCCTCTGTACGGAAGAGCACACTACTGCCCTCGCGACAGAAGTACAAAGCAACCTTCTTCGACAGACATCCCATTCGGGAATGACAACCCCGAGCACCGTCAAGGGAGACCGGAGCACCCTGTAACAGGATCGTCAGGCACGCCAAGAGCTCAATTAGCAATCCGGCCTCCGCCCCAGCCCCATTAAGGCGGCATTTGTGGCACGCATACACAACTACGCACTCAAAATACCATGGGCATAGGTGGAGGCGAGTCGATGATGCAGCCCACAGTGCGGTTCAGCCACCATGAGGCCCGCATACCCTTCTTCTTTCTTTCAGGACCCTACTTTCGGGCAGCCCCTTCAGAGAACTGGACCATCGGACTCATCACAGGAGGGAACACCAAGGAGGCAAGAGGCTTTGTACACAAGGGAATACCCAGGTGGTCTCTGTCAATGATCGTTATACCTGTTTTACATACCCGCATGCAGCCTGCCCTTGGACAGGACATGTCAAATAGTCCTATTTGTTTCTGCTTAACGCATTAATTGTACACATACGCCTTGCAGTATTATACAAATAACAATGGGAAATAGTATATAGCGTCAGCTTCTTATTACTATCTTCATATTTTCCCTTGAATATTTATTTAATATTGCATTCGTACACCATGGTACGATCAGTTTGCCAGGGGCTTCTTATTGAGCCCCATAACATAGCAAGAAAAAGTCCAACACTTTCGACAGTGCGGCACCCCAAACTTATAGCATTATATGCTCAGCTCCGAATCATGTCTTGGGTCAATAGTTGGGTTAGCCCAGCTCCCTTGTTTTGGTACCTTACGTTCCGTTATATCGGCTAAGGTAGCACAGGGAGAACTACTGCGATTGTGTCCCGGTTCTTCCGGACGAGCACCTCAGTAGAGAAAGCCAAAAACTGACTGTCATGATGCGGCGAGAGCTGGTCGCTGTTCGAGAGGTACTAAATCCCTAAAGATTTTTTCCACTTAAGGCGAGGAATCAGCCTTGTTCGACTTAAGGCGTGTATAGCGCCCCAATTCGGCCTTCCGAATACTAGGGGCTTTGCCGAAATTTAAAATTATAGACTTCTATGGCCAAGTGAGAGTTATAAAGCCGTATAGTCCGATTGCCTTGTTCGCTGCGCCAAACACCTCCTTAAAGGACCCAAAAACATGGATAAAGAGTGTTTGGGTTTTCCACGAACACCCCAGTACTAGCTACACGGGGGCGGAAGCCGACGACTGCCCTACTTTCAGAATTATATAAAAGGCCGCATAATGTGATATTTTAAATCAACAAAGCGTTATATAGCGCAAAACAAACTCGTTCTCATATTACAAAGATGACATGAGTAGATTCACTCAAAGATCATGTTCTTGGTGCATTCATCGGCCACAAGACGAGCGCCTTTCATAACACCATCATAATATTTCTTGGGGTAGTGATGCTCCTTACCCTCCGAGGGTCCATCCTTCACTAGCTTCTCAGCATCCAGTTTGTCCCAATGCATCTTCGCGCGGGCAAAGGCCCGGCGGGCACCCTCAATGTAGACGGATCGCTTGATAACCTCAAGCCACGGACATGCATTTACCATCCGCTTTATAAGGCCAAAGTAGCTGTCGGAAAGAGGCTCTCCAGGCCATATCCAGACTATCAATCCCTTCATGGCCAGTTCGGCCGCCTTGTGGAGTTCGACCAATTGCTTCAGTTGGTCACTCCATGGCATTGGGTGTTCGGTTCCAGCATACTGGGACCAAAACAACTTCTCCGTCGAGCTCCCTTCTTCGGCACAGTAGAACTCCGTGGCATCCGATATGCTGCGTGACAGATCTGCGAATGCCCCTGGAGAGCTCCGAATTCGGTTAAGTAAAAGAAAGGTCTCCTCCACATGCTTGCTTTGCATCATGAATGCCTTACCCGCTGCTATCTTCTTGGCCGCCTGGATTTCCTGGAGGGCCTTTTGGTCTTCGGCCTTGGCATCTTTCGCGCTGTCGAGGGCTTTGGCAAGCTCGGATGCTTGCGTCTTGAAGTCATGCTCCAAGGACTCAAACTTCTTGCCGAACTCCTGGAGCTCTTGCTGTACCTTCCCCACCCGAGCATCTTGCTTTTCATGCTCGGTGCGCTCTGTGGCCGCCTTGGCTTCGGCCTCGGACAACGCTTTCTTAAGGGCCGCCACTTCGGTCGCAGCCCCTATTAAAAATCACGATGCTTTTTGTTAGCATCATCAATTTTTCTCCTCTACATGACACATGGACGGGGTATAACTTACCTTTGTTCTCCTCGAGCTGCCTCTTCACGAGGCCAAGCTCTTCTTCGGCCCGCCCCAGGTCCTGCCTGAGTCCGGCGACCTCAGCTGTGCGTGTAGTGGCGGTCAGCAGTAACGCTTGCTTATTAACATAGACAAGTACAATCAGACTCCCGCAGATTAATAATTGACCCTCCGTTTGGCTTTTCTTTCCGAACACCAAACAGAGTATCAGGGGCTACTGTCTATCGGGTGATATTTTCTCACACTTTTTTATTACTTACCTCAAAGCTTGTTAGGAGGCTGGTGCAGGCTTCGGTCAATCCACCATTGGCGGACTGGACCTTCTCAATCACCATACTCATAAGAGTACGGTGCTCTTCGTCAATGGAAGCACCGCGAAGCACTTCCAACAAATTATCCGATGCCTACGGCTGGGCGGAGGTCAGCGGCATGGCCGGCTCGCTCTCCTTAGCGAGGGGCTGCCCACTTGAATCCGGGACCTGTGGAAGCTCTGGTATAGTAACCGGCGGGGAGCCAGACTTGCTGTGGCCCCCGTCCGCATAATCCATGGGGATCTTACCCCCCATGTGCCCGACGTCTGGGATTTTGCCCTAGGGCATCTCCAGAACCGTTGCCCCATGCTCTGGTATCCTTTGGGACAACACCTCGCTGTCATCCGCAGGTCGTGGGGAGGTGGGCGTCGGGAGTGAATCCACCTCCGACTCACTCAAGGATCCATCCGAAGAGGATACCCCGAGATTAGACCCGGCCGGACTGCATACACGTGTTCAGCGTTATTACAAACTATGAGGTTAAAGTCGCACGAAAAGGTATGCCTTTCCCTTCTTCGGTGTACTAGCCTCCCCTTGTGGGGCGGCTTTCCTTTTCTTCTCTTCCCCAGTGCAGGACGGGGCATTTCCATGTTTCCCCCCGTCTCCATGGGAGGAAACTGCCTCGGCGTCCTCGGACGAGAGTCTATCACGGCCTTGCACCGGAGACCTTTCCTGGTCCCCGCGGCCGCTTTCTTGGACCTTTCGGCCTCCATGGATGGGGTGACCTTCCTCTTGTCCTCCCCTTCGTGGTAGGAGTGCACCTCATCGTCTTTGGGCGAGGCGTCCGATGCAACCTCGTGCCGGAGACCCTTCCTGGTACCCACGGCCTTCTTTTCGGCCTTCTTCTCTGGCACCTTCTAAGGCGCTAGAGCCAGCATCTCCATCAGGAGTGCGGTCGCTGGATCTTCAGGTAGCGGAGCCAGACAGTCGATTCGCTCTGCCATCTCCATGTAATCCTGTTTTGTCAGTATGATGACTTAAAGTGCTCCCACGAACATGTTGGGAAAGATACACCTTGTGATACTCAGAGGACTTACCAGATTGACAAGGTGCTTTGTGCTGAGTCCACGGTCCTCGGAAGTAGGGGGAGGAACTTCGCCGGTCTTGAACAACACCTTCCAGACATCCTTATGCATCATGTTGAAGAGCTCATGCAGCGTATGGTGTTCGGCCGGATCGAACTCCCAGATATTGAATGCCCGTCTTTGACACGGGAGGATCCGGTGGACGAGCATGACCTGGACCACGTTGACAAGCTTAATCTTCTTGGCCCTCATACCTTTGATGCAGGTCTTGAGTCCGGTCAGCTCTACAGGTTCGCCCCAGGCCAGGCCCTTCTTTTCCCAAGAGGTGAGCCGCGTGGGGATTCCGGAACGGAATTTGGGGGCCGTCACCCAATGGGCGTTGCATGGCTCGATCATGTAGAACCACCCTGATTGCCACCCTTTCACGGTCTCCACAAAGGAGCCGTCAAGCCATGTAGCGTTGGGCATCCTGCCCACCATGGCGCCTCCGCACTCCGCCTGCTGGCCGCTCACGGTCTTTGGCTTCACACAGAAGATTTGCAGCCACAGGCCAAAGTGGGGCCTCATGCGGAGGAAGGCCTCACACTCGACGATAAATGCCGAGATGTTGAGGACGAAATTTGGGGTAAGATCATGGAAATCTAGCCTGTAGTAAAACATTAGCCCGCGGACGAATGGGTGAAGTGGAAATCCTAGTCCACGGACGAAATGAGAGAGGAACACTACTCTCTCCCGATGCTTTGGAGTGGGGGTGATCTGTCCCTCCGCTGGCAGCCTGTGCGCGATGTTTGCGGCCAGGTATCCGGCCACTCGAAGCCTGGTAATGTCCTCCTCCGTGACGGAGGAGGCCATCCACTTGCCTCCCGCTTCGGAGATGCTGTGAATGGTCCTACGGAGAAGGTGAGAACTTGGGCGCTGGGGCTCGAGAGTGCGAGAATGGATGAGCAAAGGAGGAAGAAGGCATGGGTAAGAATGGGGGATCCTTGTCCCTTTATAGAGGCAGTGAAAACTGTGCGCCTCCCCACTTTCCTGTTAAAATCGCTTATTTTCCAAGCACCACGTTAAAAAACACGGTTGGGTTACCCGTACCCTTATTAATGAGAATCTCGTGACAAGGGGACACGATCTCTGCTTCGACAAGACGTGCCGAGGAAACCGCCTCACGATATGTGCGGTGGCCGGCTGTGAGAAAATGGCTTGAATGATGACTCGGCCATAGCGTGGTGTCATGATGTCAGCGGATTTGATTTGTGAAATATTTATCTCTCTACGGTGGTTTGTGAAATTTGTCTTGCAGAGCCGGACACGTTCCTTGTGTTCGGAATTTATCTTGAAGTATTTAGAGATGGAACCCGCCTTGCAATGCCGAAGACAATCTGCACGCCGGACTCATCGTCATTGAAGCTTGGTTCAGGGGCTACTGAGGGAGTCCTGGATAAGGGGGTATCTGGACAGCCGGACTACTTACATTGGTCGAACTGTTGGACTATGAAGATACAAGATTGAAGACTTCGTCCCGTGTCCGGATGGGACTCTCCTTTGCGTGGAAGGCAAGCTTGGCAATTGGGATGTTAGATCTCCTTCTCTGTAACCGACCCTGTGTAACCCTAGCTGTTGGGGAACGTAGTAATTTCAAAAAATTTCCTACGCACACGCAAGATCATGGTGATGTCATAGCAACGAGAGGGGAGACTGTTGTCCACGTACCCTCGTAGACCGTAAGCGGAAGCGTTAACACAACGCGGTTGATGTAGTCATACGTCTTCATGATCCGACCGATCTAAGCACCGAATGTAAGGCACCTCCGAGTTCAGCACACGTTCAGCTCGATGACGATCCCCGGGCTCCAATCCAGCAAAGCTTCGGGGATGAGTTCCTTCAGCACGACGGCGTGGTGACGATGATGATGTTCTACCGGTGCAGGGTTTCGCCTAAACTCCGCGACGATATGATCGAGGTGGAATATGGTGGAGGGGGGCACCGCACACGGCTAAGGAATGATCCGTAGACCAACTTGTGTGTTCTAGGGTGCCCCCCTGCCCCCGTATATAAAGGAGCAAGGGGGAGGCCGGCCGGCCCAAGGGGGGCGCGCCAGGAGGAGGAGTCCTCCTCCCAGTAGGAGTAGGACTTCTCCTTTCCTACTCCTACTAGGAGGGGAAGGAAGGGGGAGAGGGGGGAACGAAAGAGGGGGGCGCCGCCCCCCTCCTAGTCCAGTTCGGACTAGAGGGAGAGGGGGCGTGCGGCCCATCCTGGCCGCCCCTCTCTCTTCCCACCAAGGCCCATGTGGCCCATTAACTCTCCCGGGGTTTTCCGATAACCCCTCCGGCACTCCGGTTTTCTCCGAAATCACCCGGAACACTTCCGGTGTCCGAATATAGTCGTCCAATATATCAATATTTATGTTTCGAACGTTTTGAGACTCCTCGTCATGTCCGTGATCACATCCGGGACTCCGAACAAACTTCGGTACATCAAAACTTGTAAACTCATAATAAAACTTTCATCGTAACGTTAAGCGTGCGGACCCTACGGGTTCGAGAACTATGTAGACATGACTCAGAACCATTCTCGGTCAATAACCAATAGCGGAACCTGGATGCCCATATTGGTTCCTACATATTCTACGAAGATCTTTATCGGTCAAACCGCATAACAACATACGTTGTTCCCTTTGTCATCAGTATGTGACTTGCCCGAGATTCGATCGTTGGTATCCAATACCTAGTTCAATCTCGTTACCGGCAAGTCTCTTTACTCGTTACGTAATGCATCATTCCGTAACTAAGTCATTAGCTACATTGCTTGCAAGGCTTATAGTGATGTGCATTACCAAGAGGGCCCAGAGATACCTCTCCGACAATCGGAGTGACAAAACCTAATCTCGAAATATGCCAACGCAACATGTACCTTTGGAGACACCTGTAGTACTCCTTTATAATCACCCAGTTACGTTGTGACGTTTGGTAGCACCCAAAGTGTTCCTCCGGTAAACGGGAGTTGCATAATCTCATAGTTACAAGAACATGTATAAGTCATGAAGAAAGCAATAGCAATATACTAAACGATCAAGTGCTAGGCTAACAGAATGGGTCATGTCAATCACATCATTCTCCTAATGATGTGATCCCATTAATCAAATGACAACACCATGTCTATGGTTAGGAAACATAACCATCTTTGATTAATAAGCTAGTCAAGTAGAGGCATACTAGTGACGTTGTGTTTGTCTATGTATTCACACATGTATTATGTTTCCGGTTTAATACAATTCTAGCATGAATAATAAACATTTATCATGATATGAGGAAATAAATAATAACTTTATTATTGCCTCTAGGGCATATTTCCTTCACTAGCCCCCTCCGGTTTCTATATAAACCAGAGGGGTTTAGTCCGTAGGACAACAACAATCATACCATACGCTAGCTTCTAGGGTTTAGCCTCTATGATCTCGGGGTAGATCAACTCTTGTAATACTCATATCATCAAGATCAATCGAGCAGGAAATAGGGTATTACCTCCATCGAGAGGGTCCGAACCTGGGTAAAACATCGTGTCCCCTGCCTCCTGTTACCATCAGCCTTAGACGCACAGTTCAGGACCCCCTACCCGAGATCCGCCGGTTTTGACACCGACAACACCTATCCAATCTAGGAGACATCACTCTCCAAAAGGTAATAGATGGTGTGTTGATGATGAACTCCTTGCTCTTGTGCTTCAAATGATAGTCTCCCCAACACTCAACTCTCTCTCACAGGATTTGGATTTGGTGGAAATATGATTTGAGTGGAAAGCAACTTGGGGAAGGCTAGAGATCAAGATTTATGTGGTAGGAATGGAATATCTTGACCTCAACACAAGTGTAGGTGGTTCTCTCTCTCAGAAAATGTATGTTGGAAGTGTAGCATGTTCTGATGGCTCTCTCCACGAATGAAGAGTGGGCGGAGGGGTATATATAGCCCCCACACAAAATCTAACCGTTACACACAATTTACCAAACTCGGTGGGACCGAATCGTGAAACTCGGCCAGAGTGATTTAGTTCATAATGTGACCGTTAGGCATTTCGGTGGGACCGACATGTCAACTCGGTGGGACCGATATCGTTAGGGTTAGGGCATAATGTAATCTCGGTGAGACCGATTACACAAACTCGGTGAGACCATGGTTGGTAATAGACAAACAGAGAGTTGGTCAGGCAAACTCGGTGGGACCGATTCGCTCATCTCGGTTGGACCGAAACGTTACGAAAGGGAAATAGAGAGTTTGCATTGTAATCTCGGTGGGACCGATCGCTCATCTCGGGTTGACCGAAACATTACAAAGGGAAATAGAGAGATTACAATGCCATCTCGGTGAGACCGAGATCCCTATCGGTGAGACCGAAAAGACTAGGGTTTCTGGCAGTGGCTATGTCAACTGAACTCGGTGGTGCCGGATAGAGAGTTTCGGTGGGGCCGAGTTTGACTTTTGGTTTGGGACATATGTGGATGTGAGAAAGTAGTCGAGGGTTTTTGGAGCATATCACTAAGCACTTTGAGCAAGAAACTCATTAAGTAACACCTCATCCCCTCTTGATAGTATTGGCTTTTCCTATGGACTCAATGTGATCTTGGATCACTAAAATGAAAAATGTAGAGTCTTGTGCTTTGAGCTTGTGCCAATCCTTTTGTCCTTAGCATTTTGAGGGGTCCACCTTTCTCATCCATGCCATGCCAATCATTGAGCTTTCCTGAAATATTTATCTTGAAATAGCATTAGCTCAATAAGCTATATGTTGTTAGGAATTACCAAAACCACCCAGGGATAGTTGCACTTTCAATCTCCCACTTTTTGGTAACTGATGACAACATATAGATCAAAGCTTCGACAAATTATAATAGGATTGAAAAACATCGTCGCTTTGAGAAATATGTGATATGCAAGAGCTCCCCCCTAAATTTGTGCATTATTTAAGATTTGCTTTTGAATGCAAATGCAAAATCGATTAGGATCATGGGTTACTCTTTTATGTCACATACATCTTGGTGGAGCGCTCAAAATGATAGAAGTTAAAAGCATGCACTCATCACCAAGCAAGTTAATGATCATATAAGGATATAAGAGATAATATCATCCAACAAGCATTAAGGGTAGCATATGATCAAACACATGATCGAACAAGTAAACAAGTAGCTCACAAGCACACAATCAAGAAGTTCAACAAAAAACAACAGAGATAAAAAGCAACACTCTCTCTCGAAGCCTATGATCTACATATTTTCTCCCCCTTTGGCAACAAGTTACCAAAAAGTTCAAAGACTGCATAGTGCTAAATGACTCTCAGGCTTGGTCTTCATGAGGTGGCGTAGAGATGACTCCAAGGATGAAAGCATCTGTTGATGTAGCTGGAGCTGGTGGAGTGGCTGCTGGAGCTGGTGGCACTGAAGCTGTGGCTGCTGGTGCAGATGTAGTAGTTCTCGTGTCTGGAACATGCACTGCAGCAGATCTCTGACCTCTGGGCACTCTAGTGAAAGCATCTGTAGTAGACTTGCCCTTCTTCTCCTCAACTTCCTCCTGAAGTTGCTCAACTGCAGTTTGGATCTCAGTTACCTTGACATCAAGATTATAGAATTTCTGCTCAATGATCCTCTACAAAATCTCCTGGTTTTGAGTCAGGGTGGCTGTCGGGGATATACCCCGTGGTATAAACCGGCCGGAAGTTAATCCGGCCGGACTTGGCGGTTTATCTGAAGACCCGCCCTGACCATGGCGGTTTACAAGCAATCCGCTTGGTCGTTATGATTCACTGGTAACCCGGCGGGCGGATCAGACGGATGACAAGGCCCAAGGCCTAGAAGGCCAGTTCAACTATTGTGGGCCGGTTTAAGAGGAAAGGAATATTTACCTTACAAAGAGTTAAGACCAGGACTTGTATCCGGTTTGTATTAGAGATAGACTAGTCCTAATCCTAATAGGACTCCACATGTAAACCGCCCCTTCAACATATATAAGGAGGGGCAGGGCTCCCCAAAGAGGGACAAGCTACAAGCAAGAGAAAAAATCTTAGGGCTAGACACAAAGAGGAGAGCCGGTTTACGGCGACTCCCTGGTGAGCATAATGAGACCTAGCCTCAAACAACATGTAGGGTTTTTATCGGATGATGTTTCCCGGGGCGCGAAGCTGTCTAAATCCCTGTCTTGTGTTGCGTCTCTCAATTCCGCTCAACCCCTCTCAAGCTACCACATAGATGCGTTGGCCTCGCGACAAAGTCCTGACACTAAGGACATCTGACGTGACAAATCCACGATAGTTGGCGCCCACCGTGGGGACGGCGCGCGGTGGTGATGAGTTCTTGAAGGGATCTCTCCTAGGGTTTTGAGAAGATCACGACCCGTCAGATCAACAAGTGCCCGTTTTAAAGGATTCACATCAACTACAAGTTCATCTGTCAAAGTCAAAGAAGTTTTTAGCGGCAGCATATGCAAAATTCCGGTACAAGGGAAACTAGGGTTCCATCTATGTACGCCGCCGTCGCGACGTATTAATCCGCCGAGTCCAAATATAAACCGGTCTGGATTGAAGTCTGCAGATGATCCGATCCGACGTGTCTGCGTTGCTGCTGCGCGTATGCGTTTTCAAGTCCTAAGGGCATCAACAGGTAACTGCTGCAATCAGGCATCACCCAAGTGAAGAGTGATCTGTCGCTGCTATTTTCTGACATGAGGACAAGAACAAATCGAAGGAATCATCAAATAGTACATCCATTATTATTTTTTCACGTGAAGGCCACCTAGCGCAAGTTGCTATATGTGCTACTGTCAATCTATGAGCAGTCCGAGCTCATCAGGGAAAGTAATCAAGGAAAAGGAAAGTCACGGGCGAGCGATTTGTCAATTAAAAAAAAGGAAAAGGGAGGGCCTCAGCCCATGACCAGGAAGCAGTTCCCACCAACATCGTCGTTCTCCGCCCCCGCGGCTTCGAGCCGCTGCCTGGCCTTCCGCCACCAAGCTGACGCAGACACGGTCCCGCACCAATGGCCGGTCGCCTCCGCCGTAAGACGCTGCGGCGCCGCCTGACTCCCGCTCAGCCTACAAGTCGCCGGTGCTGCCTCGCCCCCGCGCTGGCCTCCCATGCCGGCGTCGCAACCCCGTCACCAACCTGAGACGCCGACTCCCCCGCTCTGCCGTCCGCGCGACCCGACCGCCGCTTCTGGCACGACTCGGCCGCCTGCTCGACGTCCCTACACTGGCTGGCTCCGGGTGCCTGCTAGGTTCACCTCCGCCCGCGGCTGGGTGCCCCGCGACAAACCGCCACCAGAAATCATCGGGACGGCCTCGTTTGCAGCAGAGGGTCGCCGGATCTTATCTCGACCACCCGCTGCCTCCGCTATCATCCGGCTGCGCCGCTGAACCGTCTCCGCCACTGGCCGGTTTGGCCTCCGCATCGCCTTGGGTCACGGCCTCGCTTCATCCGCTCGCCCAGTTTCTGTCAAACCGTCGGGCGCTGACTCGCGGTTCACCCCGCTGCGTTAATCCGCCACGTCCGTGTTCAAACCCGGCGGCTTTGCGCATGCATTGGCTGAGTCTTGTCTCCACCGTGCCACTCCAATTCACCGCGGCAGCGGACGAACCTCGTCGACCCACTGGAGTGCCCTCGATGTGGCCGGTTCACCTCTGCGCCCGAGACGCACCTCCGACCCACCTACGGTTCGCCACAGCTCAGCTCAAGACCGGATCAAACCCCGGGTTACGCCGACGAATTGGCTCCGCCTCGGACACCTCTGCCTGCGGCGCGTCAATCACCCGCGCTATTTCTGTTCCGTGGCCGCCTCTGCTGCGAACAACTCTGGTTCCGCAAAGCTTTCGCTGCTCAAGGAGTCCAGCTTCCCCTGCGTTTGCTTTGGCTGAAAAGATGAAAACAAAGGAAAAGTCAAGGGCTGTAAAAAAAACACAGTTGGAAATATGACGATGGACATGACTAGTTCGTCCTAGGAAAAGATCAGGTGCTATCTACCTTATTTATTTATTTTTCAATATACTTTAAGTTCCTCTGTGAACAATCGTCCTCTCTTTAATATGTTTGTTCCATGATCATGGCAGAGACAATAAAGATCATCTGTCATCCAAATACATCAGTACAATTATTCACCGCCAAAGTGGAGTTATATCACAGATATGGAGTGCATAGCATCGTCATTTGGCACTACATTTATCTATGCTGCCGTGCTCAACTGAAATGCTTACGTTACCGCCCTTGCGGTCTTGTCTACATCAACACACCGGGCCGCACCTGTCTGCAGGAGTTATTTATTGAGTATGAGCAAATCACTGCTTGGGTAGCCCAGTTTTCTTTCAGCAAATTGGAGGCAAGTTATTATCAGCCGCTGTTTGCACTGGGTGGCTCAATGGGCAGGCGCACAAGTCACCGCCACTACAGTTTTGGTTAAATTCAAATCGCCAGTTGGAAGGAACTATTGGCCGAATTGCTGACACGGCTCATACGGGATCATTTATAACCCGGCGCAGTCACCTCAAGCTTCTATGGATTCACATCGTGCTATCAACACCAATGATATACAAGTTATGCCGGTTTATATCACGGTCAAATATGGAGAGTTTCAAGCCAACTCCTCGAGTCACCTTGAGACTCGGGGGCTACGATGACATGACTCAGCAAATCTTGCCAGTTTCAGCAAATTTAAGAACCCCAGGACGATGGAGGGAAAGATAACCCGGTCCCGGAGGCTACTGTTATTTGAAGGCCGTCAGAAAATTTCCGGTTTAGAAAGTATATGACAGTTACAAAATCCCGGCTCAATGAAGAAGTTCCGGATTATCAGAAAGGATTCTGGTTTAAAATCCGGTTCAAGGGAAATTTGTCTCCCATAAAGCTCTTAAGCTCTCAAATCTGGTTTAACAATGTCCGGTTCAAAAAAGGAATTAAATTCTCGCAAGTTCGAGTTTAAAGACAGTCAGAAAATTTCCAGCTGAAAATGAAGATTCCGGTTTAAAATCCGGTTCAAGGGAAAGATGTCTCCCACAAAGATTTGAAGCTCTCAATATCCGGTTCAAGATCCCGGTTCAAGAACAATTTATCTCTTGCAAAAAGTTAAAAATTACCGAAGAGGACCTGCTGCCATGATGCGCGGTTCAAACATGGGTATCCCGCCTTATTGGCCTAACATATTATTGATCACATGGGGGCTTCTGCTTCATAAAGCGGGGTCTCTGGTTTTTCTACATCATGCGTGGTTACACGGAGGTTCTGTCTTAAAGCGGCCTCCGGTTTACCTCTTGGGTTAGCTTTTCAAAGCACCATGTTATGTCACTTGGGGGCTTGGTCGTGTCCGAACCAATGCAAGACCTCTTGATAGGCGAAAGCCACCAGATCACTTGGGGACATGGTCAAGTCTGAACCAGTCATGCCTCTTGATCGGCCTAGGGCCACGGAGTCACTTGGGGGCTTGGTCGAACCCGAACCATTGCCACGCCACTTGATCGGCATAATGCCACTGTTTCAGTTGGGGACCTGGCTGACTTGAACCATAGCTACACCTATTGGGAGCTTGGTCGTGTCCGACCATGGTAACACCATCTGATCGGCTCAGTAAAGCCTCCTTTTTTGCAAACGGTTTTATCATTGCCTTTGCTTCCATATTTTTTTCATAACTGTTATTTGATTTTTGTTGCATTTTTTAAACCGACAACGTTTTAATCCGGTTCAACTGTCAATTACAAATTGACGGAACACAGTCAAATCTTAATCCGGGGGCCATCTGCCCAGTTTGATTTTCTATTATCATCCTATTATGGAGTAAACCGGCGTTCATTAACCCGGCTTGACTTTCAATCACAAATTGTCAGTACATGACCAATTATAATCCGGCGATTATTAACCCGGTCTGGTTCGACTACAAGTCGCTAGTATTATATATGGATAATCCGGTGTCTATCACAAGCCGGTATGGTTATCATAAACCAGCATAATATGGAAGGAGTTATCAGTACTCAAAATTTGGGTTATTACCTCTACTACAAAAAGTTGGTAAACCAACGATGTGATTCAATGTTACAGGTATGATATATTTCATATTTGATTATTCTTAAGTGTAGCCTTGTTTATAAACCTGGGTTATATGTTGGGCATTATGACCCGTCCGGCGGTAAACCGCCAGGACACTATAAACTTGTTGTATGCAGAAACAGGTTGAATAAAGCATGATTATAAATCGCCGGCGTTTATTAAACCGGCCTGGCTTTGGACTGTAAGTTGCCAGTATATATTTGGATTGTATCATTGGAATCATGCGCTTATAAGTCATTGGGTTATGATATTAAAATAGCCAAACTTGGCTGGATTTTTGTTATGGTTATCAATAATTAGTATTATGATTATGGTTTTCAAAGTCGCTTTAGCGCAATGGCTATCATATTATCAATGGATATAATTTATTCTACAATTGAAGGAATAGTCCCGAGTTGCTGCAGGCTTACAACCCGGCACTTGGGGGCTACATTATTTAAGTTGAGATTACATCAAATATGCAAGTCTCATGTCACTGCAAGCATGCACCATGACACTTGGGGGCTAATGCAAAGTCATTTTTTTTGCTCATATTATTGAAGACCCGACTCATCACATTATAATGAGCCGGCCCTTGGGGGCTACCAATTGCTCTTGTCAACAACTCAAGGTACACAAGTTAAATCCATTATACTGAAGGGTCCACTGCTCAGTTGGTAAAGCACAAGGCTCTTAACCTTATGGATGTGGATTCAAGCCCATGATGGGGGTTACATCATATGATTTTATTTTCATTGAAGTATATATCAAGTCCCAGCTCAATATTATCTTACTGAGTCGGCCCTTGGGGGCTACACATCATTGCTCAAATCTACATGATTATATTTACAAAGTCCCTGCTCATTATTGCATAAATGACCCGGCCCTTGGGGGCTACACTGGTTGAAGTTTTATGAGTATAAGGCAATTTCAAGTCCCTGGTTGCTGCAAGCATGACAACCCGGCACTTGGGGGCTACATAATATGGAGTGTTCAGTTTTTATTAGTGACTGGGATGAACAACATGGATTTCTTCAAAAGTGGCAGTATTGATATTGAAGCAAGTCTTAAACCATAACTTTGTTCTGCTCAAGACTTGGCGGCTACAGGTAATATGCATATAAGGAGAAATATTTTCAAAATTCTCAGTCTTGAGCAAACCAAATTGCCCAGGTGTCTGCAACAATCATAACCCGGCGTTGGCAACAATCATAACCCGGAATTATCAGTTTTTATAACCCGGAATTATTAGTTTTTATAACCCGGCAGTTTTGGCAATGATAAACTGGCAAGTTCTACATCTTCAAACCGGATGAATAATCAGATGAGTATTTCAAGACCAAAATTTCTTAAACCGGCATTTTGGAAACCGATTCAAGTGGATTATTCTTCACAATATTTTTCTATGAGAGGCCAACATCAGCAATTTGAGTATGAAACTGGTTATTGATCCGGATTTTCTAGAAGGAGGGAATGACAAGGACTTAAGGATGATCAGGTGTCGGTCTACAAGAATTCTTAACCCGGAGCACAACCCGCCAAATTTGTTCTTGTGTTTATATTATGGATCAATTTAACATGGATAAATCCAAATTAAACTGGGGGCTAATGTCGGGGATATACCCCACGGTATAAACCGGCTGGAAGTTAATCCGGCCGGACTTGGCGGTTTATCTGAAGACCCGCCCTGACCTTGGCGGTTTACAAGCAATCCGCTTGGTCGTTATGATTCACTGGTAACCCGGCGGGCGGATTAGACGGATGACAAGGCCCAAGGCCTAGAAGGCCGGTTCAACTATTGTGGGCCGGTTTAAGAGGAAAGGAATATTTACCTTACAAAGAGTTAAGACTAGGACTTGTATCTGGTTTGTATTAGAGATAGACTAGTCCTAATCCTAATAGGACTCCACATGTAAACCGCCCCTTCAACATATATAAGGAGGGGCAGGGCTCCCCAAAGAGGGACAAGCTACAAGCAAGAGAAACAATCTTAGGGCTAGACACAAAGAGGAGAGCCGGTTTACGGTGACTCCCTGGTGATCATAATGAGACCTAGCCTCAAACAGCATGTAGGGTTTTTACCGGATGATGTTTCCCGGGGCCCGAAGCTGTCTAAATCCCTGTCTTGTGTTGCGTCTCTCGATTCCTCTCAACCCCTCTCAAGCTACCACATAGATGCGTTGGCCTCGCGACAAAGTCCTGACACTAAGGACATCTGACGTGACAAATCCACGACAGTGGCCAAGCCCTTCTCAATCCTCAAGGCAGAGGCAATCATATATCCAAGATGATCTTGCTTGCCCTTCAAGAACACTTGAGATGCCTCTTTAGAAGTTGGCATCTTTGCACCTTTCTCTTCCCTTACCTTCTCTCTCTTCTCATGTGCTTGAGCTGATGATGGTTCATTCTCATTCATGACAACAGTGTTGTCTTCAAATTTAGGGTAGATGGACAGGTGCTCCTTATCCAATAGATATGTGCCTGTGCCCATCTTGGAGTTGATGAGCTCCTGAATTTGTGGGGCATACCCACAAGATCTCTTCTGTTCAGCTGTTGTCCTTTTGATTGTCTCCACAATTAGACTTATGACTTTAAACTTTTGAGGCACATCAAACAAATGTAGCAAACTGATAGCATGTCCTCCGATCATCTTGTGATCACCTGACTTGCGTAGCAATGTGTGCCCTAGGATCCAGTTGATGGTAGGCAAACCAGACAACAAGAAATGGACAGATCCAAACTTATGAGTCTCCAAAGCATCATCTGGGATCTCCTTGTACATGTGTGCCATAGTGTTATGGTCTTTCTTCTTCTCAGCATAGACATCTAAATCATCTTCATTTTCTTCTGGGGCATTGATCAACTGAGCCCATTCTTCCACAGAGGATTGGTACCTAGTACCTTCTTACATCCAGATGATCTTCCCATCTGGGTAGAAGTGGGCAGTGGAGTAAAACTGCATGATTAGCTCATCATTCCATTTGGTGAGCTTCTAGGAAACAAATGTATCAACTCCACATGCTTTGAAGCTGTCATATACACCTGGATAGTGATCTTCATTCTCCTTGATGTACTCCCAGTCAACCCATCTCATGTCACAGACAATAGGCTTCTTGTCAAGAAAAATTGTCTCATAAAAGTCTTGCTGTTCCTTAGTGTGAAACCTATAGTCAACAGCAGTTCTTCTTCTGACAGCATATGGATCAGACTGTCTCCACTGTCTCAGTCCTAAATCCTTTCTGATTTTCGTGTTCTCTGCAACAGGATGTGCATCATTGTGGTCAGGGATCTTGGGCTTCAGTTTTCTCAAAACAAGTGAATCATTTTCTTCTGCTTCAGGCACTAGGGCCTTGTTCTTTTCCTCAGCAAGTATACTTCTGGTGTTCCTCTTGGGTTTAGGCTTTTGAGCTGGAGCAGCAGCCTTGGGAGCAGCTTTGGGCTTAGATGGAGCAGCCCTTGATCTGATTGCATATCCCATGAGTTTCTGAGCTTTGTGTGCTGGTGCAGCATCCTCTTCCTCTTCATCTTCCTCAACGGAAGAGTGCTTCTCAAATTCTGCCATTGGATCAACTTTCTTGCACCATCTCCCTCTCTTTCTTTCCTTCTTCTTTCCTTCTGCAACAGCCTTTTTGGGTTCATATCCCAAAGTTTCTTGAGTGGATGCTATGGCCTTTGACATTGGAACTTTTCTTGCTGGTGCCTTTCTGCTCATGCCTGGCTTAGTTGATGCAACTGTGCCAACCTCTTTCTTCACCACTTTCTTCTTGTAAGTGGCCTCATCCTCAGCTGCAATATAGTCCTCATCCTCTGAATCAGATGTTCTCTTATTCCTTGTTCTAGTAGCTTCCTTTGGCAAGTTACTAGGTGTGCTCCTGCTGCCCTCATCATAGCTGCTTGAGGGACTAGTGCCCTCACTAAATTGAACCTATTCCTCTGACTTGTTCTGACTATCACTTTGATCAGACATCTTCAGGAAAACTGCCAGCAGACCCTGTGAATAGGTTGTAGATGAGGTAGTGTGGATAAGCATCACAAAGTGCAGTTTTTTGCAAAATAGATGACTCAAAACTTAGTTTTAGTTCTCCACAGAAAGCATTTCGGAGCTACCGATTTGTAAACTCGGTGATACCGAAGCAACTTTTGGAACCTAATCCAGTGAACTCGGTCAGACCGAGTCACAGTTCGGTGGCACTGAGACTGCTAGGGTTTCAGAGAGAATCGAACTCGGTCACACCAATTTGCAATTCTCGGTCAGACCAAAAAACACATGTGCAATGGCCTAAGACAAATCGAGGAGACCGATTTCAACAATTCGGTCAGTCCGAGATGAGTTCGGCGGAAACCTAACCCTAAATTTTCAAATCAAATCTAATCTACATGATGTTTTCGCTGGACAGGATGATTTCATACATGGCAAGAATCATGGCAAAGCAATGTGCTACGAATCAGAGTTAATGAATAGCACAAATATCAAGTTCATACCCTAACTCGGCGGTGAACTTGCTACGGCGGCAACGGCGGGGCAGATTGCTGTTGACGGCGGTGGAGACCAGCGGTGGGAGGTCGCTGGCGGCGAGAAGACGATCCGGATACCCCAAGAGGCAGAGCAGTTTACACGCGGATACCCCAAGACGATCCGGATACCCCAAAATTTGACCCGTCAGTATTTATAACCTGACCCTGTCGGTGTGACCGAGTGGAACAACTCGGTGGCACCAAGATGCAAAAATGCGAGCAGTTACTGCAACTTGGTGTGACCGAAAGGTTCTAATCGGTTGCACCGAGATTGAAAACCTAGATCAACTTAGTGATCTCGGTATGACCGAAAAGGGTGAATCGGTCAGACCGAAATGCATAAAGAGGTTTTGGAAGTTTAAGTCTATGACGAATCAGGGACTCCGAGTGCTCCTCACACAGAGTGGTTCGAATCTGACTTGATCAAACTTTATGATGTAGCATGAATAGAGTTTGAGACGAGAAAAGCATAGATAGCTAGAGAAGGTTCTTAGGCATTCTTGTCCATCCACTTGGCAAAAGGAAAGAAACCAAACAGTCAAAACAACAAGTGGATGTCCTCGAGTGAGTAAAATATGCATCCAGCATGCTCACACAATAAAATGGCAAATGAAATATGTGGCAAAGCATGCACAACCAATTCTAGCATCTATCAAACAATTGGCGATGACTAGGTCATCTATATATGAGTATATTGACTTAGGAGTCAAATGAGAACATTTGATCACAGGTCATACTCATTGTTTAAGCACAAGTGGGGTTACCAATTTTACATAAAGCATTGTTGTGTTCACACCATTAGAGTTGCCTTAGCTCAATTCTTTAGAGTAAAGCTCCCCCTAGATGTGAGATCCCCCCTAAGAGGGATGAACTAACCTTGGGTTTTGTCGATGATGACTTCATGTAGATGTTGAAGATGTGGATGCTCAATGTTGATGTAGATCATTTGGAGCAATCCATTTGAGTGAGTTGCACTTTCAATACCTACATGGGTTAGTCCCATAAGGAACAAACAAGGATATCCATAGACATAGAGTGATGTACACACACAAGATGATGTCCATGAAAGCATTAGGTTACCTTGTCCCTTGTCTTACCAACAAGAGGGTTTGTGACTCCTTGAACTAGTGCAAGATGTGGAAGTTGATTGCACTTGTCCTTGCCGAAATGATATGAGTGAAGTATATTGGCGGAGTCACCCTCAAGAACTCTCTAGTTCTTCTTCTTTGGGATCCACATCATCTTGATGGGAATACTTGGAGTTGTAGTCGTACTTGATGAAGTAGAACTTGATGTAGTCTTGGGAACCCACTTGAGCAAGGCCTTCAAATGCATCAATCTCCTCTTGAAGCTTGTCCTTGCCTTTTTGCTTGTGGTCTTGTGGTGGAAGATCATCTTGAGCTTGTGTTCCTTTGAAAGAAGTAGGATCGTACTTCTCTTGTTGAGGAACAAACTTCTTCTTGGGGTATTGATCTTTTTCCCACTCAACTCCATTGGCATTGAACTTTCCTTCAAAATCAACACCTTGATTCTTCTGGTGCCTTCCTTGCTTGCGTAGAATCTCCTCGAATTGCTTACTTCTGGCAAGGCTCTTGTAAACACCTTTCTCTACAATTCCCTGCAATAAGCTATTTTCTTGCTCAAGTGTAACTTGGCTAAGAGAATCATTAGTGGAATAAAGAGAACTACTAGAAGCAACAACATTGGATTTAGCATGATTATTGTTACTACTAGAAGAAAAATCTTTCTTGTTCTTGTTACTAGACTTGACTTGTGGCATGTAAGTAGATAAGAGTAAATGCTTGGCAATGTAAGAAGAACTTTTCTTGCGAATATCATCATTGATTGCCTTTAAAAACTCATGCTCTTGCTCAAGGTTGAGCTTTTCAAAGCGTAACTTCTCACGAGTCTTTAAAAGTTCTAGATGATCTTCCAAGATAGTTTCATGAGCTAACTTAAGAGTGTTTAGTTCTTTAGTTAGGTGCTAAATCTTCTCCTTATCATTGTCATTCGTTTTATCTTGATTAGCATCATTAAATGATGTTTCATCATAGTATTCATCACTAGAGTTGTCAACAAGTAAATCATCATCACCTAACAAGTCATCTTCATCACTATTGAAATCAACATACTCGGGATGTGATACCTTTGGGCCTTTAGCCATGAAGCATCTTCCAATTCCTTCATTTGGTGAGTCAAATATATCGTAGGAGTTGGTTGACACAAGTTCTAGACCGGCAACACCTTCATCTTGAGTATATTCGGAGTCGGAGTGATAGCTTCTCTCGGAGTGATTGTCGGAGTCAGAGCCGGATACCCATTCACCAACATAAGCTTCATGTCTTCACTTTGTGTAGCTCTTTGATGATTTGTCCTTCCTTTCCGAATCCTTGCTTCTCTGGGATGTTCTTTGTTCATAACGATCATCTCTACTCTTCCTCTCTCTTGGTGGTGATTCTTCTCTTCTACTTCTTCTTTTTGGAGAATCTTCTCTTCTTTTGTAGGGAGCCATACACTCATTGGAATAGTGTCTGGGTCTTCCACAATTGTAGCAATTACGCTCATGACTAGAAGATCTTTTGTCATTGTAGGACCTTGACTTGGATCTTCTTTCCTTGCTTCTACTCTTGTAGAACTTGTTGAAGTTCTTCACCATTAAGCTCAATTCTTCATTGAAGGTTTGTTTCTCACTTGATGATGTGGGAGCTTCACATGAGGCTTTGTAAGCACCACTTGACTTGTTATGGAGGTCTTCCTTATCCTTGAGTGACATCTAATGAGCAACAATTCTTCCAATGACTTCCGTTGGCTTGAGATCTTTGTAATTGGGCATCATTTGGATCAATGTGCACATGGTTTCATAGTTTCCATCCAAGGCTCTTAGGATCTTCTTGATGATGAATTTATCAGTCATCTCTTCACTTCCTAAGCCGGTAATCTCATTTGTGATGAGAGCAAGCCTAGAGTACATTTCAGTGACGCCTTCACCATCCTTCATTTTGAACTTGTCAAGTTGACTTTGAAGCACAACCAATTTGGATTCCTTGACGGAGTCAGTACCTTCGTGCATATCAATCAAAGTATCTCAAATTTCCTTTGCATTCTCAAGACGGCTGATTTTGTTGAATTCTTTGGGGCACAATCTGTTGAAGAGAATATCACAAGCTTGAGCATTATATTGCAACATCTTCAAGTCTTTAGCGGTAGCTTCACGGTTCGGTTCTCTCCCTTCAAAGAATTCAAGTTGCAAGCCAATACACACAATAGCCCAAATGGCAGGGTTATGTCCAAGAATATGCATTTCATCTTATGCTTCCAACTAGCAAAGTTTGTACCATCAAAGTAAGGACCTCTACGGTGGTAATTTCCCTCGCTAGACGCCATACTCTCCTAGGTTGTGAAACCAAGGCTATGACCACCAAAAGCTATGGAAATCAAAGCAAATGGAGACCAAAGCTCTGATACCACTTGTCGGATTGAAAGTATGTCTAGAGGGGGGTGATTAGACTACTTGACCAAATAAAAATCTAGCCTTTTCCCAATTTTAGTTCTTGGCTGATTTTAGCAACTTAGCACAAGTCAAGCAATCAACCTACACATGCAATTCTAAGAGTATAGCAGCGGAATGTAAAACAATTGCATATGAAGATAAAGGGAGGAGTTTGAGGAAGCAAACGCAATGTTGACACGGAGATTTTTTATCCGTGGTTTCGATAGGTGGTGCTATCATACATCCACGTTAATGGAGACTTCAACCCACGAAGGGTAACGGTTGCGCGAGTCTACGGAGGGCTCCACCCACGAAGGGTCCACGAAGAAGCAACCTTGTCTATCCCACCATGGCCGTCGCCCATGAAGGACTTGCCTCACTCGGGTAGATCTTCACGAAGTAGGCGATCTCCTTGCCCTTACAAACTCCTTGGTTCAACTCCACAATCTTGTCGGAGGCTCCCAAGTGACACCTAATCAATCTAGGAGACACCACTCTCCAAAAGGTAATAGATGGTATGTTGATGATGAACTCCTTGCTCTTGTGCTTCTAATGATAGTCTCCCTTTCGGTGTCAAAACCGGCGGATCTCGGGTAGGGGGTCCCGAACTGTGCGTCTAGGCGGATGGTAACAGGAGACAAGGGACACGATGTTTTTACCCAGGTTCGGGCCCTCTCGGTGGAGGTAAAACCCTACTCCTGCTTGATTAATATTGATGGTATGGGTATTACAAGAGTTGATCTACCATGAGATCAGAGAGGCTAAACCCTACAAGCTAGCCTATGGTATGATTGTTGTTCGTCCTACGGACTAAAACTCTCCAGTTTATATAGACACCGGAGAGGGCTAGGGTTACACAGAGTCGGTTACAATGGGAGGAGATCTTCATATCGTATCGCCAAGCTTGCCTTCCATGCCAAGGTAAGTCCCTATCCTGACACGGGACAAAGTCTTCAATCTTGTATCTTCATAGTTCGGGAGTCCGGCCAAAGGTCATAGTCCGGCCATCCGGACACCCCCTAATCTAGGACTCCCTCAGTAGCCCCTGAACCAGGCTTCAATGACGACGAGTCCAGCGCGCAAGTTGTCTTCGGCATTGCAAGGCGGGTTCCTCCTCCAAATACTTCATAGAAGATGTTGAACACCAGGATAGTGTCCGGCTCTGCAAAATAATTTCCACATGCCACCATAGAGAGAATAACATTTGCACCAATCTAATCTGCTGACGTATTCCGTAGCGTGACCTCATGCCACGGCCAGGCTTTTATTCATTTTACTGTTCCACCTCAGCGCGTTTAGTGAGGCGGTTTCCTTGGCACGTCTTGTCAAAGCAGAGATCGTGTCCCCTTATTCCGGGATTCTCATCAATACGGGCGTGGGTAACCCAACCGCGCCTTTTGGTATGACTCTCTAATTGAAAGCGAGTCCCAAACGGTTACAGGGAGGGCTCTTGGTATTCAACTCCTTTACAAAGAGACCAAGGCTCGATCCCTCTTCTTTCAATCCAATCGAATCCGCCCCTCGCCTCGAGTTCCAACACTCAAGATTTCTAGTTTTAGGCGCTTCGGACCTCCGATGATGTCCGGCTCCGACCTTCAAGGTCGGTGGGTGCCTTCCTCCATTACAGAAGAAGACGTGCGAAAGTTGAGAGATGTCAGGTATCTAACCGGCGAAATCTCACACAGGCTGCCTGCTCAAGGGCAAGCCATTCCTTCTCCACACCCTAGTGAGAGCGTGGTGTTCACATCTCACTTCCTTTGGGGGTTAGGCTTCCCGATGGATCCCTTTGTGAGGGGGCTGATGTTCTATTACGGGCTGGAATTTCACGACCTAGCTCCGGAGTCCATCCTCCAAATTTCATCGTTTATCATAGTGTGCGAAGCCTTCCTCCATATCACCCCTCGCTTTGGATTGTGGCTTAAAACCTTCAAAGTAGAGCCGAAGATGATCGAAGGGCAGCACGCCGAGTGCGGAGGAGCTATCATAAGCAAGATAGCCGACGCTCCATGGCCTGAGGGCACTTTCCAAGAAGAGTTCGGCTTATGGCAACGGGACTGGTTTTATATCACAGCCCCCAGGGGCACCACATGGGTGGCGCCTCCTGCCTTTCGCTCGGGTCCCCCACCACGGCAAGAGTCATGGGTCAATGAAGGGCTTATCTGGGGGCCATCCAAAGACGTGCCCCTACTGTAGGACCGCATTCGAGATCTCCTAGCAAGAGATATTAACCTGACCGTAGTGGCGCAAGTTATGCTGATTCGCCGCACGCTGCCCTGCAAACGTCGCCCTCTTCGCCTGTGGGAATTTAATCCGGAGGGACCGCGAGTCCTCCAGCATTTTATGGGCGCAACGCCCATGGAGATGTACAAATTGTTCTTCGGACCACAAGCAAGGTGTCCGGACTTATCCGAGGACGCAGGTCTGAGCTGCAATCGCCAAGATGTTAAGGTAAGCAACCCCATATTTGGACACACCATCCGTATTTTTATCATAAAGCGGCCCTTTAACAGAGCTATCCTTTGAACAGGAGTGGATAGTGAAGGCAAAGCTTATCAGGTGTCCAGCCCCCCTGCCCGAGACCGCGCCGGATCCCGTGTTAACCTGGATGCTGCAGATTATGCTTTCGGCAGAGGGCGAAGAGGGGAACCAAGGAGCTACCGCCTCCACGAAGGAGACTATCAAGAAGGGAGGAATCGAGAATTCCCCCAACCTGGGAAAGAAAAGGAGTGCCTCTGAAGACCCAGAGGAGATGACCTCGAAATGGGGGAAGAAATCTTTGTTAGAGGATCCGGCGCCGGAGACTGCCCCGGCCGCATTGCACCCTCAAAGGGATCAGTTTTCCTCCGAGGCGTAAGTAAAGAGAGGGGCTCAAAAATTAGTGGCATCCCTGTTTTATTTCTGAGGAAGATAACCAAAATATTACCTTGCAGTTCGGATCTTAACCCTTCTCAGCAGAGCTCGTCTTCAGGGGATCTCCGTCTGGAGATGATAGAGAGTGAAACGCCTCCCCTAGCTGCATCGACTTACGAGGCAGGCGACCCCGAGGTGTCGTCCCGGTGGGTTTCTCCAAGTCCGGATCCTGAAAAAGGTCGTCGGGCTCGTCCGGTGCCCTCTGGTGCGCGGTCGGAGAGGCTGAGGGATCTGCTCGGGCGTGCATCCGTCTCAGAAGAACACCGTATGTTGATGAACATGGTGATAGGAAGGGTTGCATCCGCGGAAAGCGGATTGTACGAGGCCGCCAGGAGTTTACTGACAGGCTTTGAGGTACGTGAAAAGGTGTACCTATTGGTAGAGCCGCATATAATGCGCCCTGTATAAATAGTAGCCCCTGAGACTCTGTGTGTCGTCAAGATTGATGGCACACAGAGGATCAAAACCCCAGGTATAAAATGTTACCTTTTTATGAAGGTGGCGAGGCGTTCGGTAGCTAGCCGGACTGATGAATATGCCGAGTTAAAGCGGCAACTGGACGTGGCAGATGCCGACATCGCGCTTGTAAATAAGCGGCTAGACGAGGCACAAGGTATACTCCACAGATATCTGATAAGAGGAGTTCGATGCTCGTTTCTCACTATATATATATATATATATATATATATATATATATATATATATATATATATATATATGCTTATTGCAGATAGTGCTGCTTCCGTGGAGAACCTTCGTGCGGAACTTGCCTGAGCCAAGGAGCAAGCAAGAAAAAGTGATGCGGCGGCCGTTAAGGCGGCTGAAGAGCTGAAAGCCGAACAGGCTGCTCACTGCCAGAGTAAGAAGGCAATAGCCGAGATGGCTGTAAAATTGTAGGATGCTACCGACCGATGTAAATTTCTCGAACAAGAAGAAAGGGCAGCTCAGAAGGACCTTGAGAAGATCACTACCGAGGCCAAGGATGCTCGCTCTGTGATAAGAGCTATGAAGGAGGAGCTGCGTCAGGCCGGGGATATCACATCTGGAAAGCCCTATATGCTGCGGATGAAGTTCGGGGATCCTAGGTATGCTCCGTTAGACCGGTAGTGGAGTGCGGGAAACACTTATCTGGATGTGGCAGCGAGTGCGGCGGATGCAACCGAACACTTCCGAGGTCGGGGCGACCATAATTTGGAAGAATTGTTTTGGTCACAATTCCACAAGCCAGAGCGCCCACTTTCGGTACCTGACCGTTTGGCCGCCTTTGCGGAGCTGAACAGGTTATCCGGACTCGCCATGAAGTATGTCGCGAGTCGTTTGTGGCCGGGGGAGCCAGAGCCGAAAAGTTATTTTGGATTGGTGCAGCAGTTTCTTGGTTCTGTTCCGCATGTCGATGAAATGAAGAGGTCGGCGTGTATAGAGGGTGCACAAATGGCTCTTGCCCATGTCAAGACATACTGGGCGGATATGCAAGCCAGTGTTGTCGCATCCCCGGATTCGGACGAAGGCCGGGTACCTGCCAAGCACTACCTTGAGGAAGTTCTTCCAGGCGCTCATTTAATAGAAGCGCAGTGCTCGAAGGTTGTTTTGTTCAAATAGCATGTGCTATTGTAAAAGAAATATTTTGATAGAATATAAAAGCTTTTTATACTTGTGCTTGCAAGAATTATAACGCCTCCTGTGCGGCCGTTAATGTATATGTGTATATAACCTGAAAGATGGCAGTCGTTGGCTTCAGCCCCCACACATATAATACGGGGGTGTTCGCAAAAAATGCGCCTTTTCACACTTAATCCAACGTCTTGGTCCTACAAAGGAGGTGATGGCGCGGCGAACGAGGCAACCGGACTATAATGCTTTATCACTTTCACTTAGCCATATGAGTTTGACATTGGGGCTACTCAATAGCCCCTGGAGGCACCGCGCTCTCCCGAATCCGGGGCGCGTGTGTGCCTGACCGGGAAGCGGTCCTTCGTTAATGCGGAGGAATCCTAGAGATTCCGAGAGTCATCGAGTGGTTGACCAGTCTCTCGCTATATCACGACAGTAAGTTTTCGGCTTTCTCTACTGAGGTGCTCGCCTGGCCGAACCGGGGCACAATCGTAGTAGTTCTCCTGGTGCCGCGTTAGCCGATATAACGGAACATAAGGCAGCAAAACACAGGAGCCGGGCAAACCCAACATTTGACCAAACACATGATTCGGAGCTGATGCATATAAGGCCTAACTCGCGACGCCGAACACTCCCTAAGGTATTCGGTCTTTATGAAGACTGGCCGAAACAGAGCCCTTGGTAAAAAAGCCCCTGGTGTCCAGGTACGCACAAAATTCTGGCGTGGCCACATGCCAAAACGCCAGCCTCCTCCTCGGTTAGGACGAAAACCGGGGGATGTTTTCAACAAGAGACAGTAAAAAAGGTTTATGCAGGGTCTTAATCTGAAAAGAATCCTTGGAACGGGTCCCTATTGCACGTCTGCGCCTGTGTCTCCGTTGTGCCATATACTGGACGGGCGTAGCATGGTGTTCGTCTGTGAAAAAGAGGAACTTTAGTAAATAAGCGTGCGAGAAATCTATGTTAGAATAAATAAGATATAGTTGGAACAAGAAGGGAGCCGCATTGTCTCCTGGCGTAAACACGCGGAGCCCCTTGTACAGGGTTGTGCGGCTATTAAGTCCATGTGTGTTGACGCCGGACTCGTCTAGCCATGTCCGGAATAGTAGGGCTAGATTAGTGTGCGGCTGTCCAGGCGGCCGCACCCTTACCCGTATTTTGGGGGTCAATTGTCATTCCCCTGTGATGAGATGATGCCTCGTGGGCCAGGCATTTTAAGTGTAAGGGATGCATAATGCGGTATTGCGTTAAAGCGGGCGAAAGCTTCACGTCTCAATAGCGCTTGATAGCGACTTACAAATGGGGCGATGTGGAAGGTTAGCTTTTCGCTTCGGAAGTTGTCGGGTGAGCCAAACTTGACTTCTAACGAAAGGGAACCCATAGTCTGGGTATCTGGACCCGGCGTGGCTCCTCGAAAGGAAGTTTTGCCACGGCGGATTAGCGCTGGGTTTACCCCTAGTTTGTGGATTGTGTCCTGATATAACAGGTTTAAGTCACTGCCGCCGTCCATAAGGACTCGTGTAAATTGTAGTCCGTCAATAACCAGATTCAAGACCAAGGCAGTCTAGCCTGCGTTCCGGGCCCCTCTGGAGTAATCCTGATGGTCAAAGGTGATTGGTTGTAACAACCAGTGGTGGTGCTCCTCTGGGGCTGGCTGTATGGCGCGTGTCTTCATAAGCGTCATTCTGTTTTGCCCTTTTGTCATATGAAGTGAATTTACTATTTTGACTTCTTGTGGGAACTTCTTTTGTTCTCTGGTGTTCTGCTTGTGGGGTGCGTCGTTATCCTCGCTTGGTGTGTCGAGCCCCTTGTGTTCGGCATTGAGTTTGCCTGACTGCTTGAAAACCCAACAATCTCTGTGGGTATGGTTTGCAGGCCTCCTGGGGGTGCTGTGGATTTGACATATTTTATCCAGGATTTTGTTGAGGTTAGACAGCTCGTCCCTGTCATCTTTGGGCGGCGGCTTTTTCTGATTTTGCCGAGAGCTTTTGAATCCGGTGTTGACTATCGTGCTCGTTGGGCTGTTGTCCTTTATTCGGTGCTGTTCTTTGTTACGGCGCGATTTCCCGTTTTCGTCTCTGGGTTCGGATGTACTCGGGTCGCTGGTGCTGCTTCTTGCCAACCAGCTATCCTCTCCTGCGCAAAAGTGGGTCATGAGGCTTGTTAATGCGGCCATCGTTCTTGGCTTTTCTTGGCCGAGGTGTCTGGCGAGCCATTAGTCTCGGACGCTATGTTTGAAAGCAGCTAGGGCCTCAGCGTCCGGACAGTCGACTATCTGATTCTTTTTAGTGAGGAATCTGTTCCAGAGTTTCCGGGCTGACTCTCCGGGTTGTTGAGTTATATGACTCAGATCATCTGCATCCGGAGGTCGGACATAGGTACCTTGAAAATTTGCCCGGAAAGCCTCCTCGAGCGCTTCCCAACTTCCCATGGTGTTTTCGGGAAGGCTTTTAAGCCAATGCCGGGCTGGCCCTTTGAGCTTAAAGGGTAAGTATTTGATGGCATGAATGTCATCTCCTGTGGCCATGTGTATGTGGAGGATATAATCCTCTATCCAGACTCCAGGGTCTTTTGCGTCATATGCTTCTATGTTCACGGGCTTGAATCTTTCTGGAAATTCGTGATCCAGCACCTCATCGGTAAAACATAAGGGATGTGCGGCGCCCCTGTATGCAGGTGTGCCGTGATGTTCGGATTTTTTTTGCATTGTATTGCTTGCTAGAGCTTGCTTTCTTGGGCCATAGATGGATCTGGTTGGGCCGGTTGTTTGATGCGAATCCTTAGGCGGATCGCTCGCCGTATTGAGTGCGGCCCCCTCTGTCGCTTTAGATCGATCGTTGGGTTGTCTATTCGACCTGGTGGCTTCCTTGTTTTTCGGCTGTGGGGGCTTTATGACCTCTTCATCAAAATCCGGTAGTAGTTTCCGCTTCGGATAGCTCTTTGTGTGACGACTGTTGCTGTACTTGTGTGCAGTATTGAGTACTTTATTCCATCTGATCCTGAGTGCATCTTCTGCTGTTTTGAGCCTCCACTTCTGCTTTTTCAGGCTACGTGCAGTGGCGACGAGCCTTTGGTGGAGGTTCTGATGTTCCAGCAATTTGTCCAGCGTGAGGTCGTCCGGACTATTATCTTTTCCGGGGATTGGTTGTTTGGATTGCCCGTCCTGTTTGGACGGTTGCTCAATGGCATGTTCGTCTTTCGTTCATTCGTCCTGATCTATGGCTGGGTCTTTGTCGAGGTGGGGCTTTGCGTGGCGCTTACGTCGCCGCTTTGATTGTTTTTCGAGGGAACGATCCCTGTTTGCGCCCTTTTGATCCTTGTTGTTATCTCTTTTGGGTGTGTCCACCATGTATACATCGTGTGATGAGGTGGCTTTCCAGTTCCCTATAGGTGCTGGTTCTTGGTCGTCTCCTTCATCGGCGTCCATACCGTCGATGTCTTCAGAGTCAAAGTCGAGCATGTCGGTTAAATCGTCGACAGTGGCTACAAAGTGGGTGGTGGGTGGGTTTCGAATTTCTTCGTCGTCCGTATCCCAACCCTGCTGACCATAGTCCGGCCAGGGCTCTCCTGACAAAGAGAGAGACTTTAGGGAGTTCAGGATATCGCCAAAGGGCGAGTACTGAAAGACGTCCGCGGCGGTGAACTCCATGATCGGAGCCCAATCGGGTTCGATCGGAAGGGGTGCGGAAGATTCGGAGTCCGGAGCGGAGTCCGGCACCTTGGAGTCACGGGCCTTGCAAAGGACTAGGCTGGTATTCGGCTCTATCACCGTAGAGATTGCGGCTCCTAGGGCGGCGTCCAACTGTCCGTCCCTGGTTAGCGCAGTCGGCTCCGAGCTAATGGTCGGAGCAGACTCCTGAGCGGCACTCCGGGCGCTGTCCGGCGGCAGAGCTAGATCATGCCCATCGAGACAGTGCGGCGCGCTCGGCCGTGGCTCGAATCCGTCGGAGATCAAGTCCTCGTGAATGTCGGCCGTGTAGTTTAAGCTTCCAAACCTGACCTGCTTGCCAGGGGCGTAGCTTTCGATCTGCTCCAGATGGCCAAATGAGTTGGCCCGTAGTGCAAAGCTGCCGAATACGAAGATCTGTCCAGGGAGAAAAGTCTCGCCCTGGACCATGTCGTGGTTGATGATCGAAGAAGCCATCGGGCCTGAAGGCGACGACACAGAGGAACTCTCAATGAAAGCACCAATGTCGGTGTCAAAACCGGCGGATCTCGGGTAGGGGGTCCCGAACTGTGCGTCTAGGCGGATGGTAACAGGAGACAAGGGACATGATGTTTTTACCCAGGTTCGGGCCCTCTCGGTGGAGGTAAAACCCTACTCCTGCTTGATTAATATTGATGGTATGGGTATTACAAGAGTTGATCTACCACGAGATCAGAGAGGCTAAACCCTAGAAGCTAGCATATGATATGATTGTTGTTCGTCCTACGGACTAAAACTCTCCAGTTTATATAGACACCGGAGAGGGCTAGGGTTACACAGAGTCGGTTACAATGGGAGGAGATCTTCATATCGTATCGCCAAGCTTGCCTTCCACGCCAAGGAAAGTCCCTATCCGGACACGGGATGAAGTCTTCAATCTTGTATCTTCATAGTCCGGGAGTCCAGCCAAAGGTCATAGTCCGGCCATCCGGACACCCCCTAATCCAGGACTCCTTCACTCCCCAACACTCAACTCTCTCTCACAGGATTTGGATTTGGTGGAAAGATGATTTGAGTGGAAAGCAACTTGGGGATGGCTAGAGATCAAGATTTATGTGGTAGGAATGGAATATCTTGACCTCAACACAAGTGTAGGTGGTTCTCTCTCTCAGAAAATGTATGTTGGAAGTGTAGGCATGTTCTGAAGGCTCTCTCCACGAATGTAGAGTGGGTGGAGGGGTATATATAGCCTCCACACAAAATCTAACCGTTACACACAATTTACCAAACTCGGTGGGACCGAATTGTGAAACTCGGTCAGACTGATTTAGTTCATAATGTGACCGTTAGGCATTTCAGTGGGACCGACACGTTAACTCGGTGGGACCGATATTGTTAGGGTTAGGGCATAACATAATCTCGGTGAGACCGATTACACAAACTCGGTGAGACCGATTTTGGTAATAGACAAAAAGAGAGTTGGTCAGGCAAACTCGGTGGGACCGATTCACTCATCTTGGTTGGACCGAAACATTATGAAAGGGAAACAGAGAGTTTGCATTGCAATCTCAGTGGGACCGATCGCTCATCTCAGTTTAACCAAAACGTTACGAAGGGAAACAGAGAGATTACAATCCCATCTCGGTGAGACCGAGATCCCTATCGGTGAGACCGAAAAGACTAGGGTTTCTGGTAGTGGCTATGTCAACTGAACTCGGTGGCACTGGATAGAGAGTTTTGGTGGGGCCGAGTTTGACTTTTGGTTTGGGACATATGTGGATGTGAGAAAGTAGTTGAGGGTTTTTGGAGCATATCACTAAGCACTTTGAGAAAGAAACTCATTAAGCAACACCTCACCCCCTCTTGATAGTATTGGCTTTTCCTATGGACTCAATGTGATCTTCGATCACTAAAATGAAAAATGTAGAGTCTTGTGCTTTGAGCTTGAGCCAATCCTTTTGTCCTTAGCATTTATGGGGTCCATGTTACTCATCCATGCCATGCCAATCATTGAGCTTTCCTGAAATATTTATCTTGAAATAGCATTAGCTCAATGGGCTATATGTTGTTAGGAATTATCAAAACCACCCAGGGATAGTTGCACTTTCACTATCCAGAAATTCTATATCATTTCCAATCAACAATATGTCATCCACATATAATATTAGAAATGCTACAGAGCTCCCACTCACTTTCTTGTAAATACAGGCTTCTCCGAAAGTCTGTATAAAACCATATGCTTTGATCACCTCATCAAAGTGTATATTCCAACTCCGAGATGCTTGCACCAGTTCATAAATGGATCGCTGGAGCTTGTACACTTTGTTAGCACCTTTAGGATCGACAAAACCTTCTGGTTGCATCATATACAACTCTTCTTTAAGAAATCCATTAAGGAATGCACTTTTGACGTCCATTTGCCAAATTTCATAATCATAAAATACGGCAATTGCTAACATGATTCAGACAGACTTAAGCATCGCTACGGGTGAGAAAGTCTCATCGTAGTCAACTCCTTGAACTTGTCGAAAACCTTTTGCGACAAGTCAAGCTTTATAGACAATAACATTACCATTAGTGTCGGTCTTCTTCTTGAAGATACATTTATTTTCTATGGGTCGCCGATCACCGGGCAAATCCACCAAAGTCCACACTTTGTTTTCATACATGGATCCTATCTAAGATTTCATGGCCTCAAGCCATTTATCGGAAACTGGGCTCATCATAGCTTCTTCATAGTTCGTAGGTTCGTCATGGTCAAGTAACATGACTTCCAGAAGAGGATTACCATACCACTCTGGTGCGGATCGTGTTCTGGTTGACCTACGAGGTTTAGTAGTAACTTGATCTGAAGTTTCATGATCAATATCATCAGCTTCCTCTCTAGTTGGTGTAGGCAACACGAGAATGGATTTCCCGGATGAGCTACTTTCCAAATTGAGAGAAGGTACATTTACCTCATCAAGTTTTACTTTCCTCCCACTCAATTCTTTCGAGAGAAATTCCTTTTCTAGAAAGGTTCCATTCTTGGCAACAAAGATATCGCCTTCGGACCTATGATAGAAGGTGTACCCAATTGTTTCCTTAGGATATCCTATGAAGACACACTTCTCCGGTTTGACATAAGCATCGCATCCCCCAAACTTTTAGAAACGACAGCTTAGGTTTATTGCCGGTGTACCTTCATGCGTTTTAAAAATTGTTTCCTTAGGATATCCTTTTTAGAAACGTTAAGTGATTCCAAAAGTCCATCTACATGGAGTTTCTTCATGTGTTTTAGACCAATATGACCTAAACGGCAGTGTCACAAATATGTTGCACTATCATTATCAACTTTGCATCTTTTGGCATCAAAATTAGGAATATGTGTATCACAATCGAGATTCAATAGAAATAGACCATGCTTCAAGGGTGCATGACCATAAAAGATATTACTCATATAAATAGAACAACCATTATTCTCTGATTTAAATGAATAACCATCTCGCACTAAAGAAGATCTAGATATAATGTTCATGCTCAACGCTGGCACCAAATAACAACTATTCAGGTCTAAAACTAATCTCGAAGGTAGATGTAGAGGTAGCGTGCTGACGGCGATCACATCGACCTTGGAACCATTCCCGACGCGCATTGTCACCTCGTCCTTAGCCAATCTTCATTTAATTTGTAGTCCCTGTTTCGAGTTACAAATATGAGCAACCGAACTAGTATCAAATACCCAGGCACTACTACGAGCATTAGTAAGGTACACATCAATAACATTTATATCAAATATACCTTTGTTCACTTTGCCATCCTTCTTATCCGCCAAATACTTGGGGCAATTCCGCTTCCAGTGACCAGTCCCTTTGCAGTAGAAGCACTCAGTTTCAGGTTTAGGTCCAACTTTGGGCTTCTTCCCAGGAGTGGCAACTTGCTTGCCATTCTTCTTGAAGTTCCCCTTCTTTCCTTTGCCCTTTTTCTTGAAACTAGTGGTCTTGTTAACCATCAACACTTGATGCTCCATCTTGATTTCTACCTCCGCAGCTTTGAGCATTGCGAAGAGCTTGGGAATAGTCTTTTCCATCCCTTGCATATTATAGTTCATCACGAAGCCTTTGTAGCTTGGTGGTAGTGATTGGATAACTTTGTCAATGACACAATCATCTGGAAGATTAACTCCCAACTGAGTCAAGGGATTATGATATCCAGACATTTTGAGTATGTGTTCACTGACAGAACTGTTCTCCTCCATCTTGCAGCTATAGAACTTGTTGGAGACTTCATATCTCTCAACTCGAGCATTTTCTTGAAATATTAACTTCAACTCCTGGAACATCTCATATGCTCCATGATGTTCAAAACGTCTTTGAAGTCCCGATTCTAAGCCATAAAGCATGGCGCACTAAACTATCGAGTAGTCATCAGATCGAGCTTGCCAGACGTTCATAATATCCGCATCTGCTCCTGCAGTAGGACTTTCACCTAGCGGTGCATCAAGGACATAATTCTTCTGTGCAGCAATGAGGATAATCCTCAAGTTATGGACCCAGTCTGTGTAGTTGTTGCCATCATCTTTCAACTTAGCTTTCTCTAGGAACGCATTAAAATTCAAAGGAATGGTAGCACGGGCCATTTATCTACAACATAGATATGCAAAAACTATCAGGACTAAGTTCATGATAAATTAAGTTCATTTAATCATATTACTTAATTACTCCCACTTAGATAGACATCCCTCAAGTCATCAAAATGATTCGTGATCCAAATCAACTAAACCATGTCCGATCATCACGTGAGATGGAGTAGTCATCAATGGTGAACATCTCTATGTTGATCATATCTACTATATGATTCACGTTCGACCTTTCAGTCTCCAGTGTTCTGAGGCCATGTCTATACATGTTAGGCTCGTCAAGTTTAACCCGAGTATTCCGCATGTGCAAAACTAGCTTGGACCCGTTGTATGTGAATGTAGAGCCTATCACACCCGATCATCATGTGGTGTCTCAGCACGAAGAACTGTCGCAGCGGTGCATACTCGGGGAGAACACTTATACCTTGAAATTTAGTTAAGGGATCATCTTATAATGCTACTGTCGTAGTAAGCAAAATAATATGCATAAAAGATAAACATCACATGCAATCAAAATATGTGACATGATATGGCCATCATCATCTTGTGCTTTTGATGTCCATCTCCAAAGCATCGTCATGATCTCCATCCTCACCAGCTCGACACCTTGATCTACATCGTAGTGTCATGGTCGTCTGGCCAACTATCACTACCGCTTAGTGATAAAGTACAACAATTACATGGCGTTTGCATTTCATACAAAGAAGCAACAACCATAAGGCTCCTGCCAGTTGCCGATAACTTTTAAAAAACATGATCATCTCATACAACAACGTATATCACATCATGTCTTGACCATATCACCTCATAAGCATGCCCTACAAAAACAAGTTAGACGTCCTCTACTTTGTTGTTCCAAGTTTTACGTGGCTGCTACGGGCTTCTAGCAAGAACCGTTCTTACCTATGGCACAAAACCACAACGGTGATTTATCAAGTTTGTTGTTTTAACCTTCAACAGGGACCAGCTTCAGTCAAATTTGATTCAATTAAAGTACGAGAAACATACACCCGCCAGCCACCTTTCACTACAAAAAAATACATTTCCGTGATGATACATGTTTGTCACAGTAGGTCGCGTTTTCTGTTATGCATGTACATCCATGACGATTTTATGACAGAATCAAGATAGTCATACTTGTGTTGTTGTAGAAGTGTTCCATGACATTACCAAAATTATCATCACAAAAGTGTCCACTTCCATGATGATAAATCACGCGTCATAGAAGTGCTTTCGTCAAGGGTGACCAACACGTGGCATCCACCGTAACGGGACGCTGTTAATCGCGTTAAGCTATCGGGTCCAGTTTTGGATCCGATAACTCGCTGACAGCCACGACCAATGCCGATTTTCCACGTGTAAAATTCTCATTGGCTGACGGATCCACGCGTCAGCTCCGCGTTGGCACAGGTGTCACTCATCCAATGGTCGAGATGGGCCAATGATATGTTGACATGTGGACGGGCCCAAAAGTGACCCATAAAGCTTAAATGGGCTGGCCCAACTGAAGGCCCAAAAGATTTAGCAGACCATAATGGGCCGGCCCAGCTAAAGGCCCACAAGATTTTGCAGACCATAATGGGCCGGCCCAGCTAAAGGCCCACAAGATTTAGCGGATCATAAATGGGCCCGCCCAGCTAAAGGCCCAAAAGATTTTGCACACCATAATGGGTCGGCCCAGCTAAAGGCCCAACATTCTTTGTCAAATCAGCCCATCAACAGCCTGTCCTAAACTTGTCATCATCGCGTCCCATGGTCACTTCTGGCCCTTTAACAGTTTGCTAAGTATTTGGGCCGAATTACAGCCCGGTGTATTTCCGGCCTGTTAAAGGTCCTGCTTCATTTGGGCCCATTTACAGGCCATCAAAACTTTCGGCCCATAAACGACCGTGAAGGATTTGGGTCATATTCGGCCATGTCTGACATTCGGCCTGTTAGAGGCCCACTATAGATTTGGGCCACTTTCAGCTTGTTGTCATTTTCGGCCTGTTAACGCCGGATGAAAACCATGGGCCATATGTGGCCCAACGTCATATTGGGCCCATTAACGGCCCATATAAAAATGACGATAGTCTAGCCCGACTGAAGTTCCGGCCTGTTAAAGGCCCGTGTATTAGGTTGGCGCATTTACGACCCGTCCGAATTTCGGCCTGTCAAAGATCCGCATCGTAAATGGGCCACCATTTCAGCCTGCTAAGACCAGTGGGTTATTTGGCACAATCAGGGGCCAATCTCACTTTCGGTCTATTAAAGACCCATGTTTTTTATGGGCTTGAGATATTTACACCCGTAAACGGCCTATTTTTACCGAGGGCCCAAATTATGTTTAGGCCTATTAAAGGCCCACTATGGGCACCGGCCTACCAGAAAAATATGAAAGCTTATGCTGATTTAGGCACAGATATTTTTAGTGGGCTACATGCCAATTTCGGCCCGTAACTGTTTTTAACCCAATTGGAATGGGCCCAACGAATGTTGGCATGTTGGGATCCTACAAAGCTTTCGGCCGAATACATTACTAAGATAAACCTACACTATACAAAAATAGCGTCGTAATTACTGCAGCCTATGGCAGCATCATAAATGCTGTATCACAATAAAATAAATTCCAACCATACAACAAAAGGCTTGTTGGCATAAAGTTTACAGCCGTTCTAGATAAAAGCACCATCAGATGTATAGAAGCACATATCATTTGACCTGAGTGCTAATGTTTCAGGCTGTAGAATCTGATGGAGCAGCACGATCTTCACCTTTTTTCCTCCATTGCTCTTGAACAATGAAGCGAATGTCTGATAGTCTGGATTCAAAACCATTCATAACTTGACGACATTTCTCAACCACTATTCTTGTTTCCGAAACGATGTCCATTAGGGATTGGACTTGTGTCTGGAGCACAGATATATCACTCTATCAACCAGGAAGATTTTGTTCAGTAGGCGATTTGGACGAGGTTACCTTGACAACTAACCCAGAATTACGCAGGAAGGTGCCTTTTGCATTGTTAGTGGAGAGATATGGACGCACTGTAGCAAGAGGTGACATTGTGCCTGTGGTAGCCTCGTCACCTTCAGGTGGTTGTGGCTGTTCAATCATTTGTTCCATAGCTTCCTAAAAGTTTGAACTTGAAGATTAGTGTACCAGATAAGTTACTAATGAGACAAAAACAAACAAAGTAGGTTAAATGTTTAGACATAACTTATTTTGGTGAACTACTATAATACATTAGCATGTATTGTAGTGCCAACTACATAATAAAATCACTTTCGGAACATATGTCCATGTAGCATGCCTACTGTATTGTCTATTTCCTCACATTCGTTGACATCTAAGGATAAAGAGACATGATTTAAAGTAGGATGAACATAGTCTGGCATCATTCATATCATGGGCAAACAGATATAAAACAAACTGGCTATTTTATCATTGTGTGCGCACGTGAACATAACAACTAGATTACAGATCAAGACCAAAAGAATATCCTTTATCTCTTTTAAACCATGTAAGGTGAAATGATATGTTAAGACAACTGTGTATAAAAGTGAACAGAGTAACTGACATTGGCTGCAAACCTAAATGAACACATCACAGTACCAATTAGTTCAAAGGCAGGAGGAGTAAGGAATTACAACAGCGGCTTCAACTGGTGTGCTCATGCCCTTCATCTTGCTGGTGTGGCAATCCTTGAAGATTTTCACTGCATTCGGTTCAGGTTCTTTTTGGTCCGCATGGGCTTTCCTATGTATTTGGAACAAGTCAATATATATACGATAATATGGCACAAAAAAGAAGGAAGTAGCAGCTATTTACAAGAGCCTCACAGTGTGCAATATAGCTACGAGATCCTGTTGTCTGTTGGAATTTCACTTTAGAACGGTTGGTTTTGTTCTTCAAACAGTTAGCCTAGAAGAAGATACACTTGTAAGGCACATACATAAATACAAGTTCAATATGTGATCTGATCAAATATATATAGCCTATCCGATACTTTGGATTAGACCAGTGTTTAACAAGGGTTGTTCAGTCTTCATCTGTAATATATTCCACTGGAGATGTTTGGGCGATTTCATTTTTAGCCTTGCCTTCAAAGTGAGATTTTCTAAGGTGGTACCGATACTGTCGCAGAGCAGACTGAAAAACATGAGTGCATGCTTGTTTAGTTGCATCATCTTTTGGATCCAACTTGAACCTCATCTGTTGAAAAAAGAATGTGAGTCTCACTAGGAGGAAGCTAGAAAGTATGGGACAAAGCAAGACAATATTACTAATTGCGATGAATAACATTACTTACGGATAAATGGTCAAGGAAGGTGTTAAACTAGGTATTGTCTTTCTCATTCCTGTACTGGATCCACGTTGGGAGGATACGTGCATGACACCTAATGGCAACGGCTGCCACTAATACTAACTTGGCTAACTCTATAGCATCACGTGGACTTTTTCAACCTGCCTCAAAATGGATCTCCCTTCTTCCTCCTTTAGATTTTGTTAATCTGTCAAGCATTATCCCTGATGTCTGTTCCCGCTTGCGCCGTGGTGCTAGTTCAACAACAAATATGGAAAGTGTTAGTGTACATCAAACTGTGAAAGTACATATAAAGGAGCATGCAACTACAACTTGACTCAGTCAGGTACCATTTTGGTGTTGATGCTCATGAGGTTCATCTGATCTTGCCAAGTCCTGTTGTGTCAGCAGTGCTTCGGAAGTAGTGTTAGTGTGAAGGTAGCTTGGGAACTGGCCAGTTCCAGAGCAAACAAATGAGTAACTCGTTGAGATGCTGGTACAGCTGACGTGGATGTTGCAGCTGGTGGAGTAGGTGATACTGTGTTTGTAGATTTAGCCGGTGGACTTGGACCTTCTACTGCACTATAAGTACCAGCAGAATCTCGACGACAGACCCTTTTCCGTTTCACCCGACGAGCAACACCACTCCCTACATATTATTTTCCTTTTTTTGACTTTGCCATGTCAAGCCGTACCCACAACACAAAAGAATAAAATCGCTCTTCAGAACTCATTGATGCATGATACAGACAAGCAATACTTTGATGTAAGACAACCGTATGAGGATGGAATATGTAAGAAAAATAGGACGACATGACATATTCACAGCTACGATGTCCAAACTAAGCAAAAGGATTTTCAAGAAAGTAGAAGTAATGCAAGCTAGACACCATATGAAAGATGCAACCAATATTACTCTGCCAAGTTAAAAGTGTCTTGTTATAAGTGGCAATTCGAAAAATTAGAAGCAGTACAACATAGAAATCAATGCAAGATGCAACCACTATCAAACTGCCATGTTAAAAGCGTCCAATCATGAGTGACTGATGCGTACACAACAATAGTACTTTGATGTAAGAACATGGTATGATAGATAGATGCAGTGTATTCTAGACACAGAAAGCCATGTCATATGCACATGTATAACCTATGAACTCAGCAGGTGCAGTTTAATCAAAATAGAAGAAATACAGGCTAGTCAACATATGCAACATAAAACCAATTATCACAGTGTCAACTTAGAGCAAGCACCTACGATGGTGGAGTACGGGAGATGAACTCATCATGTAGACTTGGGACTTCAACTTCATTAGCAGTAGCAGTGGCATATCTAGAGAGTGTCTGTTTGCGTCGATGCGGAGGACAACCAACATCCCCTAACTTACTCTTTACCTTCCTATTTTTTGATATTGCCTTATGAAGTCAAAACAACAAGAAGATGAATAAAATTAGCTCTGCATAACTGTCAGGACCCCGACTAAATGCCACATCGATCTAGCATGTAACACCTCATATCACTTTGCGGCCTCACGCACGGTATTCCCACGGGTGTCGCCTTACCTTTGCCCAGGACCGTTGCGCCTTTTGGCACACGTATATGACAGTGTCCCTAGCATCCATATGATAAGGAGCCCGGGCTGACATGGCTAGTCGTAAACCCAAAGTGGCACAAATTTACAAGGACAGGCATCCATGACCCAACATCGAATGTGTCGGTCATCAGCGAGTGAATCCAGGCTGTAGCACTGGGCTAGCAGGACTCTAGTGAACCGGGCTGTAGCGGGCTAACAGGACTCCGGTATTCATCGCGTGACATTTCCCCGAAAGGACAGACACAGGAACGAAGAAAGACACATGCCGGCCAGACTAAGTGTTCCGGAGTAGTAGCAAGCTACCATGGCTCAGTGGAAGCACTAGGAGACATTTCCCGGTAAGAGAGGCTACCAAGGATAAACAACTAGATAGTCGGATCCCACACATACCAAGCATTTCAATAACATACACACAATATGCTCGATATGTGTAAATACAACATGGCATCACAACATAACTCTACGACTCAAGTATTTAATTCAATAGGCTCTGAGGAGCGAGATATTACAAACATAGGTCTCATGACCCAACATTCAGAGCATACAAGTCAAAGCACATGCGGAAGCTTAACATGTCTGAGTACAGACATCTACAAAAGAAAAAGGCCGAGAAGCCTGGCTAACTACCAGATCCTGCCGAGGGCACAAGATCATAGCTGAGGTAACAAGCTAAACATCGAAGTCCACGTGGAACTACTAGTGAGACTGGAGTCTCTCTGCAAAAACATAAAATAGGCAAACGTGAGTACAAATGTACCCAGCAAGACTTACATCAGAACTAACTACATATGCATCATTATCAACAAAGGGATGGTTGGGTTTAACTGCAGCAAGCCAGCTTTGATTCGGTGGCTATCCTGAACTACGACTGCAAGTAACTTTTGAGGTGGCGCACACAAGTCCACATATTCACCATATCAATACACCACTATGGATCCGCTCCCGTCGCCCTACGAGAATGCCATCCATAGCACTCACACTTATCTTGCGTATTTTAGAGTATCCACTTTCACTTGTCTATGAACTGTACAGGCAACCCAGAAGTCCTTTTCGGTGGACACGGCTATTCGAATAGATGATGTTAACCCTAGAGGGGTGTACTTCTTCACACACGCTCTCACCACTTGCCGCCGTTTACACGACATGTACGCGGCAACCTTCAAGCAGAAGCCCAACGTGGGTGTCGGCCACGGCCTACCTAAACACTCAAGTCTCTAGTCCAGGTTTATCGCTTATTCAGGTTCCATCCGCGAGGAGATCCGGCCTGGGTTTCGCTCACAGCCCCAAACGATGTGTGCAGGGTTCCCGAGACACCAAACAGGCGCTCGGTACACCATGCCACGTGCCTACCGCATCACAGCCCACCCCTCTAGTCAGCGCTGCCCATGGCCTCCAGCATACTACAAACACCAGAAACTACTTGCAACTCCTGGACAGAGGACAAGGGTGATTAAGAAGCCGAGAGGGTCCATTGGTTTCGGGCCCAATGCGTGGTAGTAACTGTTTCATGGATCACAAACACAGAACTCAGTTCCTGAGGACGGCTGCAATGAGACAACCCACCATGTACTCCTACATGGCCTCTCACCGCTACCTTTACCAAATCGTGTTCACACACTTAGCTCACACACAGTAGGACATGTTCACACACCTCTGATTCACCCCCGATGAATTAGACCTAACTCAACTCTAAGCAGTAGCAGGCATGACAAACAAGCATGAATGAGTAGGCACAACAGGGCTCAAACAACTCCTACTCATGCTAGTGGGTTTCATCTATTTACTGTGGCAATGACAGGTCATGCAGAGGATAAAGGGGTTCAGCTACCGCAGCAAGTAACAGTTGAATCGTTGTTGTCCTAATGCAGTAAAAGAGAGCAGGAGCGAGAGAGTAGGATTGTATCAAAATGAACAAGGGGGTTTTGCTTGCCTGGCACTTCTGAAGATATTATAGCTCTTCATCGGTGTCATCGATCTCATCGTCGAAACCACGTCTATCGAGAGGGGACAACACCAGCAAACAGAGAAGAAACACGATCAATGCAATGCACAATATGATGCATTCTATGACATGGCAATATGAATGTGTATTCGGCTAATGCAAGCTAAAACAGATTGAGACAAGTCCATTTGAACCAAAGATTCAAATGCAAACCCATTTTAAGAGGTTATATTAGTGCATTAACTTGTTCCATCTAAACAGCAAGGTCAAATTGTTCTAACATGCATGAAACCAGTACAGATGGATAGATTGGATTTTTCTGATCATTTTTCATATATAATTTGTTTCATTCTGAGTTACGGTTAAATTTCTATGAATTGTAGAAGTTTAGAGCATTTTCTGGAATCCTGTATAAAAATAAATCCAGAAAATACTTATTGCGTCAGGGTCACGTCAGCAGGTCAAAGGCGCCAGCCCAGGTCAAACCTGACGGCTGGGACCCACATGTCAGTGCAACAACTAACTAACAAAGTTAGTTAGCGTTAGGTTAGTACTAACCTAGGTTAATTAGAGCCTGGGCCCACTTGTCAGTGAGTCAACTAATCTCACACCTAAACTAAATAGGGGCATGGCCCACGCATCAGTGACCCTGGGGGGGGGTCAAACCCCAGGTCAAACGAGTCAACCTCGCCGGACTTGGTCCACGGCTCGTCGCCGGCGACGCCAGAGACGGCGGAGGTGCTCGGTTTTGCGTCTCCGGTGACCAAACGGGCGGCCGAGAGCACGCGCGGAGAGCTGGGGCTCGCCCGCATCCAGGGAGGCATGCGGCAGCAGCGAGGACGGCCGGAGCTCACCGGAAACGAGCTCGAGGTGGCGCCGCCATTCGGATGTTTCTGGCTACGGGGCTGCAGTGGCCGTGGTATCTCGTTCGTGGCACCTACAGCAGCTACACGAGGCAGCGAGCATGTTGGACACGACGCCCGGACCAAATGGTCGCCGGAGTCGTGTCGGCAGCGAGTGCAGGCGGCGGCGCAGTCGGGCGAGAGTGGTGTGGCGGCTACGGCATGCCAGAGAGAGAAAGGAGAGGGGGAGGATGATCAGAAGCTCATGTAGATCACGACGGGCGAGTCAGTGAGCTCGGGGAGGGGCCGGAGCGAGCGTGGCGGCGGAGGCGATCTCGGTGACCCGAGGAAGAAGAAGGCGTCAGGGGCGGCGCGGCAGGGCGTCCGGCGAGGCCTGGCTCATAGAGGATGAAGCTGGAGATGATACGGAGCTCGGGGAGGCAGAGATGGAGCGAGGGAGTGGTTGTGGGCGCGGGGTTATGGCGGCCCGTCCATGGAGGTTTCGGCCATGGCGGGGAACGGGCGAGCGAGAGGAGTTGGGGCGAATGGAGGGGTCCAGGGGGTCGGGGCGACGACGTGGAGGTCGTCCAGACGTCCAGGGGCGCGGGCGGCAAGCAGGAGGTGGCGGGAAGACGTGGCCGCGGTCGCTCGCGTGCGGGCACGCAGCTGCTTCGGGGCGAGGGGAGGAAGACGACAGAGGGGCTGCGGTGGTGGGCTGGGCCGGCCAGGTGGGCTGCACGGTTGAGGCTAGGTAAGATTCTCTCTCTCTTTTATTTATTGCTTCTGTTTTCTATTATTCTGTAGTCTTTTGGGCTTTATTTAAAATACATAAACATATCCAAAAATCATGAAACTAACATGGCTACTGTTTAGAATATAACCAACAGTAAACATTTTAGTTTATGATTATTTGAGCATTTAAAATATTTTATAGTATTTAAATGCCCAAATGAAAATACCATATGATTTAACTCAGAGCCCAATATGTCATGGAAAAATGTGCAACACCTCTGGTTACTGTTTCCAGCATTTTCCAAAAATGATGAACATTTTTGAAAGCCATTTGGATTCACTGAGAATATTTTAGTTGAACCTAGTGGATTCCTTTGATGCTAGGGTTTAAGCAATCCCTATTTCAAGTTTTCAAAAGAATTTAAACATGATGCATGGAAGCTAAAGCAAAGACAAGCAAGGCCTGAACTGGGGATGTGACAACTCACCCCCACTAAACAAGAATCTCGTCCCGAGATTCAAGCATAGGGTAAGAAGACGCAAGGAAACAAGCTAACACGATCTTCACGATCCAGGTTGCACTTCAAATGAACGTCAATTCGATCACCATCATTGTCTCGATGTCTTGCTCCAGGAACTCCTACCAACATGACAACGAGAGGGAAAAGAAACTCTAGAAGGGTCGATCTTCTCGGAGATCAAACAACTTAGGATCAACTCATGGGGTGAGTCATAAAAATATCTCTCGAGCTGAGACACGAACAACACATCTAGAGGAATGGAGTGGAACAGACGACGGAGGTTCACTAGGTAGACAACAATTTCACACTTAAGAAGGTGGTGAATAGTTGTCAGCGCAGCAAGGAGTTAAGTTGCCATGATACCATAACGAGACATCTTAGAGGAGGCAACTCATAGGATCATCCCTTAAGTGGCAAAAAGAATTACCTTTGATTCAAAGATCATTGAGACTCGTTATACCAACTTAGGGAAATTCTCGAGCAATCATTTGGAGGGGTTCGGTAGAATGGCATACCCGGATTAGGATGGATGATGTGGATTACCTTGTTGAAAACAACACAAGGGATGATTTTAGTAACTGGGGAGAAGCTCAACAGTAGAGAGTGAGTCCACTATTTGAAAAGTTATAGCATAACCGAGGAAACAGAGAGCAATCCCAGTTAGTGTTGATGATAACACCTAGCGCTTGTGCGTGCTCTCAAGAACTAGAGCATTTCCATATTCATCAGGGTTTTACCAACATCCGTGTCAAGGGTTCTGACAAACACAACATGCTACCATGACGAATACCGGTGGAAGATGCAGATGCAAAGGAAGATAACACCTTCTCAGATTTCACCTTGGCGGGGCCAAGGGAACAAAATCTGGATGATTGACCGAGAGGCATTTAGCACTCCGCTTCTAATGTTCTCCTTGATGTGCTAGTGTATCCCATTCATTGAAATGGTTTAGAATCTAGAACATCAAGTAACAGGCCGGACTTCGGGAGCTCAAGAATCCATAAGGGACAACTAAGGAGTAAATCCTGCAAAATCCCTATGGGGAGGTGGTCAACTTTCTCAATCAAGATACTACAATAACAGGTCTTCCGGTTGGGTGTGTTGGCCACGACATCCACTTTACCGGTTACAGAGAGACCAATATTATAATTCTTGGGAAACGTTCCAACCATCATATCTGCCTGAGATTCAGATCTCGTTGGTGTCAGAATAATCTAGACTCATCGAGTCTAGAAAGACAAATGAAAGGTTGCATCATAAATCGACGAGATGGCGTTGCGAGATTCTCGGGGAATGAACCACGGTAGTAAGCTCCAAAATATGAGCTGGTGCTGCTACAAACATGTGAACACGCTGTCCCAAACAAGCATGCCCACGTAGTAGTATTACAAAAAAAGACTACCGTTCTGGTTGGGAACCATCAACGAGGATATTGAAGTCCTAATATAAGTCATGATTCTTAAGAAGGAACTTCTTCTCCTTGAACAAATCAATCAGTGGCTTGGTGTGCTAGGAATACATATAGAATGAAGGTTGCAAGTCTCCGAACCACAGAATACTTCGCACGTATGCATGACCGGTTTGGAATGACTCCAGAGGAAGCAAAGCCAACTTTCCCGAATTCACGGCGGCAACTTGCATCAATGCACATGAATTAGAGAAAGTCACTTCTTACATCCGAACATATGCTTCATGAGCTAGCATGAAGAAATGCTTTCAAAAGTTTCCAACACCAACTTAATGTTCAACGAAATCATGGAGAAGATAACAATGTTACAGATGGGCTCAACAACAATTCATCCATGCTTCCATATAAATGGGATTCCATAATTATGAGAACAAGTGATAGTATTGGTCAGACCAAAGGATATAATGGTGTATGCTCGAGGGATCAACCACGAGTAAGACAACATTAAGAACATCATTGGTTCTGATTTGATTTGAGGATAGCCCACACTCAAATCAAAGTTTTGGCAAGACAATAGGTCCAACAACTGGTCACAAGGATCAATCGATGAAGATATCATCTTTCTTCAACACACATACAAGATATCCCTTAAGATGAACTAAATCGGACAAGCTTCCATGTTCCAACTCTCCAAGTTGTTGTTTAGCTTGACCAAACAGCTCAGGGATATGCAACACAAATTCTTGGAGAAGGGGTGGTTTATATGAAACCAACTTGATCACAAGCTCAACATAACAGTCAGGTGACGACCTGGTGATACTTTCGAGAAGATATTCGAAAAATCACGAACCACTGATATGTTACTAAGCTCGAGAACAATCTTGCTTTTCAGGGCAAGACGATATGATCAAAAGAGCGAGGGATTGATACAATCATAACTCATTGATCAAAGAGTGCACCAGAAATAAGGACTAGGTAGCACGATCAATCTTATAATGATGATTCCATAACCAACACACTAAGAATGAGATTTGCATCCATTAACCACTAAGCAACATGGTTGCTAGGGGTATTGATTTCACACGTCATGATTCACTTGTCGGTGTTCCGGTTACAATAACACGAAACCGAGGAATGAATAATGATGATAAGAAGTATCACTGTATCAAGAGTTCATAGGATGGTGTGCAATTCCCATGATATTCTTAATATAAAGATAATAATACTCCAAGGTAGAGCAGAACAAAAGTTGGATTAGCAATTTGATCTGCGGAGCACAACTTCTTTGACCCAACCCTGGATATGGATCAGGTTCTGGAGTTTGGTTCTCCTAGTCATTCCAGAATAGAATGGCTTGACGGACCACAAGAGTAATAGGCATCGATAAACGAACGCACGCATACTCTTGACTATCAATTGATAAACGAAGGTCAGAAGACAACTAAAGAGGGACAACTCAAAGGAACATATGTTTTTCTGAGTTGTGGATGCATGGACTAGCATGTCGAACGAGTTCAACATATTTCTTCCGGATAACCCATGCAGAAAGGTTGAGCTGGCAGAGTCACAATTATGAATGGAGAACTCCTCAAGAGTACTCTTGTTGTGATCTTTTGGTTCAAATAACTTCTGCCTTAATAGTTCATGGTATTTGGAAGAAGGAAATACCACGAACCTCAAGGACTAATGCAAAGGTTACTAATTTCCTAAAGGAACTAGCAAACACTATCAACATGAGGTAAGTGGGGTGAATCTCGGGTTCAAAACCCAGAAGTAGAATACCTACTAACTAAATGGCATCACGGGATGCTTTTCGAGAATAATGGCCAGAGTCATCACACTGGGGCACAAATCATTGCTAGATTACTAGATGATCCCCTAGGACACCTAGGGTCATAATAATAATTCCAACATGTATGTCGAGGCAATAGAATACCTCAACTCAGCAATTAGTGTGGTTAATCTGGCCCAAAGAGACATCAAAATGGGAAGAAAGAATTTTGCAAATGCATCAGACTATTTAGAAACCTGGGATGACTCGGACAGCATAACGGCTGTAAATGCTCAAAATGATTTGAGACATTCTAAAAAAATGGTGGCATAACCACTCAGAAGCACAATATCAAGGTTTCAAGATCAACAGTTAACGTACGGAAGTAATAGGAACTGAAACAAGGCTTAAGTCCAACAATCTTACAAGTCTACAGATTAGTAACACGTGATCCTGATAGAAAGAGGAGATAGCCTAGTTTCTTAACCCCGTAGGAAAGATAGGATGACTCAGATCAGAAGGTCATAAGGTAAAGGAGTAAAAAGAGCCTTACGTTCCATCCCACAATCAATTCCCATATATCACTAAAGAATTTCTAGACTCAACTTCGACCAGTTTGGCTTGCTAATCCTACAGGCAGTCAAGCTCTGATACCAAAGCTGTCAGGACCCCGACTCAATGCCACATCGATCTAGCATGTAACACCTCATATCACTTTGCGGCCTCACGCACGATATTCCCACGGGTGTCGCCTTACCTTTGCCCGGGACCGTTTGCGCCTTTTGGCACACGTATATGACAGTGTCGCTAGCATCCATATGATAAGGAGCCCGGGCTGACATGGCTAGTCGTAAACCCAAAGTGGCACAAACTTACAGGGACCGGCATCCATGACCCAACATCGAACGTGTCGGTCATCAGCGAGTGAATCCAGGTTGTAGCACTGGGCTAGCAGGACTCCGGTGAACCGGGCTGTAGTGGGCTAACAGGACTCCGGTATTCATCACGTGACATTTCCCCGAAGGGACAGACATAGGAATGAAGTAGGACACATGCCGGCCAGCCTAAGTGTTCCGGAGTAGTAGCAAGCTACCATGGCTTAGTGGAAGCACTAGGAGACATTTCCCGGTAAGAGAGGCTACCAAGGATAAACAACTAGATAGTCAGATCCCACACATACCAAGCATTTCAATAACATACACACAATATGCTCGATATGTGTAAATACAACATGGCATCACAACATAGCTCTACGACTCAAGTATTTAATTCAATAGGCTCCGAGGAGCGAGATATTACAAACGTAGGTCTCATGACCCAACATTCAGAGCATACAAGTCAAAGCACATGCGGAAGCTTAACATGTCTGAGTACAGACATCTACAAAAGAAAAAGGCCAAGAAGCCTGACGAACTACCAGATCCTGCCGAGGGCACAAGATCGTAGCTGAGGTAACAAGCTAAACGTCGAAGTCCACGCGGAACTACTAGTGAGACTGAAGTCTCTCTGCAAAAACATAAAATAGGCAAATGTGAGTATAAATGTACCCAGCAAGACTTACATCAGAACTAACTACATATGCATCATTATCAACAAAGGGATGGTGGGGTTTAACTGCAGCAAGCCAGCTTTGACTTGGTGGCTATCCTGAACTACGACTGCAAGTAACTTTTGAGGTGGCGCACACGAGTCCACATATTCACCATATCAATACACCACTATGGATCCGCTCCCGTCACCCTATGAGAATGCCATCCATAGCACTCACACTTATCTTGCGTATTTTAGAGTATCCACTTTCACTTGTCTATGAACTGTACAGGCAACCGAGAAGTCCTTTTCCGCGGACACGGCTATTCGAATAGATGATGTTAACCCAGCAGGGGTGTACTTCTTCACACACGCTCTCACCACTTACCGCCGTTTACACGACATGTACTCGGCAAGCTTCAAGCGGAAGCCCAACGTGGGTGTCGGCCACGGCCTACCTAAACACTCAAGTCTCTAGTCCAGGTTTATCGCCTATTCGGGTTCCATCCACGAGGAGATCCGGCCGGGGTTTCGCTCACAGCCCCAAACGATGTGTGCAGGGTTCCCGAGACACTAAACGGGCGCTCGGTACACCATGCCACGTGCCTACCGCATAACAGCCCACCCCTCCAGTCAGCGCTGCCCATGGCCTCCAGCATACTACAAACACCAGAAACTTCTTGCAACTCCTGGACAGAGGACAAGGATGATGAAGAAGCCGAGAGGGTCCATTGGTTTCAGGCCCAATGCATGGTAGTAACTGTTTCATGGATCACAAACACAAAACTCAGTTCCTGAGGACGGCTGCAATGAGACAACCCACCATGTACTCCTACATGGCCTCTCACCGCTACCTTTACCAAATCGTGTTCACACACTTAGCTCACACACAGTAGGACATGTTCACACACCTCTGATTTACCCTCGATGAATCAGACCTGACTCAACTCTAAGCAGTAGCAGGCATGACAAACAAGCATGAAGGAGTAGGCACAACAGGGCTCAAACAACTCCTACTCATGCTAGTGGGTTTCATCTATTTACTGTGGCAATGACAAGTCATGCAGAGGATAAAGGGGTTCAGCTACCGCAGCAAGTAACAGTTGAATCGTTGTTGTCCTAATGCAGTAAAAGAGAGCAGGAGCGAGAGAGTAGGATTGTATTGGAATGAACAAGGGGTTTTTGCTTGCCTGGCACTTCTGAAGATATTATAGCTCTTCATCGGTGTCATCGATCTCATCATCGAAACCACGTCTATCGAGAGGGGACAACACCGGCAAACAGAGAAGAAACACGATCAATGCAATGCACAATATGATGCATGCTATGACATGGCAATATGAATGTGTTTTGGGCTAATGCAAGCTAAAACAGATTGAGATGAGTCCATTTGAACCAAAGATTCAAATGCAATCCCATTTTAAGAGGTTATATTAGTGCATTAACTTGTTCCATCTAAACAGCAAGGTTAAATTGTTCTAACATGCATGAAACCGGTACAGATGGATAGATTGGATTTTTCTGATCATTTTTCATATATAATTTGTTTCATTCTGAGTTACGGTTAAATTTCTATGAATTTTAGTTTAGAGCATTTTCTGGAATTTCCTGTATAAAAATAAATCCAGAAAATACTTATTGCGTCAGCATTGCGTCAGGGTGACGTCAGCAGGTCAAAGGCACCAGCCCAGGTCAAACCTGATGGCTGGGACCCACATGTCAATGTAACAACTAACTAACAGAGTTAGTTAGCGTTAGGTTAGTACTAATCTAGGTTAATTAGAGCCTGGGCCCACTTGTCAGTGAGTCAACTAATTAACTAAGTTAATTAGTGCTAATTAAACTCACACCTAAACTAAATAGGGGCATGGCCCCACGCGTCAGTGACCCTGGGGGGGGGGGTCAAACCCCAGGTCAAACGAGTCAACCTCGCCGGACTTGGTCCATGGCTCGTCGCCGGTGACGCCAGAGACGGCGGAGGTGCTCGGGTTTGCTTCTCCGGCGACCAAACGAGCGGCCGAGAGCACGCGCGGGGAGCTGGGGCTCGCCCGCATCCAGGGAGGCATGCGACAGCAGCGGGGACGGCCGGAGCTCGCCGGAAATGAGCTCAAGGCGGCGCCGGCATTCGGGTGTTTCTGGCTACGGGGCTGCAGTGGCCGTGGTATCTCGTTCGTGGCACCTACAGCAGCTACGCGAGGCAGCGAGCATGTTGGACACGACGCCCGAACCAAATGGTCACCGGAGTCGTGTCGGCGGCGAGTGCAGGCGGCAGCGCAGTCGGGCGAGGGGGGCGTGGCGGCTAAGGCGTGCTAGAGAGAGAACGGAGAGGGGGAGGATGATCAGAAGCTCACGTAGATCACGACGGGCGAGTCAGTGAGCTCGGGGAGGGGCCGGAGCGAGCGGGGCGGCGGAGGCGATCTCGGCGACCCGAGGAAGAAGAAGGCGTCGGGGGCGGCGCGACAAGGCGTCCGGCGAGGCTTGGCTCGTAGAGGATGAAGCTGGAGATGATACGGAGCTCGGGGAGGCATAGATGGAGCGAGGGAGTGGTTGTGGGCGCGGGGTTAAGGCGGCGCGTCCATGGAGGTTTCGGCCATGGCGGGGAACGGGCGAGCGAGAGGAGTTGGGGGCGAATGGAGGGGTCCAGGGGGTCGGGGCGACGACGTGGAGGTCGTCCAGACGTCCAGGGGCGCGGGCGGCAAGCAGGAGGTGGCGGGAAGACGTGGCCGCGGTCACTCGCGTGCGGGCACGCAGCTGCTTTGGGGCGAGGGGAGGAAGACGACGGAGGGGCTGCGGTGGTGGGCTGGGCCAGTTGGCCAGGCCGCCAGCTGGGCCGGCCAGGTGGGCTGCACGGTTGAGGCCAGGTAAGATTCTCTCTCTCTCTTTTATTTATTGCTTCTGTTTTCTATTATTCTGTAGTCTTTAGGGCTTTATTTAAAATAGTTAAACAGATCCAAAAATCATGAAACTAATCATGGCTACTATTTAGAATATAACCAACAGTAAACATTTTAGTTTATGATTATTTGAGCATTTAAAATATTTTATAGTATTTAAATGCCAAAATGAAAATACCATATGATTTAATTTAGAGCCCAATATGTCATGTAAAAATGTGCAACACCTCTGGTTACTGTTTCCAGCATTTTCCAGAAATGATGAACATTTTTGAAAGCCATTTGGATTCACTGAGAATATTTTAGTTGAACCTAGTGGATTCCTTTGATGCTAGGGTTTAAGCAATCCCTATTTCAAGTTTTCAAAAGAATTTAAACATGATGCATGGAAGCTAAAGCAAAGACAAGCAAGGCCTGAACTGGGGATGTGACAAAAACTGGTTGATGCATGATATAGACGAACACTACTTTGATGGAAGGCAAGCACAGGATAGGAGGATGGAATATATACAAAAAAGACAGCGTTTCGTATTCACATGTACGATAGGAGGATGGAATATGTATGAAAAAACAGTAAGCGGAAGGCATTTCAACAAAATTAGAAGAAATGAAAGCTAGGCACCATATGAACATGCAACCAATATCACCCTATCAGGTAAAAAGTGTCTTGTCATAAGTGCCATTTCAAGAAATTAGAAGCAGTACAAGCTAGAAGACAATGCAAGATGCAACCTACATCACAGTCCCAAGTTAAATGTGTCTTATGGGTAAGTGATCATTGCAGGTATAAGTTGTAAGCTACGCAGATGCAATTCAACATAATCAGAAGCAATACAAACTAGACATCATACGGAAAACACAACCACATATAATAGTTCCAAGTAAGAGCAAGCACCTGTGATGGTGGAGTAGGGGAGATGTGCTCATCATGTACACGTATGTTCTAGAAACAGGAACACGTGTACAGTTATTATATGTAAAGTAAGCAGATGCAATTGAAGTTAGAGGCAATACAAGGTAGACATCATACGCAACATGCAACCACATATAATAGTGCCAGGTTAGAGCAAGCACCTGTGATGGTGGAGTAGGGGAGATGTGCTCATCATCTACACAGCTACGTTGACTGTGCATCCTTGTGTTGTCTTGCGAATCTTGTTGGGAGGATGGCGGAGTAGAATCTATAGAGACCCCTTGTTTGAGTTGCTCCGAAGGACCACCATCATCCACTCCCGGACTAATTTCCTTTAGCTGTAATGATTGTTGTCGGAGTAATGGGCCACGGGTAGGCTAACCCGAGCCCCAGAACCTTTCAAAACATCGGGGCAGGCCGCGCCCCTCAAGCCGAGTCTCAGATGGCGACTCCTAGATAAGCTGAGTCCCAGATGGTGACTCCCAGATAAGCCGACTCATGGCCGGCGACTTCCGGAGGGGCCGGCTATGGAGAGTCGGCCCACGACTCTACTCTCATCACGATAGGCGAGGCGGGTACGACCACGGCGTGGCTGTCACCTCCCGCCTACAAGGGGCCGGCATGGCTACAGTGTGCCGTACCGCTGGAGATCTCCGGCGTGGCCCGTCACTGTTGCCATGCCTGCCCTGACCTCAGCCACAGTGTGCGGCGCACTGTGGCCACGATGACCTACCTGTACGGCTCAGAGACAGCGGACCCGCCTGTCAGTGAGAGCATGAAAGACGGCGGATACGCCCCGAAGACGGCCCTGTGGGAGTCGGCCCCCAAGAGTCGGCTTGCCTCTCCCACGGGTCCCACGCGCCATTAACCAAACAGGACGGGGAGTGACGACAGTGACCGCCCGATAGACGGCGGCACTGTTGCCATGACCCCATGACCAAGCCTGCGTCACCAGAAGCACGGCTACATTGCCGGACTCGCCGGCGGGGCCCGCTAGTCGGCAGGCCCCAGCAGTCGGCGGAGAAGACGGCGGCCTGAGAGACAGACGGCTGGGACCCGCGCCCAGCCGGATTACCATTGTACCCCTGGGGGGTAGGCCTATATAAACCCCCCGGAGCACCCATGCAAAGGGTTGGCATCCTTTAGCCTTAGACTAGATCACATAGGAAGGAGAGGGCTAGCCTTGCCTCCTCCTACCTCCCGAATACAACTCTAGGAGCAACTTTGTAGTCACTACGCCTTAGTGATCATGCAGAGACCCCGCAGAGCAGCAATAGGGGTGTTATCTCCTCGGAGAGCCCCGAAGCTGGGTAAGATTCGCTCGTGTGCATGCCTTCGCCTCATCCCGTTTCCTGGCACTGGCGACGTTCTACTCGCTCCCACCATGATAAGCCATCCTTTGGCATATGTCGCACCCAACCCCCGACATTTGGCGCCCACCGTGAGGCGAGGTGCACCGTCGTCTGGAGACCTGCTCTAGACGGGAACCCTTTTCCTCCCCCGCGAGCGTAGCCAGCCCGGCACACCCGATGGCGCTTGCCCTGATGCGCTGCAAAGCGTCGACGACGCCTGCGCGGCGAGCTGCCTCGCTGACCTTCTTGGCGAGGTTAGCATCTCCGGAGAGCCTGCATCCGATGCGGGCACGGGCGGCCCCGAGAGCCTCCTCGCGGGCCTCCTCGACCATCTCCACGTCGCCGGCGAGCCTGCTGTGGACTTGGAGTCCGTAGGCTCCACCGACCCGATGCTGGTCGACTCCGATAGCGTGTCGCTCGACACGTTCCCCTCCAACGTGGTGATCTACGACGAGCCGCTCCCTCGCTAGGGGAGCGGCAGAAGCGCCATCACGGAGGTGCTCGTTATCAGTCATGGCGAGCACTCCGGTGAAGGAGCTCATGACCCGCTCGACGCGGCTCTGCAAGACCTGACGGCACCCATTCTAGAAGACGCTGACGCCGAGACGCTGGAGGCACGCCGCCTTCAGCTCGTCAAAGGCGCGAAGAAGCTGGCAAGCATGAGACGCTTGTCAGAGGCCTACCAACGTGAGATGGATCGGGCCGTGGGCGGCTCGCCAGCACCGACCAGGCCTAGCCGCCTGGGCGCGGTCCGACAACGCGGCGCGGCCATCGCCAACCTGTTCGGGGCCGATTGCCCCGTGTACGCCACGCCTGCGGAGAACATCCGCGCCGCCCAGGCGGCAGCAGACGAGCTAGACAACTTCGAAGGCGAAGAGCGCCGCCTAATGACCGAGCGAGTCCAGCGACCCCTCAAAGCGGCTGTCGCACAGAACGAAGCCGGCTGCCGCATGGAGGCGCCGCAACGACAAAATGACGACTTACCTCCCCGCCAAGATCAAGGCGCGACGTCTCGGACACCGACTGGCGGAGTCCGCGGAAGAAAAGAGAAGGATCCGGCTGTCAGCCACAGTCAGACTCGCATCACCATCGAGCGCGACCAAGACGGCCACCCAAGAGCAGTGGAGCGGCAGGGCGACTACCTGCCTCCCCCACCACGAGGAGAAAGACGAGTCTCCCCACCGCCTGTTGAGCATCCGACTCTCGGCGACCGCCTAGGCCGTCGAGAGGGAGTCGGAGAGAACGACGCCCGCCACCGGATCGACCGACTCCACCGATCCCTGGCGCCGGAAGAAGAAGATGAGCTAGGCCCGCCCTGCTTCGGACCCCGCATTCGAGACAAGCCCTTTCCCAAAGGGTTCACGCTCCCCCAAGACACGCCCAAGTACACCGGCTCCGTGAAGCCGGAAGATTGGCTAGTTGACTACTCCACGGCCGTCAACATAGCGAACGGCAACAAGCGCGTGGCCGTGAAGTATGTTCCGCTCATGCTCCAGGGTATGGCCCGGACATGGCTGAACAGTTTGAAGCCCCGCAGCATCAATAGTTGGGTCGACTTCACCAAGGCTTTCATCCGCAACTTCACCAGCACGTACAAGCGCCCCCCCAAGCCTCGCCAACTCTCCTTGTGCGTGCAAGGCCAAGATGAGTCGACACGCGACTACCTCACGCGATGGGGCGAGCTTCGGAACTCCTGCGAGGGCGTACACGAGGTGCAGGCTATCGAGTACTTCACCGCCGGATGCAGAGAAGGCACCCTCCTCAAGCACAGGCTCCTCTGCGACGAGCCAGAGACCCTCGACGAGTTGCTGGTCATTGCAGACAAGTATGCCACGGCCGACTCCTCCATGAAGACAGAGATTCAAGTTAGTGCGACTGGCAAAGTGGCCCCTCAAGCTCCTAGAACTCCGGCTGGAGACACCAGTCAGCGACAGCAGCAGAATGATCACAAGTGCAAGGCCCCACAGCCGACTTCCAGCAGTCGGCAAGTTGCGACAGTCGAAGACCAACAGCCTGAGGGGCAGCCTCCGGCGAAGCGGCAGAAAGGCGGCAAGTCCAACTGGTTGCCGACCTTCTCTTACAAGCAGACTCTGGATGGTCCCTGCAAGTTTCACAGCGGCGCGAAGCCATCAAACCATACCACCCAGAAATGCCACTGGCTCACCAGAATCGCCAAGGGAGACGGCCTCCTTCCTCCTCCGCCTGCTGGGCCGCCGCCTCCACAGCCGCCCCAGTAGCCGGCGGCCAGGCCAGTCGGCGCCGTGCAAGATGAATACCCAGAAGAGCATGGAGCTTATGTAGTGTTCACCAGTGTGGCTGATGATCGGTGCAGCAGACGGTTGCAGCAGGAAGAAGTAAACGCAGTAGCATCAGAGACCTCGGAGTTCATGCATTGGTCCGAGAAGCCTATCAGTTGGAGCAGAGCTGATCACCCAGAGGTGATGTCGAGCCCGGGCTCCTATGAATTAGTTCTGAGCGCTACCTTGGCCACTGATAGGCGGGCCGCTCGCTTCTCACGAGTGTTGATAGACGGAGGCAGCAGCATCAACATCCTGTACAAAGATACCATGGAGAAATTAGGAATCAAGCAGAAACAGCTTCAAAGCAGTCGAACTGTTTTCCACGGCATTGTACCTGGCCATTGCTGCTCCCCAATTGGCAAGATCCAGATAGACGTCCTCTTCGGAGACAAAGATCATTTTTCGCCGAGAGCCAGTCTGGTTTGAAGTGGTGGACCTTGAAAGCCCATACCAAGCATTGCTTGGCCGACCTTCTTTGGCCAAGTTCATGGCGGTCCCCCACTACGCCTACCTCAAGATGAAGATGCCAAGTTCGAAGGGGATTCTGACCGTGGCTGGTGACTACAGGAAGTCGTCCGCCTGCGCGGCCGAGAGCAGTCGGCTGGCCGAGTCCCTGGTGATCGCAGCTGAGAGGCAGCTCCTTGACCAGGTTGTGGCGATGGCCGGCAAGCAGCCAGAGATGTCGCCCGACCCCAAGGAGTTGGAAGCTGAGGGTTCATTCAAGCCGGCTAAGGAAACAAAGAGGATACCTTTGGACCCGGAGCACCCGGAGAGGCACGCTATGATAGGTGCGAACCTAGACAGCAAATAGGAAGGCGAGCTCGTCGATTTCCTCCGTGAGAATCGAAACATCTTTGCATGGTCCCCTAAAGACATGCCAGGTGTATAGACGGAATTCGCCGAGCACAAGTTACATGTCTGATCTGATGTGAAACCCGTCAGGCAGCCCTTGTGCCGCCTATCAGAAGAGAAAAGAAGAGTTGTTGGAGAAGAGATAGCCAGACTCCTAGCGGCCGGCTTCATTATGGAGGTGTTCTTTCCAGAATGGCTGGCAAACCTGGTCCTAGTGTTGAAGAAGAACAAGCAGTGGTGGATGTGTATCGACTACACAAGTCTCAACAAAGCTTGCCCCAAAGATCCATTTGCTCTGCCAAGAATTGACCAGGTGATAGACTCCGCAGCCGGATGCGAGTTGTTGAGTTTCTTAGATGCATATTCAGGATATCACCAGATCAAGCTGAACCCGGCAGACAGACTGAAGACTGCCTTCATCACGCCGTTTGGAGCCTTCTGCTACCTGACTATGATGTTCGGCTTGAGGAATGCCGGCGCCACCTTTCAGCGTTGCATGCAGAAGTGTCTCCTCAAGCAACTCGTCAGAAATGCCCACGTTTACGTGGATGATGTGGTGGTGAAAACAGAAAAGCGCGGGACACTGTTGGAAGATCTCCAAGAAACCTTTGAGAATCTGCGCCGATTCCAGATCAAGCTCAATCCAGAAAAGTGCGTCTTCGGAGTACCAGCCGGCCCGCTCCACGGCTTCCTGGTTTCCGAACACGGCATAGAGTGCAACCCTGTGAAGATCAAAGCCATCGAGAGGATGGAAGTCCCCCGCCGACTGTTAGATGTGCAGAAATTCACCAGCTGCCTGGCGTCCATCAGCCGATTCATCAGTCGGCTGGGCGAGAAGGCTCTCCCCCTGTACCAACTGATGAAGAAAACCACCTTTTTTGAGTGGAACCACAAGGCGGACGAAGCATTTCTCGAGTTGAAGAAGATGTTGACTACTCCCCCTGTGCTGACGGCTCCGACTCCCAAAGAGCCTATGCTCCTATACATTGCTGCCACCAGCCGGGTAGTCAGCACAGTTATCGTGGTCGAACGCAAGGAGGAAGGCAAGGCGCTCCCTGTCCAGAGGCCGGTATATTACCTGAGCGAGGTACCGTCGACCTCCAAGCAGAACTACCCCCACTACCAGAAGATGTGCTACGGCGTGCATTTCGCCGCCAAGAAGCTGAAGCCTTACTTTCAAGAGCATCAAATCACTGTGGTTTGCACCGCTCCACTGGCTGAGATCATCGGAAGCCGTGACGCTTCGGGTCGAGTAGCCAAATGGGCCATAGATCTGGCCCCCTACACCATCTACTACCAGCCCCGCACCGCCATCAAGTCACAAGCACTGGCCGACTTCCTTGTCGACTGGGCCGAGACCCAGTACCTGCCGCCAGCACCCGACTCCACCCATTGGCGGATGCATTTCAATGGCTCCAAGATGCGCACCGGCTTGGGAGCCGGTGTCGTCCTCACCTCACCCAAAGGCGACAAGCTCAAATACGCACTGCAGATCCACTTCGCCGCCTCCAACAATGTCGCCGAGTATGAGGCGCTCGTCCACGGGCTCCGGCTTGCCAAAGAACTCGGCATCTGCCGGATCCTGTGCTACGGTGATTCCGATTTGGTGGTCCAGCAGTCATCTAGCGACTGGGACGCCAAAGATGCAAATATGGCGAGCTATTGCTTCATGGTGCAGCAACTCAGCGGATATTTCGAGGGGTGTGAATTCCTTCACGTTCCAAGAAATGACAATGACCAAGCGGACGCCCTGGCACGAGTCGGCTCCACCCGTCAAGCAATACCATCCGGCGTTGCCCTTCAGCGCCTCCTCAAGCCGTCTATCAAGCCTTCACCAGAATCAGACTCCATTTTTGTGCCAGCTCCCCCCGAAGAAGTCGGATCCGACTCAAGAGCACCAGCAGACGGCACAAGAATCCTCACAGACGGCTCCAAAAATAACGCAGTCAAAGCCGGCCCGGGGACTGCGACAGTCAGCCTGAAGACTTCAGAACTCAGCCCGGGGACTTCACCGATCCAGCAAGCGGCCGCGGATCCCAGCCACCGCCTCCCAGCCTAGCCGCCCTTGTCCAAGTCGCAATAGTGGCAATCGAAGAAATAGCAGCACCCTCATGGGCCCAGCCCATCCTCAAGTTCCTAGTAAACAGAGAGCTGCCAGCTGATGAAATCTTGGCTCGGCAAGTGCAACGCCGAGTGGCAGCCTATACCATAGTCAACAGAGAGCTGGTCAGGCGCAGCGTCACTGGTGTCTACCAACGCTATGTCGAGGCAGAACAAGGCCAAGCAATTCTCAGAGACATCCATGAAGGCGAGTGTGGCCACCATGCGGCTTCAAGGGCGCTCATCGCCAAAGCCTTCTGACACAGTTTTTTCTGGCCGATTGCCCTAGAAGAGGCCAAGGAATTAGTGTAAGTGCATCTAGTGCCCCTTAGTGATTTTGGTGTATTGAAGACTTATAGGTTAAGGGACTGATGCGTTTGTGAGTGTACACAGGTCAATAAGTCTATGAGGAGTTTGATATTTACAGAGAAAGTCGACCCCTAAAAATGAAGTTCTTCGACTGAAGACTTTGATATTCTGAAGACTTTCTGAAGACTTTGAAAGTGAAGAAATTGGTGTGACCTTGAAGACTTGGTATTCATTTAAGGAACATGAAGCGTGAAGACTTTTGTTTTCGTAGTTTCATTTTCTCTTTCTTGAGTCATAGGAAACACCGTACTGTTAAAGGGGGTCGAGGAAATACTAAGGAAAAATTTCCATGTGATGCTCAACTCAAAATCCTACACCTACCAATCCCTTCGAGTGAAGCCATTGGAAATCTCATACAGTTCAGTCAATTTCTTCAGTGACAGAGACGCAGTTCTTCTGGTCACTGAGGACTTTGCTCTGACTGAGGAGTTAGGAATTCGCCAGTGCGAATTGCCTACACAGTGAGGAACATGATAGCCCTGAGGAATTTGAGAGTCAAATTTCCGACCGTTGCTGTGGTACGCGCCAGCTGTCCCAAAATATCTTATCCACCTAACGGTCATATCATTGAAGGGCATTTATGTCTTATCATGTCGGGATGCTCCCTAGGCTATAAATAGCCACCCCCTACAACAACTAGTTGGTTGGCTGCTCCGAGAGAAACTTGACACTTGTCATTTGAGAGCAACCCATCCTCCGAGGACTTTGAGCGAAAATCATCAAGTGAGGAAAACCCAAAACTAAACCCCTACAAAACCAAAGTGATTGAGCATCACTGAAGAAATTGATCCTGCGTGGATCCGACGCTTGTTACCTTTGAAGACTGTGCTTCTTCTAGACGGTTAGGCATCAAGGTCTAGAGCATCCAAGAGGAATTGTGGATCGCCGAGTGACCAAGTCTGTGAAGGTTTGGAAGTCGCCTGAAGACTTACCATGAGTGATTGGACGAGGCCTGCGTGGTCTTAGTTCAAGGAGAATACGGTGAGGACTGGGTGTCCTGAGTTGCGGCTCAGTGACTGGGTGTCCGGGACTGCGTGTCCTTGAGTTTAAATACTCAGCCGCTCCAACCAGACGTACAACTGAGACAGCAGTTGGAACTGGTCTACCAAATCATTGTCTTCACCAACCTAACTGGTTCTATTTCCTTAACCCTTTCATTTCCTCATTATCTGGGACCGAATCTCTGATGTCTATGAAGGTCATCGAACCCGTCATGATCCCTGGTTTGAGGACTTCAAGGAATCTCTCAAAACGATGACTTTCGAGCCAGAATCATCATCTTCTGCATCATGTCTCATGGCAAACGGTGCTGAGGTAACCGAATGCTCCTCATCCGAGTTTTGTGATGATGAATCTGATAATGATGAATCTGATGATGATATTGAATTTTGTTATACCAAACTTGTTTGCTTTGCCACTAAACAACAAACGGCTTTGGAACAAGTTCAAAACATGCTAGACAAAAGTGATGATATGTTGCGTAAAGAAATGGATCAGTCAAAAGCATTGGGTGAATGTCTTCAGAGAATTCACGCCAAGTTTGACACCCTTCAAAATCAACATAATACCCTCTTGACAGATCACGAGAAGCTTTCTTCCGAATCTCATCAAAGAAAGGAAGATCTTGAAAAGCTAAGAGTGTGTTATGAAGATCTTCAGAAGGAGCACGATTCATTACTTGCTCAACAAATCAGCGCTTCTCAGGAAGAATTTGTTCCTCCAAGCTTAAAGTGCATTGAACGTGAATCTGCTAATTCTTCACCTGAATGTTCAAATGCTTCAACTATTACAAATTCTTCATCTGCCTCTGCTATTACTAATTTCTCATCTGAGGACATTGCTAGTATCACTGACGATGCAGGGCTGAAGGAATTGTACATGACAGGCATGTACAAAAGCCTCAAAGGGCACCGGATTCTTTGTGATGTGCTTAAAAAGCAGATCCTCAACAAAAACCCTAGGAAAGAGGGTATCGCCTTTGAGAGGAAACTTAATGCTGATGGAACATATTGGAAGCCTGAGCAGTACCCAAAACCTCATGGGTTGCTGCAAAGGGACCTCCAGTTGATCCATCTAACTTATCTGGCTTTACATGTGAATCTCCTCATTCTTCTGATGAGTCATTTGACTCCAACTACAAACTGTTCAAAAATCAGAATGGTGAAATATTTGCTAGATATGTTGGCACTAACTACAGGAACGGTTCTCCTATGAAGAAAATCTGGGTTCCCAAGAAGTGCCTTGAAAATCTTCAGGTGAATGTCCTCATAACACCTCCTGTGAAGAACAGGAACCCCAGATCAAATTCTTCATATGGACCAAATTCTTCATATGGATCCAAGTCCTCATACGGACCAAATTCTTCACATGGATCAAATTCTCAAAAGGATCAAAGTCCTCATATGATTATCATCGTGCTAACAACTCTGTTTCGCAGGGTAGAGCTAAGGGCTATGAATATGTGCATTATTCTTCAAACCATTATGTTCATAAGTCCTCGAAGAATTTCTCTGCTTATTCATATGCTTACCCTAACCCCTCTTATGTGAAACGAAATGGTTTGGCATCTATGCCACCATTCTCATATGGTGCTCGCAGAGTGATGAACTCTTTGCCACCCCTCCAGATGTGGGTGGTGAAGAAAAAGAACTAATCTCTTCTACAGGGTCAGGTCTCCAGACGTACTTTAATGTTTGAAGAATTTGCTGGGGACCTGACAAAATGCCTGAAAGGACGCAGGCGAATCATGATGAAATGAACTTTCATTTCACATGTCCTCATACTGCTATATCTGTTTACTACTTGATGAAATTCATCTGATGAACTTGATATCATATTCTTCATTGATGAAGCATATGAGATTGTAAGTTACACTAATTCATCTGCAGGATGATCAACCCAAAACCACTGAATGGGTCCTCGATAGTGGATGTACAAATCACTTGACTGGTGACAAGAATCTTTTGATGGATGCTCCCTTATCACCACATCTGAAGCATATCATCTTTGCTGACAAAGGCAAAAGTCAGGTATTGGGTCTTGGTAAGGTCGCGATCTCTAAGGATAAACACATGGACAAAGTCATGCTTGTTGAGTCCTTAGGATACAACCTCATGTCAGTCTCAATGCTTTGTGATCTTGATATGGTTGTTGTCTTTGGCAAATATCGCTGTGTTGTGATTACGGAAGCTGACAATTCCAAACTCTTCAAAGGCTTTAGGAGAGGAGATTTGTATATTGTTGATTTCTCTACAGGACCACAACCAGCCGTATGTCTACTTGCAAAAGCTTCAGAAGGCTGGCTATGGCATCGATGACTTGGTCACGCAGGCATGAGGAATTTGCACACGCTTGCGAAGAAGAAGCATGTCATTGGCATTGAGAATGTCAAATTCCTCAAGGATCACTTATGCGGAGCCTATGAAGCAGGAAAAATGACCAAGGCCAAGCATCCAGCGAAGACTATCATGACCACTACTCGTCCATTCGAATTGCTTCACATGGACCTCTTCGGACCTAATCATTACTCAGCAGTCACAAATGATGCATCTCTATATGGTTTTATCATTGTTGATGATTACTCTCGATATACATGGGTACACATTGTTACTTACAAACATGAAGTGCAAGAAGTCTTCAAACGTTTTTCCTCGAGAGCTTCAACAAACTTTGGTGTGAAGATCAAGCACATCAGAAGTGACAATGGAACTGAGTTCAAGAATTACGGTCTTGATGACTATCTTGATGAACTTGGTATTACTCATGAGTTATCTGCTCCCTATACTCCTCAGCAGAATGGCGTCGTGGAGCGCAAGAACAGAACTCTTGTTGAGATGGCTCGCACTATGCTTGATGAATACAAAACGCCTCAGCATTTTTGGATTGATGCAATTGATACTGCGTGCCACATCATCAACAGAGTATATCTTCACAAATTCTTCAAGAAGATGGCCTATGAACTCCTCACTGACAAGAAACCCAATGTGAGTTATTTCAAAGTCTTTGGTGCTAAATGTTGGATTAGAGATCCTCACCACAATTCTAGATTTGCACCGAAAGCACATGAAGGTTTTATGCTTGGTTACGGAAAGGACTCGCACACCTACAGAGTCTTCAACATTGTTCTTCACAAGATTGTCGACACTGTAGATGTGCGGTTCGATGAAACTAATGGCTCGCAAAGAGAGCGCCTACCTTCTGTGTTAGATGAACCAGCACCTGAGGATTCTATCAAGTTCAAGGCAACTGAGGATGTCATTCCTACTGAAGAATCTGCTAAAGAATTCATTCCCAGTTCATAAAGAACATCAAGCTGATGCACCTGAAGAAAATGTTGAGGAAACTGGTGCTGAAGAAAATGCTGATCAAATTCCTCAACGACAACCAGCTCATCCTCGCGTTGCAAAAGAAGTGCAAGTGGAGAAGATCATCAATGACATTAAAGCACCAGGTCCTCTCACACGCTCAAAAGCTTCACATTTATCTAACTTTTGTGGGCACTATGCTTTTGTCTCTATCACAGAGCCCACTAAGGTAGATGAAGCATTTCTGGAGCCGGAGTGGATTCAGGCTATGCAAGAAGAATTACATCAGTTCAAGCTCAACAATGTCTGGGAACTGGTCAAACGTCTAGATCCTCGCAAGCATAATATCATTGGCACAAAGTGGATCTACCGCAACAAGCAAGATGAAAATGGCCTTGTGGTGAGGAATAAGGAACGACTGGTAGCTCAGGGCTACACACAGGTTGAAGGAATTGATTTCGATGAAACTTTTGCACCTGTTGCTAGACTTGAGGCTATTCGCATATTACCTACTTATGCTAGCCATAACAATATTATCTTACAACAAATGGATGTGAAAAGTGCATTCCTCAATGGTAAGCTTGAGGAAGAAGTATATGTTGCTCAACCCCCAGGTTTTGAAGATCCAAAGAATCCTAACAAAGTCTTCAGACTTAATAAGGCCCTCTATGGTCTCAAGCAAGCCCCTCGGGCGTGGTATGATACATTGAAGGAATTCTTCGTGAAGAATGGCTTCACACCCGGTTCACTCGACCCTACTCTCTTTACTAAATCTTATGATGGTGAACTGTTTGTGTGCCAAATATATGTTGATGATATTATCTTTGGCTGTACTGACCAACGTTATAGTGATGAATTTGCCTATATGATGAGTGAAGAATATCAAATGTCTATGATGGGAGAGTTGAAATTCTTCTTAGGTCTTCAAATTCGTCAACAGCGCAATGGCATATTCATATCTCAGGAGAAATACCTCAAAGAAGTTCTGAGGAAATTCGACATGCAAGATTGCAAAGGCGTCAAAATTCCTATGCCCACAAATGGCCATCTATGCACTGATGAAAATGGTATTGACTTTGATCACAAGGTATACCGCTCCATGACTGGTTCTTTATTGTACTTATGTGCATCTAGGCCAGATATAATGCTTAGTGTTTGCATGTGTGCCCGATTTCAAGCTGCACCGAAGGAATCACACCATAAGGCTGTGAAGCATATTCTTCGATATCTAGCTCACACACCAATACTAGGATTATAGTACCCCAAGGGCTCTGCTTTTGATCTCATTGGATATTCTGACTCTGACTATGCTGGTGATCGTGTGGACCGCAAGTCAACTTCTGGCACTTGTCATTTCCTCGGACGATCTTTGGTCTGTTGGTCCTTGAAGAAACAGAACTGCGTATCACTGTCTACTGCGGAAGCTGAATACATTGCTGCTGGCTCTTGCTGTGCTCAACTGCTTTGGATGAAGCAAACACTCAAGGACTATGGCGTCAACATGAAGAATGTGCCTCTCCTCTGCGACAATGAGAGTGCCATCAAGATTGCTCACAACCCAGTTCAGCACTCGAAGACAAAGAACATTCGAAGATTCTAAGATATTTAGCTCACACTGCAACTTGCTAAATCTCTTCTCATCCAAGGGCTTAGTGAAGACTGAAGAACAGCTAGCTGATATCTTCACTAAGCCCTTGGATGAGAAGAGATTTAGCAAGTTGCGGTGTGAGCTAAATATCTTAGAATCTTCGAATGTTCTTTGAAAAGGGCACACATCCTAACACTTATGCAAAATTGATGACTTAGATGTGCAACACATGAAGAAACGTTTTTCTTCAATTAATGAAGAATAACACTCTAAGTGTGAAGGAATTAATGAAGAATTTGATTCTCAGAACCCTACGACAATTGTACGCGGTGTCTGAAATCATCATTCTTATACGGCTGGGTCACGCCACCACAAAAGTTGAAAATCTTCAATTTGAGTTTTTCCTCAGTTTTGAAATTCTTCAACTTTGCAAAATCTTCACTGTTTCCGTCGTTTTTCTTCATTGGCTATATGTATATATGAGTTTATGTCCTCTACAGCATTCACTTATAGCTATTTCTTCAAGTTGCTTCTTTTGCCGCTAAGTGAGTGTGATCGGACCCTTCCCCCTCTATGCTATACTCAACCCAATCTATTCACAAATTCTTCCTGTGCGTTCTATTTGAAACTCGTTCAAAATCTTCACTGTGTCCTTGTCAGCTGAAGAAATTGCGAACGGAACTTTAAAACTTATCTTATCCAAACTTTCGGTTTTGCTGCTCAAATCTTTCCGCATCCCACGATGAATTATTTTACTCACCCACGATCGTACACGATCTCCACTACACAGTACGTGGGTGACACATGTCGTGAGAAGGAGAATGGTTAGGGGCATGTTCGTCCAAAATCTTCGGGCGAACAGTTTTTCACCGTCTCTATAAATACCCCTCTCTCCATCCTCACTTCTTTTACTCCGCTCGACCTATCTCTCCCGCTCGAGTTCCTCAAACCCTAGCGCCGCCGCTATTCCATCATCGCCGGTGAGGAAGAGCTTCGCTGCCTCGACCTCGTCGCCGTCGTACTCACGCCGACCGCAGAAATCTTCACTCCGCCGCCGCTGTAGCTGTCTTCCTCTGCCAAGTTAGGGCGTGGAAGATCTGAACAGACGAGCTTCACATCTACAACACCCAGTTCGTCGTGTTCTTCATTTAGGGTAATTAAAAGTTACTTTTACTGCCCTCGTTGATCCGAAATTTTACACTACAAAATCTTCAAAGGTCTTTATTCTTCAAATCATCACACACAAACACCTCACTAGTTATATGCTCTTGATTCGTTTCTCTAAGCAATCATTTTTCTTCAAGATTCCTCAATTGTGTGGATCTTCGATCTGTACAACTCTGGAACCTAAGACAAGAAAGCTTAGTGAAATTCCTCAAGGTTCATCTGGTCAAATTCCTCAAAACTTGTTCTTTTCGAAAAACCTTTTGAGAACGCATATGACCTCTCCAAATTCCTCGCACCTGTACTCTGTTCACAGGTACTCATGTCTGCTGCTGAATCACTAGGTTCTCATCAACTTAACTCATTTGCAGCGTTCCTCGAAGAAAAACTGCATACTTCTTCAGAGTGTTCAATTGTTCAAATTCCTCATCTGAAGAATATGGCAGACGGTAAGAAGCCACAGAAAGGAGGAAAGAAGCCTGAGGTCATGACTGCTTTCGAGATCCCTGATGAAATTTATGCTGGCTATTGCACACCTGATGAATCAAAATTTGGCAAAGAAACCAAAAATCAGCGCAAGGTGCGCATACAGAGGATTGAACGGAGATGGGCAAGGGAATGGAGGGAATACAGATATGTGACTCCAAAGTACATGAAGAAATTCACCCTCAATCCTCCATGCCCAAGAGCTCCATTGGCACCTGGTCAAGTAGCTGATCCCACAAGCATCAAACATGGTGAGGACTTTCCTGATGAATGGGCTAAGCGCCAAGCCAAATTGGCAAGACAAGCCAAGGAGGCAGTGAAGAAATTCAATGAGGATTCTGCCACTGCTACTGCTACTGAGGCCTCGGTCAAACCGAGGAAATCCATGCCAAAGAAGCCTGCTCGTAAGCCAAGTGCTTCACCAACAGCGCCCTCATGGCCAAGTTCCTCAGCAATGCCCTCACGGCAAATTCCTCACACTGCTACTGCTCCACCAAAGTCTTCAACAGCTCCTTCAAAGTCCTCAGCTCCCGTGCATCTGGCTACATGTCAAAGGACTACTGGCTTCTCCATTGCCTCTGGTGTCTCAGCAAGTTCCTCAGCTGCACCAAAGTCTTCATTTGGCCCGACTCTGCTGAAGACTAAAGCAACAGCTGGACGAGGTCCTCGGCCAAGTCCAAGGAAGAAACAGGTTGCATTCCATGTGCCCTCTGATGATGAAGCTTCTGATGATGAACTCGCAGAAATCATCAGAGACAAACAAGTGAAGGCCGCTAGAGCCAAAGGCACATCTGTGCCACTGCTTTTGGATCCTAAGTTGATCCTCGACTACATTGACCTCTGGCACAATGAGCCAAACACTCCTATGCCTGATTTTCATGTGACACCTGGCCAAAGTCACATGCTGAACCATTTCATCTCTGAAGAGAAATGGAAATTTGAGAAGGCCAGACAAATAAAGAAGGCTCAGTTCAGGAAAGAGAAGTTCCTGAAGAAAAATGTTGTCAGAATGACACCTGAAGAACTTCTCAGGGTCCAGACTGAAATTTAAGACCTCAGCAAAAACTTTGATGCTTATTATGCTGATTGGCAAGGAGCCAAGGTCAGATTTGTCAACCTGACGAAGAATTTCACAAATGTTGCAGCCCCATCGCAACAAGAAAATCTTCAGGCTACAGACTCTGCTCAGCCTGCTGAAGAACATGCCAGCACCGCTGATGACTTTCAGCCTGCTGAAGAAAATGCCAGTTCCAGGGTTGATGATCCCATTCCAGCCGCTGAAGAAATTGCCAGGGCATCCACTAGTGGTGCGCCTGAAGAAACTGCACAAGACAGGGCAACTGCATCAGTTGCGCCTGAGGAAATTCACCCAGATTCCTCAGCTCCTCCTGCGCCAACACCAACTCCAATTCTTCCATCTGCCTTTGATGTGAAGAAGACCAAGGCTGTAGAGCGAGCTGCTGTGAAGAAACGGAAAGCATCAGCTGCGTCAAATTCTTCGGCTGCGAAGAAAATGAAGCCAATGACCAGCTCTTTTGAAAATCCTATTGATGTTGTTCCTATTCCCTCCATGTCATCAAAGGAGATTGTTCCTTTTGGAGAAGACTATAAGATCCCAAGCGGATCTGATGAAGAAAATCATTCTGCTGCTTCGTCAGAACAGCTTGATAAAGAAATTGAAGTGGACGCAATCCCTTCAACGCCAATCATTTCCTCGCCTATGCCTTAGTTCACAGCTGAAGGGCTGGTGTTGAGGAAATTGAAGATGAAGATGTGGATATTGGATGCACCACACCAGCGATGAATGATGACTTTTGGGAAAGTCAGCATCCCAATACTCCTCTGTTCACACCTATCCAACAGATTCCTCTGTCCCCGGCAACAACAGTTCAAATGGGCTCTGATGAAACTCAACCCACTCCATCTGTTCATGAAGATATTCCAGCCGCTAGTGCTGAAGAACCTGCTGCTGATCCCCAAGCTGCACAAGAAGAGGAACCAGAAATTCCTCAGCCTGAAGAACCTGAGCTCGCGATTCCTGAGGTTGTGCTACAAATCACTGACACTCCTCTGCCCAAGACGAAGAATCCGTTCTCAAGCAAGCAAAAGTTCAAGGCTGAAGACTTCTTTTCGGAGCATGTGTTCTTCACTGATTATAATCCATATGACTCTGCTCGCATAAGGAAAAGGCGTTTCTAGACTGCTAGTCAAGCCAACTTCTATTCCTCAGTGTTGTTTGACAAAGACAAAATCTTCGATCATGAACATATTCCTCATGTGGATATGGAATCTCTGTCAGGCTTCATGCCAGTCCTCAGTGTTATTCACGATGCAGGACTTCTGAATTTCTGCACTGACATCTGTGATTGGAATGAAGAACTCATTCTTCAATTCTACGCCACACTGCATATCACTGGAGACGCTGAAGATGTCAATTCATGGGTGCTGGATTGGATGACTGAAAACACTCATTATAAGGCACCAGCACCTAAATTGCTTCATGTCCTTCCTCTTGATCCTCCACTTGACGGTGCTCGTTGCATCTACAACGAAACAGAACTTTCAGATCACTATATGCAAGTACTGATGAAGCCTTTGAAGCCAGGGCAGGCCCCACGAACCAAATTCCTCGTCAAGGAATTACTCTATCTGCCTCAGACTGTCTATCGCATTCTGACGAAGACAATGAGTCCTATCAAAGGCCACGACTCAAATGATGAAGAAGCCGTTGGCATCATGAAGATTATGCTTTTCAACATCATTCATGGCGTTCCCGTCAACTTCCATGATTTCTTCATGAGGACTCTGGCCAATATTGCTATGTCACCATTCGAGCTGAAGCCCTATGCCCCTTGGATTATGAGATTCATCAGGGCAAGATCTTCACTAAATTACAAAGCTGACACTCTGAACCATGGTAGCTACCTGCCTCCCATTGAAGTCCTCAAACAGACAGTTTCATCAGCTGATGATAAAGGCAAGGCCGCTGCTTTGATCGATGAAGGCACTCGTCCATTGGATGGTCAATTTCGCAAGGCTGCATCTTACTCCACCAATGACGACTCTGCCACACATGACACTGCCGCAAATACCTCATCTAAGCAAAATTCTCAAGCCACAGCACCCAGGGTGATGACTGACCGTGAGTTACCCCTCAGTCTTCATCAGAAGGTTGATCGCAATCACAAATGGGTAAAGGGTCAGTTTGGTGCACTTCTTCACAGCATGACCTCAATACATAATGCAGTGAAGAAGAACCACTACTACCTTCATGAAACCCTCAACCGCACCTGGGCTGTTCTCACTCATGTTTATAGCGCTGAAGAACTGGAGACCATGGGTCTCAAGGAAGAATTTGACTGGTCTGCACCTCCTCCGAAGAAATTCAAGAGGGTCAAAATTCCTCCACTGGTGGCCAGCTCTTATTCTTCATCGCGTGATACTGATGAGTATGAAGATTTGGACAACACTGCGGCAGGCCCTACTACAACAAACAACCCCGACAACGCTGGCGCTCCTCCATCAACTTGAAATTCTCCAGGGGCATTAGTCCTCAGCTTCAATCCTTTTGGTCATTTGATGATAAAGGGGGAGAAATCTGAGTTAGTCTTCAAGCGGGTCTATACTAAGGGCGTTTTTTTAAGTTACAACTCTCGTTCTTCTGAAACTTTTATTGGATCGAGTTGTAATCATAAACCCGATGGTGCTCTGATACTTTTGGATGGTGCTCTGATACTTTTGATGCACTATACTCTGATACTTTTGATGCTATTCTGCATGCCTATTCCTTGTTAATATTATTGCACGCATGCTGAATTTCATCAGGCACCATATTTCATCATGCATTTCAAATTCTTCATATTATATATCAAATGCGTGTATGAATTACAAGATATAGGGGGAGATCTCCATGATTCAACTCTTCAAATGTGCATTGCCTCAAAAGCAAATTCCTCACTATGCACATCTTCAGGGGGAGTTCTTCTATATCTTGCAATCAAATTCCTCAATATCAGTATTTACACTTCATATGTTTATCCCCGTTGAAAACTTAACCTATATTGTCATCAATCACCAAAAAGGGGGAGATTGTAAGTGCATCTAGTGCCCCTTAGTGATTTTGGTGTATTGAAGACTTATAGGTTAAGGGACTGATGCATTTGTGAGTGTACATAGGTCTATAAGTCTATGAGGAGTTTGATATTTACAGAGAAAGTCGACCCCTAAAAATGAAGTTCTTCGACTGAAGACTTTGATATTCTGAAGACTTTCTGAAGACTTTGAAAGTGAAGAAATTGGTGTGACCTTGAAGACTTGGTATTCATTTGAGGAACATGAAGCGTGAAGACTTTTGTTTTTGTAGTTTCATTTTATCTTTCTTGAGTCATAGGAAACACCGTACTGTTAAAGGGGGTCGAGGAAATACTAAGGAAAAAATTCCATGTGATGCTCAACTCAAAATCCTACACCTACCAATCCCTTCGAGTGAAGCCATTGGAAATCTCACACAGTTCAGTCAATTTCTTCAGTGACAGAGACGCAGTTCTTCTGGTCATTGAGGACTTTTCTCTGACTGAGGAGTTAGGAATTCGCCAGTGCGAATTGCCTACACAGTGAGGAACATGATAGCCCTGAGGAATTTGAGAGTCAAATTTCCGACCGTTGTTGTGCTGCGCGCCAGCTGTCCCAAAATATCTTATGCACCTAACGGTCATATCATTGAAGGGCATTTATGTCTTATCATGTCGGGCTGCTCCCTAGGCTATAAATAGCCGCCCCCTACAACAACTAGTTGGTTGGCTGCTCCGAGAGAAACTTGACACTTGTCATTTGAGAGCAACCCATCCTCCGAGGACTTTGAGCGAAAATCATCAAGTGAGGAAAACCCAAAACTAAACCCCTACAAAACCAAAGTGATTGAGCATCACTGAAGAAATTGATCCTGCGTGGATCCGACGTTTGTTACCTTTGAAGAGTGTGCTTCTTCCAGATGGTTAGGCGTTAAGGTCTAGAGCATCCAAGAGGAATTGTGGATTGCCGAGTGACCAAGTCTGTGAAGGTTTGGAAGTCGCCTGAAGACTTACCACGAGTGATTGGACGAGGCCAGCGTGGTCTTAGTTCAAGGACAATACAGTGAGGACTGGGTGTCCTGAGTTGCGGCTCAGTGACTGGGTGTCCGGGACTGCGTGTCCTCGAGTTTAAATACTCAGCCGCTCCAACCAGACGTACAACTGAGACAGCAGTTGGAACTGGTCTACCAAATCATTGTCTTCACCAACCTAACTGGTTCTATTTCCTCAACCCTTTCATTTCCTCATTACTGTGTTGAGTGGTTGTTCATATCTGTGTTCGAAGACTTTGACTGAAGACTTTCTCAATTTCCTCAGTTCAATTTCTTCAGTCTGTTTGTCTTCATCTTGTGTTATCATGTGATTACGCTTTCTGTACTCTGTGCTAGTCTTCATTTCATCATGATGACCATGCTTGTATTCGGTTATGTTTACTTCTGAGTACTTATTCCGCTGCTAACAGTTCTTCACTAAGGAATTTCCTCACCGGCAAATTCCTCAGTGAAGAAATCATAAAAATCGCCTATTCACCCCCCCCCTCTAGTCGATATAACGCACTTTCAATTAGTCCAAAACTGCAAAGGGTGCCAGATGTTCTGTTCCAAGCCGCTCCAGCCGGCTTCGGCGCTCAAGACCATTCCCATCGCTTGGCCCTTTGCGGTTTGGGGCTTGGACATGGTGGGACCATTCAAGACGGCACGAGGCGGCCTAACTCACCTACTCGTCGTGGTGGACAAGTTCACCAAGTGGATAGAAGCAAAACCCATCAAGAAGTTGAATGGTCCGACTGCAGTAACCTTCATCGCCGACATTACGACTCGGTACGGCATACCACATAGCATCATCACCGACAATGGCACAAATTTTGCCAAAGGAGCCTTGGCCCGTTTCTGCGCAACGCAGGGCATCTGACTGGACTTAGCGTCCGTCGCCCATCCGCAGTCAAACGGCCAGGTGGAGCGAGCAAACGGCCTCATCCTATCCGGCATCAAGCCCCGCCTGGTCGAACCACTGGAGCGTTCGGCCGACTGCTGGCTTGAGGAGCTGCTAGCCGTCCTCTAGAGTCTGCGCACGACTCCAAACAAGTCAACCGGCTTCACGCCTTTCTTCCTCGTCTACGGTGCCGAAGCCGTCATCCCGATGGACATAGAATTCGACTCCCCGCGAGTCACCATGTACACCGAGGAGGAAGCAGAAGAAGCACGTCAAGATGGCGTCGACCTGCTGGAAGAGGGCCGACTGTTGGCACTCAGTCGGTCCGGCATCTACCACCAGAGCTTGCGCCGATACTACAACAGGAAGGTCAGGCCAAGTTCTTTCCAAGAGGGCGACCTTGTGCTCCGACTGATCCAGCGAACAGTCGGCCAGCACAAGCTGTCGACACCTTGGGAAGGCCCCTTCATTATCAGCAAAGTGTTGGGCAATGACTCCTACTACCTGATTGACGCTCAGAAGCCCCGAGCACGCAAGAGAGACGACTCCGGCAAAGAGTCGGAACGGCCATGGAATGCAAACCTCCTTCGAAGATTTTACAGTTGATTCAGTATGTATCATGCTACCCCTTTGTATTTAAAGTACCGAGACTTTGGGCCCCCCGAGACGAGCTCGGGGACTGCCCCTTTTGATTATCTGTATGATAAGAATTATGCCTTCAAGTATGCTACTTCTTGCTACGCCACTTGGCGCCGGGATCGACTAAGTCGGCCTGGGGACTCGCCGTCTGGCGCTATGAAATGTTTCCTGAAATCGAACAAGTAGTGTGCGGTGCCTAAGCCGTCTCCTGCCAGAAGCCGCAGCTCGCAGAGCAACTGCTTGGTGGGCAGGTGTAAGGATGAATGGGCGTCCACATGAAAAGTGGCTAAGGACCTAAAAACAATAACATAGCCTAAGCTGGCTTCTAGCCCCCTTTCACAAGCCGACTCGCGAGTATTCGGCTTGCCGCTTTCTATCCAACTTGTTAAATAAACTCCGATGCAAGGCAAGTATTTGCTTTCCCCAAAGTAGCCGGGCATTTGGACCAGCGGCAGTCCGCAGAGCGGACGTCCGGCTGACAAAGCGGCAACTAGGGGAAGGCGGCAAAGGAAAAAAGCCAAAGGAGCAATGAGCAAGGAAAGATAGAACTCGGATTAATATTTACATAAGCATAGGCCGATTGGCCGAATCTTCAGACAGAAGTTCAAAATACACCCCGAGGGTGGAATTGTGCAAATTACCAAATTCATCAAAGACTTCCTAGAACAGATAAATAAAGCCAGAAGGCAGCCTAAGGAGCAGCAGACGGGTTCGGAGGGTCGGAGGAGACGGCGGTGTCAGGCGCCGGGGGAGTCGGCTGGGCAGTCTCGGCTAGATCACCGCCAGCGGCAGTCGGCCCGGTCGGACGCGGCTCGTTGCTGGAGGCGCGGTCGAGCTGAGGCTGGTCGCCGCTCCGCCTCCTGGCACCTCCGTCTCGCCGTCGTCCTCCGCCTCGCCTTCTTCCTCGGTGCTGGAGTCAATCACCTTCGCCAAGTCCTTGCCATATTCTGGGTTCATCCCGAACCACTCCGGCGGCACCTCCTCGCCGCGTTCGGCACGCTCGGGGACGAAGACACTGGTGTCCGTGTAGTCGGCGATGGCCACCGCACGCTCGACAAGGGCGCCCTCCACAGCCTCCAGCTCGGCCTGGGCCTCTGACCGGAACGCGGCCAGACGGTCCAGGTCCAGCCCTGGATACCACGCCTTGACGAATTCCAAGGCCCGACGCGCTCCGGCCCGGGCCGAGGAACCTTTCCAGGCCTCAAGACGGCCGGCTGCGGCCTCCAGCCAGTCCGCAGTCCGGCTGGCGGTGCGCAGAGCTGGCATGTCTGGCCACAAGGCGGCAACTGCCTGGGCACCGGCACGCTAAAGCCGGCGCATCAGCCGGTGGGCCGGACGAAGACGGGCCTCGATTGATGAGGACATCAATACCATTGTTACACCCACAGCCCCTGCTACTATACATACTGGACCAATTACTAGAGCTCGTGCACGCCAACTAAATTACCAGGTACTTTTGTTTCTTGGTGATGATTCCAATGTTCATGAGAATATGATGCTGCCTAAATTGGATACATTTGTTTTGCTTACAAATGAAGGGCCTAGCTTGGAGAAGGATGAACATTGGAGCAAGAGCAAGCATGGAGATGATTGCATGCGCAAGGGGAACAAGAACAGAGTTACAAGTGATGATTTCAGGACTTTGAAGCCACCATAATGGGTGCATGAAGCCTTGGGCGAAATATACATGCCACTTCATAAATTTCGTCTAGAGGCTATTCTAGGTGCTGCGTCACCTTATTATTGGACCAGGTCCATGTAATTTCGAAATACATAAGTATAGGTTATTTTTAGAGTCCGTATGTGTGGGGAAACAAGAGATAGGGTTGATTTCGGACCACTCCACCAAGGGTCACGAAATTTCCCCCCTCTTCCTCCATATATACAGCCCTTAGGGCACCGTTTAGAGTTTGGGTTTTGTTTAGATTAAAGTTCGCCATAGCTGCAACTTCGCGTACTTCGTTTGTGTTCAACGACCAGACAAAGGCGTCACAGAACCCCACATTGATCAATAAAGCTTTCATCTTATATTCACAATATCCAGATTGCAATCTCAGTTTCTTGCTTGTTCTTCGTTTGCTCGCAAGAAACAGACCCTCGTGGTCAGGTTGATCGTGCTCCGGCGTGGTCAATAACCTCTCGGAGTTGGTTTAGTGATTGCTAAGGCGCGACGTCCTCACACGTTCGTAGTCGGATCGTCAAAGTCGACTTCCACCAAAGGGAAATCCATCATCTCATCGAAAGACGGGACACCTTTGCCTCTATCAAGTGGTATCAGATTTCCAGGTTGCTCGGTGAGATTTTACAGTTTTTCGTAGTTTAGATCGAGTCTGTTCTTCATACCTATAGTCCACGAAAAAGCCACAAAAAAATTAGGGTTAGTTCATCCTATCCAAACCAGTCTGAGCCATTGCATAATCTTTTCTGTATTTGCGTTGTTGAATTTGCGGTTGCATCGTCGTGTCTAGTTGCTGGTCTTAGAGTCTAGTGTTTTAGAGTTTCGAGTTCTGGTCATAAGTTGTCACGCCGCCGCCGCACCATCATCATCGCCCCTGCCATCTACCACCACCGCTTATCCGCCACCGCTTCGAATCCGTATCCATATACCACCATCGCTGCCATATATCACCACTGCTACCATCTACCACCATATATCCACCACCAATCCAAGTTCCTTGCATATTAGGTTTGTTTTCGAGATCCATCTAGTTTCCGATTCGTGTTTTCCTTGCCGGAGTAGGTTTCAGAAAAAAAAAAGAGTCCGGAAACCACCCTCCGTTTAGGCCCAAAATTTTCCGAAAACGCACTTGTCGAAAAACTTTCTGGCTATCCTATTGTTCGGTGTTTCTAAGAGTTTTGAGACAGTCACCGTTATAGAAAGTTTTTTTTTGACCCGTTTCCAGTTTTTGGGTCCGGGCAGTCGAAAAAAAAATTGGTCGAAAAAATTTCGTACCCATCCTGTCAGTTTGACCTGGGAAGAGTTTTGAGAAACTCGCCATTATGGTGATTTTTCGCAAAAAAAAGAGGAGCGCAAAAAAAAGCGAAAAAAAACCCAGAGTGTGCTTTTCCCTTGTTTACGTGCAGCGCCGTGATTTTGTTAGTGTTCTAGGCTCGCGTCTCTAGCACAGTCTAGCCTAGGACCAGCACAGTACCGTCATTGAGCGTTTATTCAACTTTGCATCTCTGAATTGATTATTGCTGACCCCTTTTGCTACCATATTATAAGCCTTCCCAGCTCCACATACATCTACGTCGTGCGTTTGACTCTCCCTAGTAATCGCTCTATCCAAGCTTTGAGAGTTTTGACTACAACGGTTGCCGATCACCGCCTGTTGCTGGGTAAGAACTGGTAAGAATTTGAGTTTTGCTTGACGGATTTGTGACACCCACCACCACCACTTGTTCGTAGTCTGTAGGATCATATTCTTGTGTGTTTCTATTGCTGCTAAACATGCCAGGATCACAAGCCGACGAGATTGACTGGGAGAATTTATCGAACAAGGAGCTTCATGATAAGTTTCAGCAAATGATGACTGAACAGGTGCAAGATGTGCTGAACAATTTTGAAGAGGCCATGGAGAAGATCACTGGCCTTGAGAAGACGTTCAAAACAAAGCTCGATAACAGATTTAATGAACTGCTTGCGCGTCTTCCACCACCGGCTGCACCTGCCGCACCTCTGCAACAACAACAAAAACAATTACCTCCAGGCCGCGAAACAGCCCTCCGCCGAGCGAGCCGTGTACTTCTTCAGCCTGGCTAAACTGTTGGTGTTGCTGTTGATACTTCTGTGGCTCCTGCTGCTGATGCAGAGGATGATGAATATGCGGGCGATTATGAGGATGAGGTTGATCAAAATCAGAACTATGTGCAGCCACCAGCACCACCACCAGCAGGTCGACCTCAGGTATATATTCGCAATGGTAGGCCTGCACCACCACCTCAGGTATGAGATGATGTCCATATTCCTAAACTGAAATTGAATATTCCACCATTTGAGGGTAGATATGTTCCTGATATATATCTTACTTGGGAGTTAGAAACTGAACAACGATTTACATGTTTACAATATCCTAAGGAGAGACAGGTTGCTGCTGCTGTTTGTGCTTTCACTAGTTTTGCATGTGTATGGTGGTCTGAACATTGTAGATTATATCCTATTCCAACTACTTGGGCTGCTTTGAAAACTGCTATGCGTACGCGTTGGGTTCCACCATATTATCAACGTGAATTGCTTCAAAAATTGCAGCGTTTAAGACAAGGAAAAAATTCTGTAGAAGAATATTATCAGGAATTACAAACTGGCATGATTAGATGTGGTATTGTTGAGGAGAATGAAGCTATGCTTGCACATTTTCTGGGTGGATTAAATAGAGAGATTCAGACCATTCTAGACTATAAGGAGTATACTAATATCACTCGTTTATTCCATCTTGCTTGTAAAGCTGAACGTGAAGTGCAGGATCGACAAGCATTGGCGCGAACTAACTTTTCTGCAGGCCGACCTTCATCATGGACACCGCGTGCATCTTCTACTTCAACTGCACCAGCACCTCCATCAGGTGCCACCTCCAGCCATGATACAAGAAAACAGGCACAACCACCATTATCTGCCAAGAGCGCAACTGCGGGGCCTGCACAGCGTTCTTCTTCTTCCATAGCATCAACAGGGCACACAAGTGATATTATTTCTCGTCGTTGTAAGGGCGGAGGTCATTATGCGAGAGAATGCAAATCTCAGCGTGTGATGATTGCTACCGAGGATGGTGGGTATGAGTCCGCTAGTGACTATGATGAGGAGACTTTGGCTCTTATTACACGTGAAGAACACGGTGGAGATGATTCTAATCATGAGACGCAATACATGGCTCCTGAAGACGCTGACAGGTATGAATGTTTAGTTTCTCAACGTGTTTTGAGTGTGCAGGTCACACAAGTTGAGCAAAATCAGAGGTACAATTTGTTCCATACCAAGGGAGTTGTGAAGGAACGTTTTGTGCGTGTCATCATAGATGGAGGGAGCTGCAACAACTTGGCTAGCATGGAGATGGTGGAGAAGCTTTCTCTCCCCACAAGACCACATCCACATCCTTACTACATCCAATGGTTCAACAACAGCGGCAAGGTTAAGGTAACACGTACTGTTCGTGTGCATTTTAGTATCTCTACATATGCTGATTATGTTGATTGTGATGTGGTACCTATGCAAGCATGTTCCTTATCACTTGGTAGACCATGGCAATTTGATAAAAATTATGTACACCATGGTAGAAACAATCACTATACTCTTGTTCATAAGGATAAAAATATTACTTTGCTTCCTATGACTCCTGATTCCATTTTGAAAGATGATATTAATAGATCTAATAAAGCAAAACAGGAGAAGAATAAGAGTGAAAATCAGATTGTGGCAAAAGAATTTGAGCAACAAATGAAGCCTAATAATAAACCATCTAGTGTTGCTTCTGAAATTAAATTGAAAAGTGCATGTTTATTTGCCACCAAATCTGATATTGATGAGCTAGATTTCAGCAAATCTGTTTGTCATGCTTTTGTGTGCAAAGAGGCATTATTTTCATTCGAGGACGTGCCTTCCTCTTTGCCTCCTGCTGTCACTAACATTTTGCAGGAGTTCGCTGACATCTTTCCACAAGACGTGCCACCGGGATTACCGCCTATTCGAGGGATTGAGCATCAGATTGACTTAATTCCCGGTGCTTCACTGCCAAACCGTGTACCATACCGTACCAATCCAGAGGAGACGAAGGAGATTATGCATCAAGTACAAGAGCTTCTCGACAAAGGTTATATACGCGAATCCCTTAGTCCTTGTGCTGTTCCTATTATTCTAGTGCCGAAAAAGGATGGTACATCACGTATGTGTGTTGATTGTAGAGGCATTAATAATATTACTATTCGTTATCGTCATCCTATTCCTAGGCTAGATGATATGCTTGATGAATTGAGTGGCTCTACAATATTCTCCAAAGTTGATTTGCGTAGTGGATACCATCAAATTCATATGAAATTGGGAGATGAATGGAAAACAGCATTTAAAACTAAGTTTGGATTATATGAGTGGTTAGTCATGCCTTTTGGGTTAACTAATGCACCTAGTACTTTCATGAGATTAATGAACGAAGTTTTACGTGCTTTCATTGGACGATTTGTGGTAGTTTACTTTGATGACATATTGATTTATAGCAGATCTTTGGAAGAACATTTGGAACATTTACGTGCTGTTTTTATTGCTCTACGTGATGCATGTTTGTTTGGTAACCTTGGGAAGTGCACCTTTTGCACCGACCGAGTATCTTTTCTTGGCTATGTTGTTACTCCACAGGGAATTGAAGTTGATAAAGCCAAGATTGAAGCTATTGAGAGTTGGCCGCAGCCCAAAACGGTCACACAAGTGAGGAGTTTTCTTGGCCTCGTTGGATTCTATAGGCGTTTTGTGAGAGATTTTAGCACTATTGCTGCACCTCTCAATGAACTTACAAAGAAAGATGTGCCTTTTCTGTGGGGTACCGCACAGGAAGAAGCCTTCATGGTATTGAAAGATAAGTTGACACATGCTCCTTTACTCCAACTTCCTGATTTTAATAAGACTTTTGAGCTTGAATGTGATGCTAGTGGAATTGGATTAGGAGGTGTGTTATTACAAGATGGCAAACCTGTTGCATACTTTTCTGAAAAATTGAGTGGGCCTAGTCTGAATTATTCTACTTATGATAAAGAATTATATGCTCTTGTTCGGACTTTAGAAACATGGCAACATTATTTATGGCCCAAAGAATTTGTTATACATTCTGATCATGAATCTTTGAAACATATTAAAAGTCAAGCTAAACTGAATCGTAGACATGCTAAATGGGTTGAATTCATCGAGACTTTCCCTTATGTCATTAAACATAAGAAGGGAAAAGAAAATGTTATTGCTGATGCATTGTCTCGTCGCTATACTATGCTTTCACAACTTGACTTCAAAATATTTGGTTTGGAGACCATCAAAGATCAATATGTGCATGATGCTGATTTTAAAGATGTAATGCAGAATTGTAAAGAAGGAAGAATGTGGAACAAGTTTGTCGTTAACGATGGATTTGTGTTTCGTGCTAACAAGCTATGCATTCCAGCTAGCTCCGTTCGTCTTTTGTTGTTGCAGGAGGCGCATGGAGGAGGATTAATGGGACACTTTCACGAAAGAACAAATCAGCAACATTAACAGCATCATTGCTTTTATGACATGGTATAAAGTGTGCCATTTTCGAAAATCTATCCACGACAACAAATATGCTATCCCTTCCCTTCTTTGTTCGAGGTAAACCTAAAACAAAGTCCATAGATATATCCTCCCAAGGAACACTAGGTACAGGCAAAGGCATATATAAACCAGGAGGATTGAGTCGTGACTTAGGTGGGAGGAATGCTTGCCTCATATTGAATTTGCTTATAATCGTTCATTGCATTCTACTACTAAGATGTGCCCTTTTGAAGTTGTGTATGGTTTCCTACCTCGTGCACCTATTGATTTGTTGCCTCTTCCATCTTCGGAGAAGGTTAATTTTGATGCTAAACAACATGCTGAATTGATTTTAAAAATGCATGAGTTAACTAAGGAAAACATTGAGCGTATGAATGCTAAATATAAACTTGCTGGAGATAAGGGTAGAAAACATGTTGTATTTGCACCTGGAGATCTTGTTTGGTTACATTTGCGTAAAGATAGATTTCCTGATTTGCGCAAATCAAAGCTAATGCCACGTGCTGATGGTCCCTTTAAGGTGTTAGAGAAAATAAATGATAATGCATACAAACTTGAGCTGCCTGCAGATTTTGGGGTTAGTCCCACTTTTAACATTGCAGATTTGAAGCCTTATTTGGGTGAGGAAGATGAACTTCCGTCGAGGACGACTTCATTTCAAGAAGGGGAAGATGATGAGGACATCAATACCATTGTTACACCCACAGCCCCTGCTTCTATACATACTGGACCAATTACTAGAGCTCGCGCACGCCAACTAAATTACCAGGTACTTTTGTTTCTTGGTGATGATTCTAATGTCCATGAGAATATGATGCTGCCTAAATTGGATACATTTGTTTTGCTTACAAATGAAGGGCCTAGCTTGGAGAAGGATGAACATTGGAGCAAGAGCAAGCATGGAGATGATGGCATGCGCAAGGGGAACAAGAACTGAGTTACAAGTGATGATTTCAGGACTTTGAAGCCACCATAATGGGTGCATGAAGCCTTGGGCGAAATATACAAGATGCCACTTCATAAATTTCGTCTAGAGGCTATTCTAGGTGCTGCATCACCTTATTATTGGACCAGGTCCATGTAATTTCGAAATACATAAGTATAGGTTATTTTTAGAGTCCGTATGTGTGGGGAAACAAGAGATAGGGTTGATTTCGGAGCCCTCCACCAAGGGTCACGAAATTTCCCCCCTCTTCCTCCATATATACAGCCCTTAGGGCACCGTTTAGAGTTTGGGTTTTGTTTAGATTAAAGTTCGCCATAGCTGCAACTTCGAGTACTTCGTTTGTGTTCAACGACCAGACAAAGGCGTCACAGAACCCCACCATGATCAATAAAGCTTTCATCTTATATTCACAATATCCAGATTGCAATCTCAGTTTCTTGCTTGTTCTTCGTTTGCTCGCAGGAAACAGACCCTCGTGGTCAGGTTGATCGTGCTCCGGCGTGGTCAATAACCTCTCGGAGTTGGTTTAGCGATTGCTAAGGCGCGACGTCCTCACACGTTCGTAGTCGAATCGTCAAAGTCGACTTCCACCAAAGCGAAATCCATCATCTCATCGAAATACGGGACACCTTTTCCTCTATCATCGATGCTCAGAAGCTGCTCATCAATGGTCAGGGGAGCATTGGAGGCAATCTCCTTGCCACTTGCCCTTCGCGCCTCACGATCAGCCTCGATGGCCAGAGGGACTGCCTGCGAGTGGCCAGGGAAGAAGTCTGCCAAAACAAAAAAGAAGCAAGTCGAAAAATCAGAAGTCAGGCTGACACATAGTCGGAGACTCAAAGAAAGAAAGCTCACCATTGATGATATCCTCGATCTCATGGAAGCCGGAGGTCAGCATCACCTCCTTGTCGGTCCAGGAGGAGCGCTCGCTCTCGAACTCGGCCAGAAGAGCAGCCTCCTTCTTCTCGGCCTCGTCCTGCGTTTTCTTGAGCAGCTCCTTCTGCTCAGCCAGCTGCGCAGTAAGCAGATCACGCTCCGCGGCGAGCTTGCTGCACTCCTCCCCCTTGACGCGCAAGGCGGTGTTAGCTTCACCCAGCTGCTCCTGGAGAGTAGCGTTGGCCCCTGAAGAACGAAAGAAAGAGACAAATAAGTGGTCAGCAAAGAAGGTCGCCGGGAAGATCCGGCCCGACTGCTCAGCAGTCGGCCCGAATCTCGGGGACTACAGCCCGCGGGTGCGCCAGCGCGCCCCCGCGAAGAAAGAAGAACAAGAAAGGAGACGTCGAAGTCGTCAAGAAGGAAGGTCGCTGGGAAGATCCGGCCCGACTGCTCAGCAGTCGGCCCGAATCTCGGGGACTACAGCCCGCGGATGTGCCAGCGCGCCCCCGCGAAGAAGAGGAAAAGAACTTACTCCGGCTTTCCGTCAAGTCGGCAGTCCGCTTGCTCAACTCCTCAACATTACGGTTGAAGGCAGTGGCGCGGAGGTTGTGATACTCCTGCAAACAAAGATTTCAAACAAAATAAGTACTTGGAACTCGCCAGAGGGAGTTCCGAGCCGCCTGCTCAGCAGCCGGCCCGAAACTCAGGGACTACACCCAGTGGGTGCGCTGGCGCGCCCCCACAAAGAAGAGCAAGAAAAACAAGAATGAAAGAGGAAAACATACCCGGACGGCCGCTCGCGACGCTAGATGCGCCTTGGTGCAGATCTGGAGGGCGTCGCCTTCGGCTCAAAGCTTCGCTTGGACATCCAGAAGCGCCTGGTTCAGCGGGCCCGTGCCGCCTCCGCGCATCCACCCAACGGACGCGGCACTCGTCGCCTCGGCGTCTGGGATGGCCGAGCTGGCGGCTCCGATCTCCAGGGGCCGCGGCGCCGAAGTCGCCTTCTCGAGGTGGCGGCGCACTGGCGAGGCAACCTGAAGAAGCAGCCTCGCCTCATCCTCAGTCGGCGGCACCGGCGGGCCTGCCGGCTGTTTGCCGTGGGCTCTCCCAGGCGGCGGTGGAGGCGGAGGCGGTGGCACTAACGTGTCCGACATGGAGGCCTCGCCGCTCTCCTTCTCCACGACAGGGTTCTCGGCGCCGGTTTCCCCGGTCTGCCCCGTGAATTCCGGAGGCGGCAGTGCGGAGGACAGTGGGGGGACGAGCAACGCCGATTGGCGACGTATGGCCTCCTCAGCTCGCCGTCTCGCCGCCAGGGTGGCTTCAGCATCCTCCAGCTTCTTCTGGGCGGAGGCAGCCGCCTTCTCGGTTTCCGCCTTCTCCAGACGGTCGGCCTCCTCCTTGTCGCGCTTCTCCCGCGCGTTCTGCTCCGTCGCCTCTCGGAGGTCGGCAGCGGGGTCAACCCGTCGAGTATTGGCGGACGTCTCTGCCGACCCCATGACGGAGGGGACAGCGACTCTCTCAAGGGAAAGGGGGGCCCTGAAGAAAAAGGGGAGGAGTATAAAAGAAGACTCGGACAAGATCCACCGGAGAAAAATAAAGACAAAGCGAAAAACTTACGCAGAGACTAGCGGCGGCCTTCTCACTTCCCTGCGGAAGCGGTTGGCCTTCGCGGCCGCCTCCTCCCGCTTGGTCGCGGCGGCCGCCCCCTTGAACTTCTTCAACTTGCCGCCGGGCGCACTCGGCCCGGCGTCATGCCTCTTCGCGCCGCCTTGGCCGGCCAGGCCGGCGGAGGAGCCTGCACCTGAGGGGCCGATTCTTAGCTGATGGCACGGGGTGACTTCCCCTTCGGCGTCGTCCTCAGGCCAGTCGGCGAAGGTGGCCGAGAACCTGAGGCTGCCTCCCGCTCCTCCTCCACCGCCTTCGGCGTCGGCTTCCATCGCCGCCGCCCCCAAGTCGGGGTCGTCGACGTCACTCTCCGCACTGTCGGGGACGAACTCGCGGGGTAGTCTCGCGACACCGGCTGCAGGCTGCATGAGGGGCTTCTAGCTCAGAAGAAATCAAAGAAAATCAGAAATCGGATTCGGCTGCAAAGAAGACAAAGCAATAAGGAGATGCGACTTACTATTGGAGGGGGGTTGGCGCGCGAGTACGGCTCCTTGCCAAACTGCGATTCCTCCCCGAACTCGCAGTTCGCGATATGATTCACCATGTTTGCCACCTCCGTGCGGTGGCCGCTCATCTGACAGATCAGGTGAGGCCGGCCTTGGAGCGGGAGGACTTGGCGCGCCACGAAAGCGGCCAGCAAGTCGGCCCCGACGAGGCCCTCCGACTGCGTCAAGACTCGGAGTCGCGCCACGGCGGCGGCTCCGGCGGGAGTCAGCGTCTTGACTCGGTGAGACCAGCAGGGGAGCCTCCCAGCTGGGGCGCCGGCTTCATAAGGCGGCAGATTAATCCAGTCGCCATCGCGGGCGAGATTCTTCACATAGAAGTACGAGCGCTGCCACATCTTCACCGACTTAATCAGCGAGATGGAAGGGAAGGGGTTGTCGGCCGTCGAGCGCCGCATCACGATGAAGGCACCACACTAAGCCGGCAAGCCGGCGACGTGCGTGCCGAGCTTAGAAGAGAAGAATTCTCCCCACAGCTCGATGGTGGGGAGAACGCCGAGAAAACCTTCGCACAGAGTGGCGTAGGCGGACAGCAGCACCACCGTATTCAGGGTGAGGTGGTGCGGCTGGAGGCCGTGAAACTCCAAGAATGAGCGGAAGAAGCCGCTCGCTGGCAGCCCAGGCCGCGCATGAGGTGCGAGCGGAAGATGACCCGCTCTCCCTCCTCCGGTGCGAGCGATATCTCCCTCGCCGGCGTGGTGTGGGCTCGAATGAGGTGTGCGCCAGGGAGGCGGCGCGTCTTGTGGAGGAATTCAATGAGGTCGTCGTCAACCATCGAGCCGTCCCACGCGCTAGAATGCACGGCCGGAGCTGCGGCGGCGGAGGAAGAGCTCATCGCTGGCCGGTGTGGTGTGGTTCGGCTCGCCGGCGGCAAGAAGAAGGAGAGAGGAGGCAAGAGGAAATGGGGGTCGGGGGAGATGAGCGCGCGTGCTTTGCCGCTCCACTCCCCTCCCCCCCTACTTATAGCCTTCGAGGCTGAGAAGCCGAGGGGGCGAGCAGGGATTAACTGCGCTCAGAGCCCCACGCCGCCCCACGATTTAACCCACGAAGTTACTACGCGCAGTAACAACGTGGGTAACCCAACCGTTCGCGCGGCCGCAGCGGATCCGTGCGCGTGCCGAGGCGCGGCAGTGGCGGGCCCCGCCTGACGGCCCGTCCCGTCGCGCGCGTGGGCCAGCAGACTGCCCCCGCCGCGTGGCGACGCGCGATAAGACCGCGGCGGGCAGCAGCAGGGAAGCCTGTCGGGCACGCCGCCAGGTCTCCCGCCACAACTTTCAAGCTCTTCGAAGAGCAATACGACACTCTACGAATCCGACTTCCAATAGTCGGCTCAGAGGAAGACGGCAAGTGAAGCCCAGATTCCGCCACCGTAGGAATGAAACTGTTGAGGCCCCGTAGCATGTCACTCTCGGAGCCTCACCAGCTTCGGGGACTACTGTCGGAGTAATGGGCCACGGGTAGGCTAACCCGAGCCCCAGAACCTTTCAAAACATCGGGGCAGGTCGCGCCCCTCAAGCCGAGTCTCAGATGGCGACTCCCAGATAAGCCGAGTCCCAGATGGTGACTCCCAGATAAGCCGACTCATGGCTGGCGACTTTCGGAGGGGCCGGCTATGGAGAGTCGGCCCACGACTCTACTCTCATCACGATAGGCGAGGCGGGTACGACCACGGCGTGGCTGTCACCTCCCGCCTACAAGGGGCCGGCATGGCTACAGTGTGCCATACCGCTGGAGATCTCCGGCGTGGCCCGGCACTGTTGCCATGCCTGCCCTGACCTCAGCCACAGTGTGCGGCGCACTGTGGCCACGATGACCTACCTGTACGGCTCGGAGACGGTGGACCCGCCTGTCAGTGAGAGCATGAAAGATGGCGGATACGCCCCGAAGACGGCCCTGTGGGAGTCGGCTCCCCAGAGTCGGCCTGCCTCTCCCACGGGTCCCACGCGCCATTAATCAGACAAGACGGGGAGTGACGACAGTGACCGCCCAATAGACGGCGGCACTGTTGCCATGACCCCATGACCAAGCCTGCGTCACCAGAAGCACGGCTACAGTGCCGGACTCGCCGGCGGGGCCCACTAGTCGGCGGGCCCCAGCAGTCGGCGGAGAAGACGGCGGCCTGAGAGACAGACGGCTGGGACCCGCGCCCAGCTAGATTACCATTGTACCCCCGGGGGGTAGGCCTATATAAACCCCCCGGAGCACCCATGCAAAGGGTTGGCATCCTTTAGCCTTAGACTAGATCACATAGGAAGGAGAGGGCTAGCCTTGCGTCCTCCTACCTCCCGAATACAGCTCTAGGAGCAACTTTGTAGTCACTACGCCTTAGTGATCATGCGGAGACCCCGCAGAGCAGCAGTAGGGGTGTTATCTCGTCGGAGAGCCCCGAAGCTGGGTAAGATTCGCCGGCGTGCATGCCTTGGCCTCATCCCGTTTCCTGGCACCGGCGACGTTCTACTCACTCCCACCATGATAAGCCATCCTTTTTCATATGTCGCACCCAACCCCCAACAATTTTGCATTGTGAAGTCAAACCGATAAGAAAAAGGAATAAAATTCGCTCTTTAGAACTCATTCATGCATGACACTGACGAACACTACTTGGATGAAAGGCAAACACATGATGCAAGGATGGAATATGTATGAAAAATAGGATGGCATGACATATTCACACCTATGATGTGGTAACTAAGCAGAAGGCATTTCAACAAATTAGAAGCACTGCAAGCTAGACACCATATGAAAGATGCAACCAATATCACTCTACCAAGTTCAAACTGTATGGCGTTTCAACAAATTAGAAGCAGTACATGCTAGTAATCATATGCAAGATATAACCAATATAACAGTGGCGACTTAAAGGTGCCTTATCATAAGTGACTGATGCGGGATATGCAAGAATAGTAGTCTGATGTAGAAACAGGAACACATGTCATATTCACAGTGTGTAAAGTAAGCAGATGCAATTCAACAAAGTTAGAAGCAAGACAAGCTAGACATCATACACAACATGCAACCACATATAATAGTGCCAAGTTAGAGCAAGCACCTATGATGGTGGAGTAGGGGAGATGTGCTCATCATCTACATAGCTACATTGACTGTCTAGACTTGCATTGTCTTGTGAATCTTGCTGGGAGGATGGCGGAGTAGAATCTGTAGAGAACCTCCATTTCAGTTGCTCGTAAGGACCACCATCATCCAATGCCTTGCCAATTTCCTTCATCTTTATTGATTTTGCATTGTGAGGTCATATCGACAAGAAAAAGGAATATAATTCGCTCTTCAGAACTCATTCATGCATGGTACTGACGAACACTACTCTGATGAAAGGCAAAGTCATGATACGAGGATGGAATATGTATGAAAAAATGGACGGCTTGACATATTCACACCTATGATGTGGTAACTAAGAAGAAGGCACTTCAACAAATTAGAAGCACTGCAAACTAGACACCATATGGAAGGTGCAATCAATATCACTCTGCCAAGTTAAAATTGTCTCGTCATAGGTGGCGTTCATCAAACTAGAGGCAATACATGCTAGAAATCATATTCAAGACGCAAACCAATATCACACTACCAACTTAAAGGTGTCCCATCATAAGTGACTGATGTAGGATACACAAGAAGAGTAGTTTCATGTAAGAACATGGTGTGATAGATAGATATAGTATGTACCAAAAACAGGAAAGCGTGTCATATTCACACGTATCGTGTGTAAGCTAAGCAGATGCAGTTTACACTAGTTAGGAGCAATACAAGCTAGACACCATATGCAACATGCAACCAGATATCACACTGCCAAGTTAGAGCAACCACCTTGGATGGTGGAGTAGGGGAGCGGAGACTTGGACCTTGTAATGCATTATCAGTACAAGGAGAATCGGTATAGATGCTTCGTTTACGTTGCTGCAGAGGACCACCATCATCGCCTTCCTTACTCTTTTCCTTCCTCTTTCTTGATTTTGCTTTGTCAAGTCAAACCCACAAGAAAAAGGAATAAAATTTTCTCTTCAGAACTCATTGATGCATGATACTGATGAACACTACTTTCATGTAAGGCAACTGCATGATAGGAGGATGGAATATGTATGAAAAACAAGACGGCATGACATATTGACATGTATGATGTATAAAGTGTAAACTAAGCACAAGGTGCTTGAACTTGTTAGAATCAATGCAAGCTAGAAACCATATGAAAGATGAAACCAATATCACTCTGCCAAATTAAAAGGGTGCCCTAACAAATGTATTTGATCAAATTAGAAGCATTACATGGCAACATGCTAGAAATAATATGCAATATACAACGAATAAAGGTGACTCATCGTAAGTGATTGATGCATGATACAGAAGAGAGGTAGTTTCATGTAAGAACGAGGTTAACACATAGATGTAGTGTGTACCAAAAATAGGAAGGCATGTCATATTCATAGGTATAGTGTATAAACTAAGCAGATGCTATTTACCCTAATTAGAAGCATTACAAGCTAGACATTGTATGCAACATGCAACCACATATCACACTGCAAAGTTAGAGCAAGCACCTGTGATGGTGGTGTAGGGGAAGTGCGGTCTTCAAGTCCAGAGCTAAGTTCAATATCTTGATTTAGGCTTGTTGTTTCTTGAGAATCATGTGGAGAGGAAGAAATTGCATTCTTTATAAGAGTAGCGCGTCTCATATTAACCCACACGTGTGACTGCCTCATCATAAGCGATAGATACAAGAACGGTAGTTTTATGTAAGAACATGGTGTGATAGGCAGATGTAGTATGTACCAAAGACAGGAAGGCGTGTCATATTCACATGTATAATGTGTAAGCTAAGGAGATGCAATTTAACAAATTAGGAGCAATACAAGCTAGGCACCATATGCAACATGCAACCAGATATCACACTGGCATGTTAGAGCAAGCAACTTGGGTTGTGGAGTAGGGGAGATGAGATTTGGAACTAGCACTACAGTACGAGTAGTAGGAGAATCTGCAGAGATCATCTGTTTCAGTTGCTCCAGAGGACCACCATCATTCCGTGCGTTTGTCCTTTCAGATTTTGCCTTGTCAAGTAAACACACAAGAAAAAGTAATGAAATGTGCACTTCCAAATTCGTTGATGCATGATACTAACAAACACAACTTTTAAGTATGGCAACCACATTGTAGGAGGATGGAATATGTATGAAAAACGCTAAGCATAAGGCATTTCAACAAATTGGAAGCAATGCAATATAGACACCATATGAAAGATCCAACCAAATCACTCTACCAAGTTAGATGTGTCTCATTATACGTGGCACTTCAACAAATTAGAGGCAATACATGTTTGAAATGATATGCAAGATTCAACCAATATTACACTGTCAACTTGAAGGTGTATCGTCAGAAGTGATTGATGAGGGATACACAAGAAAAGTAGTTTGATGTAAGAACATGGTTAATAGAAAGACGTAGTATGTACCAAAAACAAGAAGGCATGTCATATTCACAGGTATAATGTGTTAACTAAGCAGATGCAATTTACCCTAATTAGAAACATTACAAGGTAGACACCATATGCAACATGCAACCACATATCACACTGCCAAGTAAGAGCAAGCACCTGAGATGGTGGTGTGGGGGAATTGCGGTCATCAACTAGAGAGCTACGTTGACTATCTTCATTTAGCCTTGCTGTTTCTTGAGAATCATGTGGGGAGGATGACACTGCACTCTTTAAACGAGTAGGGCGTCTCACAGTAACCCACTAGGGTGACTGTCTCATCATAAGTGATTGATGAGGGATACAAAAGAGCATTAGTTAGATGTACGAACATGGTTAATAGACATATGTAGTATGTATCAAAAACAGGAAGGCATGTCATTATCAAAGGTATAATGTGTAAAGTAAGTAGATGCAATTTAACCAAATTGGAAGCAATACAAGCTAGACACCATATTCAACATGCAACCACATTTGACAGCGCGAAGTTAAAGCAAGCACCTGGGATGGTTGTGTGTGGCAATTGAGATCATCAACTACAGAGCTACGTTTACTGTCTCCAACCGCTGACACTGCGCCCTTTAGAGCGCTGAAACGCTTAGTGCTTATCTTCAAATTACACTGGAGTGACTTCTGTCTTTTCTTTTCTACATTCATCAACACTGCGTGAGAGTCTGAAATTGAAGGAAATATGCCCTAGAGGCAATAATAAAGTTATTATTTATTTCCTCATATCATGATAAATGTTTATTATTCATGCTAGAATTGTATTAACCAGAAACATAATACATGTGTGAATACATAGACAAACTTAATGTCACTAGCATGCCTCTACTTGACTAGCTCATTAATCAATGATGGTTATGTTTCCTAACTTATTTGTGGCACTGCCGTTTAGGTCATATCGGTGTAAAGCGCATGAAGAAACTCCATACTGATGGACTTTTGGAATCACTTGATTATGAATCACTTGGTACTTGCGAACCGTGCCTCATGGGCAAGATGACTAAAACGCGTTCTCCGGAACTATGGAGCGAGCAACTGATTTGTTGGAAATTATACATACTGATGTATGTGGTCCAATGAATATTGAGGCTCGCGGCGGGTATCGTTATTTTCTCACCTTCACAGATGATTTGAGCAGACATGGGTATATCTACTTGATGAAACACAAGTCTGAAACATTTGAAAAGTTCAAAGAATTTCAGAGTGAAGTGGAAATCATCGTAACAAGAAAATAAAATTTCTATGATCTGATCGTGGAGGAGAATATTTGAGTTACGAGTTTGGTTTACATTTGAAACAATGTGGAATAGTTTCGCAACTCACGCCACCCGGAACACCACAACGAAATGGTGTGTCCGAATGTCGTAATCGTACTTTACTGGATATGGTGCGATCTATGATGTCTCTTACTGATTTACCGCTATCGTTTTGGGGTTATGCTTTAGAGACGGCCGCATTCACATTAAATAGGGCACCATCAAAATCCGTTGAGACGACACCTTATGAACTATGGTTTGGCAAGAAACCAAAGTTATCGTTTCTTAAAGTTTGGGGATGCGATGCTTATGTGAAGAAACATCAACCAGATAAGCTCGAAACCAAATTGGAGAAACGTGTCTTCATAGGATACCCAAAAGAGACTATTGGGTACACCTTCTATCACAGATCTGAGGGCAAGATTTTCGTTGCTAAATTCGGATCCTTTCTAGAGAAGGAGTTTCTCTCGAAAGAAGTGAGTGGGAGGAAAGTAGAACTTGATGAGGTAACTGTACCAGCTCCCTTATTGGAAAGTAGTTCATCACAAGAACCGGTTCCTGTGACAACTACACCAATTAGTGAGAAAGCTAATGATATTGATCATGAAACTTTAGATCAAGTTTCTACTGAACCTTGTAGGTCTACCAGAGTAAGATCCGCACCAGAGTGGTACGGTAATCCTATTCTGGAAGTCATGTTACTTGACCATGGCGAACCTACAAACTATGAGGAAGCGATGATGAGCCCAGATTCCGCAAAATGGCTTGAAGCCATGAAATCTAAGATATGATCCATGTATGAGAACAAAGTATGGACTTTGGTTGACTTGCCCGATGATCGGCAAGCCATTGAGAATAAATGGATCTTCAAGAAGAAGACTGACGCTGATGGTAATGTAACTGTCTACAAAACTCGACTTGTTGCAAAAGGTTTTCGACAAGTTCAAGGGGTTGACTACGATGAGACTTTCTCTCCCGTAGCGATGCTTAAGTCTGTCTGAATCATGTTAGCAATTTCCGCATTTTATGATTATGAAATTTGGCAAATGGATGTCAAAACTGCATTCCTGAATGGATTTCTGGAAGAAGAGTTGTATATGATGCAACCGGAAGGTTTTGTCGATCCAAAAGGAGCTAACAAAGTGTGCAAGCTCCAGCGATCCATTTATGGACTGGTGCAAGCATCTCGGAGTTGGAATAAACGCTTTGATAGTGTGATCAAAGCATATGGTTTTATACAGACTTTTGGAGAAGCCTGTATTTACAAGAAAGTGAGTGGGAGCTCTGTAGCATTTCTAATATTATATGTAGATGACATGTTATTAATTGGAAATGATATCGAATTTCTGGATAGCATAAAGGGATACTTGAATAAAAGTTTTTCAATGAAAGACCTCGGTGAAGCTGCTTACATATTGGGAATCAAGATCTATAAGTTTTGAAAAGGTTCAAAATGGATCAGGCAAAGAAAGGGTTCTTGCCCGTATTACAAGGTGTGAAGTTGAGTCACACTCAATGCCCGACCACCGCAAAAGATAGAGAGAAAATGAAAGATGTTCCCTATGCTTCAGCCATAGGCCCTATCATGTATGCAATGTTGTGTACCAGACCTGACGTTTGCTTAGCAATAAGCTTGGCAGGTAGGTACCAAAGTAATCCAGGAGTGGATCACTGGACAGCAGTCAAGAACATCCTGAAATACTAGAAAAGGACTAAGGATATGTTTCTCATTTATGGAGGTGACAAAGAGCTAGTCGTAAATGGTTACATCGATGCAAGCTTTGACACTGATCCGGACGATTCTAAATCGCAAACCGAATACGTGTTTTTATTAAACGGTGGAGCTGTAAGTTGGTGCAGTTCTAAACAAAGCGTCGTGGCAGGATCTACATGCGAAGTGGAGTACATAGCTGCTTCGGAAGCAGAAAATGAAGGAGTCTGGATGAAGGAGTTCATTTCCGATCTAGGTGTCATACCTAGTGCATCGGGACCAATGAACATCTTCTGTGACAATACTGGTGCAATTGCCTTGGCAAAGGAATCCAGATTTCACAAGAGGACCAAGCACATCAAGATACGCTTCAATTCCATCCGGGACCAAGTCCAGGTGGGAGACATAGAGATTTGCAAGATACATACGGATCTGAATATTGCAGACCCATTGACTAAGCCTCTTCCACGAGCAAAACATGATCAGCACCAAGACTCCATGGGTGTTAGAATCATTACTGTGTAATCTAGATTATTGACTCAAGTGCAAGTGGGAGACTAAAGGAAATATGCCCTAGAGGCAATAATAAAGTTATTATTTATTTCCTCAAATCATGATAAATGTTTATTATTCATGCTAGAATTGTATTAACCGGAAACATAATACATGTGTGAATACATAGACAAACTTAATGTCACTAGTATGCCTCTACTTGACTAGCTCATTAATCAATGATGGTTATGTTTCCTAACCATAGACATGTGTTGTCATTTGATTAGCGGGATCACATCATTAGGAGAATGATGTGATTGATTTGACCCATTCTGTTAGCCTAGCACTTGATCGTTTAGTATGTTGCTATTGCTTTCTTCATGACTTATACAAAGTTCCTACAAATCTGAGATTATGCAACTCCCGTTTACCGGAGGAACACTTTGTGTGCTACCAAACGTCACAACATAACTGGGTGATTATAAAGGATCTCTACAGGTGTCTCCGAAGGTACATGTTGAGGTGGCATATTTCGAGATTAGGTTTTGTCACTCCGATTGTCGGAGAGGTATCTATGGGCCCTCTCAGTAATGCACATCACTATAAGCCTTGCAAGCAATGTAGCTAATGAGTTAGTTACGGAATGATGCATTATGTAACGAGTAAAGAGACTTGCCGGTAACGAGATTGAACTAGGTATTGGATACCGACGACCGAATCTCGGGCAAGTAACATACCGATGACAAAGGGAACAATGTATGTTGTTATGCAGTTTGACTGATAAAGATCTTCGTAGAATATGTAGGAGCCAATATGAGCATCCAGGTTCTGCTATTGGTTATTGACCGGAAACAGTTCTAGGTCATGTCTACATAGTTCTCGAACCTGTAGGGTCCGCACGCTTAACGTTACGATGACAATTTTATTATGAGTTTATAAGTTTTGATGTACTGAAGGTTGTTCGGAGTCCCGGATGTGATCACGGACATGACAAGGAGTCTCGAAATGGTCGAGACATAAAGATTGATATATTGGAAGCCTATATTTGAATATCAGAAATGTTCTGGGTGAAATCGGGATTTTACCGGAGTACCAGGGGGTTACCGGAACCTCCCCCCCCCCTCGGGAGGGGGGGGGGTTAATGGGCCTACATGGGCCATGAGGGAAAAGAGGAGGGCCGGCCAGGGCAGGCCGCACGACCCCTCCCCCCCTAGTCCGAATAGGACAAGGAAGGGGGGGCGGCGCCCCCCTTTCCTCTTTCCCCTCCCCCCTTTCCTTCTCCACCAAGGCAAGAAGGGGGAGTTCTACTCCCGGTGGGAGTAGGACTCCTCTAGGCGCACCCCTAGGGGGCCGGCTGCACCTCCCCCTCCCTCCTTTATATACGGGGGCAGGGGGCACCTCTAGACACAAAAGTTGATCATCGTGATTGTTCCTTAGCCGTGTGCGGTGCCCCCCTCCACCATATTCCACCTCGCTCATATCGTTGTGGTGCTTAGGCGAAGCCCTACGTCGGTAGAACATCATCATCATCACCATGCCGTCGTGCTGACGTAACTCATCCCCGACACCCTGCTGGATCGGAGTCCTAGGATCGTCATCGAGCTGAACGTGTGCTGAACTCGGAGATGACGTACGTTCGGTGCTTGGATCGGTCGGATCATGAAGACGTACGACTACATCAACCGCGTTGTCATAACGCTTCCGCTAACGGTCTACGAGGGTACGTGGACAACACTCTCCCCCTCGTTGCTATGCATCACCATGATCTTGCGTGTGCGTAGGAATTTTTTTGAAATTACTACGTTCCCCAACAGAAATACCCATGCATAAAAACAATAGTGTGAGTATGGGTGAAGTGTGTGCACAATTAGTACAGTGTAAAGGTAGCAGATAGCAGGTCGGTGAGAAATAAATGATGGGAGACATATGATAGCTCAACAACATGCATGTCACACTAAATTACTACACGATTCTATGAAAATAACAGTCGACTGTAAACAAATAGGTCAGTCCATTTTTTTGCACCATCTGATGTACAAAGAACGGGCAGATCGCCTTCATATACCTTGTGCATTTAGTATCACGAAGAAGATGTAGTAAGAAGCGCTCAACTAGTTTCTTTCGTGGGATGAATGCGGTGTGAGCAGAGACGTAAGATTTGCACGAATAAGGGAAGAGGAGTACCTCTTTCTACTGGCAGTGATGTGTCCTCCTTCTGTTTTTCCAACGATCTTCTTGTGGTTCGCTGGAAGCGAGAAGTTGTGGAGGACGATGGAGCCTTGGACGAACCCATGGCCAAGTTGTTGAGTGTGGTGCGGTGGCCGTCTGTCGGCCGTGGGGAACCAAATCCGAGGCAGCGAACAACGACGTAGCAGGAATAGCTCCGGTGCGGTGGACGGTTGCGACAGTGGAGCAACAGCAGTGAGGCGCAGGACAGCGTGGTCGGAGTGGTTCTGGCACGGCGCACGTCAGCGTCGGTGTCGTGGAGGAAGCTTTGCCTCGGCTTTGGCTGCTATCATATGTTGGGGTACCGGCTCCGGCGTGATGGAGGAGGGCAGCGGTGGACTGGCCGCTATGGGGTGGAGGACGGAGGAGGCTGGGGTTTCGCGGCTGGTGGAGAGGGCGTTTTGGCGCCCACGGAGTATGAATGGGGAAACGGAGGGAGGCGGGGAACTAAGGGGGAACAATGTTTCGGTTTGAGACGCGCTTGTTTGAAATTTGGGGAAAGTTACAAACTTTGCCCCCATCTAAAATTTTAGACATATTGCGGATTGGGGGTAGGACAGTAATCTCAGGTGTCCCAAATGTGGACGGGGTAGATTTTGGCCGAGCGCATGGGTGTTTAGGCGCCCACGGCGTTTGAATGCTTCTCGGAGGCGGTTGATACTGGCGTCTTGGTGAAGTTACAAACCTACCACGGTTTAGACCTTTGGACATCGGGCCGATAGGCTACACGGGCCAGAGTCAGGACAGTAACTTCCTACCACCAAACATTAGTCTCGCGCGGTTTCGGGTGACCAGAGGCCTATTTGGTGCTCCGTTCAATATTTGGGAGCAGAAGCATTAACGTTTTCGGTTCTCTTGAATTGAACTTTCAGGATTTGTCAAACTTCACAAATCTTTACTCTTGAAAATCCTAAAGCTACAATTATTTTGGAATGGAGGGGGTACATTTGAATATACATTGTACACGAGTATATATTAAAAAAATATGCAACTTACCTCAGTTCATGCATGGTTCCAGATATAATCTCCTTGGTTGCAAAAAAAAGTTAGACATGCGTATGAATATATACAGCATGTTCAAACTCACAACAAAGACTGATGCCCCCTTTTACATCTGATTTACAAATGCCATTATCTCGGGTTCAAATAGATCAATGCACTTCCTATGAATTTGAATCTTCGAAACCCCCTTTATGTTGAATTCGACATGTATTCTATTTCGTAGCTAGCAATTTGGAATGTATCCATGCAAGTGACAAATGTATAAAGTGCTTCACTCTAACAACATGGAGTGCACTAATTAATGTTTATATATGAATCGCAAAAGCATCCATTGCCTGTAATTCAAACCGCTCTCACTCTATGGATCGATAATATGAAATAAACACATGCACTTGCTAGAATTCATTAGAGTATGGGTGTCTGATTTACCAATTTTCGTCCATATGCAATTTGCAAAATTCATGATCTCATCCAAAAATAATAATGCCATTTATATTTTAATTTAATGCGTAGAACCGCCTTTTACACGTAGATGCACTATGCCTTGGCCCGTTCTCACAAACGCATTATATATCTCTCTATCTAACGCATAAGTGCACACACTTTATATGCATCGGCATTTCTCTTTCACACATGCTCACAATCTCTCTCGGGGTGTCAGGGTGTCTCACGCCCATGCTCTCTCTGTTTCTCTCTCTCTCTCTCTCCCTCTCTCTCTCTTTCTGACTACTATGTACCACTCTTTTCACTAATCTCAGTTGGAAAACACTATTTCTCTCACATGCATATATACACACGCACGGTCTCTACTAGCCCTCTATACGCACATATATGTGCCTACGTGTCTCCCGCACGCACATTATCTTTAGGCCTCTCTCGCACACATTGCCCCCCCCCCCCAGACACACCTATCCCTTAGTAGTTGGTGTCGGTGTCAAAACCGGCGGATCTCGGGTAGGGGGTCCCGAACTGTGCGTCTAAGGCTAATGGTAACAGGAGGCGGGGAACATGATGTTTACCCAGGTTCGGGCCCTCTCTATGGAGGTAATACCCTACTTCCTGCTTGATTAATCTTGATGATATGAGTATTACAAGAGTTGATCTACCACGAGATCGTAGAGGCTAAACCCTAGAAGCTAGCCTATGATTATGATTGTTCTTGTCCTATGGACTAAACCCTCTGGTTTATATAGACACCGGAGGGGGCTAGGGTTACACAGAGTTGGTTACGGAGAAGGGAATCTACATATCCGAATTGCCAAGCTTGCCTTCCATGCAAAGGAGAGTCCCACCCGGACACGGGACGAAGTCTTCAATCTTGTATCTTCATAGTCCAACAGTCCAGCATAAGCATATAGTCCGGCTGTCCGAGGAGCCCCTAATCCAGGACTCCCTCAGTAGCCCCTGATCTAGGCTTCAATGAAGATGAGTCCGGCGCGCAGATTCGTCTTCGGCATTGCAAGGCGGGTTCCTTCTCCGAATACTCCAAAGTGAATCTTGAACACAAGAATCATGTCCGGCTCTGCAAAACAAATTCCACATACCACCATAGAGAGTACAATATTCCACGAGTCTAATCTACTGACAACTTTTACTTAGTGTGACATCACGCTACGACTCGATCATTATTCGAACCGTTTTCTCAACCTGCTACTGCGCATCTTGTGAGGTGGTTTTATTGGCACATCTTGTCGAAGCAGAGATCGTGTCCCCTTATCACAGGAGCCTTATCAAGACGGGCGTGGGTAACCCAACCGTGCCATTAGCATGATGCTTGGGGAATAAGCGAGTTTCTAGGGCAAGTGGGGAGGCGCATGATCTACTGCCTTTATAAGGAGACAAGGACTCCCCCTTTTTCACTGACGCCTTCTTCTTCCTTCGCTCATCCATTCTCTCTCGCTCGAGCTCCAGCGCCCAAGCATTCGCCTTCTCCGCCACACAAAGGCTCTTCGAAAATGTCCGGATCCAGAGCAGGAGGCAAGTGGATGGCCTCTTCCATCCGGGAGAAGGACATTAAGAAACTTCGGGAGGCCGGGTATTTTACCAAGAGGATTGGCCACCACCTTCCGACGACGGGACAGATTGACCCTACTCCGGAACCCCACGAGAGGGTTGTATTCCTGCCTTAGTTTTTCCGCGGGCTAGGGTTTCACCTCCACCCATTCGTTCGCAGCATTATGTATTACTACGAGATCGATTTTCATGATCTATCCCCCAATTCCTTCCTCAACATCTTGACATTCATCGTCGTGTGTGAGGCCTTTCTCCGCATCTCCCCACACTTCGGATTATGGTTGAAGATTTTCAATGTGAATCCCAAGGTGGCGAGTGGTGAGCACGCTGAGTGCGGAGGAACCATGGTAAGCAAGATGCCCAATGTCACATGGCCATCACGTACTTTCAGTGATTCCGTCAAAGGGTGGCAACAAGAATGGTTCTACGTCACTGAGCCATGCGGCAAAAAATGGGCCGCAACTCCCGTATTCCGATCCGGAGCTCCATTGCAGCTTACGTCCTGGCCCAAGAAGGGCCTGAATTGGTCTTTGCCAGACGAGTTGGCGGTGCTCCAGGCGCGTGTCAAGGGTATGGAAGACGAGAATATCAAACTTGTCGACGTGGTCCAGGTGATGTTAGTTAGCCGGATTCTCCCTTGTCAACACCAGGCCTGCAATTTATGGGAATTCGACTCGACCAAGCACCAGACCCTACTAGGGCTCTTCGACTCATCACACGACGACATCTGTAAAGTGCTCTTTAAGTATGGAAAATCGTGGCCGGATTTAGCCGAGGACCGTGGGTACCAACTGTCCCGACCCGCGAGTTCGGTTAGTCTTCAATGTTGGCAAGTTTATATGCTTTATCTGCATAATCCAAGGGAATCACTCAATGTATTTTCCTGCAACCTTCCTAGGGCTGGACGAAGAAGGCAGGGCGGATCTACTACCCGGCCCCGCTGCCAGAAGAATAGGCCAGCCCACTTCTAGCGAAGATGCTGGTCCCGGCCCCTTACAAGGCACTAAAGAAGAAAGCCGAGAAAGAGGCCAAAAAGACCAGGGGCGGCCTTCATTGCCAAGGCACTTCGGACATGGTATCTAAAGACTCCGAAGCCCGTTCTTCCTCCAAAGAGGACAAGGAAGAGGAGGAAAGCCGATCCCCCCCCCCCAGCGAGGGGGAGAAAGAAAAGGACAGCCTCCACACACTTGGAGGCTGAATCGCCTAAGAAGGGAGAGACTCCCTTTCTAGAGGAATCCGCCACCGCCATCGATAGCAGCCCGGAGTGGGATCCCAGGGTCCAGCCCCTGGTGAAATCATGATTATATAAAACTCGGACACGTTTGTGTATCCAAACTCACCATCATATAGCATTACAATTGCATTGAGTCATGCCATTTTGCAATCTGACCAGGTCCCGCGTCGAACAATCCTCATCGGAGGATTTACTGGGTTCGGATGCCATGGACAGCGGGACACCCCCGTCGGCCCCCTCCCCAAAATGCGTAAATGACACCGAGGTATCATCCCAAAGGGACCCAGGCCGAGGAGGGGGTGGGGAGACTGTCAAGGCGGCACCAGAGGGCCAAACCTCGGTAGCCGATCGCACGGGAGAGAAGGCTCCCATGGTCACCGACGGCGGGGGCTATATTGAATTAAGCCCCCAGCCGAACACAGTTCAGGAGACCAACATGGCTTCGGAATCAGGCGGGTAGCCTCCCTCAACCGAAGGGGGTGCACATGTTCCACCGGCAACCTCTGCCCAACCAGAGGTGCCGGATACCTTGTCAGCAGCGCTGAAGAGCGCCTCCATTGTTGAAGAACACCGTGCCCTTATGGGTGCGGTGATTGAGAAGATTCAGTCTGCCGAAAGCGGGTTGACTGAGGCCTGCATCAGCCTTATAACTAGCTTTGAGGTACGTTGTGAGGTTTCAAAGAGTGTCATAGTATAGATAGTAGCCCCTGATACACTGTTCGGCGTTCAAAAGAAAAAACAGACAGAGGATCAAACATATGTTCGCAGGAGACTTACCCTGTGGTACCTCTCCCTCTTTTGTTTTTTCTAAGCAGGCGTCTGTAGTGACTGTCACCTCTCATACTGCGGAAGTCTCCGGACTGAAGCAGAGTCTGGGGCGGGCCGAAGAAGAACTCGGCCAAGTGAAGAATCAGTTGGTGGATAACCAAGGTATGTAAAAACCTTGTTCGAATTCCGCACTAATGAATAATTGAGTATGATGACAAAATTGGCATGATGTGATCCAGGAGCGACGGCCAAAGTCAAGGCTCTTAAGAAGGCAGTGGCCGAGGCCAAGAAGAAGGCAGATGTCAGTGTCAAAACCGGCGGATCTCGGGTAGGGGGTCCCGAACTGTGCGTCTAGGCGGATGGTAACAGGAGACATGGAACACAATGTTTTTACCTCAGTTCGGGCCCTCTCGATGGAGGTAAAACCCTACTCCTGCTTGATTAATATTGATGGTATGTGTATTACAAGAGTTGATCTACCATGAGATCAGAGAGGCTAATCCCTAGAAGGTAGCCTATGGTATGATTGTTGTCTGTCCTACGGACTAAAACTCTTCGGTTTATATAGACACCGGAGAGGGCTAGGGTTACACAGAGTCGGTTACAATGGGAGGAGATCTTCATATCGTATCGCCAAGCTTGCCTTCCACGCCAAGGAAAGTTCCTATCCGTACACGGGACGGAGTCTTCAATCTTGTATCTTCATAGTCTGGGAGTCCGGCCAAGGGTCATAGTCCGGCCATCCGGACACCCCCTAATCCAGGACTCCCTCAGTAGCCCCTGAACCAGGCTTCAATGACGACGAGTCCGGCACGCAAGTTGTCTTCGGCATTGGAAGGCAGGTTCCTCCTCCGAATACTTCATAGAAGACGTTGAACACTAGGATAGTGTCCGGCTCTACAAAACAATTTCCACATGCCACCATAGAGAGAATAACATTTGCACCAATCTAATCTGCTGACGTATTCCGTAGTGTGTCCTCACGCCACGGCCAGGCTTTTATTCATTTTACTGTTCCACCTCAGCGCGTTTAGCGAGGCGGTTTCCTTGGCACGTCTTATCAAAGCAGAGATCGTGTCCCCTTATTCCGGGATTCTCATCAATACGGGCGTGGGTAACTGTCGGCGGCGGGGGCACGGTCTACTTCCGTGGCCGCCGGGCACCTATGGGGCACGGGGGGGCCCTTTTCTGGTTCGGAGAGGGGGTGCGGAGGCCACGCGCAGAGCGGATCGAGGTCCCGGGCGCGCGGTGGAGTGAGAGAGACGAGCGATTTTTACCCAGCTTCGGAGCTCTCCGGAGAGATAAAACTCCTACTGCTGCTTTGTGTTGTTATTTGATCTTGCTCGAATACGAGCGCAAGGTGGTGTGATGTGTATGTGCTGGACCGGACTCTGATCCTGCGTCCTCAGATGAACCCTAAAACCTACCTTGCCCCCAACCCCTTCTACGTGCGCATGGGCCTCCCTTTTATAGTCTAAAGGGGGCACCAACAGGTGGCAGCGTAAGAAGAGGGGGTAGAAAGGTAAAAATGCAGGTTGGTGTAACAGTGACCAACAGTGCCCCCTACCTAACTGACGGCAGGGGACAAGGGCATTTAATGCCCGTCCAGTCGCCCCCACAGTGCAGGGAGGCGATCGTCAAGTGAGCCACCGGTTGCCACGATGGCGTCTCTATCATCTCCGCTTGCCACCTCACTCCGCATGGCTGTGTAGTGCCTTGCCACGTGCCTTTGGGACGGCCTTGTGAAGACACGTCGCAGGATGTGCTGGAGTTTGGTTGGCAATCTTGCCGCGGCAAGTGCCTTGCCGCGGTCCTCCTCTTGTCGTGCCGGCAAGCTTGCCGGTGCTCGGGCCTTGCCGGGGCGCGCGGGGCGCTGCGGCAAGTCCCCTGGAGGTGCCTCGGTCGGCCTTCCCGGCAAGCTCCTCTTGCCGGGGCCTTTGTTTCCTTCCCGGCGAGCTCTTCTTGCCGGGCCTTGGTTGGCCTTCTCGGCAAGCTCCTCTTGCCGGGGCCTTGGTTGGCCTTCCCGGCAAGCTCCTCTTGCCGGGGCTTTTTAGCTCGAGTATTCTGTCCCTGAGCGGCATCAACGTAGCCGCGGAGGACCTCGGCGGACGCCCGGCAAGCCCTGCCGCGGGTTGCCACGACTGCCCGTGCACAAGTTCGGGGTACTAAGGTACCCCCCTACTTTAGTACACCGATAGTAGCCACCGGGCCTGGGCCATACACGGTGCCGAGCGTTGTTGGGCCAGGCCCAAAACAGCGCACGGGCACGCGTGGCCTGGATCCACACAAAATCGGACTCCGCTTCCACCGCGCACGCTCGGAATTGCACGCGACAAACGCGGCATCGTGGGCGACGTGGGCGGTGCGTGCGGGGCTGAGTCCTCGCGAGCACGCATCGAGCCATGATGGAGGGGACGGCCCACGCCCTCCCTCCTAAACGGAGGTAGGTGTGGGGGCGTGGTGCATTTACTGGACGGGGCTAGCGCGCGGCTTTTGAGGCGTCCGCTCCCATGCTCACGGGGTGGGGCGAGACTGCCTTTCCGTCCACTCGGCGCTGCATCCCTGCCACGCGGCTCCCATGCGCTTGGGGTCACGGACGGTGGGATTGGGGAATCCGGGCCGGCGCGAGCAGAGGCAGCAGGTCGGCCTCGATTCCCTGCTCTCCCGTGCCTTGATTCGCCGAGCGGGGCGGCCGGGCTCCCACCCTGCTCCTTTATAAGGGGCAGGGGGGAGGGCACAGAAGCCCACACTCCTTCATCTCCTTCTTTCCTTTTTAACTTCTGCTCTCCTTCCTCCCATTCGTCATGGAGAAAGGGAATCCTGGCCCCTCGTCGGTGGCGGCGAGGGTTGCCGCCAGACAGCGCATCCCTCCCTCTGTCGCTCCTGCGCGGTGGAGCCGGTCGAGAGGGGAAGAGGGAGGGGGCGAGGCCGAGGGCGAGGTCGAGGGCGTGGCCGAGGCGCTCGGGGGAGAGGCGGCCGGGGTGGTGCGCCACCCCCGTCTCCGCCGACGGCTCCTCTCCTCGAGGCGGTCCACATTGGGGACGACCCCTGGGATTTCTTCGTCAAGCTGCACCGGGCACCTCGTCGACGCCTCCGTCTTACGGCTCCATTTGCGAGCGCGATGGAGCCGGACCCGCCCGAGATGCTGGAGTTGCGCATGAGGGGCTGCGGGATCAGCGGCACTCGAGTTAGTGTCGTATCCCCAGCCCCCGGCGTGATGTACTTCGACCGAGGGTGGAAGACGTTCGCCCGCATCCATAGCTTGAGGGCGGGGTTTACCCTCCATTTTAAGTTAATGGAGGGCAACCTTCTCGCCATCAAGGTCTTCGGGGACTCCGGCACCCGGGCGAGATGTTGCGTGGACAGCTCCTCCGATAGCGAAGGTCCCTCCTCGAGCGAGAGTGACGAGGAGGGGAGCGACAGCGACGATGAGGGCGGCGGGTCCGACTAGGCGTCGGACGCGGCCTCGCGTGCGCCACCGGCGACCCCATCATCCGGGTCGCCGGCCTTCTGAACTCCCCGGGGCCGTCTCCTTGGGCGGCTGGCGTAGGGAGGCAGCGGAAGAGGAAGAGGGGTGGCGGCAAGGCCGTCAAGTCGGAGTACGAGGGCGGGGTGCCCTCGACAGCGTGCTGACGTCCTACCGCCTCGTCTTCGAGCTCTGCCTCCGGCGCCTCCGTCTCCGCCAAGCTCCTGGCCGGGCCCCCGGAAGTTCTCTTGGTGTCTTCTGGCACCCGTAGCTCGCCTAGGCGTTTCTTTTGCCCTTCCCGGCAAGCTTCTCTTGCCGGGGCCTCCTTGACCTACTTCCTGAAGAGAAAACAGGAGAGGGATTACGGGCACCTTATCTTTTAATTTGTAAGCCTTCGGGCCTTAGCTGTATTAAAGCTTGTAATCCTCTCTATCATGTTTTTCATCCTCCATGGACTCACACTAAATAGGGATGTTTTTTAATGAAAAGAGGGGAAAGCTTGCCGGATTAAGTCTTTTACTTGATTGCGTGCCCTGTACGTTTTCACCCTACGCTTTTAGGGAACTTGCCGGCGCGGGCACCTTGCCGTGGGCGCCGAGTGCGGAACGTCGGCAACGGAACTGCAACCGACAGGAAACCTTGTCGTGGAGCTAGTCGCGGCTTACTTAAGTCGTTGAGCGGACTCGAAACGACAGTAAGGCAACTAGCTACGAGTTGGTTCCCTGCCGGCGGTGTCGCGGCCGACAAGAAACCTTGTCGTCGGGCTAGCCGCAGTTCACCTAAATTGTCGAGCGGACTCGAGGCAACAGTCGGTGCGCGACTAGCTACGAGTCGGTTCCTCCGTGCACAGGTTCTTTTCGTACAAGGCATGATCGTTCAGAGACGCGGCCTCGCTTTCCCCAGCCCACAAGAGGATGCATGACGAGGGATGGAAAACTTATCTGGTATTACAGCCCCCGGCGACTCTGGCTTGCCGGGGGTGAATCTTGATATTTGCAGCCCCCGGCAACTTTGGCTCCGCCGGGACCTAAGTGCTGGTGCGCCTTGCTCTGTCCTTGCCGCCGGCGTTGTATCCCCGGGGAACCCTGACTTGCCGTGTAGGGATCTTGGCGGCCGCAGCCCCCAGTGAAATCGGCTTGCCGGGGCCTCTTCGCCAGTGCGCCCTTCTGGTTTCTCTTTGTCGCTGTTATTACAGTTACAAAAATAACTAAGACAGCGCCGAAATAAGTTATTCTTTGCAACGTAATCTCAAGTTGGGCAATGCGATGCCATGTTTGACCCTTTGCATGTTTACACTCTATGCTTCTAGGGAACTTGCCGGTGCTAACACACTTGCTGAGCGCGGAACGTCAGCAGCCTGCTGGCGGTGTTGTACCCGGCAAGAAACCTCCTCGGGCCAGTTGCAGCGCACTTGCATTGTTGAGCGGACTCGAAAACAAAGCAAGGGCGCAACTTAACCACGAGTTAGCTCCTCTGCGCACAAGTTTCTCATACAAAGGACGTCCCATGGCAAGGCTTGCTACGTTACATCCTCGACTTCATTATACCCCTTGTACGTTTTTGCCCTACGCTTCTAGGGAACTTGCCGGTGCTAACACACTTGCTGAGTGCGGAACGTCAGCAGCCTGCTGGCGGTGTTGTACCCGGCAAGAAACCTTCTCGGGCCAATTGCAGCGCGCTTGCATTGTTGAGCGGACTCGAAAACAAAGCAAGGGCGCAACTTAACCATGAGTTGGCTCCTCAGCGCACGGGTTTTTCGTACAAGGGACGAACGTACGAGGAACATAACATAAGCGCTTAAAACTAAAGAAAAGAGCTATGCGCTCGAGCTCGGGTGACTTAGCTTTTCTGTCTTTCGTGGTCCGGCGAAGCCGCGCTCCTCCCTTCATTCCCTCCCTTGTACGTTTTTACCCCCCCCCCCCCCCCCCCGCGCGCTTTCAGGGAACCTGCCGGTGTAAACACACTTGCTGAGTGCGGGACATCAGCAGCCCGCTGGCGGTGTTGCTTCCGGCAAGAAGAACTCGTCGGGCTAGTTGCGGCGCGCTTTCGTCGTTGAGCGGACTCGAAACGGATCAAGGGCGCAACTTAGCCACGATTCGACCCTTCTGCGCGCAGGTTCTTCGTACAAGGTACGGATTCTCAGGGAGTACAATCCAGAAGCTTAAAGCTGGATGCTTTCTTCGCCCTACTGGCTAGTGGAGCTTGATGGTGCATCCTCGATGGCAGCGCAGCACTCCAGTGAGGCGTGCTTGCCGGAGCAGATACCAGAGCTGTTCTTGCCGGGCTTGATCTTTGGCGGATTTGCTTTTGCTTTTTTGCACTTGCCGGTGGAGCTCGATGGTGCGCTCTCGACGGCAGCGCAGCACTCCGAGGAGGTGCGCTTGCCGGAGTGGGCATCAAGGCTGCACTTGCCAGACTTGGGCTTCTCCTTCCCCCGGGGAGCTTCAGCGGCAAGTGGCTCGCGCTCTGCTGCGGCTGCTGCTTCCCGGTAAATCTTGTCGGCGCAAATGAGTGCATCCCTCTTGTCACCTTGGACAGAAATGATACTCATCGGGCCAGGCATCTTGAGCACGTTGTATGCGTAGTGAGAGGCTGCCATGAACTTGGCAAGCGCTGGTCGGCCGAGTATCCCATTGTAGGGTAATGGGATATCAGCAACATCAAAGGTGACCTTCTCTGTCCTGAAATTCAGCTCACTGCCAAATGTCATTGGCAGTGTGATCTTCCCCTTGGGCTTGCTCCTTCCCGGATTTATCCCTTGAAAGGTACCAGTCTCTTCGAGCTCGCTGTCAGGGATCTGGAGCTTCTTGAGCAGTGTGGAGGAAATCAGGTTCAGGCCGGCCCCGCCGTCAACCAACATCTTCGTGACCTTGAGGTTGCGGATTGTTGGTGAGACCAACATCGGCAAGCACCCGACCGCAGTGATGCGATCAGGGTGGTCTTCTACATCGAAAATGATGGGCGTGCCGGACCATTTCAGAGGCTTGCGCGCCTCGACGGATGGCTCCGTTGCGTTCACCTCTCGCACCCACTGCTTGAGTTGGCGGTGCGAGGCATGCAGAGAGGCGCCGCCGTCGATGCACAGCACCTCTGTCGCCTTCTGAAACTCTTGGTCATCGGTCTCATCTTCCTCCATCTCATCTTCATCTTCGTCCTTGTCGCGGCCGCGGGGAGGCCTATCTCCTTGCCGTGGCTTGAGCTTGCCACGGTGTCCTCCCCGGGCGGGAAGTTTCTTGCCGGATCCTCCGCCACCTCCCTGGGCTCTCTCCTTATCGCGGCGCTCGTACTCTGCTTTCTACAGCTCCGCCATCTCTTCGACTTTCTGGCAGGTTTGGAGATCGTGGCCCTTGGTGCGGTGGATCTTGCAATACCGCTTGCCGGAGCCATCCTGCTTGTCGGCGGCTACCACAGCCTCGCCAGAGTCATCGGCCTTTGCCTTGTCGGAGCCGCCTCCGTTGCCGGAATGCTCAACAGCTAGCACATCCTTAGTATTTCTCTTCCTGTTGTTCCGTCTCCGGTTCTTCCTTGCCGGGGCGGTATCCTCACTGTCAGATCCTTCTGCTCCCGCAACCTCTCCGGGGATTTTCCTCCCCTCCTCAGCCCGTGCACACTTGTCGGCCAGAGCGTAGAGCTTGCTGACGTCTCTGATCTTGCACATCGCCATCTCCTCCCTCATCTTGTGGTTGCGCACGTTCTGATGAAAGGCGCTGATAACCGCGGCAGGGTGGACGTCTGGGATGTTGTGTTGCACCTGGCTGAATCTCTGTATGTACTTGCGCAGGGGCTCCCCCTCCTTCTGAACGAGCAAGTGGAGGTCACTTTCCTGGCCATGAGGCTTGTGGCCGCCCGTGAAGGCGCCGACAAACTGATGACACAGGTCAGCCCACGAAGAGATGGAACCGTCCGGCAAGTGCATGAGCCAAGATCTGACATTGGGCTTGAGTACCAGTGGGAAGTAGTTGGCGTGGATCTTCTCATCGCGCCCTCCGGCAGCCTGCACCGCGATGGTGTAGATGCTGAGGAACTCCGATGGATGTATCCTGCCATCGTACTTCTCGGGCACGTCTGGCTTGAAGTTCTTGGTTTTGGGCCACTGGACTTGCCGCAGCTCGCGGGTGAACGCAGGGCAACCTGCCGCGTACGGCAAGTCGCCTGGCTCCCCTAGTGCATGCATGTCGACAGTGGGCCCAGCACGCTGGTCAGATTGACGTCGCGTTTCCCTTCTGTGCTCGATGCGAGTGCGAGCGTCTTCGTGCCGCCGTTCTTGGAGAACGTGGCGCTGGTCGCGTCAAGTTCGCGGGTCCGACGACGCGGTGGAGTCACCGTCGGGGTTGGTCCGACGAGCCGGCGATCTTGGCCTTCGGGGCTGGGAGTGCACGGAGGTGGCTCCCCCAACGGTCTTGTCGGTGTCGGCTTGCGCTTGGACGCCTCGCCGGGGCTTGTCCCCGTTGGCGAAGGCGATGAGGCTGTATATGGTCATCCTCCAGCTGTCGATCTTGTGCGGCGCCGGAGGGTAGTCTAGGAGCAGCTGGGCTCAGGCCAGCGCTTCCTCTGCTGTCTTGGGTGGTGGCGGCGACGAGCGGCGCGAGGAGCGGGATGTGCTCGGACTCCCAACTGGATTGGGAGGTGCGTCACCCCGCCCTGGCGACCTTACCTCGCTCGCGCCAGCATGCGGGCGTGCATGCTGACCTCGAGCGTCTCGCGACCCGCCAGCTTGGCCTTGCTCCAACGCGAGCACGGTGCTAGGAGCACCGGGGCGTTGTCGACCTTGCACCTCCTGGGAAGGGCGCGGTGTATGCATGGTCGCCAACGCTTGCGGGGCCTTGTTTTTGGATCTGGTGACGACGTGAGTCCCACCGTCGGCGCCCGCTCCTCCGCCGGCGCCCACTCCACTGTCCGTCTGCTCCGGCGATGGTGGCGGAATCGATGTAGACGGAGCGGCTACTTCTGAAGGCTTCTTCTTCGGTGGCATGTCGATGAAGGCGTTGATGCAGCGCGCGCGGAGACCGGATCGGATGCTCACGACCTCGACGCGCCCCCTACCTGGCCCACCAAAGATGTCGGCGGCGGGGGCACGATCTACTTCCGTGGCCGCCGGGCACCTATGGGGCACGGGGGGCCCCTTTTCTGGTTCGGAGAGGGGGTGCGGAGGCCGCGCGCAGAGCAGATCGAGGTCCCGGGCGCGCGGTGGAGTGAGAGAGACGAGCGATTTTTACCCAGCTTCGGAGCTCTCCGGAGAGATAAAACTCCTACTGCTGCTTTGTGTTGTTATTTGATCTTGCTCGAATACGAGCGCAAGGTGGTGTGATGTGTATGTGCTGGACCGGACTCTGATCCTGCGTCCTCAGATGAACCCTAAAACCTACCTTGCCCCCAACCCCTTCTACGTGCGCATGGGCCTCCCTTTTATAGTCTAAAGGGGGCACCAACAGGTGGCAACGTAAGAAGAGGGGGTAGAAAGGTAAAAACGCAGGTAGGTGTAACAGTGACCAACAGTGCCCCCTACCTAACTGACGGCAGGGGACAAGGGCATTTAATGCCTGTCCAGTCGCCCCAACAGTGCAGGGAGGCGATCGTCAAGTGAGCCACCGGTTGCCACGATGGCGTCTCTGTCATCTCCGCTTGCCACCTCACTCCGCATGGCTGTGTAGTGCCTCGCCACGTGCCTTTGGGACGGCCTTGTGAAGACATGTCGCAGGATGTGCTGGAGTTTGGTTGGCAATCTTGCCGCGGCAAGTGCCTTGCCGCGGTCCTCCTCTTGTCGTGCCGGCAAGCTTGCCAGTGCTCGGGCCTTGCCGGGGCGTGCGGGGCGCTGCGGCAAGTCCCCTGGAGGTGCCTCGATCGGCCTTCCTGGCAAGCTCCTCTTGCCGGGGCCTTTGTTTTCTTCCCGGCGAGCTCTTCTTGCCGGGCCTTGGTTGGCCTTCCCGGCAAGCTCCTCTTGCCGGGGCCTTGGTTGGCCTTCCCGGCAAGCTCCTCTTGCCGGGGCTTTTTAGCTCGAGTATTCTGTCCCTGAGCAGCATCAACGTAGCCGCGGAGGACCTCGGCGGACGCCCGGCAAGCCCTGCCGCGGGTTGCCACGACTGCCCGTGCACAAGTTCGGGGTACTAAGGTACCCCCCTACTTTAGTACACCGACAGTAACCCAACCGTGCCATTAACCGTGGTGCTTGGGAGATAAGCGATTTTTGCTAGGCCGGTGGGGGCTCGTAGTTTTGGCCACCCATATAAGGGGATAAGGATCTACCCTTTCAATTCACGCCTTCTTCCTCCTTTGCTTATTCGTCCTTGCGCACTCGAGCTCCAACGCCCAAGCCCGCACTGCCCACCTCAACCTACTCCAATCATGTCCGGAGCGGGAGGTAGATGGATGGCCTCCTCCGTCACGGAGGGGCAAATCAAAAAGTTGAGGAGGGCTGGATACTTGTCTGACGACATCGCGCATAGGCTTCTAGATGCGGGACAACTCATCCCCACTCCCAGGCCCCATGAGAGGGTCGTCTTTCTCCCTCATTTAATCTGCGGACTGGGTTTTCCTCTTCACCCGTTTGTCCGGGGGCTCATGTTCTACTACGGCCTGGACTTCCACGATCTGGCCCCGAACTTTATCCTCAACATCTCGGCATTCATCGTCGTGTGTGAGGCCTTCCTCTGCATACAGCCCCACTTCGGCTAATGGCTGAAGACTTTTAATGTCAAGCTGAAAGTGGTGAGCGACCGCCAAGCGGATTGCGGAGGTGCCATGGTGGGCCGGATGGCCAACGTCCTATGGCTCGAAGGCTCCTTTGTGTAAACAATAAAAGGATGGCAATCGGGGTGGTTCTACATCACCGAGCCACGCGACCCCAAATGGGAAGCGGCCCCCGAATTCTGATCTGTCTTTCCCACACGGCTCACCTCCTGGAAAGAGATGGGCTTAATGTGGGGAGATTCGGAAGAGCTGACCGGACTCCAAACCTGCGTCAAAAAGCTGGTCAGCAAGAACCTCAAGCTCGTCAACGCAGTCCAGGTCATGCTTATCTGCCGGGTCCTCCCATGCCAACAACGGGCCTTCAAATTGTGGGAGTTCGATCCGGCACAACACCAAGCCTTGAGCGGGCTCTTCGATACTACGTACGAAGACGCCTAGAAGGTGTTGTTTAAGGGCGCCGAGGCCCCCGCATCCGCTACCGAAGATCGCGGATTCAGCTTGCGGCGTCGGGCCAATGAGGTAAGTTTTTCTACCCTTTACGGGACTCTTTTCTTTCATAGTCTGACTCTATGCGGGATCTAAACTCCCCTACCTTTGACAGGACTAGCTGAAGAAGTCCGGACAGGTTAGCTGTCCGGCTCCCTTACCAGAAGATCCAGCGGATGCCCGATTTACGGGGCTGCTGGTTCCGGCACCTCACGTGGTGCCGGAGAAGAAGGCCACGGGGACTCGAAAGAGCTCCCGGAGCCTAGTGGTGTCGGATTCATCGCCCGACAACCCCGACGCACCCTCCGCCTCGGAAGACGAGGAGGAGGAAGAAGAAGAAGAAGAAGCCTCTCCCCCTCCAATGGGGGGTGGAAAGAAAAGGAAGGCTGCCCCAACTGGGGAGGCCGGAGGGTCCAAGAAGGGGAAGACCCTTCTGCCGGACTATGCCTCCGATGCCGAAAACGGCGGGGAGGAATGGCCATCAAGGGTCAAGCCCCTGGCAAAATCGTAAGTGTCCGGCTACCCGAAAGACTCATGGCGCTCCTCTATTATTCGATAGCTTCTAACGCCGAATTTCAATTATGCAGTCCACCCAGAGCTCAGCTCGGCGATTCGTCGAGCGGCTCCCTAAATTCGTCGGATGTGAATAGTGCTTCACTTCCGACGGCCTCCTCCCCGCTCCCTGCGGACGACGCCGAGGTGGAGTCCCAAAAGGGGCCGAACCAGGAGGAGGTGGTCCTGGAGGCGCCCCAAGGCGACCTCCCGGACTCCAGGCCCGAAGGGGGCGAAGCCCCGGAGGGATCTAAGTCCGGCCCCGGGCCGGACACTGCTCCGGAACCGCCAATGGTTCCAGAGTCCGACAGGCGGCGCCTTCATAAGAAGGGCAAGCCTACGCCGCCGGCGACCTTCGTCCATCCGGAGGTGCCGGACAATTTGCTGGAGGCGCTTAACGGCGCCTCCGTCGACGAAGAACACCACACTGTTATGAGTGTGGTGATTCAAAAGGTTCAGTCTGCCAAAAGCGGGCTGACAGAAGCCTGTACAAGTCTGTTAACAGGCTTTGAGGTATGTGCTCAAAACATATAAAAATGTTATGGCATAGACAGTAGCCCCTGATGCTCAGTTCGGCGTTCGGAAAAGAAAAGCCGAGCTGAGGATCTAAAAAGATATACGTGGGAGTCTAATAAAAATATGTCGATATGGGAATGCAGGCTGCGCTGCTGACCTCTGCCGCACTGACTGCGGAGGTCAATGCATTGAGAGGAAGCCTCGAGCGGTCCGAGAACAAGCTCGGTCATGCCAAGAAGCAGCTCGAAGACAAGGAGGGTATGTAATACCGTATGTAAATGTTTATAGAAATACTTGGTTGCAAATAATGACAGGACCAACTTAAATGTTGCAGGGGCCACGGCCGAGGTGGCGACCCAGAAGGAGGCGGTCTCCAATGCCGAAAACAGTGCGGCCCTGGAGCGCGCCGAGCGAGAGAAGTAGGAGGCGCGGGTGGCTGAGGTGCGGCAAGAGCTCCAAGCTCTCGTGGAAAAACACGAGAGTTTGGAGCGTGACTCGAAGACTCGAGAGTCTGAGCTCGCATTGGCGCTTGAGAGTGCCAAAAACGCTAAGGCCGAAGCCCAGAAGGCTCTCCATAAGATCGAGGCGATGAGGAAAATAGCGGCGGGGTAAGGCATTTTTTATGCAAAGCAAGAATATAAAAGTTAATTATCTACTACTTACCCGAATCCGAGCTCTCCAGGAGCATTCGCCGATCTGCCCCGAAGTGTGTCTGATGTCGCCGCATACTACCGAGCCGAAGAGGGGAGCTCGACGGAAAAAGTGTTCTGGTCTCAGTATGCTGACGCCAAACATCCGGTGCCCCTGAGCGACCAGCTGAAGCAGCTGGTCGAGCTCCACAAGGTGGCCGAACAGGCCATGAAGGGCCTCATAGCTCGGTTGTGGCCTGGAGAAGCCATGCCTGGGAGCTACTTCAGTCTGGTGCGGCGGCTAGTGGACGCGTGTCCGTGGATTGAGGTCGTCAAGCGCTCCGTCTATATCGAAGGTGCCCGTCGGGCCCTTGCCCGTGCTAAAGTGCACTGGGGCAAGCTGGACGCTGAGAAGCTTTTGACGAACGCGCCACCGCCGGGCAAGGAGTATCGCACGCCCGAGATGTATTATAAGGGCGTCCTGAAGGGTGCTCGCCATATAGCGGACGAATGCACTAGAGATGTAATTTTTGAGTAGGCTCACATCTGTTATCATGTATGCTGAAAACTTTGTTCATATGTGTTAAGCAACGCTTGTTAATTTAAAATATTACCTTCTGTGCGGCCGTTTATCAAATCTGAGATATGCAAGTCGTCGGCTTCGATCCCCATGCCACGAGTGCTGGGGTGTTCGGGATAAACCTGAGCGCTCTTGTTCCCATTCTTGGGTCCATCTAGGGAGGCGCTCAGCACAACGAACCAGGTCGTCGGACTTATAACGCTTTATCACTCTCACTTAGCCATAGAATTCTATAATTTTATATTTCGGCGAAGCCCCTAGTATTCGGAAGACCGAGTTTGGGGCGCTATCCACGCCTAGGCCGGATAAGTCCGGTTCCTCGCTCTAAGCGACATAAGTCTTTAAGGACTCGAAAACCCTCGCGAACAGCGACCGGTCTCTCGCACTATCATGACGGTCAGTTTTAGCTTTCTCTACTGAGGTGTTAACCCAGCTCAACTGGGGCACAATCGCAGTAGTTCTCCCAGCGCTACCTTAGCCAACATTGTGGAACGTAAGGTACCAAAACATGGGAGCCGGGCAAACCCAATTATTGACCAAAGACATGATTCGGAGCCGATGCATATAGTGCTATAAAGTTTGGGGTGCCGCACTCATAAGAGTGTTCAGTCTTCTCACACCATGTTATGGGGTGCTTTAGCCCCTGGCGTATTGTCCGTACCAAAGTGTACGGTTGCATAATGTCATGACTGAACATATATATAAAAAGGAATACAATAATAGATAGAAGCTATGTATTGTTTATTATTAAAAAATTGCTGCCATGAAAGCAGAACGATACAAATAGTGTGATAAGCAAGAGATGGGATTATTTGACATGTCCCCCTCCAGGGGCAAGCTGCGGGATTTTAAGTAAAATAGGTAGTAAGCTCATTATAGAGACCACCTGGACATTTGATGCGGCTTGTCCTCACCCTGGCTGTTGCATCGTGTGTTCGGCGAGTGTATTGCCGGACAGGCCTTCTGAGTAGTTGGGTCCTGAAAGTATATAAAAAAGGGAAAATGGACGAATAGGGAGACCCTAAGTGCAGTTGAGCCGCATTCTGGGCATGCCGTAATTGTGCCCCTCCCCTTATGTCCATGGTATTTTCAAAGCGTAATTATGTACGCATGGTACCGATAGCACCATCTGACGAGGGCTGGGGTTGGGGCCGCACTGCTATGCTTGCTCGGATCGTGCCAGCCGGCTCTGTTGTAGGTTGCTTCGGGCGCGCTTGACGTTGTCCGGACGTTTAATACCCGGATTGGAGAGCTGCTTCGAGAGGCTGCTCTGTACTTCCGCCGCCAGGGCCGCTGTGTGCTCCTCCGTTCGGAGAGAGCGTTTGGTGTTTCCATTTACCATGATGACTCCGTGAGGGCCTGGCATCTTGAGCTTGAGATATGTGTAGCGCGGCACCGCATTGAACTTTGCAAATGCGATTCGTCCGAGCAGGGCGTGATAGCCACTGCGGAATGGGACTATGTCGAAGATTAACTCTTCGCTTCAGAAATTATCCGGGGATCCGAAGACCACTTCGAGTGTAACCGAGCCTGTACAACTGGCTTCTACACCCGGTATGACACCTTTAAAGGTTGTCTTTGTGGGTTTGATCCTTGAGGAATCTATACCCATTTTTTGCACTGTATCCTGCTAAAGTAGGTTCAGGCTGCTACCGCCGTCCATGAGGACTCTGGTGAGGTGAAATCCGTCAATGATTGGGTCTAGGACAAATGCGGCGAATCCGTCGTGACGGATGCTAGTGGGGTGGTCCCTTCAATCAAATGTGATCGGGCAGGAGGACCATGGGTTGAACTTTGGGGCGACTGGCTCTAACGCATAGACGTCCTTGAGAGCACGCTTCCACTCCCTCTTGGGGATGTGGGTTGCGTATATCATGTTCACTTTCCGCACTTGCGGGGGGAATCCCTTCTGTCCTGTGTTATTCGGCAGCCGGGGCTCCTCCTCGTCATTGCTACGTAGCCCCTTGTCTCTGGTTTCGGCACTTAACTTGCCTGCCTGCTTGAACACCCAACAATCCCTGTTTGTGTGGTTGGCTGGTTTTTCGGGGGTGCCGTGTATCTAGCATGAGCTGTCGAGTATCCGGTCTAAGTTGGATGGGCCCGAAGGGTTTCTTTTGAATGGCTTCTTCCACTAACCGGGTTTAGAGCCTCTGAATCCGGCGTTAACTGACGTATCCTCAGTATTGTCGCCGTTAATGCGGCGCTTGTGCTTGTTGCGATGTGGCCTGCCATTGTTGTCCTTCGTATCCGAATTACCAGGGCTCTTGGTTATGTTATTGCTACGAGCTAGCCAGCTGTCTTCGCCCGCGCAGAAGCGGGTCATGAGTGTCGTGAGGGCTGCCATAGATTTCGGCTTTTGCTGTCCTAGGTGCCGGGCAAGCCATTCGTCTCGGATGTTGTGCCTGAAGGCAGCAAGGGCCTCGGCGTCCGGATAGTCAACTATTTGATTTTTCTTGGTTAGGAACCGTGTCCAGAATTGCCTGGCCGATTCCTCTGGCTGCTGGATTATGTGGCTTAGGTCATCGATGTCTGATGGTCGCACGTAAGTGCCCTGGAAGTTGTCAAGGAATGCGGATTCCAGGTCCTCCCAGCAACTAATTGACTCTGCTGGCAGGCTGTTAAGCCAATGTCGAGCTGGTCCTTTAAGCTTGAGCGGGAGGTATTTGATGGCGTGTAGATCATCACCACGGGCCATGTGGATATGAAGGAGGTAATCCTTGATCCATACCGCAGGATCAGTTGTGCCGTCATATGATTCAATGTTTACGGGTTTGAAACCCTCGGGGATTTCATGATCCATTACTTCGTCTGTGAAGCATAGTGGGTGTGCGGCGCCCCTGTACTGGGCTATATCGCGACGCAGCTCAGATGAGCTTGGTCTGTTGTATTCGGCCTGGCCGTATTTATCATATCCAGTGTGACGGTTATCATCACATGATGTGGGGCACCCATACGATCCGTAAATCGATCTTGTTTGCTTTGCCTTGTCCTCCAGTATGTCTCGCAGGTCTGTTGCATCTCCCCGTGCTCTAGTATGTTTTGAGCGATGCCGGGGTGCGGCTTGGGTCGAGGGCCTGAAGGCCTCTCTGTCGCGGCCACGGGGTGGCCGATCGGGTGCATCGTACACTATGTAGGTTTAGTTGCTTCCTCCTCAAGTTGGGGTAGCAGCCTGCGCTTTGGGTAGCTCTTGGAGGGGCGCTCGAGTTTATACTCTTCGGCCGCCAGGACTTTGGTCCATCTGTCGGCTAGCAAGTCTTGGTCAGCTCTAAGCTGCTGCTGTTTTTTCTTGAGGCTGCGTGCCATGGCCATAAGCCTGCGTTTGAAACGCTCTTGTTCGACGGGATCCTCTGGCACAATGAATTCGTCGTCATCGAGGCTTGCCTCGTCTTCGGAGGGAGGCATATAGTTGTCGTCCTCAACCTCTCTGTCGGCCGCTCTCTCATGAGGGCTGGCTCCTTCATCCTCCTGCACTGAATCCTGCTGGAGGGGGTTATCTTCGGCACTGTTCAGCGTGTTGTTATCTCTGGTGCCGGATTCGCCGTTCTTGTTTTGGCGGGATTTAGAGCGGCGTCGCTGACGTCGGCGCTTGGGTTGCTTCTTGGAGGGGTCATTCTCCGTTTGTTCCTCGCCATCCCCTGCTTTGGGGGTGTCCACCATGTATATGTCATATGACGAGGTGGCTTTCCAGTTCCCTATAGGTGCTGGTTCTTGGTCGTCTCCTTCATCGGCGTCCATACCGTCGATGTCTTCGGAGTCAAAGTCGAGCATGTCGGTTAAATCATCGACAGTGGCTACAAAGTGGGTGGTGGGTGTGTTTCGAATTTCTTCGTCGTCCGTATCCCAACCCTGCTGACCATAGTCCGGCCAGGGCTCTCCTGACAAAGAGAGAGACTTTAGCGAGTTCAGGATATCGCCAAAGGGCGAGTGCTGAAAGACGTCCGCGGCAGTGAACTCCATGATCGGAGCCAAATCGGGTTCGATCGAAAGGGGTGTGGAAGATTCGGAGTCCGGAACAGAGTCTGGCACCTTGGAGTCACAGGCCTTGCGAAGGACTAGGCTGGTATTCGGCTCTATCGCCATAGAGATTGCGGCTCCTGGGGCGGCGTCCAACCGTCCGTCCCTGGTTAGCGCAGTCGGCTCCGAGCTAATGGTCGGAGCGGACTCCTGAGGGGCACTCTGGGCGCTGTCCGGTGGCAGAGCTAGATCATGCCCATCGAGACAATGCGGCGCGCTCGGCCGTGGCTCGAATCCGTCAAAGATCAAGTCCCCACGAATGTCGGTCGTGTAGTTTAAGCTTCCAAACCTGACCTGATGGCCAGGGGCGTAGCTTTCGATCTGCTCCAGATGGCCACACAAGTTGGCCCGCAGTGCAAAGCCGCCGAATACGAAGATCTGTCCGAGGAGAAAAGTCTCGCCCTGGACCGCGTCATGGTTGATGATCAAAGAAGCCATCGGGCCTGAAGGCGACGACATAGAGGAACTCTCAATGAAAGCACCAATGTCGGTGTCAAAACCGGCGGATCTCGGGTAGGGGGTCCCGAACTATGCGTCTAGGTGGATGGTAATAGGAGACAAGGGACACGATGTTTTTACCCAGGTTCGGGCCCTCTCGGTGGAGGTAAAACCCTACTCCTGCTTAATTAATATTGATGGTATGGGTATTACAAGAGTTTATCTACCACAAGATTAGAGAGACTAAACCCTAGAAGCTAGCCTATGGTATGATTGTTGTCTGTCCTACGGACTAAAACTCTCTGGTTTATATAGACACCGGAGAGGGCTAGGGTTACACAGAGTCGGTTACAATGGGAGGAGATCTTCATATCATATCGCCAAGCTTGCCTTCCACGCCAAGGAAAGTCCCTATCCGGACACGGGACGGAGTCTTCAATCTTGTATCTTCATAGTCCGGGAGTCCGGCCAAAGGTCATAGCCCAGCCAACCGGACATCCCCTAATCTAGGACTCCCTCAGCAACCTTTGAGCAGGCCCTTCGTGAAAAGCACGAGGCTAGAGTTATTGAAGAAATGCGAGACCTGGTAGCAGAGTTTAACAGAGAAAGAATCCGAAGTCACCAAGGCTTGTCAAGCCGCACACGATGCCCGGGGCGAAGCCCAAGGCGCCTTGCAGGAAATCCAGGAGGCAAGAAAGATCGCGGCGGGTAAGGCTTTTTCTATGTAAAGCGAGTGTTTAGGGGCAGAAAATCATGTCATTGATCCGAATTCGGATTTCTCCAGCGGTGTTTGCAGACCTGTCGCGCAGCATATCTAATGCCGCACAATTCTACCGAGTCAAAGAAAGGAGCTCTGCGGAGAAGCTCTTCTGTCGCAATATCTGGTGCCAGAGCATCATGTGCCATTTGCTGATCAACTGAAACAGCTGATCGAGCTGCATAGGGCGGCCGAACTATCCATAAAGGATTTAATTATCCGGCTATGGCCCGCCGAGGCAATTCCCAGCAGCTACTTTGGGCTCGTGAAGCGACTGGTGAGTGCCTGCCCTCGACTTGAAGTCATCAAGCGCTCGGTCTGTATGGAAGGTGCACGAATGGCCTTCGCCCGTGCAAAGGTGCACTGGGCAAAGATGGATGCCGAAAAGCTGATGACCGAAGGACCGCCTGTGGGGAAGGAGCACCGCAAGCCCGAGCTATATTATGACACTGTCTTGAAAGGATCCCGCCTTGTAGAAGAGCAATGTGCCAAGGATATTATATTCCCATGAATACATTCATGTTATCCTATGTAATGTTGAACAAGGTCATTTATATGATCAAATTCCTGTTATTTGAAAATTTTACCTCTTGTGCGGCCGTTTTATATATTAATACTGAGAGTTGGCCAGTCGTCGGCTTCTGGCCCCATGTAGGAAGTACGGGGGTGTTCGGGATAAACCTGAACACTCTCTACCCCAGTTTTTGGGTCCTTGAAGGAGGTGTTCAGCACAACGAACCAGGCAATCGGACTATAAGGCTTTATCACCCTCACTTAGCCATAAGAGTTTGACAAAAAAGAAAGGTAGGCGCATCCCCTGGTGTTCGGAAGACTGCACTAGGGCTCTATAAGCACCTGATCGGAAGAAAAAGCCGATCCATCGCACGCTGCATTAGTTGTCGCATAATGCGGAAGAAATCCTTAAAGATTTTTTAACCTGTCGAACAGCTGACCAGCTCTCGCCGCATCATGATAGTCAGTTTTCGGCTTTCTCTACTGAGGTGCTCGTCCATAAGAACTGGGACACAATCGCAGTAGTTCTCCCTTTACTACCCTAGCCGATATAGCAGAATGTAGGGTAGCAACCACAGGAGCCGGGCAACCCAACTATTGACCCAAGACATGATTCGGAGCCGATGCATATAATGCTATAAGTTCTGGGTGCTGAACGACCGTGAAGGTATTCAGACTTTGTTGTCGTATTCATTAAGGGGATTGTTGTCTGTGTGTGGATCCGGTTAATAATCGGATGATCATTAAGGGGAATATCTAAGGATTCCCTTACGCGTTCGAGCTGCTTCCCTCCTTAGTATGTTCGTCCCCTTATGGGTTTGGACGCCATGTCGCCAGTGATGGTCTGGTCAAAATTGGACCTGCAAAGAAAATGGAAAAAATGTTTGTGTGCCATGGAGCGACTAAGCCGCCTTGTAGGGCCAAAACCTAGCCTTGCCTCCGCCTATCGCCGAAGTGGTAAATTGAGCTCTTGACGAGCTGGGCTATCCTGCCGCGGAGTAGTTCGGACTCTTTCAACGGTGTCCGGGCGCCTGGCTGTCGAATGAAGGTTCGATTGAAAAATGCCACTCTGCGCTGCTACTACCAAGGCGTCGGTGTGCTCTTCGGTACGGCGGGAGCATGCAACTTTGCCATTAAGTGTTATGACGCCGTGTGGACTGGGCATCTTGATCTTGAGGTAAGCATAGTGTGGCACCGCGTTGAATCAAGCAAATGCGGCTCGTCCTAGCAGTGCATGATAACCACTGCGGAAGGGGACGATATCGAAGATTAACTCTTCGCTTTGGAAGTTCTCCGAGGATCCATAGACCACTTCCAGTGTGATTGAGCCTGTACAATAGGCCTCTACACCTGGTATGACACCTTTGAAGATGGTTTTGGTGGGTTTGATCCTTGAGGGTCATTTTGCGCACTGTATCCTGGTAAAGCAGGTTCAGGCTGTTGCCACCGTCCATGAGGAGTCGTGTGAGGTGGAATCCGTCAATGATAGGGGGACCAGTGCGGCTGAGCCGCCATGACGAATACTGGTCGGACGATCCTTGCGGTCAAAGGTGATCGGGCTAGCCGACCATGGGTAATATTTTGGGGCGTCCCTAGGTGTGTGCCTTCGTTCCTATTTGGGAATATGGGTGGTGTGTATCATATTCACTGTTTTAGTTTGCAAGGGGAACTTCTTTTGCCCTCCTTTGTTTGGTGGCCGGGGCTCCTCCTCGTCGTCGTCGTTGTGCAACCCCTGCTCCTTGCTTTCGGCACTTGACTTGCCGGCCTTTTTGAAGACCTAGCATTCTCTGTTAGTATGATTTGCTGGAATTCCTGGGGTGCCACGGATTTGACATGGACGGTCGAGTATGCGGTCCAGACTAGATGTGCCCGGACTGTTTCTTTTGAATTGTTTCTTCCTTTGACCGGTCATAGAGCCGCTGAATCTGGCGTTGACGGACGTGTTTTTGGCATTTTCGCCATTATTTCGACGCTTGTGCTTAGTGCGTTGGGGCTTGCCATTGTTATCTCTGGATGAAGAAGTTCCAGGCTTGCTTGAGGTGTTGTTGCTGCGAGCTAGCCAGCTATCCTCGCCCGCACAGAAGCGGGTCATGAGTGAGCTGCCATGGATTTCGGCTTCTCTTGGCCGAGGTGTCGGGCAAGCCACTCGTCGCTGGTGTTATGCTTAATGGCCGCTAGGGCTTCGGCATCCAGACAATCGATGATTTGGTTCTTTTTAGTTAAGAACCGAGTCCAGAATTTCCTGGCTGACTCTCCGGGCTGTTGGGTTATGTGATTAAGTCGTCAGGTCCGGTGGTTGCACATAAGTGCCCTGAAAGTTGTCGAGGAATGCATCTTCCAGGTTCTCCCAACTGCCAATGGAATTTGCCGGCAGACTATTAAGCCAATGCCGAGCTGGTCCCTTGAGTTTTAATGGGAGGTACTTAATGGCGTGTAAATCATCGCCGCGGGCCATGTGAATGTGGAGAAGGAAATCTTCGATCCACACCATGGGGTCTGTTGTCCCATCATATGGTTTGATGTTCACGGGTTTAAACCCTTCTGGGAATTCATGCTCCATTACTTCGTCAGTGATGCGTAGGGGGTGTGTGGCGCCTCTATGTCGGGCTACGTCGCGACGTAGTTCGGATGAATCTGGTCTGCTGTATTCAGCCAGGACGGATTTGTATTTAGTATATCTGGCGTGGCGGTCATCGTCACACATTGGGGTGCGCCCCCACGATCCGTAGATCGATCTTGACTGTCCTGCTTTGTTTTCCAATTCTTCTCGCAGGTCATGGGTGTAGCCCCGGGCCTTCATGTTTTTGTTTGTTTGGCAACGGGGTGCGGGCTAGTGTTCGGGATGATATGCCGCTTTATCTCGGCCATGAGGTGGTCGATCAGCCGCATCCTGCGTTGATAGTATAGGCTCTAGTGCCTCATCCTCTAATTGAGGTAACAACCTGCGCCTCAGGTAGCTTTTGTTTGGGTGCTTGAGTCCGTATTCCTCGGCTGCCAGGACTTCAGTCCATCTGTCAGTGAGCAGATCTTGATCAGCTTGAAGCTGTTGCTGTTTTTTCTTAGTCTCTTTGCAGTGGCTATAAGCAAGCACTTGAAGCGCTCCTACTCGACGGGATCCTCAGGCACGATAAATTCTTCATCGCCGAGGCTTACCTCGTCTTCGGAGGGGGGCATGTAATTATCATCCTCTGAGTCTTCATCCATTGCCTGTTCATCAGGTCTAGCTTTGCCGTCCTCCCGTCTGGCCTGTTTGAAGCTTGGCTGGGTGGGATTGTTTTCATCTTCGGCATCATCCGGAGTACTATTGTCTCTGGTGCTGGTATCGCTATTTTTGCTATGGCGGGGTTAAGAACGGCGCTGCTGACGCTGGTGCTTAGGTTGCTTCTCAAGAGGACCACCTTCCGTTCCATACTTTTGATCTTCACCATTGTTTTCTTTGAGTGTATCCACCATGTATATATCATATGATGAGGTGGCTGTCCAGCGCCCTGTGGGCGGTGGTTCCTATTCTTCTCTGGCGTCGTCGTCCATACCGTCGATGTCTTCATAGTAGAAGTCAAGCATGTCGGTTAAGTCGTCGACAGTGGCTATTAAGTGGGTGGTGGGTGGGTAATGAATTCCTTTGTCGTCCGCTTCCCACTCAAGCCGGACATAGTTCGGCCCAGAGTCTCCTGACAAGGAGAGAGATTTCAATGAGTTTAGTACATCGCCCAAAGGCAAGTGCTGGAAGATATCTGCGGAGCTAAACTCCATGATCGGTGCCCAGTTAGATCTGACGGGCACGGATGCACACGGTTCGGAGCCTATGGCCGTTGACGAGTCCAAGGGTCCGATGACACAGCCCTCATCAGAAGTGAAATCTGTGTTCGGCTCTATCGCCGTTGAGTGTGCGGCCTCCGTGGCGGTGTCCATCCTCCCATCCTTGGATGGCATGATCTGCGCCGGATTTAAAGCCAGGGCAGCTGCAGGTGTGTTCTCTGGGACACCATCCGACGGCAGATCTAGTTCATGCTCATCGCAACTATGGGGTGCACCTGACATGGGCTCGAACCCGTCGAAGATCAAGTCTCCGCGGATGTCGGTAGTGTAATTCAAGCTTCCAAACCTGACCTGATGGCCAGGGGCGTAGCTATCGATCTGCTCCAAATGGCCAACCGAGTTGGCCCGCAGTGCAAAGCCACCGAATACGAAGATCTGTCCGGGGAAGAAGACCTCGACATGGATCGCATTGTTGTAGATGATTGAAGGAGCCATTAAGCCTTATTGTGATGACAAAGTGGAACTCTCAATGAAAGCACCAATGTCGGCGTCAAAACCGGCGGATCTCGGGTAGGGGGTCCCGAACTGTGCGTCTAAGGCTAATGGTAACATGAGGCGGGGGACATGATGTTTACCCAGGTTCGGGCCCTCTCTATGGAGGTAATACCCTACTTCCTGCTTGATTGATCTTGATGATATGAGTATTACAAGAGTTGATGTACCACGAGATCGTAGAGGCTAAACCCTAGAAGCTAGCCTATGATTATGATTGTTGTTGTTCTACGGACTAAACCCTCTGGTTTATATAGACATCGGAGGGGGCTAGGGTTACATGCAGTTGGTTACAGAGAAGGGAATCTACATATCCGAATTGCCAAGCTTGCCTTCCACGCAAAGGAGAGTCCCTCCCAGACATGGGACAAAGTCTTCAATCTTGTATCTTCATAGTGCAACAATCCGGCATAAGCATATAGTCCGGCTGTCTGAGGACCCCCTAATCCAGGACTCCCTCAGTTGGCAGATATGATTTCATCATATCATTCGGTAGGGTATCCCTGACTGTTAGGCTGGATGGTAATACGAGGCAAATTTTTACCCTAGTTCGGACCATTGCAGTTGAAGAAAGAGCCTACTCCTGGTACTGTATATTAGTGATAGGGGTGTGTACAAATTACACGTGAATACCAGGCATTGAGCGTGTGTGTATACTATCGACAAACTAGCCCCCAAGCTTCTATAACATACTAGGGGCCTAGGGTCACAAATCATATATAGTCGGCTTATCACCAGTGGGGATAGAGTCCTCCGCGACTCTGGTAGCTTCGTGTTGTACGCCGAGTCCTCCACATGGGTCTTTGTATAACGCATCTCGGTCCAACCTATATGTGGTGCAGGATGGAACCGACTCATGAGTCTTCATGTTGACCCACCACAACTAGAAATGATGTGCCCACCACACCACATACGCAATTGGCCACTAAGAAAATAAGCATATACAATAGTACAATGTTATACATGAAAGTTAATTGCATGGTGCATCCAAAAAAATTTGTTCTGCATTGTGAATGTTTATATATTCTCCTAAAATATTAGTCATGGGAAAGAGAAACGAAGGGCATATCTCTCCTTGTCTCCACCGGACACCCCCTCTTTCTACACCACTTCCACATACGCACACAAACTATCTCTCGGACCTCTAAAAGTATGCATGCCCATGACACATTCACATGTGACGGTCAATGTATTTCAAGCTAAAGCACTATACGGTCACTGGACTTCAGAATATTCTCATTACGGTCACCGTATAAATTCTCGTGGTGATCATACAATATCTAGCTCACGATACGTCTCCATATTTTGTTGATGACACTGACGGACTTTGCATTTGATGTGTGCTCCGTATTTTGTTGACGACACTTACGGTCATTGTATTTGAAGTGAAAGCACGATATGGTCACTGGACTTCAGAATAAGCTCATCACGGTCACCGCATACATTTTGTCGTGCTAACCAACATGTGGTTGGATGGTTAGGAGGATAGTGGTTTCTCGAGCCCACCAAGGTTAAAGTCCCGGTGTTCGCATTTATCTTGTGTTAATTTCAGTATTTTCCGGTGATGTGCATTCAGTGGGAGGAGACGTTCCACTCGACTATGAGGCACCTATGGTGACTTTGTGTGATCTCAAGATCATATGCTGGCCCACTCTCTCGAAGGTGCTCATAGGGGTAGGGTCCGTGTGTGTGCGCTTATAGCGGTGAGTGCTTGCGCGTATATATGAGCCCTTGCGTCTGTACCCTGTTAAACAAATACATGTCATGATTATACGGTCACTGGCTCACACGTACAACTCCGTATTTTGTTGATGACACAATCAATTGACCAGTCAAACATTCCACGTGGCGCAACTAGTGTTGCACCATTGGGGTGCGTAACCGTGGGGCCCACCTGTCAGCCCGTATATGAAAGAAAGAAATGGTAGTTTGAGTCTGTACTGTGTTAATAAAATAGGAGTACATTTTAGGGTGATCATACAGTCACTGGCTCACCATACAGCTCCGTAATTTGTTGATAACACGATCAATTGACCAGTCAAATGGTCCACATTCAGCAGCGCACATTACCATAGGGCCCACCTGTCAGCGCGTATATGAAGGACAGAAATGGTAATAAATTAGTGGTCGGTGGGTATTCGAAGTCGTGAGACCTTTGGTTGCCAGTCGCCAGCGGTGGGGGGCATTGATTGGGCGGTGCGGTGGGGATCGACAGAGAAAAAGCTCGGCGCGGGGGGGCCTAGAGGGATGGCCGGTGTGGTGGTGGACCGGCGATGGGGAGTGGTTTCGGGGAGGGCGGGCGGCATGGCGGCGCGGTCCTACCGCGGGCGGCGGGGGCCGGCGGTTCGGCCGGTGCTGGCTGACGGCTCAGGGGGGTGGAGTTTGATGATAAACTGGAGGCCCTTGATTTCGTATCCAACGGCTGGAAAATCTAATGACCAGAGATGAAAAAGTCAGTCGACTGACATGTAGCCTCACCCCGCACGTACACATGCACGCACGCAAGACACGCACGTATGCAGGCGTGCAACACTGACACATACACATGCACTCACGAACACACGCACGTACGCACCCATGCATGCAACACTGAAACGTACCCTTGCACGCATGGAACACTCGCACGCCTGCATGCACACAGCACACGACGCAAGACACGTGCTCAACCTATATGTGCATGCACCCTTTGTTAAGGACATGGATTGTTACGGGTATTAATCAATCTTATCTGTGATAAGCAGAACATTGATGTTTGCAGAGGTCTTTATGAATCACAACTTATCGAATGGGCTATCAACATAGTAGGCTTATCTACATGAAAAAGATGATTTCACACTCAATGAACAATCATCGGTTTATGAAATGCCCGCTTCTGACCGCCCTGGCCCACCAAAGGTTCCTCTGTTGTGCACTGCCTACATTGGGTCACTGACATGCAGGCCATGTACCCAAAGAGCCCACACATTAGTGGAAGAACGGCGCAGTGTCCTACGTCGGAGTCGAGGGCGCCACTCACTGCACGCCCGGCTGAACACGCCTCCTTGCCGCAATCAAACGCCTCCATGAAACCCGCCCGTGTGGAAGCCGAGAAACCCACTCTGGACACACGTCCATTCATGACCGGGATGGCATTAGACATAACGCCGGCCAAGCTCCTCCCATCCATCGTCTATTTAATCTCCTATTTAAACGAGGCCAAATGCCGGCCAAGAATCGCACACCTCCGCCGCTCCCCTATCTCCTCCTTCACCATTTTGTCCACTCTTACAATGGTATACGAAGAGTAGTTATTCCGCATCCAAGCCGGCTGGGTAGCTCGCCGGATACGAGCTATGCAGCTCGCTGATCCACCTCCCTCCCCTCGCCCGACGGAGCAAGTTGCCACCCCAAGCTGGCGCGCGGTTCAGCAACTCGCCGCTCCAGGCCAGCTCGACGAGGAGTGGCGCATGAGCATCGTTGCTTCCGTCCATGCCACCGCCTCGTACCGCGTCTCCCATTTCTGTGGACGAGACTCCCATGCCAGCGGCTGCACCATGCAAGCAGCAACAGAACATGGGTGCACGGAGAGCGATGAGTCTGTGGCCAACGCCTCCGCATCCGCCACCATCATCGAGGAGAAGTAGAACACGGGAGGCCACTGCCGCTTGGGTCCCATGAAGGCCACCGCGGAGGCGACGCCGGCATACCCAGTAGGTGTCTTGCCGGATCCTTTTGTTGCAAGGACCTTCGTCGACCCCGCATGGGCTCCACGGAAGAGGGGAATGTTAGGATGAACTCGAGCCGGTGCCAGCCATGGCGAAGTAGTGGCCGGTGATGAACTCGAATCGGTGCCGGCCACCATCATCTTCGGCATCAGCCAATGATATCAGTTGGGCAGTGGGGAAGCGAGCCGTCCTTTGCGCTGAAGCATATACCTTCGGGGCTTCCGGCAGTCCGGTGATCGTGCTACCAGACATGAGGAACACAAATCGATCAGCGGGCGACCATTTAGGCCAGGTATTATATACCTGTGCTGTCCAGAACTAGCACCGCGTAGTTCATTTGAATGTAATGAAATCCGTCATGTTTGTATGAAAATCTAGTATTTTATATGATTTTCGTCGTTGTTTATATGAAATATCAGTTTGTCTACGTGTTTGCGTGAATTTTGTCCGGTTGGTTAAGTTGTTGTCATAATGTGTGCGGCTATGGTTGGATGGCGTAATTTGCGGGTCGCCGGTCGGTCTGCGGGCGGCTCGGGCGGCGTGGTGGGACAAAAAAAACATAGCTTGTGCGATCTCGTCTCCAACGTGCGCGCTGGAGGATGCATGAGCACTCGAGCCATTCCTCGTTCATCGGTGGCAAAGGCACCGGTGGACAAAAGGGTCGCCAATATTTTGGCTACCCCGGGCAAGATCCAAACAGCCCCTCCCAACAGATTCAAATCCCTCGTTCGCTGTGGAATTTTGCCATGTGTTGTTTTCTTGGACTAGCAAGATGCCCGTGCATTGCACGAAACATCAAGATGCATTTTTCTACAAAACACCTGTTGTGATTGACCCATGCAGGAGTAATCCCATTTTGTAAAAACTAATGATATCTCGGGAATTTTATCGGATAAATGGTATCTCGAGAATTTTATTGGACTCCATTTTTGTATACAAGGCAACAAACCCATATTATAGGTACCAATGCAAAAACTAATGTCTTCTATGTCAATGTTGCAAGCCACCTTGTTTCCTTGTTTGCCGTGTATTCTTCTCTTTCATGCACATCAAGCCAAACCCACAACCCACCTTGTTTGCATGCATGTTAGGGATAATTAATGTCCTCCTTTGCTAGTACTACGAGGCAAACACCATTAATATTGCATCGATTAGTGTTACTGGCCTTGTATATCTGCAAATTGTAATTTTGATAGTGGCCCCTTGTATATAAAATGGAGGGAGAAAGATGAGAGATAAGGTGAGGAGGAGTGGGGCATGGTGGTGACTGGTGGTCGGACTGGGCGGCGGCATGGGGATGGGCGGCGCATTATGTCTAGGTTTGTATCTCTCTCATACACACCCACGTAGGTGGGGGACGTGCACGAAGAGAAGAGGTGCACGTACTCCCGTCTCTTTCCCAACCACACCCGCGCGGGTACACGGTGGAGCTCATTTCTGTACGAAAAGGCAACCCACGTGGTAATTTGACACGTGTACTGGTTGTCCACTTGGTGGAGGGAGGATCATCTACCACAGGTGAACAAACAAATTGCGACTTGACATGTTATGTTAAAAAAGAGGCAAATCATGTGGGGCCTACCTTAGAGGCAAGGCTCTATACACTGGAGTACTTTTGATGTGTCCCGTCAACTCGCAAAACAAGGAGAAGCTTGCTTAGTACGCCGTCTCCCCCGCCCACGGGCGCGGTGGCTCGCAGGATGAGGTGAAGCTTGCTTACGAGTAGTAGTAGTAGTAGTAGTAGTAGTACTGTACGCCTTATGCCCGCTCCCTTGCCCACGGGCGCGGTGGCTCGCAGGACGAGGAGAAAATTTTACTACTCCCTCTGTTTACTACTCCTCCCTACTACCTTGGTTAGAGAGATTATCATATTGTTTGGAATATATATGTCCTTCAGTACTCCCTCCATTTACTTATACAAGTCCACTATAAAAAAATACATTTTGCATCTATACAAGGCCACAAATAGTAATTGAGACAAAAGTTACTACTCCCTCCTTTCCAGTTTATGGCTCAATTTCAAAATCTCTCCAACCAAGGTAGACGGTGAGTGGTCGAATTAATTTCGTAGTTTGCACAAGTAATTAGTATGCTCGTTTTTCTCAAGAAGTTATGTTTACCGAGGCATTAATTAGAACGAATGCATGAATGACCACTAAATTTCCATGAACTTCTACATGCATTGGTGAGTTTTCTCTTGACACTGCTTGCATCGGGAGATCTAACGCACCTTGAAATCCAACATGTGATGGTACTACTACTAGTACTAGATTTGAGACTTATCAAACGGAAAAATGAATGTTTTTTAGATGAGCCCTATAAACCCTAGTGGGTACGTACTCTGTAAAATCAGATTTTTCCAAAACTATGTCGCTCAACCTTTATTTGCTTGTTTCCCTTCCTGCCTCCTTGCCTCGAACAGACTATGCCAAACTCCCCTGCCTACCACGTGGGAAAAGACCCGCCCTCTCCTTTTTTTAGTCCGGGTTTGTATCGATGGATCGCGCGAAGCAGCAAAAACCCAAGCCGTGTCTTGTAGTATACTCCTCCGTGGACGCTCCCTTTCATGAATTCTGTACTTCCTATCGCTGACATGTGGGACATATAGCAACTGGGTCAACGTGTCAAGCACCCCAGTCGTACCGGCCCAGTAGTAGTAATGAGCAATGAGACATCAAATCACAATGCTGCACCTTCCCAGATGGACGAAGCAACCACTATTTCACACTTCGGTTCGCCATCATCTCAAACCACATAGTATTGCTTCTGCCTCAATAAGGACACGTGCATCGCCTTGGTACATCATGACACGTGGGGCCGCATGACAGGCCCTGCTCCCCCGCCGATCGCTCGGTAAAATCACCTCATTTTTACTATACTTCCTCTGTATCGGTTTACATGGCATGCACGTCGTTCTAGGTGGAGAATTTAACTGGCTATATACGTGATGAACAATACTCTAGCCTTTTTAAAAATGTATACTTTTGTACAGTAGTAGTATCGATGGATTGCACCATGGAGCAAAAATTGAAATAAAAAAAGGTGGTACATATAGAGAGCGCCCGTCGCCAAATTATGCATATAGTACTATTAAAAAAGCTAGTACGTGCTTAAATGGGGTGCTAAATGAAATGTAAGAAATACTAGTATGTACGTACTGAAGAGTTAAAGTAACGATAAGAAACATAACATAGTTCTGCTGGGGGCTCAGCACAACACACCCCTCAAATTAAACTAAGCGCACCTGAAATTAAACTATGCAACTAATCCGGTAGACACTGCATTAGAACCACCGTGAGCAATGACACTGCCACCTTACTCGGAGTTCTCGTCCACGTCCTCGACTTCGTCCTTGTCCCTCTTCCTCTTGGCCGATACTTCTTTGCGTGAACCGCACACTTGGCTCTTGCTCTTCATCCAACCCTTGTAGATATTGAAACAAAGGTAGCCATCCATTGCAGCGTAGTGGATGTGGTCTATATCTAGTACATTCCGCTGCCATGCATGACGATGAAACGTGTAATGAGGTTTCTCCAGTTTACCGTACGAAGGATGAACCATGGCTCCTGCCGGGGTCAGCATTGAAGGCTGACCACTGGAGGGTAGCAGCCCATTCATCTAGAGGTCGAAGGGGTTGCCTACAATGAGGCCTATCTGACCCAGGACTCTTTTGTCATTCGTAAAGTCTACTGTAACCAATTTGACTAGGTTTCTCTTGAGGAAGTTCTTGAAATCCAGGCATTCAACGTCGGCATGGCATATGTGGTAGACCAAGCATAAGTCATGCACGCAAACCTGGATCACGGCGGGCTTCTTCCTCTCTTCCTCCTATAGATCCCTCTCTCGTCCGAGGACTGTGGTGTACTCAACATCTAGCCCAGCGACCCACTCATCATCTGAGTTTTCGAACATGCCTCTGAAGCGAGCAAGGCATCCTTTCACCGTCGTGGAAGAACGGGTGTAGATGACGTCGAACTCATCCCCGGTGATGGTTCTAACCTTGTACTCACCGCCGATCATGGAGATTTGGGACGCCATGGATTTTTGAGGAGGGTTAGGATTAGTGGAACTGCCATAATGTGAAAGGACAGGATGACTAGGAGCGAACCGCCGTAATATTAAAGGACGTGCGGGGACGAGTAGGAGCGAACTGCCAGCGTGCGAACGGCAGGGTAGTGGCTTTCCATTCTCCCATGACATGGGCTTCAGATAGCCCTTGGATCTGAGATCAAACGGTTGCATGGCATGATTCTAGACCTATGGGTGAATATCCTATCCTGGGGGGTTATTTTGCAAATTTTCAGCAACTTAGCATGCGACCGTTTGATCTCAGATCCAAGGGCTGGCAGCAGCCCATATCATGGTCGCGCCTACCACGACCGTCGCATCGCTCGCGCGGTCGCGCCCTTGGAGATTTAACACGGTGCGTTAGGCTATCTGATGTTGGCATGTCATCACTTAGTCACTCATACTACAACAGGGTTAGCTATAAGGTTGGCTATAAGTGTATTTTTTTTTACTTCTCTCTATCTCTTTCTTCGTACTCCCTCCGTCCCATAATATAAGAACGTTTTTGACACTAGTGTAGTGCCAAAAACGTTCTTATATTATGGGACAGAGGGAGTAGTATTTATTGCATTTGCCAAGGAGTGACCTCTTCCAATGAAATGGTGCTTAGATGAGGTGCTAAGGGCATTAAATGGCTTAGCAATCAAGTCCCTAATGCATAGGTGCTTATTAGTAGTTTTTTGTTGCTAAGTTTGCTTCATTTAATTAGCTATAGACTCAAAATTGTCTTTTCACCTAGGTACACGCGGTTAGCACCGTTTCTTCCTTGGGTCACCAAACTAGTATCTCTCTCTTCTTAATTAACTTGCCACATCAGACTTTATGCCTATGTGGCAAGCTTAGCACTTGTAGGAGCAAGTAAGTACTACAATAGTGGGCAATATGTGGAGGAAAGAGAGGCAAGGAAAAAGTGGAGAAGTGGGCTCTCATGCAAGAGCCAGCCTCTACAACATGGTGGAGCATTGGGAGAGGCACCTGTATGGAGGTGGTCAGGAATCAGTAGACTCACGCTGGTCGTAGCGCCCCAGTTAAAATGATAATGGCAAGTCAAATCACGTGGCCCCACCTGTCCAGCAGTAACTCGCTGAAAATCACACAGCCCTATGTTTGCAGCAGCCTACTCCCTCATCTTCTCGCATCTCTGTCGAACCGACTAGGCGGAATTGCCCCGCCTACCACGTAGGAAAAGCGTCGCCCCGACTTTTAAAAACAACTACATCTGCTTAAGAATCCAATGATATACTTTTTGTGACATAGTAGCTCATATTTAGTGAGTCAAATGGATGACCTAGAACTACGTGCACGTCCTATAAACCGAGACGCCTGAAAAAAAAATGAGACAGAGAGGGTAGTTCAGCACGTATCTTTTTAGACCAATATAGTTGGGATTCACCAAGGAGCAAAACCAAGTGGTAGGCTGCTCCTGTCGTGTTGGCGTAGCAACTCAAGCAGGGTCAGTCCGCACACGAAATGGCGACACACTTAACAGGACCCCTTTGGCCGACATGTGGCTCATTCACCGTCTTGTTCCACGCGCGATGCACCAAATTACAGTTCGAAACAGCATTGGAATTGGAGGCACCTCAGTCGTAGCGCCGCAGTAGTAGAAAATGAGCGATGAGGGGTCAAATCACAAAGCCCCACCTTTCCCGCATTAAGCTGGAAGGACGAAGCAACCATCATTCACTCTAGGGTGCAAGAACATAAAGAAAAGAGAAAACAATGATGCGTGCGGCAGCTACCTAGGGCACCCTAGGGTAGGGGTCTCCACTACAGATCCTTTTTTTTAAAAGCGCCTCCACTACAAATCGGCTTCTCCCTCGTCCTCTTGAAGAAAATCGATGATGAGTGCGGCGGTAGGATTTGTAGGAGTACTACGGCATGCAGGGCCACGTCATAGTAAATGGGTTCGAGTCGACACCTTAAATATGTGTGGGCCGCTTGGTTTTACGGGAACGAGGCAGAATTTTGGGTTCGGTGACCAGTGGAGATATAGTACATACAAAAAATTGTGGACGTAGGTTCGACCGAAAGGCAATGATGCATGGGCCCTGCATTTTGATATACCCGGGGCCACATGAAATTTGCTACTCAACACAAAACTAGTAAGGTACACATGCATTGAACGCATGAGATTTCGAAACCAAATTATGAATAAATACACACTATCGCATGTAAAGCTTTGAGTCATATATGCATGATGTAGATGTTCGTTCAATTCTTATAGTTCATCTCATTCAAAATCAATTAGTTTTATAAAAATGTTAAGATTCATGTGGTTGTGCATTGTAAAGCATAGAGTAAAAAAATAAATAATGGCAATTCATTTAGAAAAAAATTTAATTATGATACAGAAGATTCTAGAACAAAGGAGAAGTGCTTGTGTTTTGAGGTTTGTGCATTATGCTTAAGTTCAACCATGGAGTCTTCCAAATTGTACATGTGCCAGATCTGGTGGAATGTTGATGATATCCAATGGCCAGTAGTGCTCGGATTTGCCATCTCTGCACTGTCGGATTAGCTTCATCCAGCGACCATCTTTCAAAGTTATTGGCACACTATATAGTTCTTGTGCCATAGTTGCATGTCTTGGAAAAAAACTACTAGTGGGTTGTACTAGCTATTTAGGAATAGAAGATGTATACATGGAAGTTGTAGGGAAAGAGATGACATGGAGTATCTCAATTCCTATGAGTAGGGATTGGAAAAGAGATGCCATTTGGTTCACATCATAGGAACTTTTCTATTGAATCTAGAGATGACATGTATCTCAATTCCTATGAGGAGGGATTAGAAAAGAGATGTAATTTGGTTCATATCATAGGAACTTTTCTATTGAATATACGCTAATGTTTATTTTCCTTTGAAATTAAGGGAGTATAGGGATCCATTCATATGAACCAAGTGGCTCTAAAGCTATAGAAATGATATCATGTTTATTTCCTTTGAAATGTGGAGTATATGAATCTATTCCTATGAACCAATTGGCTCTAAAGGAAAAAATCCTATAAAAATCATATCATATAGAGTTCCTATGATATTCCTCGACACCAAAGGATGGTTGAAATTGCTGCGGGTGATACGATGGTCTTTCTTTGTAGACTCCTCCCCCATCTTTATAGTTACCTCTCGAAAATGAATGAAATGATATATACAGGGTATTCTAAATGTGCAATTTGGTACACGAAAACTCGGTAAAAGTTTGCGAGATTCGAATTTTCAATAAAGCTATATGCAATGCATTTTGGAACGGAGGGAGCATACGACAGTTGCTAACACTCATGTGGAAGATTTGTGTGTAGGAGGAGTGGCTATTCTGTTAAATGACATGGCAAAACTAACACTGTCGGATGCCGATCTAACGGTTCTTATGGCGTTCGTCTGGAAAAGGCTTGTGGTGAATGTTTGTCGGATAATGATTTATGGACACATGCATTGCATTGATACGTTCCCCCCTCTCTCACGCACACGCACCCTCACGAGTCACGACTCTCCCGAATCCTCTCGCAGACTCGCACCCACCGTCTATCTGTAGGTAGACGCCACGCACATATGTGGTCTTCACACCCTACCCTCAGAACTTCTAAAAAACAAAAGACGTCACGCACATTTTATTTTAGCTCACACGTCACACACTTATACTATTACTCTTGTGGAGAACGTTCTTTGGGCATAGTATATTGTACTCTCACGAAGAGAAGCGGTGCACGCACGCACTAGTTCTCTCACACCCACTTGCGGGTACACGTAGGAGCGCATTTTTTGAAGCTAGTACAACAAAATCACTCCACTATATATATATATCAGCATGAGACTTAGCGCTTGCTTTACTAGGGTTCCTCTCGTTCACTCTATCATGCTCTCTAGATCTAAGCAAGACATAGGTGGCCACACTCCCTCTCAGCTCACGACTGGTCATAAATCCGGCCGGACAGCCTCGACCGGGGCAGAGTGTAGGTGCATCGTTCACGCTGTCGTCGGCGGCGAGGGAGGAGACCAACGGTTGCTCGCGCGTCCTGATCGGTGGCCGTGCCGTTCTCTTCGAGAGAGCACCGGATCGGGAGGGCCTTCGACCCCTTCTTCCTCCCTGCGGTATTGTGGCCAAGATGCGGCCTCCCGGCGCCGTCTTTGCCACATGCCGACGACCCTCAGGTATATATTCCTTCAAAACCTCCCTTGCTCTACTACCCCAGCTCCCTTCGTGTGGATCTTTTTCTACTTCCGTCTGCTGTTCCAAAGCCACCTAGACTTTTACTATTATTAGAGGTAAAGCTAGTTCATACAGTCGACTCTAAGAGTTGGTTCAAACAAGGAAGAAAGTGGGAAAGCTATAGCATGAATCTAGGACTTGGTTCTAAGAGGAAACGAGGGAAAGGAGTAGATACTGGCTACCCAACCGGTCTCTCGGTTGAAAAAACAAAGAAATCATGGTGGATGGCGAAGGGTGGGGGGAAGTGGACCTATCTCTTGGTTGAAAAAGGAAAGAAAGTGACGGGTGTTGGGGGACAACACAAATGAGAATGAGCAGGGTCTAGATTTCCTGTGCTCACATAGGAAAATGTCACCGAGGAGATAATGCAGACATGTTGCCTGAGTGGTTGCCGCTCTCGACAGCCACATCTGCCTCACCACTTTATGCCCCTGCTGTCCCTACGCCCATATCGCTACCGTTAATGTAAAGTCACATGAAGCATTAAGCAATGCCACCTAATGTCACTATAAGTAATGGTCTAGTGCCGTCGATAAATTGAAGCAATGCCAGCACCATTTTATGAAGTGCTTCCGTCTTGCTTTATTTCCCATGAATTGTGTTTTTGCAGTTACACTTAAATCTCACACCGCTAACATTGCTTCATCCCAATGGAACTGCACAAATTTGATTGCACATTTACTGACCATGTGCTACTCTCATGACAGTAATACTAATGCTATTGTTCTGCATGTTAATCTAGTGGAAGTGTTGATGTGATGTGATGCTACTTACTTAAGGACACTTCATACTTTCAATCTAGTGCCAATTATAACACAATAGATGCTGTTGTTAATCATATGCCACTACAAATATCTGTCAATGTTTAAATAATCGTATTTCATATTTGCACAAATAGGGATGTCTGTCTCCATATCGTTTCGGGATGTCTGTCTCCGTATCGTTCCTATCCGCGCAATCAAAAGCACACCTCAGTTTTAGTAGAACTGCACAAAATGAGATGGCTATCCCTCGTTGCTGTCGTCTAACCACCCGTCTTCCAGGTATTCCTACATTGGTAGTTACTAGGTAGAATGACCAACACAATCTAAATGAAGTTGATTCGTACGTTTTACTTCATGATTGCAGTGTAGGGACGAGAAAAAACAACTGCATCCTCATCCGGAATGCACTTTCTACCAGTTTATCCATGGACCAAGGACTAGCTGGCACGGCTGCATGGCGGTTTTTTGTACAGGTGCGCGGACAAGAGGATTGTGGTCTGCTTATTTCTGCAAATAGCGGTGCTTAAATTTAGTGGAATCCATAAGAATTTCACCCGGTCAGTACACTGCATGGTTCAGTTCAGTATTCCAGCTGAGACCACAATTATAGTTGGTTATTCTGGAATGAGAGAATCTAACCCTGGATGGTGGCAACAAGAAAAAACCAGAGTGAACTCCAGGAAATTTAAGCCTGCCGGGAGACCCTTTGCTCAGAGAAGCCTTGCTTTTTTTCTTCCTGATTTGTAAACCTTCTCACAACTTTGTCTTTTGCTGTGAACTAGTATATGTTTGTTATGTTCTATGAATCATTAAGATGTATAAAATTGCTTAACTTATGCTTTTCAAGTTTTTTATGAAGACGAGTTTAATGTGAGTGTTACACATGAGCGCTGGACTAGCGTGTGAACGTTTCAAATTTACATTGTGGCTTCAGTTAACTGCATGAACCACTGTAACAAGATACATAGTTGTTCATATGTCAGACGGCAGATTGTTGATTGTTAGCTGGTTGATAGCCTAGTGTTGAGGCGAGCTGAGCCAATGTGCAGTGTTTTGCACAACTGCTTACAAGTGTGGTAACATCAACAATGTTTACAAGTACTTATGTATATGTCGGTGCACAGTTCTCGAACGAGTGCTCTATTTCATCAAAACACACACTACTCGTATGATAAACCATGACAACTTATGTCTTACCATGCCATATTCATGAAAAAACTAGTGAGGACGCATCTATTTCGGCAACAATTACGATGGTTCTCACATGATTCATGGGCACACAAAAGTAGCAGAAGTTCCCATAGACGGATTCAAACAGAGTACTAGCCCAGAGGGGTCGATAACAGGCAAGGTTCGGATAATTAGACACGATCCAAACTACTATTAAACACTACCTGGGGCAACTATTTCATGCCTCAGTCTAATTTGGGCTGGACACAAGACGGACCTTGCCATGAACACCTTCGAGGACGTCCCGCAGCAGCTCAATCCTGTGAACCTTCATGAAGACAACCTTGTGGCCTTGCCACTGATAAACTTGTTTGTGGAGGCATGCCATGTCATCTTCCTGCGTAAGCTTGACAAGAACAGTATGCCTCACAAACGAAGGAGTAGCTTTGAACTTCTTGTGCTTCAGTACACCCTGGACAACACGCCTGACAACAGTGAGGTTGGAATACAACTCTTCATTGGTATAACCGCAAATGGCTTCCAGGATCCAACAGCCTAAGAACTCTGTTTTCCCAGTGCGTATATTCAGGTCATCCGCCTCATAGCGAGTGACATGTACAACCACACAATCCTTGCCTGCATCAGGGCTCTAATTGAAACAGAAACAAAGTCTGAATTACGTTTTAGTATAAGAAATACAAGTTATTTAAACCACTATGTATAGCATGGCATCGAAGCTAATAAAATTTTGCATTATTCATCACCGCATACTTAGATGAAAAACCACAATCGAGATCGGCAAAGAAGAAAATCACCTTGGGTAGCTCAGTGGGGGGGGGGGACACATCCTCGAAGGGGGAAAACTGCTCCTGCAGTGCGACGGAGGCTGTAACCTCAAATGGGGCGTTGACCATCTCAGTAGTGGCCGCGAGCGTATCTGGGGTCGGCTCGGTGGCTGCCTCCATCTTCTTGGAGCTTCCTGTCTTGTGGGGATCAGCCTCCCGCGTCTGCTCCAATATCGACAGATCTTTGCCTGGTTCTCCTTGGTCCATCATGAAACTGACAAATACTAGCAGACCACTGAAAGGAAAACACAATCGCAATGACAATGAAACAAAAAAGAGAGTGAGGATTGGTTACTACTTTGCAAAAGTTCTTTTTTTTTTCTCTGAACGAAAATATACTAACATCATGGATCCGCTTACCTTCTTCGTTGGGAGAGAAGAACAGTGGCAGATGCGAGTGTTGCCTTTCTTGAAGCCGGTGAGGGAGAAGGGGATTCAGCGAAGAGTGAAATGATGGTTGCTTCGTCCGTCAAACTTAGACTGCGGGGAGGTGGGGTTTTGTGATACGACGGCTCATTACTGCCGCGCTATGACTGGAGTGACTCTCCGCCTGCATGCTGCCTTCTAATTTGGTGGATGGCATTTGGGCCCGCGTGCTGCATGGCCCGCATGTCGATGAACAAAAGTATAACGGCATTCAGTAGAGGGAGACGTTTCAATGACCTAGGAGGAGCTAGAAGTGGTATTGTATCCACTGTACTAGTAGTGATTGTTTTTTTGGGTAGTTGTAGAGTGTATCCATCGTACTAGTAGTAATTGTTTCTCTGGGCCCAAGACAAAATAGCCCATCCACACTAGTAAATAGTAAAATCAATTCAAAAGCCCATATATTTACTGAATGAGAGGCGCTACCCACACCCAGCACACCGCCCCCCAAAAAACCCGGGTGCTCTTCTTCCTCCTCGCTCCCACCCACCTCACGTCAGCTCGCTCCACTCGTACGCCACATTCCTCACCTCACTCCTACAGAAAACCCCAGCTCCCCTTCTTACTCACTACTACAGAAAAACCCAAGCTCCCCTTCTTCTTCCCTCGCACTACAACTAGGCTCGTCATTCGTTACTCTACTCCAATTCGTGAGCGCGACGCGACGCCCTCGAGGAAAATGGAGTCGGCTGACCCGAACGCCAAGAAAATGAGGCTCCCACGAGCGATGACGCCTATTGTAGATCCCGCACACGGCTGTGCGGGGAGAAGCGACGACCTCGCCCCCACCAGATCCCAGGAACCCGTAGAATCTTGGGTGGACCGCATCAGCAATCTCTCGGACGCCGTCCTTGGGGAGATCATCTCACTTCTCCCCACCAAGGATTGCTGCCGCACCCAAGTCCTCTCAATTCGGTGGCGCCCTCTGTGGTGCACCGTGCCCCTTAATCTCGACTATCGTCAACTATCTCTCTTCAATGATTTTGAAATCCCCAGAGCCATCATCTCCTCCCACCAGGGCTCCGTTCAAAGCCTTTGCATCCCGTCTTGCTACCTGAGCAAGCATACCATGCCCTGTACAGTGGACGCCTGGCTGAAATCCCCTGAATTCACAGAACTACGGCTGCTTGAGTTCTACTGTTCCCCTGGAAATCACATACCACATACCGAACGCCATGTACTTGTGCCCTCAGCACCGATGTCCATCTCGCGGTTTTCCTCCTCTCTCCACACCACCACCTTTGCGTTGTGCTACCTACCAGACAATCTGGTAGTAAACCTTCGACTCCCATTTCTCAAGAAAATTTCACTTGTGTGGGTTCGTATATCGGAGGCCTCATTGCAGAGCATCATCCACTCCAGTTGCCCTGCCCAGGAGTGCTTGGTGCTTGTTTTCACAATTGGAATCGGTTGTCTTCAAATAAAGTCACCTAACCTTGTAAGAACTGGAATTTCTTTTGACGGAAGGTAGCTCATCATCCAAGATGCCCCTTCACTTCAAAGGTTGGACTCTAGTTATTCACCGTTGCAAATAACCATCCTCTCTGCGCCTGAACTGGAGACCTTGGGTGTAATACATGATCTCTGTGCTCATTTCAATATGGTGTTTGGCTCCACAGTTCTTCGGGTACTTTATATTATCATCTACACTTGTAACCATAAGCTGCATTTTAAATTTCTGCGCATAAGTTATATATCATCTTGGAGTACACATTTTGTACTAATATTATGTTTTATGCTCACTGAAGAGTTTCTCCATGGATGGCCTATCAATGGTGCTAGATTCTGTCAAGATCTTATATATCCAAATGAATTGTTTTGATCTGAACAAGATTATTGGCTTGCTGCAATGCTTTCCATGTCTGGAGAAGTTGTATATAAAGGTGATAATTTCACACACATTGGAAGTCCGCATATACTGTACTAGAATTAACCGTTCAGTTGTTGCTCTTTCGACACTCTTTTTTTAGACCTTAACTGTTTTAAATCTTCATGTCTATTTAGGCAACAGGACGGGGTAAGAAAGTTATAACCAATCGGTGGATTCATAAGCATCGGGATTTTCTCACTTCTCATGAGATTCGATTGAAGACAATAACGCTAGAACGATATGTAGCCAACCGTGCAAACACTAGATTTGTCACATTCTTCCTGCTAAATGCGAGGTTACTATTGTCCATCAGGCTTAAGTTTATGAGCACCATGGTTTTGACGGATGGGTATGTTGAAGAGCAAAAAAAGGAGTTTCGGGTGGGGAAAAGAGCTTCTGAACATGTCGGGCTTCTACTTACAATATATTGTGGTCATAATCCAGTAAATTTTACTATCCAGGATGTTCATTCTATGGACCTGACCGGTCCATTTGACTATCCAGGATGTTCATTCAGGTGGGGAAAACAGTGCTGGAGTTAGATGTTGTTACCCTTTTCAACCTGGGTTTTTTTGTAAACCTGATGAACAATTAACCCTCATGCTTTTGTACAGTTTGTAAGCTGGAGTTAGATGTTCCTACCCTTTTCAACTTGGTTGTGACTGTCATATTTTCTTTGAAACAAGGCAAATGGCTTGCCATTCTTTTAATTTAGAGTGAAATGTTGTAAAAAATCCCAACCAAGGGAAATAACATCACTCTCGCCGGCTACTTGAGTTCACTGTGCATTACAGAAGCCAAGTGATTAGCCCCCACCAGCACCCACAAACTTATTTCGAACTAGCACATCAACTGGGCTATAAATTTTCATAGGAAAGGCTGCATGACCGTGACAGATTTGGATGCTGACATTTGGGACCTGCGAGGAAATAGCCTATCCAAGGTGGTGTCGACTTACTAGCCAGTCAACAAACGATTCTGCCTACCAGCCGTTGGATTGACATCCAACATCTGTCGTGTAGCTTCTATCTCTTGTCTTCTTCTTCCTCCAGCCGCCCAAACCAGACCACCCCGTCGGCTCCGCCTGATCCCGCCTCCCATGGCTGGCTGCGCCTTCGCCCGCCCTACCGTACGTACCCTCCAACGTTGGCTAGTCCCTCCCTCTATTCCCCCACACATCCTGTTATTCTCCGGCGACATGAGCCCCAACATGCACCCGCACCTGAACCAGTCAACCCTCGTACTCCTCCCCCCCCCCCCCCCCCCGCCTACGACTGGACCGACGCATCTTCCACGGCTCCTGTTCGTTCCGTCCGAGGCCTCGCCATCGTCCTTTGCCTTGTAGCCTTGGTTCGCTCGCCATGCGCGGTGCGCCGCCCTCTTACGTTGTCAACGTCGTCAACAACCGAGGGGAACAAGGAGATGACTGTACGTGGAGAGGATGATAGTAGGGACCCACCAGCGTCATGGCAGTGCGCAAGAAAGTGCCTCTATATTACAAGCCCAAAAATATGGTTCCTCCTAATGGTTGGACATCTGGGGCTCACGCCATTGTCAACATAGTCAATAAACGAGAGAATCACACTACAAGCGGCTGACACCAGGGACCCAGCAGGTCTCACAGTTTTTTTTTGAGGAACAAGCAGTTGTTATTTATACTAGTTTTAGCGACGGATCAGGGTAACAACGGGGCTGTGGGGGGGTTGTGGCCCGTCTAGCCAGGGTTTTATTTATGTTTACCACATCATGAGCCCATTTGTGTGTTTTTCTTGCTCAAATGGCTAGCCCAGTTCTATTTTTTTTAAGAAATACCCAAACGAGGCCTACTTGCTTTATCGGCCCTGCTGGGCTGCAAATCTTTCAAGACGAGGAGAGTTTCACTTGGTTTGCCCAGAAATGGGTTGTACATTCTTAAAACACATCAAACCGGGAATTAGTTTCAATTTTTTTCATTACAAGATTTTAAATTCCATTGATTTTTATGCATGGACAATTATTTGGATTTTATGTTTATATAAATTATTTTTCAAAATAGTTTGAATGTGAATCGATATTTCTGGATTAAAAATAGTTGACCGCACCGAAATATGCAAAATTTTGTATACTTTTTAACCGTGGCCACAATATGGGGTGTAATGCTAACAAAAAGAAGATGGGATCCAAAAAAAATTCTTAAGAATTAGCAAATGGGCTGTACATTATTAGAAATAATGGCAGATGGGTTGTATGCTGTTTTCCATAGATTTGAGGCCGACTTGTGCGCCTACTACAGGTTGACGCGTATGCTTTCCTAAAAAAGGTTGACGCACACGCAACGCCCTGTCAACTTAGTCAACACACGAGAGCAGTGACTATTGGATGTCCATCCAACGAGTGTCGTGCTTCTTCAATCTCTGCTCTTCCTGCTCCAGCCGCTCAAACAAGCGCCGGCGGGACTGTCTGCTCCCTCCTCCCGCGGCCGCCTATGCTGCCGCGCAGGCCTCACGGCCCCACCGTACTCCTATCGCTGGCCTAGCCATCCCTCTACTCACCCCCACCTGCTGTTATTCTCCGGGGATGGTAGACGAACCAGTAAACCCTTGTACACCTCCGCATGGGAAACAACTGCCGAGTATTCCCTGGCTCCGTGTCATTCCCTTCCTAGGCCTCGCCATCGTCCACCGCCCTGGTGCTCTCGGCGCGGCCTGGTCAACATGGTCAATGAATGACATCCATCGGAAGTGGACTGTACGTGGAGAGGCTGACAGCTGGGTCCACGGTAGCATGCAAGGAAATGCCTCCTTATTACGTGCAAAATAATGATTCCTCCACCTGATAGCTAGGACCCACGGGAAGGGCCTCTCTATTTTGTGAAAAAAATGTTCCCCCTGCTGATAGGTCGGACCCACCAGCTATATCTTCGCACGCAAGGAAGTGCCTCCTTATTACGCCCAAAAAAATGAATACCCCCTGCTAGCTGGGACCCACCATATTGTTTGGCTGACTTGTGGGCCTACTAAGTTGACGGGGACAGAGGGCTTTGTCAAATTAATCAATACTCCAGTGACCATATGATGTCCATCCAACGGCCATAGTGCTTCTTCAACCTCTGGTCTTCTTGCTCCAGCCGCCCAAAGCAGCGCCGGTCGTGCCGCCTGCTCCTGCCTCCCGTGGCCGGCTCTGCTGTTGCGAGGCCTCACCGCCCCATACTACTCCCACCACTGGCCAGGCCATCCCTCCACTCACCCACACCCCCTGTTATTCTGCGGCGGCAGCCTCACACCGCAGCCGAACCAGTGAACCCTCGTACTACTCTCCGCATGTGCATCCACTGCCGCGTCTTCCTCGGCTCCGCGTCATCCCCTTCCTAGGCCTCGCCTTCGTCCACCGCCGTGGTGCTCCCGGCATGGTGTGGTCAGCGTGTCAATAACCGACTTCCATCGGAAGAGTACTGTACGTTTAGAGGCGGACAGCTGGGTCCACGGCAGCTGCAAGGAAGTGCCTCCTTATTACACAGAAAATAATTATTCCTCCACCTGACAGCAGGGACCCACCGGACGGGCCACCGTATTTCGTGAAAAAAATGTTTCCCCCCTGACTGCTAGGACCCACTGGACGAGCCACCGTATTTCGTGAAAAAAATGTTCCCCCCGCTGTCAGCTCGGACCCATCGGAAGTCCCTCCTTATTATGCACAAAAAAATGAATACTCCCCCTGCTAACTGGGATCCACCTTGATGGGAGGCTGACTTGTGGACCTACTAAGTTGACGGGGATGGAGGGCTTTGTCAACTTAGTCAATATGAACGATTCTAGCTCCAGTGACCGTACGATGTCCATCCAACGGCTGTAGTGCTTCTTCAACCTCTAGTCTTCTTGCTCCAGCCGCCCAAAGCAGCGCCGGTTGTGCCGCATGCTCCTGCCTCCCGTGGCCGGCTGTGCTGCCATGGAGGCCTCACCGCCCCCTACTATTCCCACCGCTGGCCAGGCCCTGCGGTGACGGCAGCCTCACACCACAGCCAAACCAGTGAACCCTCGTACTCCTCTCCGCGCGGGCTTCCACTGCCGTGTTTTCCCTGGCTTCGCATTGTCCCCTTCCTAGGCCTCGCCGTCGTCCACCGCCCTGGTGCTCTCGATGCGGCGTGGTCAACATGGTCAAGGAACGACTTCCATCGAAAGAGTATTTTATGTGGACAGGCTGACAGCTGGGTCCATGGCGGCCGCAAGGAAGTGCCTCCTTATTACACGCAAAATAATTATTGCTCCACCTGACAGTAGGGACCCATCGAATGGGCCACCGTATTTCACGAAAAAAACATTTCCCCCCTGACTACTGGGACCCACCAGCTACATCTTCGCACGCAAGGAAGTGCGTCCGGGCAAAAAAAACGATTCGCCAAGAAAGAAAATACGGACACATACGTACATACGGGCGGGGTCTCGAACGCCTACTCGTGCATACGTACGGCCAGGGCTCGTGTACATGGCTGGGTCAGAACGAAGAAACTGCGTCGTCATCGTGTTCATGGGGAGGCAACGGAATGCGTCATGTTCATGGGGAGGAAACGGAATGCGTCGTGTTCATCGGGAGGCAATGGAACACGTGGGAGCCAAACGTCTTGGACGGAACAGGCGGTGGAAACGAGGCCTGGCATACCGCAGAACAGAGGAAACACCCTTGTGTTCGATCGGCCACGTTCAAAACGGAATTCTGTTCATTGGGAGGGGTCTGGCGTACCGCAAAATGGAGGAAACAGACTTGTGTTGGACCTCCTACGGTCGAAACGGGGTCCTGTTGATCGGGAGGGGTGTGGCGTACCACAAAACGGACGAAACAGACTTGTGTTGGAGCGCTGCGGTCGAAACAGGGGTCCTGTTAATCGGGAGGGGTGTGGCGTACCACAAAATGGGACTCCACGGGATACTGTTCATCTCCACCGTCGACCTCCTCTAGCCTCCACGGGCTATTGTTCATCCACCGTCGACCTCCTCCAGCCTCCACCTGCGACTGTTCATCCACGGGCTCCTGTTCATCCAGCCTCCACTGCGCGCTACTCCACCGGCTACTGTCCAACCACCCCTCTCCACGGGCTCCAGTTCAACCACCCCTCCACAGGCTACTGTTCATCCACCCCTCCACTGTCTGCTGTTCATCCAGCCCTCCACGGGATCGTCCTGTTCATCCAGCCCTCCACGGGGTTCTGCTCATCCAGCCCCAACCGGCTCGATCGATCGGGGTCCTGTTCATCCAGAGGCAACGCCACAGGGTCATGTTCATCCACCCCCACCGCTCACTATTCATCCACCCCCCTGCAATGCTCACTGTTCATCCAGAGGCAGCATCGATTGACTTCAGTTAGCAGCAGTAGCGAAGGAATCGCTCGATCGGGTTCAGTTAACAGCCATCGATCGATCGCTCAGGTTCAGTAACGCGTAGCCTGCAGTGCAATCACTCGGGTTCAGTTAGAGCCCAACGCCTCGCTCGGGTTCAGTTAGAGCCCAACGCCTCGCACACACGCGCATACGTGTACGAGACAAACACACATCGCTCGGCCCCGGCCACCCACTGTAACCGGGAACACCCCGATATTTTCCTCTCCCTCGCTTCTATAGTTTTTTCTGTCATGCACGGCCCAAAGAATGACATGCAACTGCGTATCCGGCCCGCCCAGGACGAAAAGCCCATTTTCTGTCATGATTTTTTGTCATAGAAGTAGGATCCCATCACATCTATGATGATACCGGGTTTTGTCACAATTATTGTCATAGAAGTGTCATAAGTATGACAGCTTTTTTTTCATTCGGCCCAAAATGTCATGGATGTGTCTTTTGTATAGTGTTTATGCAAAACTAGTTGCATGTCTATCAGTTGAACCGGTCTCATGAACATGGTCATGTAAGGTTGGTACGTCCGCTTCATCCAACAATACCACCAAATGAAAATAAGACATTGGTGGTAAGCAGTATGATGATCACCGCCCACAACTCTTTGTATTCTAATCGTGTATATCATTTACGCATAGACCTGGCTCTGATGCCACTATTGGGGAACATAGCATGCAATTTCAAAAAAATTCCTACGCTCATGCAAGATGTATCTAGGAGAAGCATAACAATGAGAGGGGGAGAGTGTGTCTATGTACCCTCATAGACCGAAAGCGGAAGCGTTTGCAACGCGGTTGATGTAGTCAAACTTCTTCTCGTTCCGATCGATCAAGCACTGAACGTATGACACCTCCAGGTTCTGCACATGTTCAGCTTGATGACGTCCCTCGAACCCTTGATCCAGCAAAGTGTCGAGGGAGTAGATGAGTTCCGTCAGCACGACGGCGTGGTGACGGTGATGATGAAGTGATCCGCGCAGGGCTTCGCCTAAGCACTACGAAGATATGACCGAGGGTGTAATCTGTGGAGGAAGGTGTCGCACATGGCTAACAATTGTTTGTGTGTGTTCTAGGCGCCCCCTCCCCATGTATATATATAGGTGGGAGGGGGGAAGAGCCCTAGGGCTCCCCAAGTAGGAGGAATCCTACTTGGGGGCCTACTGCAATTCACCGCCCCCCATCCCTTTTACCAGAGGGGGGAATAGGGAAGAGAGGGGAGAGGAACAAAGGGGGAGGCTGACTCCCCCGTTTGTTGGAAATATGCCCTAGAGGCAATAATATAATGGTTATTATTATATTGCCTTGTTCATGATAATTGTCTATTGCTCACGCTATAATTGTATTGACTGGAAACTGTAATACATGTGTGAATACGTAGACCACAACAAGTCCCTAGTGAGCCTCTAGTTGACTAGCTCGTTGATCAACACATGGTCATGGTTTCCTGACTATGGACATTGGATGTCGTTGATAACGAGATCACATCATTAGGAGAATGATGTGATGGACAAGACCCAATCCTAAGCATAGCACAAGATCGTGTAGTTCGTTTGCTAAAGCTTTTCTAATGTCAAGTATCATTTCCTTAGACCATGAGATTGTGTAACTCCCGGATACCGTAGGAGTGATTTGGGTGTACCAAACGTCACAACGTAACTGGGTGACTATAAAGGTGCTCTACAGGTATCTCCGAAAGTGTCTATTGGGTTGGCACAAATCGAGACTGGGATTTGTCACTCTGTATGACGGAGAGGTATCTCTGGGCCCACTCGGTAATGCATCATCATAATGAGCTCAATGTGACTAAGTAGTTAGTCACGGGATCATGCATTACGGAACGAGTAAAGTGACTTGCCGGTAACGAGATTCAACGAGGTATTGGGATACCGACAATCGAATCTCGAGCAAGTAACGTACTGATTGACAAAGGGAATTGTATACGAGATTGCTTGAATCCTCGACATCGTGGTTCATCCGATGGGATCATCGTGGAACATGTGGGAGCCAACATGGGAATCTAGATCCCGTTGTTGGTTATTGGCCAGAGAGCTGTCTCGGTCATATCTGCATGATTCCGAACCCGTAGGGTCTACACACTTAAGGTTCGATGACGCTAGGGTTATAGGGAAGATTTGTATGTGATTACCAAATGTTGTTCGGAGTCCCGGATAAGATCCTGGACGTCACGAGGAGTTCCGGAATGGTCCGGAGGTGAAGATTTATATATGGGAAGTCATCATACGATCACCGAAAATATTCGGGGGTATACCGGTTTTGTACCGGGACCACTGGAGGGGTTCCGGGGGTCCACCGGGAGGGTCCACCTGCCCCAAAGGGCCTTATGGGCTGTAGGTGGAAGGGAACCAGCCCCTAAGTGGGCTGGGCGCCATCCCCCCTAGGGCCCATGCGCCTAGGGTTGGGGGGACCCTAAAGGGGGCGCCCCCCTTGCTTGGGGGGCAAGCCCCCCTCCCCCTTGGCCGCCCCCCCTCCCTCTAGATGTCATCTAGAGGGGTAGGGCCCCTTCCCCCTTCTCCCTATAAATAGAGGGGTGGAGGGAGGGTTGCAGCACCACATCCAAGGCGTAGCTCCTCTCCTCCCCAACACCTCTCCTCCTCCGCGTGAGCTTGGCGAAGCCCTGCCGGAGAACTGCCACTCCATCACCACCACGCCGTCGTGCTGCTGCTGGAGCCATCTTCCTCAACCTCTCCCTCCTCCTTGCTGGATCAAGGCGCATGCGACGTCACCGGACGGCACGTGTGTTGAACGCGGAGGTGCCGTTGTTCGGCGCTTAGATCGGAACCCGCCGCGATCTGAATCGCTACGAGTACGACTCCTTCATCCGCGTTCTTGCAACGCTTTCGTCTCGCGATCTTCAAGGGTATGAAGATGCACTCCCCTCTCTCTCGTTGCTAGTTACTCCATAGATTGATCTTGGTGATGCATAGAAATTTTTTAATTTCTGCAACGATCCCCAACAGTGGCATCATGAGCTAGGTCTATGTGTAGTTTCTATGAACGAGTAGAACACAAGTTTGTTGTGGGTGTCAATTTTGTCAATTTACTTGCCACTGCTAGTCTTATCTTGTTTCGGTGGCATCTGGGATGAAGTAGCCCGGACCAACCTTACACGTACGCTTACGTGAGACAGGTTCCACCAACTGACATGCACTAGTTGCATAAGGTGGCTAGCGGGTGTCTGTCTCTCCTACTTTAGTCGGATCGAATTCGATGAAAAGGGTCCTTATGAAGGGTAAATAGCAATTGGCATATCACATTGTGGTTTTTTGGCGTAGGTAAGAAACGTTCTTGCTAGAAACCTATAGCAGCCATGTAAAAAAACTTGCAACAACAATTAGAGGACGTCTAACTTGTTTTGTAGCATATGTCGTGTGATGTGATATGGCCAAAAAGGATGTTATGAATGAAATATATGTGATGTATGAGATTGATCATGCTCTTGTAATAGGAATCATGACTTGCATGTCGATGAGTATGACAACCGGCAGGAGCAATAGGAGTTGTCTTTATTTATTGTATGACCTGCGTGTCATTGAATAATGCCATGTATTTACTTTAATTTATTGCTAAACCGTTAGCCATAGAAGTAGAGATAATAGTTGGCGAGACAACTTCATGAAGACACGATGATGGAGATCATGATGATGGAGATCATGGTGTCATGCCGGTGAAGATGATGATCATGGCGCCCCGAAGATGGAGATCAAAAGGAGCAACTGATATTGGCCATATCATGCCACTATTTGATTGCATGTGATGTTTATCATGTTTTTGCATCTTATTTGCTTAGAACGACGGCAGCATAAATAAGATGATCCCTCATAAAATTTCAAGAAAGTGTCCCCCCTAACTGTGCTCCGTTGTGAAAGTTCATTGTTTTGAAGCACCACGTGATGATTGGGTGTGATAGATTCTAACGTTCGCATACAATGGGTGTAAGCCAGATTTACACATGCAAAACACTTAGGTTGACTTGACGAGCCTAGCATGTACAGACATGGCCTCGGAACACAAGAGACTGAAAGGTCGAACATGAGTCGTATAGAAGATACGATCAACATGAAGATGTTCACCGATGATGACTAGTCTGTCTCACGTGATGATCGGACACGGCCTAGTTGACTCAGATCATGTATCACTTAGATGACTAGAGGGATGTCTATCTGAGTGGGAGTTCATTAAATAATTTGATTAGATGAACTTAGTCTAAAATCTTTGCAATATGTCTTGTAGATCAAATGGCCCACGCTAATGTTGCCCTCAACTTCAACGCGTTCCTAGAGAAAACCAAGCTGAAAGACAATGGTAGCAACTATACGGACTGGGTCCGGAACTTGAGGATCATCCTCATAGCTGCCAAGAAAGCATATGTCCTAGATGCACCGCTAGGTGAAGCACCCGTTTTCCCAGCAACTCAAGATGTTATGAACCACTGGCAGCCACGTAGTGATGATTACTCCCTGGTTCAGTGCGGCATGCTTTACAGCTTAGAACCGGGGCTCCAAAAGTGTTTTGAGCAGCACAGAGCATATGAGATGTTCCAAGAGCTGAAAATAGTTTTCCAAGCTCATGCCCGGGTCGAGAGATATGAAGTCTCCGACAAGTTCTATAGTTGTAAGATGGAGGAGAATGGTTCTGTCAGCGAGCACATACTCAAAATGTCTGGGTTGCACAACCGCTTGTATCAGCTGGGAGTTAATCTCCCGGATGATGCGGTCGTCGACAGAATCCTCCAGTCGCTTCCACCTAGCTACAAGAGCTTTGTGATGAATTTCAATATGCAGGGGATGGTGAAAACCATTCCTGAGGTATATTCAATGCTGAAATCAGCGGAGGTGGAGATCAAAAAGGAACATCAAGTGTTGATGGTCAATAAAACCACTAGTTTCAAGAAAGCCAAGCGTAAGAAGAACTTCAAGAAGGACGGCAAGGGAGTTGCCGCGCCCGGTAAGCCAGTTGCTGGGAAGAAGCCAAAGCATGGACCCAAACCTGAGACTGAGTGCTTTTATTGCAAGGGAAACGGACAATGGAAGCGGAACTGCCCCAAGTACTTAGCGGACAAGAAGGCCGACAACACCAAAGGTATATGTGATATACATGTAATTGATGTGTACCTTACCAGTACTCATAGTAGCTCCTGGGTATTTGATACCGGTGCGGTTGATCATGTTTGTAACTCAAAACAGGAGCTGCGGGATAAGCGGAGACTCGCGAAGGACAAGGTGATGATGCGCGTCGGGAATGGTTCCAAGGTCGATGTGATCGCCGTCGGCACGCTACCTCTACATTTACCTACGGGATTAGTTTTAAACCTCAATAATTGTTATTTAGTGCCAGCTTTGAGCATGAACATTGTATCTGGATATCGTTTAATACGAGATGGCTACTCATTTAAATCCGAGAATAGTGGTTGTTCTATTTATATGAGAGATATGTTTTATGGTCATGCCCCACTGGTCAATGGTTTATTCTTAATGAATCTCGAACGTGATGTTACACATATTCATAGTGTGAATACCAAAAGATATAAGGTTGATAATGATAGTCCCACATACTTGTGGCACTACCGCCTTGGTCACATTGGTGTAAAATGCATGAAGAAGCTCCATGCAGATGGACTTTTGGAGTCTCTTGATTACGAATCATTGGACAAGTGCGAACCATGCCTCATGGGTAAAATGAGAAAAGGCTCCGTTCTCCGGAACAATGAAGCGAGCAACCAACTTGTTGGAAATCATACATACTGATGTGTGTGGTCCAATGAGCGTTGAGGCTCGCGGAGGCTATCGTTATGTTCTCACCCTCACTGATGACTTAAGTAGATATGGGTATGTCTACTTGATGAAACACAAGTCTGAGACCTTTGAAAAGTTCAAGGAATTTCAGAGTGAGGTGGAGAATCAACGTGGCAGAAAAATAAAGTTCTTACGATCAGATCGTGGGGGAGAATATTTAAGTCACGAGTTTGGTACGCACTTAAGGAAATGTGGAATTGTTTCACAACTCACGCCGCCTGGAACACCTCAGCGTAACGGTGTGTCCGAACATCGTAATCTCACTCTATTGGTTATGGTGCGATCTATGATGTCTCTTACCGATTTACCGCTATCATTTTGGGGATACGCTCTAGAGATAGCTACATTCACTTTAAATAAGGCACCGTCTAAATCCGTTGAGACGACACCGTATGAATTATGGTGTGGGAAGAAACCTAAGCTGTCGTTTATAAAAGTTTGGGGATGCGATGCTTATCAAGAAACTTCAACCTGAAAAGCTCGAACCCAAGTCGGAAAAATGCGTCTTCATAGGATACCCTAAGGAAACCATTGGGTATACCTTCTACCTCAGATCCGAAGGCAAGATCTTTGTTGCCAAGAACGGGTCCTTTCTGGAGAAAGAGTTTCTCTCGAGAGAAGTAAGTGGGAGGAAAGTAGAACTTGATGAAGTACTGCCTCTTGAACCGGAAAGTAGCGCAGCTCAGGAAGATGTTTCTATGGTGCCTGCACCAACTAGAGAGGAAGTTAATGATGATGATCAAGGTACTTCGGATCAAGTTGCTACTGAACTTCATAGGTCCACAAGGACATGTTCCACACCAGAATGGTATGGCAACCCTGTCCTGGAAATCATGTTGTTAGACAACGATGAACCTTCGAACTATGAAGAAGCGATGGTGGGCCCACATTCCAACAAATAGCTTGAAGCCATGCAATTCGAGATAGGATCCATGTATGAAAACAAAGTATGGACTTTGACAGACTTGCCCGATGATCGGCGAGCGATAGAAAATAAATGGATCTTTAAGAAGAAGACGGAGCGGATGGTAATGTTACCATCTATAAGGCTCGGCTTGTCGCTAAGGGTTATCGACAAGTTCAAGGGGTTGACTACGATGAGACCTTCTCACCCGTAGCAAATCTAAAGTCCGTCCGAATCATGCTAGCAATTGCCGCATTCTATGATTATGAGATATGGCAAATGGACGTGAAAACGGCATTCCTTAACGGCTTCGTTAAGGAAGAATTGTATATGATGCAGCCGGAAGGTTTTGTCGATCCTAAGAATGCTAACAAGGTATGCAAGCTCCAGCGCTCCATCTATGGGCTGGTGCAAGCATCTCGAAGTTGGAACATTCACTTTGATGAAATGATCAAAGCATTTGGGTTTATGCAGAATTATGGTGAAGCATGCGTTTACAAGAAAGTGAGTGGGAGCTCTGTAGCATTTCTCATATTATATGTGGATGACATACTATTGACGGGAAATGATATAGAACTTTTGGAAAGCATAAAGGCCTACTTGAATAAGTGTTTTTCAATGAAGGATCTTGGAGAAGCTGCTTACATATTAGGCATCAAGATCTATAGAGATAGATCGAGACGCCTCATAGGTCTTTCACAAAGCACATACCTTGATAAGATATTGAAGAAGTTCAATATGGATCAGTCCAAGAAGGGGTTCTTGCCTGTATTGCAAGGTGTGAAATTGAGCACGGCTCAAAGCCCGACCACGGCAGAAGATAGAGAAAAGATGAGTGTCATCCCCTATGCATCAGCCATAGGGTCTATTATGTATGCCATGCTGCGTACCAGACCTGATGTAAACCTTGCTGTAAGTTTGGTAGGGAGGTACCAAAGTAATCCCGACATGGAACACTGGACAGCGGTCAAGAATATCCTGAAGTACCTGAAAAGGACTAAGGATATGTTTCTCGTTTATGGAGGTGACGAAGAGCTCGTCGTAAAGGGTTACGTCGACGCTAGCTTCAACACAGATCTGGATGACTCCAAGTCACAAACCGGATACATGTATATTTTGAATGGTGGGGCAGTAAGCTGGTGCAGTTGCAAGCAAAGCGTCGTGGCGGGATCTACATGTGAAGCGGAGTACATGGCAGCCTCGAAGGCAGCACATGAACCAATCTGGATGAAGGAGTTCATTACCGACCTAGGAGTTATTCCCAATGCGTCGGGGCCGATGACTCTCTTCTGTGACAACACTGGAGCCATTGCCCTTGCCAAGGAGCCTAGGTTTCACAAGAAGACCAGGCACATCAAGCGTCGCTTCAACTCCATTCGTGAAAATGTTCAAGATGGAGACATAGATATTTGTAAAGTGCATACAGATCTGAATGTCGCAGATCCGTTGAATAAACCTCTTCCACGAGCAAAACATGATCAACACTAGAACTCTATGGGTGTTCGATTCTGTAACTAGATTATTGACTCTAGTGCAAGTGGGAGACTGTTGGAAATATGCCCTAGAGGCAATAATAAAATGGTTATTATTATATTTCCTTGTTCATGATAATTGTCTATTGCTCATGCTATAATTGTATTGACTGGAAACTGTAATACATGTGTGAATACATAGACCACAACAAGTCCCTAGTGAGCCTCTAGTTGACTAGCTCGTTGATCAACAAATGGTCATGGTTTCCTGACTATGGACATTGGATGCCGTTTATAACGGGATCACATCATTAGGAGAATGATGTGATGGACAAGACCCAATCCTAAGCATAGCACAAGATCGTGTAGTTCGTTTGGTAAAGCCTTTCTAATGTCAAGTATCATTTTCTTAGACCAGGAGATTATGTAACTCCCGGATACCGTAGGAGTGCTTTGGGTGTACCAAATGTCACAATGTAACTGGGTGACTATAAAGGTGCTTTACAGGTATCTCCGAAAGTGTCTGTTGGGTTGGCACAAATCGAGACTGGGATTTGTCACTCTGTATGACGGAGAGGTATCTCTGGGCCCACTCGGTAATGCATCATCATAATGAGCTCAATGTGACTAAGTAGTTAGTCACGGGATCATGCATTACGGAACGAGTAAAGTGACTTGCCGGTAACGAGATTCAACGAGGTATTGGGATACCGACAATCGAATCTCGAGCAAGTAACGTACTGATTGACAAAGGGAATTGTATACGAGATTGCTTGAATCCTCGACATCGTGGTTCATCCGATGGGATCATCGTGGAACATGTGGGAGCCAACATGGGAATCTAGATCCCGTTGTTGGTTATTGGCCAGAGAGCTGTCTCGGTCATATCTGCATGATTCCGAACCCGTAGGGTCTACACACTTAAGGTTCGATGACGCTAGGGTTATAGGGAAGATTTGTATGTGATTACCAAATGTTGTTCGGAGTCCCGGATAAGATCCTGGACGTCACGAGGAGTTCCGGAATGGTCCGGAGGTGAAGATTTATATATGGGAAGTCATCATACGGTCACCGGAAATATTCGGGGGTATATCGGTATTGTACCAGGACCACCGGAGGGGTTCCGGGGGTCCACCGGGAGGGTCCACCTGCCCCGGAGGGCCTTATGGGCTGTAGGTGGAAGGGAACCAGCCCCTAAGTGGGCTGGGCGCCATCCCCCCTAGGGCCTATGCGCCTAGGGTTGGGGGGAACCCTAAAGGGGGCGCCCCCCTTGCTTGGGGGGCAAGCCCCCTCCCCCTTGGCCGCCGCCCCCCTCTAGATCTCATCTAGAGGGGTCGGCCCCCTTCCCCCTTCTCCCTATAAATAGAGGGGTGGAGGGACGTCTGCAGCACCACATCCAAGGCGCAGCCCCTCTCCTCCTCCGCGTGAGCTTGGCGAAGCCCTGGCGGAGAACTGCCACTCCATCACCACCACGCCGTCGTGCTGCTGCTGGAGCCATCTTCCTCAACCTTTCCCTCCTCCTTGCTGGATCAAGACGCGGGAGACGTCACCGGGCTGCATGTGTGTTGAACGCGGAGGTGCCGTTGTTCAGCGCTTAGATCCGAACCCACCGCGATCTGAATCGCTACGAGTACGACTCCTTCATTCGCGTTCTTGCAACGCTTCCGTCTCGCGATCTTCAAGGGTATGAAGATGCACTCCCCTCTCTCTCGTTGCTAGTTACTCAATAGATTGATCTTGATGATGCGTAGAATTTTTTTAATTTCTGCAATGATCCCCAACACCCTTTTTCTTCTCCCACTCGGCCGGCGGCCTAGGAGGGGTCTGCCAGCTCCTTGCTGGTGTGCCCCTTCCCCTTTGGCCCATGTGGCCCATTAACCTCCCTGGGTTCCGGTAACCCCTCCGGTAGTCCGATATGCCCCCGATACCCTTCGAAACACTTCCGGTGTCTGAATGCCATCATCCTATATATCGATCTTTACCTCTCGACCATTTCAAGACTCCTCGTCATATCCGTGATCTCATCCGGATTCCGAACAACATTCAGTCACCAAATCACATAACTCATATAATACAAAATCGTCATCGAACGTTAAGCGTGCGGACCCTATGGGTTCGAGAACTATGTAGACATGACCAAGACACCTCTCCGGTCAATAAAAAATAGAGGAACCTGGATGCTCATATTGGCTCCCGCATATTCTACGGAGATCTTTATTAGTCGAATCGTTATGACAACATACGTTATTCCCTTTGTCATCGGTATGTTACTTGCCCGAGATTCGATCGTCGGTATCTTCATACCTAGTTCAATCTCGTTACCGGTAAGTCTCTTTACTCGTTTCATAATGCATCATCCTGCAACTAACTCATTAGTCACTTTGCTTGCAAGGCTTCTTATGATGTGCACTACCTAGAGGGCCAGAGATACATCTCCGATACTCGGAGTGACAAATCCTAATCTTGATCTATGCCAACCCAACAAACAACTTTGGAAATACCTGTAGAGCATCTTTATAATCACCCAGTTACGTTGTGACGTTTGATATCACACAAGGCATTCTTCTGCTATGCAGGAGTTTGCATAATCTCATAGTCGGAGGAATATGTATTTGACATGAAGAAAGCAATAGCAATAAAACTGAACGATCATTATGCTAAGCTAACGAATGGGTCTTGTCCATCACATCATCCTCTAATGATGTGATCCCGTTCATCAAATGACAACACATGTCTATGGTTAGGAAACTTAACCATCTTTGATTAACGAGCTAGTCTAGTAGAGGCTTAATTGGGATACGGTGTTTTGTCTATGTATCCACACATGTATCAAGTTTCCGGTTAATACAATTCTAGCATGAATAATAAATATTTATCATGAAATAAGGAAAGTATAAAATAACAACTTTATTATTGCCTCTAGGGCGTATTTCCTTCATCACATTGTTCCTGAGATCGCCATCTCGACGCACAATCAGAAACCATCTGGAGCCGTTGTCCCGACGCCCATTGTCCCTGACGACGAAGAGATCCGTGCAAACTGCAACATGCTGACTCTCCAAGAAGATGCATCAAAGAAGGAAACAATGTAGCCGCCGTCATCGCCCACTTTGACCATCCGAAGCTAGGGATTTCTCCCGGAGAGTTGTGTAATGGAGCTCCATGGCAACACCGTCAAGAAGGGGAACGACACCATGGCCATGGCGCCGCTGTTGCCGGCACCGACCCAAGGTCAGTACTAGGCTTTTGCCCAGAGCTCCTTCAGACCTCCGAATCCGAGCAGATCCGAAGCACTGCACAGCGCACAATCCCCATGGTCGACTTCCACCGGCTCCACCTCGTCGTGCAGTTGTTGCCGCACCTCGCAACCGCGCTGGCAACCACAACAGCGCCTCATGTCGTGAGTGATGTGCCAGACCCCGCTCGACGCCAGAACCACGGCGCCCCGAGCCCCTTGTGCAGCTGCAGCCCGGGCCCCTCTACGACCACCGGTTCCACCGCGAGCTGCGCACGCCCCAAGACGACGCCACCGCTCGCGCGCCAACGTAGCCCGCCACCGCAGACCTTCCAGCACCCCGCCAACCACCTCTGACGGCATGCCCAGCCGTTCCCACTCTGAATCCGACCTAGGCCGGCCAGATCCGACCGCCACGCACCTTCCGCCGCCCCTCTGCCGCGTCACTCCGCCCGCGTCGGAGCAAGGTACCAACACCGAGGGTCGATGCCACCGGACATCCGGAGCAGCCTCCGCGATGCTAGTCACCGCTGAATCGCTCCCAAGCGGTCGGGGTCCCCATGCCGCGCCACCCAGCGAGGTGGCCCGTTGCCACCCTCCCTGGAGCCTGCTCGGGCTTCACCGGCAGGCTCCTCGGGCGGTGGCGAGACGAGGGGAGGGGGAGGAGGGGAGAGGTGGTGGCATCGGTGGGGGCTCCCCTGTGTCGCCAGAGCAGAGGCGACACTGGTGGTACTACTTAGTTACCAGTATGAAGCCCTTTTTTTCAATTCAGTTCACAATTTAGTAATGCTAATGCCAAGTATGTAGCTATTGCAGAGGAAGGAGCTGGGATTGCTGTGCAGAGCTGTGCTGCCTGCGTGTTTGCTTGTCCAGAGAATAGAAGATTAATTTGCGTGCAACATAAATGATAAATCACCCCAAAGAGAAGGCAAACAAACAGCAATGCAGCTTCACTAACCAGGAGGATTACAACTTTAACAAGAGTACATCGTTTAGCTTCACCCCCATCAACGAGTCGCGGCCTGTAGTTTCAGGTTGGACCGAACAAAGCAGCGGGAGGAGAATATGAGCTGTCGTCCTCCCCAGGTCTTCTCGCTTCAGATCCCATCCCTCCCCTTCGCCGCCCCCTGCGTCGGCGGCCGGGGAGCCCCAACCTTAGCCACCGGTCACTCCCCATCCCATCCCTCCCCTCCGTCGCAGCTGGAGGAAGCCAAGCCCAGGCGTTTGACGGCGGTGGCGGAGGAGCCTCTCCTTCTCGCGTGCGTGGGTGACGTGGGGCACCCGGGCAAGCGGAAGTGCGCCCCCAAATCCGAGCCTTCGCGGCGGTGGCTCGCTCCCGGCGACGAGCGGCGGCGGATGACAGTGGTGGAGTTGCTGCATCTAGCCGCGGCGCTACGACACCTCGGATGGGCGACGGCGTGGAGGGCTTTGGCAGGTTGGTCATCTACGGGCGTGGTTGACCCTCTGGTCAGATCTGATCTGGCGAGAGTGGCTTCTCGCTCCACGGCGGCGGAGATTGGCGGTGATCTCTAGGCATGATGCGAGACGGAGGTTGGTCGAGCAGATCCGGATGAAAACCTCATTCTCGACTTGTTATCAAGACCGGCGATGGCGATACTCTTTTGTGTCATTACATTCTTGAAGGTATCGCCATGGAGAAGCTCCATACCTCTATCCGCTACCTCCATGGAAAACTCTAGATCAGTAGATCGGATGATGGCGGCGCTCTGGTGTCGTTTCCCCCTTAGGGCGTCATTCTTGGAGGTGTACATGGGCTTGAGGGACCAGTGGACGGCTTCTTCGGTGGAGCAGTGCTTCATCTTATTTATTGATTGTGGCGGATCTCGGCGGCGTGGCGCAGTAGAGACTCGGTGTCCGATGCGCGAAGATGGACTCGCACAGGAGGAGGATGCCGTCTGGCGTCATGGTGGCGTCGATGGCAGAGAGGCCTGGCAAGGTCGGTTTGTTAGTTTCTGCTCTGAAGATGGATTGGTGGAAGACGGCGGCGACGACACATGAGAGTGCGTTGGACCGGTTTGTATCCCAAACCTAGTATGTGGCTCGGTGGGGCCTTCGGCCTTAAATGTTAGGCTCTGGTGCGATGTCTGTTTGGTACTCCCTCCGTTCCACTATGTAATGCGCATTTCTATGTAGCGTTTATACCAATGCGTGAGCTGGCGCCTTTATTTGGACAGGAATTGCCCTCGGTCTGCTACCTCTGTCACAACACGTGAGTATCTGCTGCTGGTTCCTGAGGGCTACTTTTGTCCAAACTAGCTTATGCGCACTACATTTTGGAATCTAGGCCAAAAATCTATACGCATTAGAATATGGAACCGAGGGAGTATTAAGCTCGGACTATAGGCACTCTTTTATCAAGTGGTTAGGAGTAGCGACAATTATTGTTAAGATGGTGGCTTCGGACAAGCTGATGTACTATTTTATAAGGTCTTTGTGAATAATTAATAAAATGGTTGCATGCATCGCCCAGATGCAGAGACGGGGTAATCCTCCTTTTCTTTAAAAATTTAAAAAAATTGAAGGCCCTAGGTCAGTAGCACAGAAAAAGGGAATAATGAGTATATAATTGGTTTGATGCCAAAAGTTGACATGCCAAATTTTAGCAACTGCCAAATATTGGTTAGAGATTAGTTGTTTACCAATTCTCGTTGTCAATCTCACAAAAAGTTGCCAAACGTTGGCAACTTTTGGTTTTGCCAAATGTTGGTAGCAAACCAATTATGCTCAATATGAGGCAACTAGGAGACCCTGGGCCGAATCGTTCACGCCGTCCTGGCCGCGAGGTTCACTAGGGCTAGTGGACGGACCTCATATATGACGCATGAGCGCGATGCACAGGGTCTAAGCGACTGCGCCGGCCCACCAGGCACGAAGCGGTTTTCTTTTAATAAGCGGTGTGAAAATCCCAGGAAAGAGCGACATGACAAGGTCTAAAACTCGCGACCTAGCACTAAACTCCCACTCGATGTTCCTCCACTCGATGACTGTTGTGAATGATGGAAGCGTAAAATATTTAAGAACACACTGCAGCATCAAGATTTGATAATATTTTTGAAACTTTTCAAACATTTTTTAAAACTGTAAAATATTTTTAAAAACATAAACAACTTTTATAATTTCAAACATTTTTTTAAATGCGAACAGTTTAACATTTTTTGAAAAACATGACAAATTTGAAAACGTGAACCATTTTGGAAATCCCTGAACATTTTCCAAAGTGCGAACACTTTTTGAAAATTCCAACCCTTTTTTGAAAAAAAACAATTAGGTTTTTTCAAACATGAACAATATTTCGAAAACAATGAACAATTTTTGAAAATGTGAACATTTTTCGAAACATGATATTTTCTGAAAATGGGAATAAATTTTAGAAATGTGGATAAAAAATTTAAATCCGTTTTTTTAATTTTCGAACATTTATTAAAAATTGTGAAGAAAACTTGGAATTCTGAACAACTTTTTGAAAATGTGAGGAACTTTTTTGAAAAAATTGAAAACGTGAAAGAAATGAAATTCGTGACAAAATTTCAAATTATGAACGTTTTTGAATCTTCTGAATTTATGAAAAAAATAAAACAGAAAAAATGAGAAAAAATATATATAAAGAAATTAAAAAAACGAAAAGAAGAAGAAGAAATGGGCCTCTTATCTAGAGCCTGGATCATCTCTTGTCTCGCATACTCGGTACTATTTCTCAAAAAAAAAAAACATACTCAGTACTGCTGACTGCCATTAGAACTATGATGACCAATCACTACTGCTTCACAGTACCTGAGCAAGAGCGAGGCATCCATTTGAGAAACAAGCTTTTTCAGACGGAGGGAGTAGATAAAAGAAATCTATTATGGCCAATAATCACACAAGATTCTAGCCCAAGTGAAGCGACGACACACTTAAGTACTAGTATATAAAATAGTATTCCCTCCGTCCGGAAATACTTGTCGCGGAAATGCATAAAAATGGATGTATCTAGAACTAAAATACGTCTAGATACATCCATTCCGCCGACAAGTATTTCCGGACGGAGGGAGTAGTATCTGAAGCTGCACCCTAACACCACATAATCTGGTGCTTGCTGCATAGCAAGATCTTGACAATTAGTGTTATTTTATCCCGTCATATTTGGAAATGCAACCGTGTCGCCAACCAAGAAATTCAACTATATCATATGATCCACTTACATTTAGTTTTGCTGCTTGAACTCCATGAACCTCGCTTTCAGATCCATGCATGTTTGATGTACTTTAGCATGTTATAAGTCGGTCCAAGTACGAACGATCCCTCAAGGCAATATATAGTACTTGAAACCCCATCAGATTTGCTTAGTGTACTTCTTCTGCAACTGAAACATGTACAACCACGGAACTGTGAAGTGCCATGAGCCAGACAGCGAAGTGAGATACAACCCTATATTCTGTCACAGGAAAATGCAGAGGCATAAAAGTATCTCACAAAGGAGTCTGAAATTACACAAAGGAGTGCAGTTTCTTTTTCAGGGAGTCTGGACTAAAAGAAACATTTTTTTTAAACGAGGACTAAGAGAAACATTAATTTCCACACAAATTGAAAAAAAAAACTAGGCAATGAACTGAAAGAAATGATAGACTGAACAATCACTGAACTGCATTATAATACATTGAATCCTATTAACTTTCACAAAATTTTGTTTGCATGGAGCCAACATGAAGGTAAAAATTTGATGACTGGACATTTACTGGACTGAATTATACACATAATACATTGAATCCTACTAACTTCCACTCAATTTTGTTTACTGGCAGCATAAATGGAGAAACAAACTGATTGACTGAACATAATACCTAGGGCTATCTACATGAAAAAACATTAATTACCTAGGTGATAATTACACATTCAGCAGAAGCAACCTGAGAAAAAAAAAACGAATGCCCTGCTGCTGAACATAGCTAGTATATTCAATGACTGAGACCCAAAAGTTCTACCTGCAAGATCTATTATCCCTCGTGCTAATGAAGAGCACATACACTGCACAAAATTGATACTGAACTAACAAAAATGGCAGAAGAAACCCCACCACTTTGGGCCCAATATAACACATGCTGCCACAGCCCCCCTGAGCTGAATCGATGAGCAATAACTCATTTTTCCCTCACTTACAAAAGATTTCTCATGTAAAAATCAAAACAAATCATGCATACGCTACTCTGGAGTGGGGTAGACAAATAGCAATGCTACCTTATAAAACTCCTAACCTTGATATCTGAAATGAGCCGGTGAAAATGAAAATAAGAGGGAACTCATTTGTGTAGATGAAAAGGCATGTCTGGAATTTGATTCTATTTTTAACAGGTATAGGCTGAAACCATTTGAAACACAAACCTTTGTATCATAAGCATGTTTTGCAGCCAAGAAAATAGCGGCTTGGGCGGAACTTGTGCTCACTCGATGAGGACGTCACTGCCACAGTTGCTCCGCTTGTCGACAAGAAGCCTAAGTACCTACTTATAAAGAAAAATAACTTCTTATTTGATGCACTTAGCATAACAACCTGCACACCAACAGAAAGGTCCTCTTGGTGATCCTGCTTCCACCAAGCTAACAAGAGCACGACAATTTCTACGTCACAGACGAAGAGAAAGACTGGGGTACCAGAGCAGTTTGTATTAATTTTCTTGCCCTGGTCGTCGTCTTGTTCCCAGCTTGGCATTCTTTGCACGGAGATCTTCTACCTGCATTATCAAAACAATGTCCAGAACGAACCTATAAGTAATGCCTTTCGACAAAATATAATAATCAGGCCAAAGAATAATAAAATCCCCATTACTCAGTTCACATATGAACCTATGCTTTCTTATAACTTCTACATGGAGTTATCAGACGAAATTGATGTGAACCTGTCATAGGAAATACAGTACAAAAGAACAGTGGTACATATAATAAACATATATTCCTCAATGTAACTGAAAAACAGCAGCAATTTACATTCATGCTTGCCCTAGAATATTGAAATCCTTTTCTTGGTTCTGTCTTGCATAGAACAGCAAGCAATCACAGAGATCAGAGGGCAAGTCAGTTAACTGAATGAATGAACAACACTGACAAAGGAGAAGAATTGGAACACATCTATCTCATAGGAGCAGCTGCTCATCAGCTCCAAACAACAACATCGCAGGTTCAAAACAGCAGCTTGCAAATGTTCTAGTGATCATCACAACAAAACAATCATAACAAAGTTCTTATTTCTCTGACTTCTCCCAGAAGTCATAAAAAGACACAACCACACACACACATCAGTCACAAGACATGATAAATTTCCAGAGTCCCACACATGATAGAACAAACACGTCCATGAAGCTTAAACACTTGATAATGATAACTTAACAGCATGATACAACCTCCTGAATCATCAGCCATTTGATGCCAGAATTTGTAATTGTGTTGTCGAAACCAGCCTCCTCCTACTCCTGCACATAGTCCTAAGCAATGCAATCGGCCCTCCAGCTCGCCTACATGCGCCTAGGCGGGCGAGCGTCTTATTAAGCCTTCTTGAAGCCGGCCTACTTATGCAATGACAGTTTCATCATTGTAAGATTGGGTGTAATCCACAAAGGAGCAGGCCAGTTGGACCAAAGCTGAGGAAACACAAGGCTTTCCCAGCTATTATTACCCAAGCGAAGTAGTCCTATATCGCGACGATTATCCTTATGTTCAGTTATGTACTCATTATCGTCAGTAAAGTAGACACGATTTTCCTTGAGAGCAGGGCATTCTTTAGTGCTGAGACAGAGTGACTGGTTATGACCAAGAAACAGCACATGGCCGTGCAGGCAATCAATTTCCACAAGCTTCTTGGCAGCAACATCAACCTCATGTATTTTAATTCCTTTGGTGTGCAGTGTAAGTGATGAAATATCATCAGGATTACCACTATACACTTTCAATCTCCAAATAAGCAGCAAACCACCCCATGGAGCTTCAAGAATGTATGCTCCCTGAATCTCAAAATCGTCATCATCCACACCTATAATAATGTTCATTGTAACAGCAGGCTCACTAAGATCAAAGGTGTGAATTTCTCCCATTAGAGTGACTGCATACAATAGCCCATCCTTGTAGGTGCAGTCAAAATAATTAGTGTGAGGTGGCAGCCAGGTCCACTTATCGTCCCCTACCCTTGCAAAGGATAGCTGACCAAACGGCATGTGGATGAGCACCACTATGTAGCTCCCTGTGGGTGTATCATAAAACAAAAGAGCCTTCTGATGGAAGACTTCCCTCAGGGCAGCTGGAGCAATTATCTTTGGAGGGCAGATAACTTGGTTTGCCGTGTGCCTCGAGTATGCATACTTGTGGACAGCACCCGAGTCATCACAAATGGCCTTCACGTGCTGCATCGTGGTCACTGAAGGGAGAGCAATCTGTTGACCAGTGATCGGATTGACAAGGTGAATTTCAGATCTCTCATCGACGGTGACCAGCAAGCCGAGAGAGGACCCAATCAGAAACCTACTGTGGAGAGGCGGCTCCGGGAGAGTTAACCTGTAAACCCTCTTCTCCACGAGGCTGTAGAGACACGCAACATTCTCGCTGGAAGATTCAGAGCAGTAGAGCAGGCACGGCGTCTGGGGCTGCTTGTGTGTGCCAAGTTTGCGCAGGGCAGTGTAGGCAGAGCGCCAAAAGGTGCAGACAGCACCAGCACGTACGAGGTCAGGGATCTCAAGGGTGGCAAAGACACGCATCATGATGTCCTCTGGTAGCTCCAGGAGTGTAGTGCCTACCGTAGCCTCAGTCGGTGATGGTCTGGAGAGTACATGATCCCATCCACTGAGCCAACGGTCATTCGATGGCAGTTTCATCACCGTAAGGCTGGGTGTAAGCCACACTGGAGAAGGCCAGTTGGACCAAAGCAGAGGAGACACAAGGTCCACCTCGCGATTATTGCCCAAGCCAATTACTCCAATATCACGAGGACTGCTCTTACGGTTTTTATTGTACTCATCATCATCAGTAAAGTAGGCATGATTTCCCTTGAGAGCAGGGTAATCTTTGGCACTCAGACAAAGTGGATCGTTGTGCCCAAGAAACAGCACATGGTCAGGCAAGCAATCAATTTCCACAAGCCTCTCTGTGCCATCATCAACTGTGTGTAATTTGATTTCTGTAGTATGTGGAACATATATTTCAGGGTCACCATCTTCAGCAGGATCCTCGAACTCTTTAAATCTTGAAACAAGCAGCAGACCACCCCATGGGGCCTCAACAATGTATATGGCATCGGGATAAAAATCCTCATCAACCCCCCTGATAATCTTCATTGTAAAAGCAGGACCGTTAAGATCGAAGGCATGGATTTCTCCCTTTATATCCACCGCGTACAACAACCCATCCTTGTAGGTGCAGTCCTGATAGTGATGGTGTGGTGGCAGCAAGGTCCACTTTTCATCCCCTAGTACTCTTGCAAACGAGAGGTGATTGTATGGCTCGTGGATGAGCGCCACGATGTAGCTTCCTGTGGATGTATCATGAAACACAAACGCCTTGATCTGGAGTTGCTCTCGCAGCTTACAGCGAGCAATGATCGATGGCGCGAAAAAGGCCCGTCTTGCAAAATGACTTGGGTATTCATACTCGTGGACAGCACCCGAGTCATCAAAGATGGGCTTCACGTACTCCATGGTGGTCACTGAAGGAAGAGCAGTCTGTTGGCCGGTGATAGGATTGACGAGGTGCATTTCAGATATATCGTCGACGGTGACCAGGAAGCCCAATGAGGACCCGATGATGAACCGGTGGCGGAGAGGCGGCTCCGGCAGGTTCAGCCTGTAGACCCTCTTCTCCACGAGGCTGTAGAGGCACGCAACATTGTCACCAGCAGATTCAGAGGTGTAGAGCAGGCACGGCGTCTGGGCCTGCTTGTGCTTGCCGAGGCTGCGCAGGGCGGCGTAGGCGGAGCGCCACGAGGTGCAGACGGAAGCAGCGCGTACAAGGTCAGGGATCTCGAGGGTGCCGAAGACGGTAATCAAGAGTTCCTCCGGTAGCTCCGGCGGTGTGCCCGCCGTAGTCTCTGTCCGTACTGCATTCTTCAGTGAACTGGAAGAGAAACCTAGCAGCTTAGGTGAAATTCTCAAAGATGGGAGAGCCAGGGGAAAGGAAGAGGAACTCACCGGAGGCTGCCGACGCGAGAAGTATGGCTGGGCCTTGGGGAGGAGGAGCCCTGCCGCCGAGCGCCGCCGGCGCATCCCACGAGCGGCGTGCCCCGCGTCGGCGATTTGATCCGTCCACGCTCCTGGCCGGCGAAGGGAGGCGGTGGTGATGCGGGAACCATCTGAAGTCTTCGCGCTGTCTACCCTGCGGCGGCGGGAGCCTGGAGACGGCGGCGGCGGCGGCGACGGCGAGAGCCTGGAACGGGAGAGGCGGGTTGGAGATTTGGGGGTCGGAGAACGGTTCTGGTTTTTATTTTTCACTTGTCAAAATAGTACTCCAAATAATTGATTTGTAGTGTACTTCTACTTATATCCCTATTCAGCCTTTTACTTGAGACGATTACTATTTCAAATTTCTGCATAAATGATTTCGATCCATATCTTAGTTTTTTAACCAAAGAAATAAGTCTCGCTGCATTGATAAACAAACAAGGTCGCCTTCATTAATTAGGGCTACACACTGCACAAACAAACAAGCTAGATAGTCACACCCAAGGAGGCCATGGCGCCGTGTGATCCGGCGATGGCTTTCTCCGCCTCAACGGGCCACACATACTCGGTCGCCATTATTACTGCGGCGATGGCATCAGGCCTATCTCCGCCCCCCTCGCTGCGACGGAGGGGAAGCCTCCAATTGACCCCAGAGGCGTCTCGCTCGACTTCTTACACAACAGTTAAAGCCGGATCGATCATGGTGCTCCACGACAGCCGGGATGGCCTCCTTGCCTTTTACCTCCCTTTCAGTGTCATCAAATGCATCCCCTTGACAAAGCAGCACATGCAGATTTGTGCCACTTGCCTACTTTGTCTGCAGCCGCGAAGACCTATCAAGCAATGCCCCGGCGTATTCCTGCTTGATGGCGAGATCGGGCTTGACATGTGAAACTTCAGGGTTCTATGGGTGCGTCTCATTCATGATAAGCAGCTAGACGGCAGCAAAACCGTCCAAGCAGGTGTCTTCTCTACAACAGACAAACATGACCGTTGGGTCTCACTGAGCACCAGGGTCATGGCTGACGACATCATTCCTGTTGGGGCACTTGATTACTTATGGGTGCCTTTCTTGTTCCTGGGGCGCGCGGGGGGCTCACTCTGATGGTCCGTCCAAGGAGGCAGCAATGTCTTCCACCTCAAAGAGAGCACCAGCGAGTTCTCCTACTTGAGAATGCCCGGACAAGCCGGCATCAACAGCAACAGGAGGAACCTCCGGGTCATTGGCAGCATGAGCCGTGTCCGGATCATCGGGGAGAACCTCGAGATGCTCCGATATGCCGCCCATGGTGGCGGGGCATGCACGGTTGAGAGGGATGGCAACATCGGGTCCTGGCCCACGCGGGCCTGGAGACTGTATTTTTCTGATAGAGCACCTCAGGCTGCAGCTCCAGGGTGTGTTGTACTGTGTGGCAGTGAATGCGGTGCCGAGTACATCTGGTTGTTGAATGTCGACACCCAGAACATGATGCAGGAATGTGCACATGGGCTGAACAAGAGGGCGCTGGTCGGGCGTTCCCTTATTAGCTCCCATGGCCGCCAACTCTCAGCGCGTGCTTGTGTTTGTGTGATGACACCGTGCAGAAGGAGGCCGACAGTAGGTGGTATACAAATATTTATTTTGCTTTAGAATCCACCTTGGTTAAATTTACCAAATGAGTTTCAGGTCGACCGAAAAGTAGAGCATACATCCCTAGTTCCTTCTCACCCAATTATTTGTTACAACTTTGAGGTTCCATATCTGAATTTTGTAGCTCGATACTTAATTATGAATATATTGAGCTACAAAAAATCTTGTATGAGAAATATGTACTCTAGATGAAAATTTTATCTATGTAATTATAGTTTCGGGGCTTGTTCTTTTAAAACTTGCCAACCCGAGTTTGACTCAACATGGGTGCTTACATTTTCGGTAAATTATTTTTCTAGAGCTAGCCGTCTATGGTGACTCCGATGACCGGCAGGGCCAGCCAGGGTATTTCTCGGATATAATTTTGCAGTTTCATGTTTTGTTTTTGTAATTTATAAAGCAGATGAGATATCTATTGACCTAAAGGTTTTTTGTTGTATGAGAAATATGGGTATAGAAATTTTATCTGTGTATTTAGAGTTTCAGGTTGTATTTTCATAACCTGTCAACTCAGGTTCCACTCAACATAGGTGCTCATATCGTTGTGGACTTATAGATGCTCCATGCGAGTGTAGCGGTCGCCCACTATAATGCCCAAGGGAGTTAAGATTCAGTGATGAAATTCGGAGTTTTAGACGACATGCTTGCTAAGAAAAAACAACACTATGGGATATATGATTTTAATAAAAAAACAACAATAATAAGATGTTATATATAGGTAATCTCTCTGAGAAGACGGTACTGACAAGAATATTTAGTATTCCCTCTACTCCGAAATACATTACTTCTTGGAACGACTGCTACCAGAATTTTTCAACTTCTATGTAAAAGGCTGTTGCCAACATATATATTCAAAAAATAATAATTAGTGGTCAAATATGTTTATTACTAGTCTCATCTTTAGTTTTGGAAGGTCAGCTTTTTTCCACAGGGTGACAAAACCGATGTTCAGGTGCAACAGAACTAATCGGTCTCCACTCACGCAAGAGTCAACTCTGGTCAATCTTTACCATACTTGTTACAAACTCATAGCATCGACTGCACAACACACCAGTACCAACAAGATCACGCAGCAGACTGATCAGTACTTCCTCCGTTTCATAATGTAAGACGTCTTACATTATATGGGATGGAGAGAGTAGTTATATTTTTTTTTTTGAAATGGAGGCAAAAGAATTGCTTCGTCGATTAATTAAGAAGAAGAGAATTGCCTGGTTAATGTACGGAAAACCGGGCTAAAACCGATACAATCAGACCATAATCGGGTTACTCACCAATCATGACCCCACAAGCACTAGTACAACCCACCAAACCCTCCTAACACGCAATAACTCCTCACAATTTTGAACCCGACAAGAACATCCCAACGAAAGATAGTGGACCACACCGAAACCACATATGACGACCCAAACCATGAGGATGAGCCGAGGGACCGGGAATCATCCATTAAGCAGCTGCGGGCGCGGCGCCACTCTTTTTGCCTTTGCACCTTGGTGGCTTCTCCTTCACTATACCAGACCGAGGGCAGTCACTCGCCTTCTTGTATTTGCCCTTGAATGTCGTTCCCGTCAGGAAGCAAGCAATCGCCCTTCCAGTTCCAGGGCTAACAGTCTCCACGCTAGCAAGCAAGTCACAAAGCTCTTTTGCAAAGAGAGCATTGGAATTATCCGTTGGCGGGGGTGGAATGGGTGCAGAAGCCACATGTGAGTGTGCAGCCAAGTTCACCTCACGCGACTCACATGTCAAGGTTGAATCATGTCCCTCACACGTGGTTGCTTGTGTGTCCACCATCATATGCTCCACTGATAGAGGCGAATCAGATCTCGCACATAACACTTGAAGCTCGGGCATCACCTGCAGTACCGGAGGCACAACCACGGGAATGGTCCCGCCCTCAACGGTAGACATCACAATGGGCAAGGCAGACGGCGACGATGAGTTGTCCATAGCTCTAGGGGAGAAACAACCATAGAGCTCCCCAACTCTGTTCTCCACTGAGCCACCAACATCAACCTCGCTAGGAGGTTGTGGCGCAGGAGCGGATTGCAACACAGCCGGCACAAGAGAGAGCTTTCCCAGAGCAGCCTCCGCTCATTCTAGAAAGCTCCCAACGCGCACCAGAAGTTCAGCCTGGGCAGCTAGAGTGGACTGGAGCAGCACATCAGATGGGGTTGCCGATTCAACGTGAGCGGAAACGACCGATGCCCAGGACCTGCGGTGAAGCACTTTGGAGGGGAGCTGGGATACCATCGGACCATCACAAGGAGTTGGAGCTCGGTGATGCTCGGCGTCGAGGCGAGACCGTGGTGGCATGGCAAGGCATGCAAGTGAGCTAAATGGACGCCAAGCATTGCGACACCCACGCGCCAAGTGGCCGTTCTCCAAACAACGGCAGCACCTCAAGGGATCTGTGCAATCAGCGGCTCGATGACCAGGAGCAAGACATCTGCAACACCTACCAAAGAGCCAAGCCGGAATGGGACGAGGGGGTAATGCCGGAGTTGGCGACTCCAGACGGCGCCGGCCACGCCGAAGCAGCACATCTTGCCATCCTCCAGTCGCCTCCCTCTCGGGCATCACACACTGATCAGCACGCTGAGCTGCCGGGACAGAGCTTTTGGCAGCCGATGGCGTCAATGGGGCCAACTCCTTCTCTTCCTCATCGTCAACATCCCCGTCACCAAGGGAAGCCCAGGACACATGCCGCCCCATGTCTAAGTCGGCCAGGGACGCGTCGGCGGGCGCTGTCGGGGACGATTCAAAGATGAGCGCTGCTGGAGACGAAGCGGGAGCGGAGGGCTCTGTCGAAGCCGAAGATGTCGTCGCCTCCTCCCCGAGGAGCGTACGGGCCACCCTTCGCCCTTGGACGGTTGGGTCGGCGTGGCGGGAGGCGAGGGCGGCCGCGGCGAGAGCTGACGCGGGAGCTGGAGCGGGAGGCGGCGGGCAGCCGACGCTCAGCACGACAGGAGTGGCCGCCGCCGTCGCGACCGACGCGGATGGCCGAGGTCGTGGGTCGGGGCGGCGAGAGGCGAGGGCGGTCGCGGGAACTGGAGCAGCGGGCGGCGAGGAGCCGGCGCTCGGTACGTCCGGAGAGGCCGCCGCCGTCGCGGCCGACGCAGGCGCGGGTTTAGGTCGTGGATGAGCACCCATGGCGTCACCCCGCGAGGAGAAGCACGTAGGCTGCAAGAGGGCGTCGAGAGGACGCCGGATCTGGACCGGGCAGGTGCAGGGGAGGCCGGAGAAGAGAGATCAGGGCGGCGGCGCCGCTGGCGCAAGCGGGCTCGCGAGAGCCATGTCCGCTCGTGCAGAGGAAACTTTTTATACCTTGGAGACTATCAAAACCTCATCACTCGTGGATTCGCTTCACTAGCAAAGTTACGAGAGAGTAGTTATTATGAAAGCCAAGATAGAGAGATATACATAGCCATGACCGTAGGCCAGGCCGCCAGGGTAATGGCCGGTATGACAGGCACACATATGGAGAAGTACATATGTTTTCTTAACATGTAGGTACATACATAGCAGGTAAAATACATGTGTTGACATACCCATGTAGTACATATTGTTTATTTGTAGTAGGAGTTTATATGTATATGTTTGGTCGTACCCGATATATATACTTAGACATTATTTTTCAGATATGTATATGTATGTGTATAATTGTAAACCCCTCCATCGTACGATGCAAACTCCGGCCTAGGGTCGTGGTGCTGGGGTTGGTATGCCGCCGTAGGAAGGTGGAATAGGTGGAAGTCCTGTGTAATCATCAGCTGAAAAGCAGACATATTTCACTATATTATTTGTGTGCTAAAATCTCGTGTGTGCGTGCGTGCATGCGTGTGTGTGTGTGTGAGAGAGAGAGAGAGAGAGAGAGAGAGAGAGTCACCTAGTTTTCTACCAGCATCAACCTGAGAAGCCACAAGGAAGAAGAAGAAGAATGCAACGAGCAGGTAAAGTAAGAGCTGAGTTTTGGACGCCATAGCTAGCCTTGGTTTCTCCTTACACAAGCTGTTTGTTGCTGCAAATTAAGGGGATGATAGGTGGATGTGTTTTGTTGAAGGTGGCTGCTCTATGTCTCTGCAACCCCTATTTATATGGTAGCGCGCCTATGTGCCTGGACCTGGATCGTTCCAGCCTGCACCCACCCTAGCTAGTGAGCATACCAATCCTGGTCAAGGTACCGGTGGAAACGGAACCTGTTGTTAGTGACTGGAGTGTTTGTATTACACCATTTTTCCAAGTTGAATAGTAATAGTTGCATTTGTCGATCGGGGCCTAGTCCTTTGTTTGGTACATGTTCAAACTTATCAACAAAGCTACACGGAAAATTAACGTGTTCGGCACGTCATATTATTCTTTTTAAAGATTTAACAAATAATTTGAAAGTTTTACTAATAACTGGGACCAGTGAGACCACATGTCAGGTAAGAATGTTTCTGTGACATGTTTTTGTCGAGCGGACCGTCACGGCTCTCGGCATAGGTAACAGAAAATGACGTGTGAGCATGCTCACGGCTCTGTCAGTTGCGAACGGGCAATGCCACGTGGCTTCTCTTTGCCGTGTGGTGCTCTCGGCGTCTGCGCCGTTCATCGTATGTTGTTTGTTCGCCGTGTGTCCGTGTCAGCAACGTGAAGCCAAGGTTGCCGAGTGTGACTATCGGCATCTGTACGTTTGCCGAGTACCTATGTTTTGGCTCTCAGCGAAGAGACGAACATCCGGCGTATAGGAAAATTCCAGTAGTGACAGGTGCTTGACTGACCTAGTGTTCCTCCACAGCCAGTTGGCCTGGAACGACAGCTACATATTGGAAACAAACTTTTCATCTAGCACAGTGACGATTCATCCGTTATGAAAGAATGTTTTTTTTTCTTGTAAGAATTTTAGTGAACACTACTGGTCTTTGCACTAGTTTTCAGAAGAGAATGATGGCTCCTATTCGATGTGGCCAAACTAACCATCAACATATCCTAAATTCTATCTTAGTGGTATGTGCAATTTTTCCTGGTGAAATATCTTGGATTGCCGCTCTTGGTAAACATGTTAACAGCTGGGTGGGATTTGCACTTGGGACCTCATGAGGACTTCTAATGGTTCTCACAAGTAAAGGAAATCTCATATAACTAAGAGTGTGGCTTGAAGATGCCCGACCCCCGAGCCGCTCCCGTGAGCGTCCTCGGGGGAAACCCTAGCCGCCGCCCCTCGTCCTCCCTCGTCGATTTCTCCCCCCGCCGCCACCACACAGCGCCGCCGGGCAAAGACCGGCCGGCGTTGGTGGCGGCGGGGATCTTGCCCCTCTCCTCGCGGTTGGCGTCCGGCGCGGGACGGCGCGGCGCGGGACGGCGCTTGGCTGGGCGGGGCCCAGCGGCGCGGCGGAGGGCGTGCTGGGTGGCGGCGCCCCTGCTTGGCGGCGGGGCAGCTGCGGCTTGAGGCCTCTCCAACGTGCGGCGGCTGCAGCTTCTCTAGCGGCGGCACGAGTTATCCCGTCGGCGGCTTGGCGGCGTGACGCGGCGGAGCTCCGGCGATGACTCGGCGGCGGGCTGGAGGGCTAGGCACCGTCCAGTGGTGCTGCCTCTGCGGCGGTTGCGGCTTGGGGCCCTGGACCCTGATCCGATCTGGATCTGGTGGTGCTGGGGTCTGGGCCATGGCGGCTGGCAAGGCATGGGATTCGTCGGGGCTTGTCGGCCTCTAGGCACCATGGGGGTGCCGGCGGCGGCGCGTGCCCGGCGTGGTGGTCATCTTCTTCCCGAGATGGCCGGCCAGAGGCTTGGTGATCGGATCTCGAGATCCATCATCTTGTCCTGGCTGCGAGTAGGGGAGACATGGTTGCCGGTGAAAACCGAGCCGACGACAGGCGATGGCGGCGTTCTCACCGTTACCTTGATGAAGGCATCGTCGTGTAACTATTGTCGACCCACTCGTGCTGCTCCGGGGAAAACCCTAGGATCTAGTGTTCCAGATCGGACGATGGCGGCACTGCGGTGTCGTTTCTCTCTTGGGAGCATCGTTTGCAGAGCAACGCTGGATGTCAGAGGCAGGAGGTGGAGCGGCTTCGTCTTGCACGGAGCTTTGGTGGTGATGTCAAGTCATGCCTGACCGACAGGTGCTACGCTTTGTCATGCCTGGTCGGCAGGTGCTACGCACGACAGATATTCCAAGGACTTCAAGCTGTGTCGGCTGGTGATACCTGGCAGCATGGCGCTGAGGTGTATCAGTGGCGACCGCGACGTGCTCAGCTGTTTGCGCGCAGGGAGGAGGTGCCGTTTGGCGCCGTGGTGGCGTCGACGATAGCTAGACCGCGCAAGGTTGATGCATCAGTACAGTTCTGAAGATGGAGCGGTGGCAGTTGGCGGCGGCGGCATCTGAGTGCACGCCGGACCGGTGAGACCCATGCCCGACAGGCGTCCTGGATGGGTTCTCAGGTCTTAGATGTTAGGTTTGGCTGCGATGTCTATTTGATATTAGGCCCAGGCTATCTGCGCCCCTTCATCAGCTGGATAGAGATGCTTAGACGGCGGCTTTAGTCTTACTGTTGTATTACTTTGTAAGGTCTTGTGAGAATAATTAATAAAGTGGCCGTATGCATCGCCCAGATGCAGAGGCCGGGGGTCATCCTCCTTTTTTATAAAAAAATATAACTAAGAGTGTCCGACCCTTTCAGAATCACCGCAGATATTGAAAGACTAAAGCCTAGAGGAGTTGCTCACTTGGAGGCGGCTGCATCCTTATGAAGCCTTGTAAAACTCCTCACCTTGATATTTGAAACGAGTTTGTTGGGAGAAAAAATAAATGTAAACTTATTTGTATCTGCCAAAAGGCAAGTCTGGAGTTCCTTTCTATTTCTAAAGGCCAAAATCATTTATAAACTAAAGCCATGTCACCTCTTTGCATATTAGCTTTGGCTCGAGTATATTTTCTTCACCTCTGCCTGATCAGGCCAACACATTTAGTCGCTCTGCCTCGTTTCACCCCTGTGGCCAGACACAAGCAACATTTCATTGTAAATGAATAAGTAGGACTCAACCAAACATTAAATGAGTTGACTATTGTTGTATGTACGACAGTAAAATACATCAATAAGCCCACAAAGAAAAAACATACAACAAAACAAGAATAACAAAGATCTTATTTCTCAGGCATCTCCCACAAGCTACAAAAGACATGCAGTCGCAAATACGTCAGTCACAACACATAACGAAGTGCCAGAGTCCAGCAAATAAAACAGACATGCATGTTCATAGAAGTTAAACACTAGATGAATGACAACTTGACAGCGTGATGCCTTCACGCAACCACCCGTCAGTATAGCAGATAAATATCGGCTGTGAAGTACTGTCTCTGTAATGTAATATAAGACCGTTTAGATCACTAAAGTCCAACATTTTTCTATGGGATTGACCCTTTTTTATTATTTCATGAACAGAACAATACCACCTATTCGGTTGAACTGTCAAAATTAGCACTCATGTGTGCCTATTAATGACTCAAGTAATATAGGCCATCAGCGCTTCTGGGTACCAATGAGATCACTAGAAGAACACCCGTGCGTTGCAACGGGGCCACATTAAATTTAAAAGTTCAATATCAATTATGTTAATATTACATTTAATATTCTCATACATATCAAGTGACATTGGCGACCTTTTTACCATCAAATTCTCACACACACTCTCCCCCTCCCTCCTCCTCACTCTCTCTCCCCCTCTCCCTCTCTCTCTCTCTAACACACACACACATATCCATCTTATTGGGTACGGGACCATAATCCATCTATTTCACACGCACACGCGCTAGTGCATAACAATATGGATTATAAAACAGGTTCAAGGTAGTAACAAGGATTCTTCTCATGCATTAATAAACAAATGTTCTGCACTGAAGACAAGATAAACAATTCCCAAAGTGCATCAGAGCATCACAGAACATTACTGGCAAGATAAGTGCACGATGTACCGGAACTGCTCGGATGAACCGGAACAGAGCCAACATATATCATCCTAGACAAACGCAACATCAACCATTTACCTTGGTACTTCAGGGACCGACAGGAGGATGCATGTAGAAGCGCTTATTGCCTGCGAATCCACAGTCAGAGAGAGAAATTGGAACTCATTCCCATCACCAACTGATAAAGAAAGCATGTAAGAAAATTGATATCGGGCCAACTTGGATCTTCGGTGATTGTCCGCCGGTATGGAGAATTTAGGAGGGTGGGTGAAGGGAGTGGCCTTGTGGATGATGGATGGAGGCGCGGAGGGATGTGGTCGCCGGAAGGTAGAAAGCGGAGACGGTCGGGCACGTTAGGTGGAGCCGGTGGTGCGCGACAACTGGAGGCGGCCCAATCGTGGGCGGCGAACCAACGATAGCCTCGGCCCATCTCTCGATGCAGCGAAGATAGAGAGGGCGGCACTGCCGGTGCTCGAGGCCGCCGCTCGGCACCATCTACATCGAGGGGAAAGAGAGGCGAGAAAGCGATAGGGTGATGCGGGGCTAGGGATTGCGGAGGAGGGTGGGGGTGTGCGATTTGAATGGATGGTTCTGCCCACCGTTTTCTTGTACGTGGCGGTGGAGACGGCGGCGTCCAGCCATGCAGGCGAGGCATGGGTCGAGCCGGGCACACGGCGAGGCGCAGTAGTAGAGGCGGGGGCGATTTTTTGCTACTGAGATGCATGGTGTGGGATTGATCGTTCATGTTCTCTTTTCCTTTTTAACGGGAGATGGATGCGATTTTTTCACGAGGGGAGAGATGCGACCACGTACAGATTCCATAATAAATTAATTAGGTCCATAACGAAAATTCTTTACAATGCGTTAAGATTTATGTGTTAGTTTTCTTAATAAAGAAATGCACTGATGTAGGGATCGATTGATTTGGGTAAGGAAATATAGATTCGTGATCTTTTGTATGTTAGGAAATTAGTGGTTTGCAAGGAAAGAGTGGAGAGAAAAAGAACCAATGCGACCATGTATAGATTCCATAATAAATTAATTAGGTCCATAACGGGATTTGTTTACAATGCGTTAAGATTTACGTGTTAGTTTTCTTAATAAAGAAATGCACTGATGTAGGGCGCGATTGGTTCGGGTAAGGAAAGATAGATTCGTGATCCTTTGTATGTTAGGAAATTATTGGTTTGCAAGGAAAGAGTGGAGAGAAAAAGAACCAGTGGAGGTGGGAGGAGGACAAAAATAAACCGTACGAGGCTACCAACTGCTCCATTAGGAGTGAAGATTGTTTGTGAAAATAACGTGCGACGATGACTTAGCGAGCGGATCCCCTTAAAAAAGACATAGCGAGCAGATTCCCTTAAAACTGGTAGAAATGGATACGATTCATGACGTTGATAAATAGTGGTGAATGTTGGCCTAATTTACTATCATCATGCATGGAAACGAATCATCAAGAAAAAGAATACTTCCTATTACTACACTCATAGGAAGCTTCCTAATCTCAGCTACCAAACAGTTTCTGCCCAAATAAGGAAGGAAAGTTATGGACGTGATTCGAAAGGAAACAAACGTTATGAAGATTAATTAATTTAGATTTGATCTTTAGAGATTGATTGTGATTGATTCTTTTACATAAAGACATTACTAAATAATTTGCGTCAGAATAGAAAGTTCTGATCCGTTCAGTTTTTTTCGTTGTGTGAGAGGGTGAAGTGAAAATAAACCGATGAAGTGGGGGAGGCGACTAAAAAAATCTACGACGGTTAACCTACGAAAAAAACCGGACGAAAGTGGTGGGACGAAAAAAAAGCGAGACTACCAACTGCTCCATTAGGAGTAGAGATTATTTTGAGAACAAACAATACCTACCTAAATATTGTCCCTCGTGTTGCACTGCCATCCGCTCTGCATGATTTGCTCCCGGAATGTTTCCTTCCCCACCTCACGCAACACAACATCTCTCGGTTCTTCTTCCTTCCTCCTCTCTCCAACACGAAATAGCTCCAATTAATACACCAAAATGACCCGGTTTTTTGCGGATTTGGCACCGTGAATGGGTTCTACTTAGCTAGGGGAGCCAAAAGAGACCTCGATCTACTGATGGGGTAGCTTGTGGTGGTCGTGGTGAAGATTTTGTTGGAGCATTTTTTCAGCTCATTTGTGGAGGTTGTGGAGGCGGAGGTGGAGGTTGTGGCGGTGGTGGAGGTGGAGGTGGTGGTGGAGGTGAAGCTGCGGGAGTTTGGTGGAGTTTCCGGCTCCGGTTCCGGTGATTGAAGGCCGCCGTTCGTCGTTCGCGCGCACGCTTCAAGGGTATATTTCAGCAAACATTTATTTTTCGAAGTTGCGTACAATTATTGTTATTTGCTCGAGTAGTAAACGTAAATATTTTGGTGGTCGTGGTGAGCATTTTATTTTCCCGTTTCGGTTAGCATTTTATTTAGATGTCAACTAATTGGTTGCGTAAAAATGTGTAGTTGCTCCGGTAATATTTCGGACTATATGAATATTATTTGCTCGAGTAGTAAACCTAAATATTTAGGTGGTCGTGGTGAGCATTTTATTTTCCCGTTCCGGTTTCGGTGAGCATTTTATTTAGATGTCAACTAATTAGTTGCGTAAAAATGTGTAGTTGCTCCGGTAATATTCCGGACTATATGTGGATGTGTAGTATTTAGGAGTGTCAGTAATTGTAGTTGCTCCGATAAATATTCGTAATATATCTGTAGGTGTGTGAATTGTATTAGTTGCTCCGTTAATATTCTGTAATATATAGCTAGCTAATATATAGACATGTCTAATATTTGTTAGTCGGGGTATTTTAAGTTTTTGCTTAATACTTGTATTTCGTTGTTGAAAAAAAAATAAGGTGAGCCGAGATGTCCGATGTAGTGAAGTTCAGATTTTATTATGGTCCTGGTACTGTACAAGTAAATGAGATGGGAGCAGATCTGAGTGAATTTACTCACATAGAGGTGCCAATGAGCGCACCTCAAACATGGTCTGTCAGTCAGTTGAAAGAATGGATTACGGCAAGTTTAGGTCTTGATACTGAAACACACACCGTCGGTGTTCATGCATTGTGGACACGGTCAAGTTCAATAATTTACTTTTATTTGAGGCCAATAGAGCGAGACTCCGATCGGGTGCGGTGGTTACATGGTTGTGAACGAAGGGGATGCAATCCTATTGCTTTAGTGCTTCCCGTCGTGAAGGAGGTCACTGCACATGAAGGTGAGGGTGGCTACAATGCTGGGCATAGCAGTGTAGGGAGGCAGTTATCTATGTCAAATGCTGGAGATGATGGTTATGAACAAGGACATAGTAGTCAGGTAGAAGGAGGAAATGCTTATGGTTATGAACCAGGGCAGAGTAGTCAGGTAGAAGGAGGAAGTGCTTATGGTTATGAACCAGGGCAGAGTAGTCAGGTAGAAGGAGCAAATGCCGATGGTGATTACAATGGCGAGGTGGACGCTGACGAGGTAGATGGGCACATGCAGGACCAGATGGAAGAAGAAGACACCGATGTTGAAAGGGGTCATGCCGATGATTCTGACGAGTCAGATGAAGAAGAAAATGCAGAGGAGGTCCCGAACCCTGCATCGTGGAATCATGACTTCTCATCTGCAATGACCGTGAATGATGGACATGATTCAGTCTGGCAATATCACCAAAACAATATTGCGACGGGTGCTATGTATCCGAACAAGCAAGCCCTGAAGGATGCAATAATTAATTGGGCAATGTCCACACAAAGGGTTTTCACTGCTCAAGTGTCTAGTCAGAAATACCTGACAATGGTATGCAAGAATGCAGATTGTCCCGCGAGGGTGCACGACTTTCTCCCTAAGTATGGCACAAGTTGGGTGATCAGTGACTTAGTTAATCACACTTGTCTTATTCCCTGCATCCCTCAAGATCATGCCAACCTTTCATCGATGCTTATTGCTCGGTTGTTTTACGATGAGATAGTGCAGGGCAAAGCTATGGAAGTGAAGGCAGTGCAGACAAAAGTCTTCGCTAGGTTCAAGTACAGAATTTCTTATGGCAAGGCTTGGAGGGCTAAGCATGCGGCGCTTGAGAGGAGATTTGGTGCTTATTTTGATGCATATGACTCTGTTGTCCAGCTCCTCCACAACCTGCAGCAGTGGAATCCAGGCACCTATATCGCTATCCAAGACTTGTTCATGCCAGAGTTCCCAACTGTGAGGGTGTTGCATCATCTCTTCTTCTCTTTCGGTGTATGCATCGAAGCTTTCAAGCATTGCCGACCGGTGATATGTGTTGATGGTACATTTCTCACAGGCACGTACAAGGGTCTGATCCTGACAGCCATAGGTCAAGACGGCCAAAATCAAGTTGTCCCACTCGCATTTGCTTTTGTGGAGAGTGAGAACATTGAAAGTTGGACATGGTTCTTTAGGCAGTTGAAAATAGCAGGTGTGAAGGAGAAGCCCAATGTGTGCATCCTTCATGACAGACACGCAGGTATACTCAGTGCGATAAGGACACTGACAAACCCAGGCCCTGAGGAACAAACTCCATGGCTGGACTTGCAAAGCCGTTGGTGCATGCGCCATCTGGGGGCTAATTTCTTCTCGCAGTTTAGAAATAAGAACCTGATGAATCTTTTCAAAAAACTCTGCAAGCAGAACCATTTATGGAAGTACAATTTGATACGTGACAGACTTAATGTGTGCACGCAGAGACACGTGAGGGACAGGAGAGCTGCAAGAGATGCAGCGGTGAGGGCACATGTTGAAGCAGTAGCTGCACAGTTGGCAACAGGAACAACGGCCGTGGAGGAGGAGCCTGTTGGGCTATGTGACCTTCCAGGCTTTGACCCACCTGGTACCAGGAGAAGGCTCGGGAGGACGATTAAAACTTTCGAGCAGTGGATAGAGCATGAGCCTCTTGAGAGGTGGTCTTTGCTACACGACACATTTGGAGCAAGGTACGGTGTCATGACAACGAACCTCGCGGAAACATACAACTTTGTCCTTAGAGGAAACCGGGCATTGCCACTTACAGCCATTGTTGAGGTTATTTTCTATGGCACCGTGAAGTATTTCAGAGATAGACGGGAAAAAGCAGAGCAACATATCTTGAACAACCTGAATACACGTTACTGTGAAAGAGTCATGAAGTACATGGACAACAAGATGCAAAAAGCTAGGTCACACACTGTAGTCGCCATCGGTAACCAAGAAAGAAGGTTTGAGGTCCGCTTAGCCAACAAAAAATTCGGATGTGCAAATGAGCTGAGGACGCATGAGGTGAGAATTGGTAATGAAGCCTCGCCAACGTATGAGTGCACATGCAACAAACCGAAATTGCTTCACCTACCTTGCTCACATGTACTTGCTGCTTGCGGACAGCTTGGAATGGACGCAATATCGTTTGTGTCTCCATTTTTTCTAAAAGAGGTTGTCCTCAATACCTGGACAGGTGAGCTGATGGGTTTTCGATCAATGGGTAACTTCAACAGCATCAACCCCGCTGAAAGGCGTTACATTCCAAACCCAGAGCATATGCGTACAAGTAGAGGCAGACGGCAGTGTCAGTGCATCCGAAATGATATGGATGAATCTGAAGCAGGAGGTCCGACTAGGCAATGCATTCTATGCAATGAATTTGGCCATAGGGACACTAATTGTCCCACTTTCGTCACTGGGCGTGGAAGAGGCAACCGGGGACGAAGAGGAGGTAGAGGAACTAGAGGAGTAAGAGGGAGAGGAAGAAGATAAGCTAGCAGTACTATTAAGTGTGGCACTATGTTCTGAATTTGTATTAAGTGTGGCACTATGTTCTGAATTTGTATTAAGTGTGGCACTATGTTCTGAATTTGTATTAAGTGTGGCACTATGTTCTGAATTTGTATTAAGTGTGGCTCTATGTTCTGAATTTTTATTAATGGTGGCACTCTATTCTGAATTTTTATGTGCAGGAATGTCGGGAATGTGGTTGCTGAATAGGGACATTGATAGGGGTCATCATGCTGCAATATGGCAGGAGCGCAAGGTTGAGCCTCTGGTCACTCGCACTCCTAAGGAGCACTGGATGATACATGAAGGATGGGTTCAGCGGTATGTGCTTTATTAATTTGCACACTGACATGCATATTAATGGGAGACACTAATCGAAAAGTTCTGTCATGAAGGTTGAAATGGGCCGGCCTATTACCTTTCGTCCGTCTGGTTGAGTCCATCCCGGGCACCAAACGCCTCGCCATCGACTCCTCCTTGTTGAGCTGCTTAGTGGACCGTTGGAGGCCAGAGACCCACACGTTTCACTTCCGATGGGGAGAGATGGCTCCTACTCTCGAGGATGTGTCACTTTTGCTGGGACTACCGTTGGCAGGTCATGCCATAGGACCATTGGACGCACCGGCTAGTTGGGAGCAAGGTCTTACACAGCGTTTTCATGGTGTTTTTCCGGATGTTTCGGATCCGGTATGGGAGCATCATGGACCTAAGTATGATTGGTTGCTCAATTTTCAGGTTATTTCCCCTACCTCTTATCTTCAATTTATCGTGCATATGGTTTTACAAAAAATACCTACGACTTACTTATTAAAACTTTCTGTTTGCTTAATGCAGATCCAGAAGTTTCAGGCGCCATTGAGTGCGGAACAGATCACTCGGAGCCTGGAGGCCTACTTAATGTGGCTTTTCGGCAAGGTGATGTTCACAGAGAACCATGTCGGCACTATTAGCGCGCTCTACATCCCTATGGCACTTGAGATAGTGAGCGCTCAGACGGCAGATCAGATCCGATAGAGGAGTTGGGGTTCTGCGGTCTTAGCAGCTACATACCGAGGTATGTGCAATGGTTGCCAGCTTATATCGAGAAAGCCAGCCCTTCTTGGATGCCCTCTATTCCTTCAGCTGTGGTCGTGGGAGAGGTTCTCTATAGGGCGACCAGATGTACGTGTTAATGAGCCTATAGACGCCATGTTTGATGCTGATGGCGTCGACATGCCTACTTTTGGTCTATGTTGGACACGTCGCGAGGTATGTAAGGTGTTATAGTTTAATGCATTTTTTGTGTGCACCAGAGATAGTTCAATGCTAGCGGCTACTAACATTTGTTTTCTGTAGAGACGCTTTGCTAGTGATCAGACCAGAAAGGCATACACGACACTGAACGAGCAGTTCGATATGTACACTGGGGTTATCTGGCAGCCCTACACTGAAGCAGCCATAAATGCGAGATACCCTGGTGGTATGTCTTTGCTGTGCACAAGGGACCGAGATTACTGGATGACGAAATCGAAGATCATCTTCGATATCTTCGTCAAGGAGATGGCACAACAGAGGGTTATGAGGCAATTTGGTCTTCTGCAGTTGGAGGTACCTCCCCCTACAGAGAACCCGGTGCCAACACACATCCACATGTATTAACAAGTTTTACAATGTTCCATTATCTTTTATAGTGCTCAATTCGAAGGGCATGACACCACAATTATCTTTCATAATTGCCGAACACACACCATAATTTTAGGACTACAAGGAAGGGCATGACTAGGACAACTCCTGAGTGGCTAGTTAGACTAGAGCCATATGTTATAGAATGGGAGACAGCAAACACAAATCTATGACACGCGAATCACAATTTTCAACTCAATACTTTCAATCTCTATTTGCGGCGCTACATTACCAGAACACGGTTACGCATCGTTGAGCACTCTCATCCAGAGGAGATACCTGATCCTACTCCGACGGATACATACCCGAGCTATGATACTTCGGGCTCTAGGCAGTACGCGGTAAGATATATTATTTTAAGCAATGTTGTCACATACATTGGCGTGCATACTTAATAATCGTGCTGAAAATTTGCAGGCTACCTTGACACACGAACTCTACGACGACGTGACCATCTTTGGACGATCACTGTCGTCAGGACCTCTTCTTCACCACCGTCCTGTCATACAACCCTTCTTGGAACGGATGCAGAACAAAATGCGGGCTGTCTACGAGGCTATCACGTGCACCCGGAGAAGCGACGTTGTTCAGCACCAGCTACAGCAGCCGCGTCCCTCCATGCACCGACATCAACCACATCCATGTCTAGCACATCAGCCGACGACCAGGCCACCCCCTCCTGAACAACCGGGGAGTTCGTTGTGGCAGCACCCACAACACTATGTTCCCACGTCAAGCTTCGTGTTTTCTCCACAGCCATAGCACCACGGTCCCTCGTCGAGCTTTGTGTTTGAGCCAGAGCAGCCGTCACAGCCAGCAGGTGTGTGTCTTCATATTTATTGTTTTCAATATTAGTTAAGGCCACATCATTCTTCATGACTTAAAGTTCCGTCATGCAGGAGCCTATGGATATCATGCGTCTATGTCGGCATCACATGATACGTGGGGGAGTGATCAACATCCCGAGGAGAACATACAGGCTCCTATGTCACAGCAAACCCATTGGATGAACATGTTTTCGACTCCTCCACCAGGCCCCACACAGGATACACAGCATGACCAGGGAGAGTCTGAGATTCCTCCTTGTAACATTAGGCCACCCGACAGGTGGGGATGGACGCCGCCTGTAGATCCGCCACCCCGCCAGGCCAGACATCGTCATTGACGCTTCTATCTATCAGTAGAGACATGAACATCTACTTATGTATGAGACTTATGTCTATTCTATGTATGAGACAAATGACTATGTACTTATATCTGAGACATATGCCTACTCTATTTTAGTACTCTGTTATCTGAACTAGAACATCATATTTAGATAGAGCAGAATGCTTGTACATCAAGACAGTACAAACAACTACATAGAAGTACATCTGAATTAAACGATACACTGAACTTACAACATACATCACAAAAACTACATGAAGTCATCATTGTCATACTCCATCGATGCAGATCTCTTGCCCTTCAACGATGAAGAACTCTTGCCCTTCGATGATGAGGAACTCTTGCCCTTCGACGATGCAAAGCTTTTGCCCTTCGATGATGTAGAACCCGGAAGCGGCGCCATGAAGATATCATCTTCGTCCTCGCTCTCCTCAGTCCATAAAGATGGATTATCTGCTGCAGTCCTTCTGAAAGTTTCACTCTTCGACAGCACTACCTTCTTCCACCTTTCATGCAACCTAAGAAGTTCTTTGCATACCTCCCTCATAGGTCCTTTCAGCCACCCAGATCTACGTAATTCGTGAGCCAACTCATTCATTATGGTGTCACTACCGGTGAGTTCGTCCCATGGAACTATCCTATTGTCAATCCTGAAATCGGTAGCTAGCCTCAGAAGAGTCCTGCTCATCCCAGGGTGAAAACTACGATCGAAAGGATAATGGGACATCTCAAATACACTACAATGGAATGCTTATCCACCTCCGCCTGGAGGGGGTTTTATAGGTAGAGAGGAGAAAATGGCGGGAAAAAACGACTGCTGTATGGCGGGAAAGGGTTGACGGGAACATATGGCGGGAAACGGGTGGAGGAAAATGGGTGGCGGGAAAAAGTTGGCGGGAGAAAGCTGAGGGGGAAGGGTTGGCGGGAACATATGGCGGGAAAATATGGAGGGGAAGGGTAGGCGGGAACATATGGCGGGAAATATTGAGGGGAAAGGGTTGCGCGAAGGGGGGGGGCAAAATGCATGCAGCACTCGGCCAGCAGCAGGCCTATCGGCCCACAGCAGGCCGACTGGAGCTGAAATTGTGGCCGACTGGGCTATCGGCCAGCAGCAAGCCGATAGGCCTCCAGTCGGCCTGCTGTGGGCTGACTAGGCACAGTCGGCCTGCTGCTGGCCGATTGGGTAATATTTTTGAAAATAACAATATCAACATAATATTTCTGCAATTTAATAAAAAAATGTATTATTTTAAAAAAATTAGCAAGTTCAACCTTGAGTAAGCAATCTTGTTAAACAGTGTTTCAAAATAAATCGAGATCATTACGGGGGCGGGCCCACCTCAATTCAAGGGTATTCAGGGTATTCAACTGAATACCCATTATTTTTGCCAAAGTACTAGATATATAGATAGCGTATATCATATGCGTGTACAAGAAAAAACGAAATCTATGCAATAGACGTGCTAGCGAACTAATTCAGGCTCCTTGCAAAAAAAAGAACTAATTCAGGCCGAAAACGGAGGCTAGCCCAGGTTTGCTATTCTCCCACGCCATCCATGACGTTGGCCCATAGGCCCAAAACGCTTTAGGCTCCAATCGTGTGCACGCATCCATCGCTGATTCAGTTTTACCATTGCCAATAATTGATCCAGCAGGAAACAAACCGGCTCCGCCCTTTTCTGTTCCCCAAATTCTGCTCCCAAGCAAGCCGCCAGGCAGCCTGCTGATTGTCGCATGCGTGCACGGCGGCAAGCACTGGCGGGCGGCACGACGCGGCGCACCATCCAGATTCCGGCGGCATGATATCCGACCCTCGCCCCTATGATACTGATCTTTACATGCATCGGTCTACAATTTTGAAGCCCTAGGTTCAACTAGCAGTAAGTATTTTCTGCTCATCGAAAATAGATGTGTTCATGTGGCGTAATACATTACCACTATTAAAATTGGGATCTGGGGTAGCTCCTCATGCTGATTCATCTTGCTAATGAGACATTGGTTATTGATTTCGCTCTGTATCTCATGCTGCTTAGTTTTTTTCAAAATATTGTTAAGAAGCTAATAAGAAATATGGGGCAAAATCAATTGAATGACTGCTTGGTTACATTTATGAAAAAAGATTTTTTTTTCTTGCAAGTTAAGGAAAATGACATCATCACTCATTTTCAAAGCATCAAGGATCAAAAAGTTATCCTCTAATCTGTAAGTTCTTTTACCATTTTTTATTTTCTATCTCTATATACTTAGATGTTGCCACTTCCGCACTTCGATATGTTGAACAAATAGTATTTCTATATGGTGTAGAATTTGAAGTTATGATCAATTATGTAAATCTATTATATTAGGATACATCTTTATGTATTATCCACACTAGTAGAAAAATGGTCAAATGTGAAGCACAATAGTGTACATTAGTGCCGGTTCGTGGCGGCGATCAATAGCACCGGTTGGTGGCGAACCTTTAGTACCGGTTCATGCCACGAAGCGGTACTAAAGAGGTTGTGTCAGCCTGCGGTCAGGCTATGGCCCCACCATCACCATTTAGTGCCGGTTCGTACCACGAACCGGTACTAATGAGGTTATGGAAAGCTGTTTTTAGTCCCACCTCGCTCCCCTAACAAGCCTTTTACCACCTTAAATATGTTATTTCTCAAACTATCACAAGCACTTGGTCTTCATTGAACTCTATGTGTAGAATTTGTGGCCGCAATATGAGTCTTCATCGGTTTATAAATCGTTGATGACTCATATTGACAATTCAGATTGTACACACAAAGATCATTGATGATCAAAGTATTTTTGATGTTATAAGATCATATTGACAATTTAGACTATAAAGAAATATAAGATCATGATCTAAATGCTCTTATATTTTTTGCGTTCAGTATGCACCAACTGCTAGGCGGGAGGAGCTGTTTAGTACCGCTTCGTGGCGAACCTTTAGCACCGGTTCATGCCACGAACTGGTACTAATGAGGTTGTGTCAGGTAAGGCTGGGCCCCACGAGCACCTTTAGTACCGGTTCATGGATGAACCAGTACTACAGTTTCTTAGTAAGCTGTTTTTTAGTCCCACCTCGCGAAGTGAGAGGGACTAGGAGCGGTTTATAAGCCCTGAGTGCAGAGACGATGAAGAAGAGGCTCAATGTTTACGTTGCTTAGCTTCAAGCCTTCAGGAATATGGTAGACTGCACGGAGCTATGCGCAGTGCACTTTACACTATTCCGAAAGGCTTGAAGCAAATTAACGAGCATTGCACCTCTTTTTTATTTTTAATAACTTATTACAACTCCGGACTTCTTCTGTTATGGCAAAAACTAATTGCACGTCGACATTTCTTTTTCTTAAGTTATAACTCCAGACTTTGACCATCAAGTTTTGCAGAAAAGAAAAAATAGCAGAAAAGAAGAAAAACTATAGCTGAAAAGAAAAAAACTATATAAAAAAACTACTCAAAAATAAATAGAAGAAAATAAATATAGCAAAAAAGAAAAAAACTACTCAGAAATAAATAGAAGAAAAAATAAAGCAGAAAAGAAAAAAAATTATATTTGCTATTTTTCAATCGTTTACAAAATGACCGTGAAATTGAAAATCACTACAAAATGAACTCTGAAAATGTTGAATTTTGGCAAACTAGATGAAAAACTACTCACAAATAAATAGAAGAAAATAAATATAACAAAAAAGAAAAAACTATACAAAAAACTACGCAAAAATAAATAGAAGAAAATAAAGCAGAAAAGAAAAAAACTATAGAAAAATTGGGGCCCTGCCCTGTGGGCCTGATAGGCCACATGTGTGTAATTACATGCCTTAAAGGCCCAGCAGACTCACAGGGCAGCGCGCAGAGTTTAGGCCCACCAGCCTGCTATATAGAGGAGTTCGAAGTGGTAGCCGCGGCTGGGTTTATAAACCAGTGCGGCTGCCCTTCGCCCGGCGAGGTGGGACTAAACTTTGGGGTGGCAGCGCGAGGCCTTTAGTACCGGGTCGTGGCACAAACCGGCACTAAAGGGGGGGCCTTTAGTACCGGTTTGTGCCACCACCCGGTACTAAAGGGGGTCGCCTCCCGCCGCTTGGCCTGGCCAAAACAGGCCTTTAGTACCGGTTGGTGGCTCCAATCGGTACTAAAGGGGGGGTCTATATATACAACACGTCCGAAAATTTCGTTTTCCCTCTGAATGTCGCATACAGATCTGAATGTCGCAGATCCGTTGAATAAACCTCTTCCACGAGCAAAACATGATCAACACTAGAACTCTATGGGTGTTCGATTCTGTAACTAGATTATTGACTCTAGTGCAAGTGGGAGACTGTTGGAAATATGCCCTAGAGGCAATAATAAAATGGTTATTATTATATTTCCTTGTTCATGATAATTGTCTATTGCTCATGCTATAATTGTATTGACTGGAAACCGTAATACATGTGTGAATACATAGACCACAACAAGTCCCTAGTGAGCCTCTAGTTGACTAGCTCGTTGATCAACAAATGGTCATGGTTTCCTGAATATGGACATTGGATGCCGTTGATAACGGGATCACATCATTAGGAGAATGATGTGATGGACAAGACCCAATCCTAAGCATAGCACAAGATCGTGTAGTTCGTTTGGTAAAGCCTTTCTAATGTCAAGTATCATTTCCTTAGACCAGGAGATTATGTAACTCCCGGATACCGTAGGAGTGCTTTGGGTGTACCAAATGTCACAATGTAACTGGGTGACTATAAAGGTGCTTTACAGGTATCTCCGAAAGTGTCTGTTGGGTTGGCACGAATCGAGAATGGGATTTGTCACTTCGTATGACGGAGAGGTATCTCTGGGCCCACTCGGTAATGCATCATCATAGCTCAATGTGACTAAGTAGTTAGTCATGGGATCATGCATTACCGAACGAGTAAAGTGACTTGCCGGTAATGATATTGAACGAGGTATTGGGATACCGACGATCGAATCTCGGGCAAGTAACGTACCGATTGACAAAGGGAATTGTATACGGGATTGCTTGAATCCTCGACATCGTGGTTCATCCGATGGGATCATCGTGGAACATGTGGGAGCCAACATGGGTATCCAGATCCCGTTGTTGGTTATTGGCCAGAAAGCTGTCTCGGTCATGTCTGCATGATTCCGAACCCGTAGGGTCTGCACACTTAAGGTTCGATGACGCTGGAGTTATAGTAAAGATTTGTATGTGATAACCGAATGTTGTTCGGAGTCCCAGATGAGATGCCGGACGTCACGAGGAGTTCCGGAATGGTCCGTAGGTGAAGATTTATATATAGGAAGTCATCATACGGTCACCGGAAATATTCGGGGGTATATCGGTATTGTACCAGGACCACCGGAGGGGTTCCGGGGGTCCACCGGGAGGGTCCACCTGCCCCGGAGGGCCTTATGGGCTGTAGGTGGAAGGGAACCAGCCCCTAAGTGGGCTGGGCGCCATCCCCCCTAGGGCCTATGCGCCTAGGGTTGGGGGGAACCCTAAAGGGGGCGCCCCCCTTGCTTGGGGGGCAAGCCCCCTCCCCCTTGGCCGCCGCCCCCCTCTAGATCTCATCTAGAGGGGTCGGCCCCCTTCCCCCTTCTCCCTATAAATAGAGGGGTGGAGGGACGTCTGCAGCACCACATCCAAGGCGCAGCCCCTCTCCTCCTCCGCGTGAGCTTGGCGAAGCCCTGGCGGAGAACTGCCACTCCATCACCACCACGCCGTCGTGCTGCTGCTGGAGCCATCTTCCTCAACCTTTCCCTCCTCCTTGCTGGATCAAGACGCGGGAGACGTCACCGGGCTGCATGTGTGTTGAACGCGGAGGTGCCGTTGTTCAGCGCTTAGATCCGAACCCACCGCGATCTGAATCGCTACGAGTACGACTCCTTCATTCGCGTTCTTGCAACGCTTCCGTCTCGCGATCTTCAAGGGTATGAAGATGCACTCCCCTCTCTCTCGTTGCTAGTTACTCAATAGATTGATCTTGATGATGCGTAGAATTTTTTTAATTTCTGCAATGATCCCCAACACCCTTTTTCTTCTCCCACTCGGCCGGCGGCCTAGGAGGGGTCTGCCAGCTCCTTGCTGGTGTGCCCCTTCCCCTTTGGCCCATGTGGCCCATTAACCTCCCTGGGTTCCGGTAACCCCTCCGGTAGTCCGATATGCCCCCGATACCCTTCGAAACACTTCCGGTGTCTGAATGCCATCATCCTATATATCGATCTTTACCTCTCGACCATTTCAAGACTCCTCGTCATATCCGTGATCTCATCCGGATTCCGAACAACATTCAGTCACCAAATCACATAACTCATATAATACAAAATCGTCATCGAACGTTAAGCGTGCGGACCCTATGGGTTCGAGAACTATGTAGACATGACCAAGACACCTCTCCGGTCAATAAAAAATAGAGGAACCTGGATGCTCATATTGGCTCCCGCATATTCTACGGAGATCTTTATTAGTCGAATCGTTATGACAACATACGTTATTCCCTTTGTCATCGGTATGTTACTTGCCCGAGATTCGATCGTCGGTATCTTCATACCTAGTTCAATCTCGTTACCGGTAAGTCTCTTTACTCGTTTCATAATGCATCATCCTGCAACTAACTCATTAGTCACTTTGCTTGCAAGGCTTCTTATGATGTGCACTACCTAGAGGGCCAGAGATACATCTCCGATACTCGGAGTGACAAATCCTAATCTTGATCTATGCCAACCCAACAAACAACTTTGGAAATACCTGTAGAGCATCTTTATAATCACCCAGTTACGTTGTGACGTTTGATATCACACAAGGCATTCTTCTGCTATGCAGGAGTTTGCATAATCTCATAGTCGGAGGAATATGTATTTGACATGAAGAAAGCAATAGCAATAAAACTGAACGATCATTATGCTAAGCTAACGAATGGGTCTTGTCCATCACATCATCCTCTAATGATGTGATCCCGTTCATCAAATGACAACACATGTCTATGGTTAGGAAACTTAACCATCTTTGATTAACGAGCTAGTCTAGTAGAGGCTTAATTGGGATACGGTGTTTTGTCTATGTATCCACACATGTATCAAGTTTCCGGTTAATACAATTCTAGCATGAATAATAAATATTTATCATGAAATAAGGAAAGTATAAAATAACAACTTTATTATTGCCTCTAGGGCGTATTTCCTTCATCACATTGTTCCTGAGATCGCCATCTCGACGCACAATCAGAAACCATCTGGAGCCGTTGTCCCGACGCCCATTGTCCCTGACGACGAAGAGATCCGTGCAAACTGCAACATGCTGACTCTCCAAGAAGATGCATCAAAGAAGGAAACAATGTAGCCGCCGTCATCGCCCACTTTGACCATCCGAAGCTAGGGATTTCTCCCGGAGAGTTGTGTAATGGAGCTCCATGGCAACACCGTCAAGAAGGGGAACGACACCATGGCCATGGCGCCGCTGTTGCCGGCACCGACCCAAGGTCAGTACTAGGCTTTTGCCCAGAGCTCCTTCAGACCTCCGAATCCGAGCAGATCCGAAGCACTGCACAGCGCACAATCCCCATGGTCGACTTCCACCGGCTCCACCTCGTCGTGCAGTTGTTGCCGCACCTCGCAACCGCGCTGGCAACCACAACAGCGCCTCATGTCGTGAGTGATGTGCCAGACCCCGCTCGACGCCAGAACCACGGCGCCCCGAGCCCCTTGTGCAGCTGCAGCCCGGGCCCCTCTACGACCACCGGTTCCACCGCGAGCTGCGCACGCCCCAAGACGACGCCACCGCTCGCGCGCCAACGTAGCCCGCCACCGCAGACCTTCCAGCACCCCGCCAACCACCTCTGACGGCATGCCCAGCCGTTCCCACTCTGAATCCGACCTAGGCCGGCCAGATCCGACCGCCACGCACCTTCCGCCGCCCCTCTGCCGCGTCACTCCGCCCGCGTCGGAGCAAGGTACCAACACCGAGGGTCGATGCCACCGGACATCTGGAGCAGCCTCCGCGACGCTAGTCACCGCTGAATCGCTCCCAAGCGGTCGGGGTCCCCATGCCGCGCCACCCAGCGAGGTGGCCCGTTGCCACCCTCCCTGGAGCCTGCTCGGGCTTCACCGGCAGGCTCCTCAGGCGGTGGCGAGACGAGGGGAGGGGGAGGAGGGGAGAGGTGGTGGCATCGGTGGGGGCTCCCCTGTGTCGCCAGAGCAGAGGCGACACTGGTGGTACTACTTAGTTACCAGTATGAAGCCCTTTTTTTCAATTCAGTTCACAATTTAGTAATGCTAATGCCAAGTATGTAGCTATTGCAGAGGAAGGAGCTGGGATTGCTGTGCAGAGCTGTGCTGCCTGCGTGTTTGCTTGTCCAGAGAATAGAAGATTAATTTGCGTGCAACATAAATGATAAATCACCCCAAAGAGAAGGCAAACAAACAGCAATGCAGCTTCACTAACCAGGAGGATTACAACTTTAACAAGAGTACATCGTTTAGCTTCACCCCCATCAACGAGTCGCGGCCTGCAGTTTCAGGTTGGACCGAACAAAGCAGCGGGAGGAGAATATGAGCCGTCGTCCTCCCCAGGTCTTCTCGCTTCAGATCCCATCCCTCCCCTTCGCCGCCCCCTGCGTCGGCGGCCGGGGAGCCCCAACCTTAGCCACCGGTCACTCCCCATCCCATCCCTCCCCTCCGTCGCAGCTGGAGGAAGCCAAGCCCAGGCGTTTGACGGCGGTGGCGGAGGAGCCTCTCCTTCTCGCGTGCGTGGGTGACGTGGGGCACCCGGGAAAGCGGAAGTGCGCCCCCAAATCCGAGCCTTCGCGGCGGTGGCTCGCTCCCGGCGACAAGCGGCGGCGGATGACAGTGGTGGAGTTGCTGCATCTAGCCGCGGCGCTACGACACCTCGGATGGGCGACGGCGTGGAGGGCTTTGGCAGGTTGGTCATCTACGGGCGTGGTTGACCCTCTGGTCAGATCTGATCTGGCGAGAGTGGCTTCTCGCTCCACGGCGGCGGAGATTTGCGGTGATCTCTAGGCATGATGCGAGACGGAGGTTGGTCGAGCAGATCCGGATGAAAACCTCATTCTCGACTTGTTATCAAGACCGGCGATGGCGATACTCTTTTGTGTCATTACATTCTTGAAGGTATCGCCATGGAGAAGCTCCATACCTCTATCCGCTACCTCCATGGAAAACTCTAGATCAGTAGATCGGATGATGGCGGCGCTCTGGTGTCGTTTCCCCCTTAGGGCGTTATTCTTGGAGGTGTACATGGGCTTGAGGGACCAGTGGACGGCTTCTTCGGTGGAGCGGTGCTTCATCTTATTTATTGATTGTGGCGGATCTCGGCGGCGTGGCGCAGTGGAGACTCGGTGTCCGATGCGCGAAGATGGACTCGCACAGGAGGAGGATGTCGTCTGGCGTCATGGTGGCGTCGATGGCAGAGAGGCCTGGCAAGGTCGGTTTGTTAGTTTCTGCTCTGAAGATGGATTGGTGGAAGACGGCGGCGACGACACATGAGAGTGCGTTGGACCGGTTTGTATCCCAAACCTAGTATGTGGCTCGGTGGGGCCTTCGGCCTTAAATGTTAGGCTCTGGTGCGATGTCTGTTTGGTACTCCCTCCGTTCCACTATGTAATGCGCATTTCTGTGTAGCGTTTATACCAATGCGTGAGCTGGCGCCTTTATTTGGACAGGAATTGCCCTCGGTCTGCTACCTCTGTCACAACACGTGAGTATCTGCTGCTGGTTCCTGAGGGCTACTTTTGTCCAAACTAGCTTATGCGCACTACATTTTGGAATCTAGGCCAAAAATCTATACGCATTAGAATATGGAACCGAGGGAGTATTAAGCTCGGACTATAGGCACTCTTTTATCAAGTGGTCAGGAGTAGCGACAATTATTGTTAAGATGGTGGCTTCGGACAAGCTGATGTACTATTTTATAAGGTCTTTGTGAATAATTAATAAAATGGTTGCATGCATCGCCCAGATGCAGAGACGAGGTAATCCTCCTTTTCTTTAAAAATTTAAAAAAATTGAAGGCCCTAGGTCAGTAGCGCAGAAAAAGGGAATAATGAGTATATAATTGGTTTGATGCCAAAAGTTGACATGCCAAATTTTAGCAACTGCCAAATATTGGTTAGAGATTAGTTGTTTACCAATTCTCGTTGTCAATCTCACAAAAAGTTGCCAAACGTTGACAACTTTTGGTTTTGCCAAATGTTGGTAGCAAACCAATTATGCTCAATATGAGGCAACTAGGAGACCCTGGGCCGAATCGTTCACGCCGTCCTGGCCGCGAGGTTCACTAGGGCTAGTGGACGGACCTCATATATGACGCATGAGCGCGATGCACAGGGTCTAAGCGACTGCGCCGGCCCACCAGGCACGAAGCGGTTTTCTTTTAATAAGCGGTGTGAAAATCCCAGGAAAGAGCGACATGACAAGGTCTAAAACTCGCGACCTAGCACTAAACTCCCACTCGATGTTCCTCCACTCGATGACTGTTGTGAATGATGGAAGCGTAAAATATTTAAGAACACACTGCAGCATCAAGATTTGATAATATTTTTGAAACTTTTCAAACATTTTTTAAAACTGTAAAATATTTTTAAAAACATAAACAACTTTTATAATTTCAAACATTTTTTTAAATGCGAACAGTTTAACATTTTTTGAAAAACATGACAAATTTGAAAACGTGAACCATTTTGGAAATCCCTGAACATTTTCCAAAGTGCGAACACTTTTTGAAAATTCCAACCCTTTTTTGAAAAAAAACAATTAGGTTTTTTCAAACATGAACAATATTTCGAAAACAATGAACAATTTTTGAAAATGTGAACATTTTTCGAAACATGATATTTTCTGAAAATGGGAATAAATTTTAGAAATGTGGATAAAAAATTTAAATCCGTTTTTTTAATTTTCGAACATTTATTAAAAATTGTGAAGAAAACTTGGAATTCTGAACAACTTTTTGAAAATGTGAGGAACTTTTTTGAAAAAATTGAAAACGTGAAAGAAATGAAATTCGTGACAAAATTTCAAATTATGAACGTTTTTGAATCTTCTGAATTTATGAAAAAAATAAAACAGAAAAAATGAGAAAAAATATATATAAAGAAATTAAAAAAACGAAAAGAAGAAGAAGAAATGGGCCTCTTATCTAGAGCCTGGATCATCTCTTGTCTCGCATACTCGGTACTATTTCTTAAAAAAAAAAAAACATACTCAGTACTGCTGACTGCCATTAGAACTATGATGACCAATCACTACTGCTTCACAGTACCTGAGCAAGAGCGAGGCATCCATTTGAGAAACAAGCTTTTTCAGACGGAGGGAGTAGATAAAAGAAATCTATTATGGCCAATAATCACACAAGATTCTAGCCCAAGTGAAGCGACGACACACTTAAGTACTAGTATATAAAATAGTATTCCCTCCGTCCGGAAATACTTGTCGCGGAAATGCATAAAAATGGATGTATCTAGAACTAAAATACGTCTAGATACATCCATTCCGCCGACAAGTATTTCCGGACGGAGGGAGTAGTATCTGAAGCTGCACCCTAACACCACATAATCTGGTGCTTGCTGCATAGCAAGATCTTGACAATTAGTGTTATTTTATCCCGTCATATTTGGAAATGCAACCGTGTCGCCAACCAAGAAATTCAACTATATCATATGATCCACTTACATTTAGTTTTGCTGCTTGAACTCCATGAACCTCGCTTTCAGATCCATGCATGTTTGATGTACTTTAGCATGTTATAAGTCGGTCCAAGTACGAACGATCCCTCAAGGCAATATATAGTACTTGAAACCCCATCAGATTTGCTTAGTGTACTTCTTCTGCAACTGAAACATGTACAACCACGGAACTGTGAAGTGCCATGAGCCAGACAGCGAAGTGAGATACAACCCTATATTCTGTCACAGGAAAATGCAGAGGCATAAAAGTATCTCACAAAGGAGTCTGAAATTACACAAAGGAGTGCAGTTTCTTTTTCAGGGAGTCTGGACTAAAAGAAACATTTTTTTTTAAACGAGGACTAAGAGAAACATTAATTTCCACACAAATTGAAAAAAAAAAACTAGGCAATGAACTGAAAGAAATGATAGACTGAACAATCACTGAACTGCATTATAATACATTGAATCCTATTAACTTTCACAAAATTTTGTTTGCATGGAGCCAACATGAAGGTAAAAATTTGATGACTGGACATTTACTGGACTGAATTATACACATAATACATTGAATCCTACTAACTTCCACTCAATTTTGTTTACTGGCAGCATAAATGGAGAAACAAACTGATTGACTGAACATAATACCTGGGGCTATCTACATGAAAAAACATTAATTACCTAGGTGATAATTACACATTCAGCAGAAGCAACCTGAGAAAAAAAAACGAATGCCCTGCTGCTGAACATAGCTAGTATATTCAATGACTGAGACCCAAAAGTTCTACCTGCAAGATCTATTATCCCTCGTGCTAATGAAGAGCACATACACTGCACAAAATTGATACTGAACTAACAAAAATGGCAGAAGAAACCCCACCACTTTGGGCCCAATATAACACATGCTGCCACAGCCCCCCTGAGCTGAATCGATGAGCAATAACTCATTTTTCCCTCACTTACAAAAGATTTCTCATGTAAAAATCGAAACAAATCATGCATACGCTACTTTGGAGTGGGGTAGACAAATAGCAATGCTACCTTATAAAACTCCTAACCTTGATATCTGAAATGAGCCGGTGAAAATGAAAATAAGAGGGAACTCATTTGTGTAGATGAAAAGGCATGTCTGGAATTTGATTCTATTTTTAACAGGTATAGGCTGAAACCATTTGAAACACAAACCTTTGTATCATAAGCATGTTTTGCAGCCAAGAAAATAGCGGCTTGGGCGGAACTTGTGCTCACTCGATGAGGACGTCACTGCCACAGTTGCTCCGCTTGTCGACAAGAAGCCTAAGTACCTACTTATAAAGAAAAATAACTTCTTATTTGATGCACTTAGCATAACAACCTGCACACCAACAGAAAGGTCCTCTTGGTGATCCTGCTTCCACCAAGCTAACAAGAGCACGACAATTTCTACGTCACAGACGAAGAGAAAGACTGGGGTACCAGAGCAGTTTGTATTAATTTTCTTGCCCTGGTCGTCGTCTTGTTCCCAGCTTGGCATTCTTTGCACGGAGATCTTCTACCTGCATTATCAAAACAATGTCCAGAACGAACCTATAAGTAATGCCTTTCGACAAAATATAATAATCAGGCCAAAGAATAATAAAATCCCCATTACTCAGTTCACATATGAACCTATGCTTTCTTATAACTTCTACATGGAGTTATCAGACGAAATTGATGTGAACCTGTCATAGGAAATACAGTACAAAAGAACAGTGGTACATATAATAAACATATATTCCTCAATGTAACTGAAAAACAGCAGCAATTTACATTCATGCTTGCCCTAGAATATTGAAATCCTTTTCTTGGTTCTGTCTTGCATAGAACAGCAAGCAATCACAGAGATCAGAGGGCAAGTCAGTTAACTGAATGAATGAACAACACTGACAAAGGAGAAGAATTGGAACACATCTATCTCATAGGAGCAGCTGCTCATCAGCTCCAAACAACAACATCGCAGGTTCAAAACAGCAGCTTGCAAATGTTCTAGTGATCATCACAACAAAACAATCATAACAAAGTTCTTATTTCTCTGACTTCTCCCAGAAGTCATAAAAAGACACAACCACACACACACATCAGTCACAAGACATGATAAATTTCCAGAGTCCCACACATGATAGAACAAACACGTCCATGAAGCTTAAACACTTGATAATGATAACTTAACAGCATGATACAACCTCCTGAATCATCAGCCATTTGATGCCAGAATTTGTAATTGTGTTGTCGAAACCAGCCTCCTCCTACTCCTGCACATAGTCCTAAGCAATGCAATCGGCCCTCCAGCTCGCCTACATGCGCCTAGGCGGGCGAGCGTCTTATTAAGCCTTCTTGAAGCCGGCCTACTTATGCAATGACAGTTTCATCATTGTAAGATTGGGTGTAATCCACAAAGGAGCAGGCCAGTTGGACCAAAGCTGAGGAAACACAAGGCTTTCCCAGCTATTATTACCCAAGCGAAGTAGTCCTATATCGCGACGATTATCCTTATGTTCAGTTATGTACTCATTATCGTCAGTAAAGTAGACACGATTTTCCTTGAGAGCAGGGCATTCTTTAGTGCTGAGACAGAGTGACTGGTTATGACCAAGAAACAGCACATGGCCGTGCAGGCAATCAATTTCCACAAGCTTCTTGGCAGCAACATCAACCTCATGTATTTTAATTCCTTTGGTGTGCAGTGTAAGTGATGAAATATCATCAGGATTACCACTATACACTTTCAATCTCCAAATAAGCAGCAAACCACCCCATGGAGCTTCAAGAATGTATGCTCCCTGAATCTCAAAATCGTCATCATCCACACCTATAATAATGTTCATTGTAACAGCAGGCTCACTAAGATCAAAGGTGTGAATTTCTCCCATTAGAGTGACTGCATACAATAGCCCATCCTTGTAGGTGCAGTCAAAATAATTAGTGTGAGGTGGCAGCCAGGTCCACTTATCGTCCCCTACCCTTGCAAAGGATAGCTGACCAAACGGCATGTGGATGAGCACCACTATGTAGCTCCCTGTGGGTGTATCATAAAACAAAAGAGCCTTCTGATGGAAGACTTCCCTCAGGGCAGCTGGAGCAATTATCTTTGGAGGGCAGATAACTTGGTTTGCCGTGTGCCTCGAGTATGCATACTTGTGGACAGCACCCGAGTCATCACAAATGGCCTTCACGTGCTGCATCGTGGTCACTGAAGGGAGAGCAATCTGTTGACCAGTGATCGGATTGACAAGGTGAATTTCAGATCTCTCATCGACGGTGACCAGCAAGCCGAGAGAGGACCCAATCAGAAACCTACTGTGGAGAGGCGGCTCCGGGAGAGTTAACCTGTAAACCCTCTTCTCCACGAGGCTGTAGAGACACGCAACATTCTCGCTGGAAGATTCAGAGCAGTAGAGCAGGCACGGCGTCTGGGGCTGCTTGTGTGTGCCAAGTTTGCGCAGGGCAGTGTAGGCAGAGCGCCAAAAGGTGCAGACAGCACCAGCACGTACGAGGTCAGGGATCTCAAGGGTGGCAAAGACACGCATCATGATGTCCTCTGGTAGCTCCAGGAGTGTAGTGCCTACCGTAGCCTCAGTCGGTGATGGTCTGGAGAGTACATGATCCCATCCACTGAGCCAACGGTCATTCGATGGCAGTTTCATCACCGTAAGGCTGGGTGTAAGCCACACTGGAGAAGGCCAGTTGGACCAAAGCAGAGGAGACACAAGGTCCACCTCGCGATTATTGCCCAAGCCAATTACTCCAATATCACGAGGACTGCTCTTACGGTTTTTATTGTACTCATCATCATCAGTAAAGTAGGCATGATTTCCCTTGAGAGCAGGGTAATCTTTGGCACTCAGACAAAGTGGATCGTTGTGCCCAAGAAACAGCACATGGTCAGGCAAGCAATCAATTTCCACAAGCCTCTCTGTGCCATCATCAACTGTGTGTAATTTGATTTCCGTAGTATGTGGAACATATATTTCAGGGTCACCATCTTCAGCAGGATCCTCGAACTCTTTAAATCTTGAAACAAGCAGCAGACCACCCCATGGGGCCTCAACAATGTATATGGCATCGGGATAAAAATCCTCATCAACCCCCCTGATAATCTTCATTGTAAAAGCAGGACCGTTAAGATCGAAGGCATGGATTTCTCCCTTTATATCCACCGCGTACAACAACCCATCCTTGTAGGTGCAGTCCTGATAGTGATGGTGTGGTGGCAGCAAGGTCCACTTTTCATCCCCTAGTACTCTTGCAAACGAGAGGTGATTGTATGGCTCGTGGATGAGCGCCACGATGTAGCTTCCTGTGGATGTATCATGAAACACAAACGCCTTGATCTGGAGTTGCTCTCGCAGCTTACAGCGAGCAATGATCGATGGCGCGAAAAAGGCCCGTCTTGCAAAATGACTTGGGTATTCATACTCGTGGACAGCACCCGAGTCATCAAAGATGGGCTTCACATACTCCATGGTGGTCACTGAAGGAAGAGCAATCTGTTGGCCGGTGATAGGATTGACGAGGTGCATTTCAGATATATCGTCGACGGTGACCAGGAAGCCCAATGAGGACCCGATGATGAACCGGTGGCGGAGAGGCGGATCCGGCAGGTTCAGCCTGTAGACCCTCTTCTCCACGAGGCTGTAGAGGCACGCAACATTGTCACCAGCAGATTCAGAGGTGTAGAGCAGGCACGGCGTCTGGGCCTGCTTGTGCTTGCCGAGGCTGCGCAGGGCGGCGTAGGCGGAGCGCCACGAGGTGCAGACGGAAGCAGCGCGTACAAGGTCAGGGATCTCGAGGGTGCCGAAGACGGTAATCAAGAGTTCCTCCGGTAGCTCCGGCGGTGTGCCCGCCGTAGTCTCTGTCCGTACTGCATTCTTCAGTGAACTGGAAGAGAAACCTAGCAGCTTAGGTGAAATTCTCAAAGATGGGAGAGCCAGGGGAAAGGAAGAGGAACTCACCGGAGGCTGCCGACGCGAGAAGTATGGCTGGGCCTTGGGGAGGAGGAGCCCTGCCGCCGAGCGCCGCCGGCGCATCCCACGAGCGGCGTGCCCCGCGTCGGCGATTTGATCCGTCCACGCTCCTGGCCGGCGAAGGGAGGCGGTGGTGATGCGGGAACCATCTGAAGTCTTCGCGCTGTCTACCCTGCGGCGGCGGGAGCCTGGAGACGGCGGCGGCGAGAGCCTGGAACGGGAGAGGCGGGTTGGAGATTTGGGGATCGGAGAACGGTTCTGGTTTTTATTTTTCACTTGTCAAAATAGTACTCCAAATAATTGATTTGTAGTGTACTTCTACTTATATCCCTATTCAGCCTTTTACTTGAGACGATTACTATTTCAAATTTCTGCATAAATGATTTCGATCCATATCTTAGTTTTTTAACCAAAAAAATAAGTCTCGCTGCATTGATAAACAAACAAGGTCGCCTTCATTAATTAGGGCTACACACTGCACAAACAAACAAGCTAGATAGTCACACCCAAAGAGGCCATGGCGCCGTGTGATCCGGCGATGGTTTTCTCCGCCTCAACGGGCCACACATACTCGGTCGCCATTATTACTGCGGCGATGGCATCAGGCCTATCTCCGCCCCCCTCGCTGCGACGGAGGGGAAGCCTCCAATTGACCCCAGAGGCGTCTCACTCGACTTCTTACACAACAGTTAAAGCCGGATCGATCATGGTGCTCCACGACAGTCGGGATGGCCTCCTTGCCTTTTACCTCCCTTTCAGTGTCATCAAATGCATCCCCTTGACAAAGCAGCACATGCAGATTTGTGCCACTTGCCTACTTTGTCTGCAGCCGCGAAGACCTATCAAGCAGTGCCCCGGCGTATTCCTGCTTGATGGCGAGATCGGGCTTGACATGTGAAACTTCAGGGTTCTATGGGTGCGTCTCATTCATGATAAGCAGCTAGACGGCAGCAAAACCGTCCAAGCAGGTGTCTTCTCTACAACAGACAAACATGACCGTTGGGTCTCACTGAGCACCAGGGTCATGGCTGACGACATCATTCCTGTTGGGGCACTTGATTACTTATGGGTGCCTTTCTTGTTCCTGGGGTGCGCGGGGGGCTCACTCTGATGGTCCGTCCAAGGAGGCAGCAATGTCTTGCTCCACCTCAAAGAGAGCACCAGCGAGTTCTCCTACTTGAGAATGCCCGGACAAGCCGGCATCAACAGCAACAGGAGGAACCTCCGGGTCATTGGCAGCATGAGCCGTGTCCGGATCATCGGGGAGAACCTCGAGATGCTCCGATATGCCGCCCATGGTGGCGGGGCATGCACGGTTGAGAGGGATGGCAACATCGGGTCCTGGCCCACGCGGGCCTGGAGACTGTATTTTTCCGATAGAGCACCTCAGGCTGCAGCTCCAGGGTGTGTTGTACTGTGTGGCAGTGAATGCGGTGCCGAGTACATCTGGTTGTTGAATGTCGACACCCAGAACATGATGCAGGAATGTGCACATGGGCTGAACAAGAGGGCGCTGGTCGGGCGTTCCCTTATTAGCTCCCATGGCCGCCAACTCTCAGCGCGTGCTTGTGTTTGTGTGATGACACCGTGCAGAAGGAGGCCGACAGTAGGTGGTATACAAGTATTTATTTTGCTTTAGAATCCACCTTGGTTAAATTTACCAAATGAGTTTCAGGTCGACCGAAAAGTAGAGCATACATCCCTAGTTCCTTCTCACCCAATTATTTGTTACAACTTTGAGGTTCCATATCTGAATTTTGTAGCTCGATACTTAATTATGAATATATTGAGCTACAAAAAATCTTGTATGAGAAATATGTACTCTAGATGAAAATTTTATCTATGTAATTATAGTTTCGGGGCTTGTTCTTTTAAAACTTGCCAACCCGAGTTTGACTCAACATGGGTGCTTACATTTTCGGTAAATTATTTTTCTAGAGCTAGCCGTCTATGGTGACTCCGATGACCGGCAGGGCCAGCCAGGGTATTTCTCGGATATAATTTTGTAGTTTCATGTTTTGTTTTTGTAATTTATAAAGCAGATGAGATATCTATTGACCTAAAGGTTTTTTGTTGTATGAGAAATATGGGTATAGAAATTTTATCTGTGTATTTAGAGTTTCAGGTTGTATTTTCATAACCTGTCAACTCAGGTTCCACTCAACATAGGTGCTCATATCGTTGTGGACTTATAGATGCTCCAGGCGAGTGTAGCGGTCGCCCACTATAATGCCCAAGGGAGTTAAGATTCAGTGATGAAATTCGGAGTTTTAGACGACATGCTTGCTAAGAAAAAACAACACTATGGGATATATGATTTTAATAAAAAAACAACAATAATAAGATGTTATATATAGGTAATCTCTCTGAGAAGACGGTACTGACAAGAATATTTAGTATTCCCTCTACTCCGAAATACATTACTTCTTGGAACGACTGCTACCAGAATTTTTCAACTTCTATGTAAAAGGCTGTTGCCAACATATATATTCAAAAAATAATAATTAGTGGTCAAATATGTTTATTACTAGTCTCATCTTTAGTTTTGGAAGGTCAGCTTTTTTCCACAGGGTGACAAAACCGATGTTCAGGTGCAACAGAACTAATCGGTCTCCACTCACGCAAGAGTCAACTCTGGTCAATCTTTACCATACTTGTTACAAACTCATAGCATTGACTGCACAACACACCAGTACCAACAAGATCACGCAGCAGACTGATCAGTACTTCCTCCGTTCCATAATGTAAGACGTCTTACATTATATGGGATGGAGAGAGTAGTTATATTTTTTTTTTTTTGAAATGGAGGCAAAAGAATTGCTTCGTCGATTAATTAAGAAGAAGAGAATTGCCTGGTTAATGTACGGAAAACCGGGCTAAAACCGATACAATCAGACCATAATCGGGTTACTCACCAATCATGACCCCACAAGCACTAGTGCAACCCACCAAACCCTCCTAACACGCAATAACTCCTCACAATTTTGAACCCGACAAGAACATCCCAACGAAAGATAGTGGACCACACCGAAACCACATATGACGACCCAAACCATGAGGATGAGCCGAGGGACCGGGAATCATCCATTAAGCAGCTGCGGGCGCGGCGCCACTCTTTTTGCCTTTGCACCTTGGTGGCTTCTCCTTCACTATACCAGACCGAGGGCAGTCACTCGCCTTCTTGTATTTGCCCTTGAATGTCGTTCCCGTCAGGAGGCAAGCAATCGCCCTTCCAGTTCCAGGGCTAACAGTCTCCACGCTAGCAAGCAAGTCACAAAGCTCTTTTGCAAAGAGAGCATTGGAATTATCCGTTGGCGGGGGTGGAATGGGTGCAGAAGCCACATGTGAGTGTGCAGCCAAGTTCACCTCACGCGACTCACATGTCAAGGTTGAATCATGTCCCTCACACGTGGTTGCTTGTGTGTCCACCATCATATGCTCCACTGATAGAGGCGAATCAGATCTCGCACATAACACTTGAAGCTCGGGCATCACCTGCAGTACCGGAGGCACAACCACGGGAATGGTCCCGCCCTCAACGGTAGACATCACAATGGGCAAGGCAGACGGCGACGATGAGTTGTCCATAGCTCTAGGGGAGAAACAACCATAGAGCTCCCCAACTCTGTTCTCCACTGAGCCACCAACATCAACCTCGCTAGGAGGTTGTGGCGCAGGAGCGGATTGCAACACAGCCGGCACAAGAGAGAGCTTTCCCAGAGCAGCCTCCGCTCATTCTAGAAAACTCCCAACGCGCACCAGAAGTTCAGCCTGGGCAGCTAGAGTGGACTGGAGCAGCACATCAGATGGGGTTGCCGATTCAGCGTGAGCGGAAACGACCGATGCCCAGGACCTGCGGTGAAGCACTTTGGAGGGGAGCTGGGATACCATCGGACCATCACAAGGAGTTGGAGCTCGGTGATGCTCGGCGTCGAGGCGAGACCGTGGTGGCATGGCAAGGCATGCAAGTGAGCTAAATGGACGCCAAGCATTGCGACACCCACGCGCCAAGTGGCCGTTCTCCAAACAACGGCAGCACCTCAAGGGATCTGTGCAATCAGCGGCTCGATGACCAGGAGCAAGACATCTGCAACACCTACCAAAGAGCCAAGCCGGAATGGGACGAGGGGGTAATGCCGGAGTTGGCGACTCCAGACGGCGCCGGCCACGCCGAAGCAGCACATCTTGCCATCCTCCAGTCGCCTCCCTCTCGGGCATCACACACTGATCAGCACGCTGAGCTGCCGGGACAGAGCTTTTGGCAGCCGATGGCGTCAATGGGGCCAACTCCTTCTCTTCCTCATCGTCAACATCCCCGTCACCAAGGGAAGCCCAGGACACATGCCGCCCCATGTCTAAGTCGGCCGGGGACGCGTCGGCGGGCGCTGTCGGGGACGATTCAAAGATGAGCGCTGCTGGAGACGAAGCGGGAGCGGAGGGCTCTGTCGAAGCCGAAGATGTCGTCGCCTCCTCCCCGAGGAGCGTACGGGCCACCCTTCGCCCTTGGACGGTTGGGTCGGCGTGGCGGGAGGCGAGGGCGGCCGCGGCGAGAGCTGACGCGGGAGCTGGAGCGGGAGGCGGCGGGCAGCCGACGCTCAGCACAACAGGAGTGGCCGCCGCCGTCGCGACCGACGCGGATGGCCGAGGTCGTGGGTCGGGGTGGCGAGAGGCGAGGGCGGTCGCGGGAACTGGAGCAGCGGGCGGCGAGGAGCCGGCGCTCGATACGGCCGGAGAGGCCGCCGCCGTCGCGGCCGACGCAGGCGCGGGTTTAGGTCGTGGATGAGCACCCATGGCGTCACCCCGCGAGGAGAAGCACGTAGGCTGCAAGAGGGCGTCGAGAGGATGCCGGATCTGGACCGGGCAGGTGCAGGGGAGGCCGGAGAAGAGAGATCAGGGCGGCGGCGCCGCCGGCGCAGGCGGGCTCGCGAGAGCCATGTCCGCTCGTGCAGAGGAAACTTTTTATACCTTGGAGACTATCAAAACCTCATCACTTGTGGATTCGCTTCACTAGCAAAGTTACGAGAGAGTAGTTATTATGAAAGCCAAGATAGAGAGATATACATAGCCATGACCGTAGGCCAGGCCGCCAGGGTAATGGCCGGTATGACAGGCACACATATGGAGAAGTACATATGTTTTCTTAACATGTAGGTACATACATAGCAGGTAAAATACATGTGTTGACATACCCATGTAGTACATATTGTTTATTTGTAGTAGGAGTTTATATGTATATGTTTGGTCGTACCCGATATATATACTTAGACATTATTTTTCAGATATGTATATGTATGTGTATAATCGTAAACCCCTCCATCGTACGATGCAAACTCCGGCCTAGGGTCGTGGTGCTGGGGGTGGTATGCCGCCGTAGGAAGGTGGAATAGGTGGAAGTCCTGTGTAATCATCAGCTGAAAAGCAGACATATTTCACTATATTATTTGTGTGCTAAAAACTCGTGTGTGCGTGCGTGCATGCGTGCGTGTGTGTGTGTGTGTGTGAGAGAGAGAGAGAGAGAGAGAGTCACCTAGTTTTCTACCAGCATCAACCTGAGAAGCCACAAGGAAGAAGAAGAAGAATGCAACGAGCAGGTAAAGTAAGAGCTGAGTTTTGGACGCCATAGCTAGCCTTGGTTTCTCCTTACACAAGCTGTTTGTTGCTGCAGATTAAGGGGATGATAGGTGGATGTGTTTTGTTGAAGGTGGCTGCTCTATCTCTCTGCAACCCCTATTTATATGGTAGCGCGCCTATGTGCCTGGACCTGGATCGTTCCAGCCTGCACCCACCCTAGCTAGTGAGCATACCAATCCTGGTCAAGGTACCGGTGGAAACGGAACCTGTTGTTAGAGACTGGAGTGTTTGTATTACACCATATTTCCAAGTTGAATAGTAATAGTTGCATTTGTCGATCGGGGCCTAGTCCTTTGTTTGGTACATGTTCAAACTTATCAACAAAGCTACACGGAAAATTAACGTGTTCGGCACGTCATATTTTTTTTTAAAGATTTAACAAATAATTTAAAAGTTTTACTAATAACTGGGACCAGTGAGACCACATGTCAGATAAGAATGTTTCTGTGACATGTTTTTATCGAGCGGACCGTCACGGCTCTCGGCATAGGTAACAGAAAATGACGTGTGAGCATGCTCACGGCTCTGTCAGTTGCGAACGGGCAATGCCACGTGGCTTCTCTTTGCCGTGTGGTGCTCTCGGCGTCTGCGCCATTCATCGTATGTTGTTTGTTCGCCGTGTGTCCGTGTCAGCAACGTGAAGCCAAGGTTGCCGAGTGTGACTATCGGCATCTGTACGTTTGCCGAGTACCTATGTTTTGGCTCTCAGCGAAGAGACGAACATCCGGCGTATAGGAAAATTCCAGTAGTGACAGGTGCTTGACTGACCTAGTGTTCCTCCACAGCCAGTTGGCCTGGAACGACAGCTACATATTGGAAACAAACTTTTCATCTAGCACAGTGACGATTCATCCGTTATGAAAGAATGTTTTTTTTTCTTGTAAGAATTTTAGTGAACACTACTGGTCTTTGCACTAGTTTTCAGAAGAGAATGATGGCTCCTATTCGATGTGGCCAAACTAACCATCAACATATCCTAAATTCTATCTTAGTGGTATGTGCAATTTTTCCTGGTGAAATATCTTGGATTGCCGCTCTTGGTAAACATGTTAACAGCTGGGTGGGATTTGCACTTGGGACCTCATGAGGACTTCTAATGGTTCTCACAAGTAAAGGAAATCTCATATAACTAAGAGTGTGGCTTGAAGATGCCCGACCCCCGAGCCGCTCCCGTGAGCGTCCTCGGGGGAAACCCTAGCCGCCGCCCCTCGTCCTCCCTCGTCGATTTCTCCCCCCGCCGCCACCACACAGCGCCGCCGGGCAAAGACCGGCCGGCGTTGGTGGCGGCGGGGATCTTGCCCCTCTCCTCGCGGTTGGCGTCCGGCGCGGGACGGCGCGGCGCGGGACGGCGCTTGGCTGGGCGGGGCCCAGCGGCGCGGCGGAGGGCGTGCTGGGTGGCGGCGCCCCTGCTTGGTGGCGGGGCAGCTGCGGCTTGAGGCCTCTCCAACGTGCGGCGGCTGCAGCTTCTCTAGCGGCGGCACGAGTTATCCCGTCGGCGGCTTGGCGGCGTGACGCGGCGGAGCTCCGGCGATGACTCGGCGGCGGGCTGGAGGGCTAGGCACCGTCCAGTGGTGCTGCCTCTGCGGCGGTTGCGGCTTGGGGCCCTGGACCCTGATCCGATCTGGATCTGGTGGTGCCGGGGTCTGGGCCATGGCGGCTGGCAAGGCATGGGATTCGTCGGGGCTTGTCGGCCTCTAGGCACCATGGGGGTGCCGGCGGCGGCGCGTGCCCGGCGTGGTGGTCATCTTCTTCCCGAGATGGCCGGCCAGAGGCTTGGTGATCGGATCTCGAGATCCATCATCTTGTCCTGGCTGCGAGTAGGGGAGACATGGTTGCCGGTGAAAACCGAGCCGACGACAGGCGATGGCGGCGTTCTCGCCGTTACCTTGATGAAGGCATCGTCGTGTAACTATTGTCGACCCACTCGTGCTGCTCCGGGGAAAACCCTAGGATCTAGTGTTCCAGATCGGACGATGGCGGCACTGCGGTGTCGTTTCTCTCTTGGGAGCATCGTTTGCAGAGCAACGCTGGATGTCAGAGGCAGGAGGTGGAGCGGCTTCGTCTTGCACAGAGCTTTGGTGGTGATGTCAAGTCATGCCTGACCGACAGGTGCTACGCTTTGTCATGCCTGGTCGGCAGGTGCTACGCACGACAGATATTCCAAGGACTTCAAGCTGTGTCGGCTGGTGATACCTGGCAGCATGGCGCTGAGGTGTATCAGTGGCGACCGCGACGTGCTCAGCTGTTTGCGCGCAGGGAGGAGGTGCCGTTTGGCGCCGTGGTGGCGTCGACGATAGCTAGACCGCGCAAGGTTGATGCATCAGTACAGTTCTGAAGATGGAGCGGTGGCAGTTGGCGGCGGCGGCATCTGAGTGCACGCCGGACCGGTGAGACCCATGCCCGGCAGGCATCCTGGATGGGTTCTCAGGTCTTAGATGTTAGGTTTGGCTGCGATGTCTATTTGATATTAGGCCCAGGCTATCTGCGCCCCTTCATCAGCTGGATAGAGATGCTTAGACGGCGGCTTTAGTCTTACTGTTGTATTACTTTGTAAGGTCTTGTGAGAATAATTAATAAAGTGGCCGTATGCATCGCCCAGATGCAGAGGCCGGGGGTCATCCTCCTTTTTTATAAAAAAATATAACTAAGAGTGTCCGACCCTTTCAGAATCACCGCAGATATTGAAAGACTAAAGCCTAGAGGAGTTGCTCACTTGGAGGCGGCTGCATCCTTATGAAGCCTTGTAAAACTCCTCACCTTGATATTTGAAACGAGTTTGTTGGGAGAAAAAATAAATGTAAACTTATTTGTATCTGCCAAAAGGCAAGTCTGGAGTTCCTTTCTATTTCTAAAGGCCAAAATCATTTATAAACTAAAGCCATGTCACCTCTTTGCATATTAGCTTTGGCTCGAGTATATTTTCTTCACCTCTGCCTGATCAGGCCAACACATTTAGTCGCTCTGCCTCGTTTCACCCCTGTGGCCAGACACAAGCAACATTTCATTGTAAATGAATAAGTAGGACTCAACCAAACATTAAATGAGTTGACTATTGTTGTATGTACGACAGTAAAATACATCAATAAGCCCACAAAGAAAAAACATACAACAAAACAAGAATAACAAAGATCTTATTTCTCAGGCATCTCCCACAAGCTACAAAAGACATGCAGTCGCAAATACGTCAGTCACAACACATAACGAAGTGCCAGAGTCCAGCAAATAAAACAGACATGCATGTTCATAGAAGTTAAACACTAGATGAATGACAACTTGACAGCGTGATGCCTTCACGCAACCACCCGTCAGTATAGCAGATAAATATCGGCTGTGAAGTACTGTCTCTGTAATGTAATATAAGACCGTTTAGATCACTAAAGTCCAACATTTTTCTATGGGATTGACCTTTTTTTATTATTTCATGAACAGAACAATACCACCTATTCGGTTGAACCGTCAAAATTAGCACTCATGTGTGCCTATTAATGACTCAGGTAATATAGGCCATCAGCGCTTCTGGGTACCAATGAGATCACTAGAAGAACACCCGTGTGTTGCAACGGGGCCACATTAAATTTAAAAGTTCAATATCAATTATGTTAATATTACATTTAATATTCTCATACATATCAAGTGACATTGGCGACCTTTTTACCATCAAATTCTCACACACACTCTCCCCCTCCCTCCTCCTCACTCTCTCTCCCCCTCTCCCTCTCTCTCTCTCTAACACACACACACACATATCCATCTTATTGGGTACGGGACCATAATCCATCTATTTCACACGCACACGCGCTAGTGCATAACAATATGGATTATAAAACAGGTTCAAGGTAGTAACAAGGATTCTTCTCATGCATTAATAAACAAATGTTCTGCACTGAAGACAAGATAAACAATTCCCAAAGTGCATCAGAGCATCACAGAACATTACTGGCAAGATAAGTGCACGATGTACCGGAACTGCTCGGATGAACTGGAACAGAGCCAACATATATCATCCTAGACAAACGCAACATCAACCATTTACCTTGGTACTTCAGGGACCGACAGGAGGATGCATGTAGAAGCGCTTATTGCCTGCGAATCCACAGTCAGAGAGAGAAATTGGAACTCATTCCCATCACCAACTGATAAAGAAAGCATGTAAGAAAATTGATATCGGGCCAACTTGGATCTTCGGTGATTGTCCGCCGGTATGGAGAATTTAGGAGGGTGGGTGCAGGGAGTGGCCTTGTGGATGATGGATGGAGGCGCGGAGGGATGTGGTCGCCGGAAGGTAGAAAGCGGAGACGGTCGGGCACGTTAGGTGGAGCCGGTGGTGCGCGACAACTGGAGGCGGCCCAATCGTGGGCGGTGAACCGACGATAGCCTCGGCCCATCTCTCGATGCAGCGAAGATAGAGAGGGCGGCACTGCCGGTGCTCGAGGCCGCCGCTCGGCACCATCTACATCGAGGGGAAAGAGAGGCGAGAAAGCGATAGGGTGATGCGGGGCTAGGGATTGCGGAGGAGGGTGGGGGTGTGCGATTTGAATGGATGGTTCTGCCCATCGTTTTCTTGTACGTGGCGGTGGAGACGGCGGCGTCCAGCCATGCAGGCGAGGCATGGGTCGAGCCGGGCACACGGCGAGGCGCAGTAGTAGAGGCGGGGGCGATTTTTTGCTACTGAGATGCATGGTGTGGGATTGATCGTTCATGTTCTCTTTTCCTTTTTAACGGGAGATGGATGCGATTTTTTCACGAGGGGAGAGATGCGACCACGTACAGATTCCATAATAAATTAATTAGGTCCATAACGAAAATTCTTTACAATGCGTTAAGATTTATGTGTTAGTTTTCTTAATAAAGAAATGCACTGATGTAGGGATCGATTGATTTGGGTAAGGAAAGATAGATTCGTGATCTTTTGTATGTTAGGAAATTAGTGGTTTGCAAGGAAAGAGTGGAGAGAAAAAGAACCAATGCGACCATGTATAGATTCCATAATAAATTAGTTAGGTCCATAACGGGATTTGTTTACAATGCGTTAAGATTTACGTGTTAGTTTTCTTAATAAAGAAATGCACTGATGTAGGGCGCGATTGGTTCGGGTAAGGAAAGATAGATTCGTGATCTTTTGTATGTTAGGAAATAATTGGTTTGCAAGGAAAGAGTGGAGAGAAAAAGAACCAGTGGAGGTGGGAGGAGGACAAAAATAAACTGTACGAGGCTACCAACTGCTCCATTAGGAGTGGAGATTGTTTGTGAAAATAACGTGCGACGACGACTTAGCGAGCGGATCCCCTTAAAAAAGACATAGCGAGCAGATTCCCTTAAAACTGGTAGGAATGGATACGATTCATGACGTTGATAAATAGTGGTGAATGTTGGCCTAATTTACTATCATCATGCATGGAAACGAATCATCAAGAAAAAGAATACTTCCTATTACTACACTCATAGGAAGCTTCCTAATCTCTGCTACCAAACAGTTTCTGCCCAAACAAGGAAGAAAAGTTATGGACGTGATTCGAAAGGAAACAAACGTTATGAAGATTAATTAATTTAGATTTGATCTTTAGAGATTGATTGTGATTGATTCTTTTACATAAAGACATTACTAAATATTTGCGTCAGAATAGAAAGTTCTGATCCGTTCAGTTTTTTTCGTTGTGTGAGAGGGTGAAGTGAAAATAAACCGATGAAGTGGGGGAGGCGACTAAAAAAATCTACGACGGTTAACCTACGAAAAAAAACCGGACGAAAGTGGTGGGACGAAAAAAAAGCGAGACTACCAACTGCTCCATTAGGAGTAGAGATTATTTTGAGAACAAACAATACCTACCTAAATATTGTCCCTCGTGTTGCACTGCCATCCGCTCTGCATGATTTGCTCCCGGAATGTTTCCTTCCCCACCTCACGCAACACAACATCTCTCGGTTCTTCTTCCTTCCTCCTCTCTCCAACACGAAATAGCTCCAATTAATACACCAAAATGACCCGGTTTTTTGCGGATTTGGCACCGTGAATGGGTTCTACTTAGCTAGGGGAGCCAAAAGAGACCTCGATCTACTGATGGGGTAGCTTGTGGTGGTCGTGGTGAAGATTTTGTTGGAGCATTTTTTCAGCTCATTTGTGGAGGTTGTGGAGGCGGAGGTGGAGGTTGTGGCGGTGGTGGAGGTGGAGGTGGTGGTGGAGGTGAAGCTGCGGGAGTTTGGTGGAGTTTCCGGCTCCGGTTCCGGTGATTGAAGGCCGCCGTTCGTCGTTCGCGCGCACGCTTCAAGGGTATATTTCAGCAAACATTTATTTTTCGAAGTTGCGTACAATTATTGTTATTTGCTCGAGTAGTAAACGTAAATATTTTGGTGGTCGTGGTGAGCATTTTATTTTCCCGTTTCGGTTAGCATTTTATTTAGATGTCAACTAATTGGTTGCGTAAAAATGTGTAGTTGCTCCGGTAATATTTCGGACTATATGAATATTATTTGCTCGAGTAGTAAACCTAAATATTTAGGTGGTCGTGGTGAGCATTTTATTTTCCCGTTCCGGTTTCGGTGAGCATTTTATTTAGATGTCAACTAATTAGTTGCGTAAAAATGTGTAGTTGCTCCGGTAATATTCCGGACTATATGTGGATGTGTAGTATTTAGGAGTGTCAGTAATTGTAGTTGCTCCGGTAAATATTCGTAATATATCTGTAGGTGTGTGAATTGTATTAGTTGCTCCATTAATATTCTGTAATATATAGCTAGCTAATATATAGACATGTCTAATATTTGTTAGTCGGGGTATTTTAAGTTTTTGCTTAATACTTGTATTTCGTTGTTGAAAAAAAAATAAGGTGAGCCGAGATGTCCGATGTAGTGAAGTTCAGATTTTATTATGGTCCTGGTACTGTACAAGTAAATGAGATGGGAGCAGATCTGAGTGAATTTACTCACATAGAGGTGCCAATGAGCGCACCTCAAACATGGTCTGTCAGTCAGTTGAAAGAATGGATTACGGCAAGTTTAGGTCTTGATACTGAAACGCACACCGTCGGTGTTCATGCATTGTGGACACGGTCAAGTTCAATAATTTACTTTTATTTGAGGCCAATAGAGCGAGACTCCGATCGGGTGCGGTGGTTACATGGTTGTGAACGAAGGGGATGCAATCCTATTGCTTTAGTGCTTCCCGTCGTGAAGGAGGTCACTGCACATGAAGGTGAGGGTGGCTACGATGCTGGGCATAGCAGTGTAGGGAGGCAGTTATCTATGTCAAATGCTGGAGATGATGGTTATGAACAAGGACATAGTAGTCAGGTAGAAGGAGGAAATGCTTATGGTTATGAACCAGGGCAGAGTAGTCAGGTAGAAGGAGGAAGTGCTTATGGTTATGAACCAGGGCAGAGTAGTCAGGTAGAAGGAGCAAATGCCGATGGTGATTACAATGGCGAGGTGGACGCTGACGAGGTAGATGGGCACATGCAGGACCAGATGGAAGAAGAAGACACCGATGTTGAAAGGGGTCATGCCGATGATTCTGACGAGTCAGATGAAGAAGAAAATGCAGAGGAGGTCCCGAACCCTGCATCGTGGAATCATGACTTCTCATCTGCAATGACCGTGAATGATGGACATGATTCAGTCTGGCAATATCACCAAAACAATATTGCGACGGGTGCTATGTATCCGAACAAGCAAGCCCTGAAGGATGCAATAATTAATTGGGCAATGTCCACACAAAGGGTTTTCACTGCTCAAGTGTCTAGTCAGAAATACCTGACAATGGTATGCAAGAATGCAGATTGTCCCGCGAGGGTGCACGACTTTCTCCCTAAGTATGGCACAAGTTGGGTGATCAGTGACTTAGTTAATCACACTTGTCTTATTCCCTGCATCCCTCAAGATCATGCCAACCTTTCATCGACGCTTATTGCTCGGTTGTTATACGATGAGATAGTGCAGGGCAAAGCTATGGAAGTGAAGGCAGTGCAGACAAAAGTCTTCGCTAGGTTCAAGTACAGAATTTCTTATGGCAAGGCTTGGAGGGCTAAGCATGCGGCGCTTGAGAGGAGATTTGGTGCTTATTTTGATGCATATGACTCTGTTGTCCAGCTCCTCCACAGCCTGCAGCAGTGGAATCCATGCACCTATATCGATATCCAAGACTTGTTCATGCCAGAGTTCCCAACTGTGAGGGTGTTGCATCATCTCTTCTTCTCTTTCGGTGTATGCATCGAAGCTTTCAGGCATTGCCGACCGGTGATATGTGTTGATGGTACATTTCTCACAGGCAAGTACAAGGGTCTGATCCTGACAGCCATAGGTCAAGACGGCCAAAATCAAGTTGTCCCACTCGCATTTGCTTTTGTGGAGAGTGAGAACATTGAAAGTTGGACATGGTTCTTTAGGCAGTTGAAAATAGCAGGTGTGAAGGAGAAGCCCAATGTGTGCATCCTTCATGACAGACACGCAGGTATACTCAGTGCGATAAGGACACTGACAAACCCAGGCCCTGAGGAACAAACTCCATGGCTGGACTTGCAAAGCCGTTGGTGCATGCGCCATCTGGGGGCTAATTTCTTCTCGCAGTTTAGAAATAAGAACCTGATGAATCTGTTCAAAATACTCTGCAAGCAGAACCATTTATGGAAGTACAATTTGATACGTGACAGACTTAATGTGTGCACGCAGAGACACGTGAGGGACAGGAGAGCTGCAAGAGATGCAGCGGTGAGGGCACATGTTGAAGCAGTAGCTGCACAGTTGGCAACAGGAACAACGGCCGTGGAGGAGGAGCCTGTTGGGCTATGTGACCTTCCAGGCTTTGACCCACCTGGTACCAGGAGAAGTCTCGGGAGGACGATTAAAACTTTCGAGCAGTGGATAGAGCATGAGCCTCTTGAGAGGTGGTCTTTGCTACACGACACATTTGGAGCAAGGTACGGTGTCATGACAACGAACCTCGCGGAAACATACAACTTTGTCCTTAGAGGAAACCGGGCATTGCCACTTACAGCCATTGTTGAGGTTATTTTCTATGGCACCGTGAAGTATTTCAGAGATAGACGGGAAAAAGCAGAGCAACATATCTTGAACAACCCGAATACACGTTACTGTGAAAGAGTCATGAAGTACATGGACAACAAGATGCAAAAAGCTAGGTCACACACTGTAGTCGCCATCGGTAACCAAGAAAGAAGGTTTGAGGTCCGCTTAGCCAACAACAAATTCGGATTTGCAAATGAGCTGAGGACGCGTGAGGTGAGAATTGGTAATGAAGCCTCGCCAACGTGTGAGTGCACATGCAACAAACCGAAATTGCTTCACCTACCTTGCTCACATGTACTTGCTGCTTGCGGACAGCTTGGAATGGACGCAATATCGTTTGTGTCTCCATTTTTTCTAAAAGAGGTTGTCCTCAATACCTGGACAGGTGAGCTGATGGGTTTTCGATCAATGGGTAACTTCAACAGCATCAACCCCGCTGAAAGGCGTTACATTCCAAACCCAGAGCATATGCGTACAAGTAGAGGCAGACGGCAGTGTCAGTGCATCAGAAATGATATGGATGAATCTGAAGCAGGAGGTCCGACTAGGAAATGCATTCTATGCAATGAATTTGGCCATAGGGACACTAATTGTCCCACTTTCGTCACTGGGCGTGGAAGAGGCAACCGGGGACGAAGAGGAGGTAGAGGAACTAGAGGAGTAAGAGGGAGAGGAAGAAGATAAGCTAGCAGTACTATTAAGTGTGGCACTATGTTCTGAATTTGTATTAAGTGTGGCACTATGTTCTGAATTTGTATTAAGTGTGGCACTATGTTCTGAATTTGTATTAAGTGTGGCACTATGTTCTGAATTTGTATTAAGTGTGGCTCTATGTTCTGAATTTTTATTAATGGTGGCACTCTATTCTGAATTTTTATGTGCAGGAATGTCGGGAATGTGGTTGCTGAATAGGGACATTGATAGGGGTCATCGTGCTGCAATATGGCAGGAGCGCAAGGTTGAGCCTCTGGTCACTCGCACTCCTAAGGAGCACTGGATGATACATGAAGGATGGGTTCAGCGGTACGTGCTTTATTAATTTGCACACTGACATGCATATTAATGGGAGACACTAATCGAAAAGTTCTGTCATGAAGGTTGAAATGGGCCGGCCTATTACCTTTCGTCCGTCTGGTTGAGTCCATCCCAGGCACCAAACGCCTCGCCATCGACTCCTCCTTGTTGAGCTGCTTAGTGGACCGTTGGAGGCCAGAGACCCACACGTTTCACTTCCGATGGGGAGAGATGGATCCTACTCTCGAGGATGTGTCACTTTTGCTGGGACTACCGTTGGCAGGTCATGCCATAGGACCATTGGACGCACCGGCTAGTTGGGAGCAAGGTCTTACACAGCGTTTTCATGGTGTTTTTCCGGATGTTTCGGATCCGGTATGGGAGCATCATGGACCTAAGTATGATTGGTTGCTCAATTTTCAGGTTATTTCCCCTACCTCTTATCTTCAATTTATCGTGCATATGGTTTTACAAAAAATACCTACGGCTTACTTATTAAAACTTTCTGTTTGCTTAATGCAGATCCAGAAGTTTCAGGCGCCATTGAGTGCGGAACAGATCACTCGGAGCCTGGAGGCCTACTTAATGTGGCTTTTCGGCAAGGTGATGTTCACAGAGAACCATGTCGGCACTATTAGCGCGCTCTACATCCCTATGGCACTTGAGATAGTGAGCGCTCAGACGGCAGATCAGATCCGATAGAGGAGTTGGGGTTCTGCGGTCTTAGCAGCTACATACCGAGGTATGTGCAATGGTTGCCAGCTTATATCGAGAAAGCCAGCCCTTCTTGGATGCCCTCTATTCCTTCAGCTGTGGTCGTGGGAGAGGTTCTCTATAGGGCGACCAGATGTACGTGTTAATGAGCCTATAGACGCCATGTTTGATGCTGATGGCGTCGACATGCCTACTTTTGGTCTATGTTGGACACGTCGCGAGGTATGTAAGGTGTTATAGTTTAATGCATTTTTTGTGTGCACCAGAGATAGTTCAATGCTAGCGGCTACTAACATTTGTTTTCTGTAGAGACGCTTTGCTAGTGATCAGACCAGAAAGGCATACACGACACTGAACGAGCAGTTCGATATGTACACTGGGGTTATCTGGCAGCCCTACACTGAAGCAGCCATAAATGCGAGATACCCTGGTGGTATGTCTTTGCTGTGCACAAGGGACCGAGATTACTGGATGACGAAATCGAAGATCATCTTCGATATCTTCGTCAATGAGATGGCACAACAGAGGGTTATGAGGCAATTTGGTCTTCTGCAGTTGGAGGTACCTCCCCCTACAGAGAACCCGGTGCCAACACACATCCACATGTATTAACAAGTTTTACAATGTTCCATTATCTTTTATAGTGCTCAATTCGAAGGGCATGACACCACAATTATCTTTCATAATTGCCGAACACACACCATAATTTTAGGACTACAAGGAAGGGCATGACTAGGACAACTCCTGAGTGGCTAGTTAGACTAGAGCCATATGTTATAGAATGGGAGACAGCAAACACAAATCTATGACACGCGAATCACAATTTTCAACTCAATACTTTCAATCTCTATTTGCGGCGCTACATTACCAGAACACGGTTACGCATCGTTGAGCACTCTCATCCAGAGGAGATACCTGATCCTACTCCGACGGATACATACCCGAGCTATGATACTTCGGGCTCTAGGCAGTACGCGGTAAGATATATTATTTTAAGCAATGTTGTCACATACATTGGCGTGCATACTTAATAATCATGCTGAAAATTTGCAGGCTACCTTGACACACGAACTCTACGACGACGTGACCATCTTTGGACGATCACTGTCGTCAGGACCTCTTCTTCACCACCGTCCTGTCATACAACCCTTCTTAGAATGGATGCAGAACAAAATGCGGGCTGTCTACGAGGCTATCACGTGCACCCGGAGAAGCGACGTTGTTCAGCACCAGCTACAGCAGCCGCGTCCCTCCATGCACCGACATCAACCACATCCATGTCTAGCACATCAGTCGACGACCAGGCCACCCCCTCCTGAACAACCTGGGAGTTCGTCGTGGCAGCACCCACAACACTATGTTCCCACGTCAAGCTTCGTGTTTTCTCCACAGCCATAGCACCACGGTCCCTCGTCGAGCTTTGTGTTTGAGCCAGAGCAGCCGTCACAGCCAGCAGGTGTGTGTCTTCATATTTATTGTTTTCAATATTAGTTAAGGCCACATCATTCTTCATGACTTAAAGTTCCGTCATGCAGGAGCCTATGGATATCATGCGTCTATGTCGGCATCACATGATACGTGGGGGAGTGATCAACATCCCGAGGAGAACATACAGGCTCCTATGTCACAGCAAACCCATTGGATGAACATGTTTTCGACTCCTCCACCAGGCCCCACACAGGATACACAGCATGACCAGGGAGAGTCTGAGATTCCTCCTTGTAACATTAGGCCACCCGACAGGTGGGGATGGACGCCGCCTGTAGATCCGCCACCCCGCCAGGCCAGACGTCGTCATTGACGCTTCTATCTATCAGTAGAGACATGAACATCTACTTATGTATGAGACTTATGTCTATTCTATGTATGAGACAAATGACTATGTACTTATATCTGAGACATATGCCTACTCTATTTTAGTACTCTGTTATCTGAACTAGAACATCATATTTAGATAGAGCAGAATGCTCGTACATCAAGACAGTACAAACAACTACATAGAAGTACATCTGAATTAAACGATACACTGAACTTACAACATACATCACAAAAACTACATGAAGTCATCATTGTCATACTCCATCGATGCAGATCTCTTGCCCTTCAACGATGAAGAACTCTTGCCCTTCGATGATGAGGAACTCTTGCCCTTCGATGATGCAAAACTCTTGCCCTTCGATGATGTAGAACCCGGAAGCGGCGCCATGAAGATATCATCTTCGTCCTCGCTCTCCTCAGTCCATAAAGATGGATTATCTGCTGCAGTCCTTCTGAAAGTTTCACTCTTCGACAGCACTACCTTCTTCCACCTTTCATGCAACCTAAGAAGTTCTTTGCATACCTCCCTCATAGGTCCTTTCAGCCACCCAGATCTACGTAATTCGTGAGCCAACTCATTCATTATGGTGTCACTACCGGTGAGTTCGTCCCATGGAACTATCCTATTGTCAATCCTGAAATCGGTAGCTAGCCTCAGAAGAGTCCTGCTCATCCCAGGGTGAAAACTACGATCGAAAGGATAATGGGACATCTCAAATACACTACAATGGAATGCTTATCCACCTCCGCCTGGAGGGGGTTTTATAGGTAGAGAGGAGAAAATGGTGGGAAAAAACGACTGCTGTATGGCGGGAAAGGGTTGACGGGAACATATGGCGGGAAACGGGTGGAGGAAAATGGGTGGCGGGAAAAAGTTGGCGGGAGAAAGCTGAGGGGGAAGGGTTGGCGGGAACATATGGCGGGAAAATATGGAGGGGAAGGGTAGGCGGGAACATATGGCGGGAAATATTGAGGGGAAAGGGTTGCGCGAAGGGGGGGGGGGGGCAAAATGCATGCAGCACTCGGCCAGCAGCAGGCCTATCGGCCCACAGCAGGCCGACTGGAGCTGAAATTGTGGCCGACTGGGCTATCGGCCAGCAGCAAGCCGATAGGCCTCCAGTCGGCCTGCTGTGGGCTGACTAGGCGCAGTCGGCCTGCTGCTGGCCGATTGGGTAATATTTTTGAAAATAACAATATCAACATAATATTTCTGCAATTTAATAAAAAAATGTATTATTTAAAAAAATTAGCAAGTTCAACCTTGAGTAAGCAATCTTGTTAAACAGTGTTTCAAAATAAATCGAGATCATTACGGGGGCGGGCCCACCTCAATTCAAGGGTATTCAGGGTATTCAACTGAATACCCATTATTTTTGCCAAAGTACTAGATATATAGATAGCGTATATCATATGCGTGTACAAGAAAAAACGAAATCTATGCAATAGACGTGCTAGCGAACTAATTCAGGCTCCTTGCAAAAAAAAGAACTAATTCAGGCCGAAAACGGAGGCTAGCCCAGGTTTGCTATTCTCCCACGCCATCCATGACGTTGGCCCATAGGCCCAAAACGCTTTAGGCTCCAATCGTGTGCACGCATCCATCGCTGATTCAGTTTTACCATTGCCAATAATTGATCCAGCAGGAAACAAACCGGCTCCGCCCTTTTCTGTTCCCCAAATTCTGCTCCCAAGCAAGCCGCCAGGCAGCCTGCTGATTGTCGCATGCGTGCACGGCGGCAAGCACTGGCGGGCGGCACGACGCGGCGCACCATCCAGATTCCGGCGGCATGATATCCGACCCTCGCCCCTATGATACTGATCTTTACATGCATCGGTCTACAATTTTGAAGCCCTAGGTTCAACTAGCAGTAAGTATTTTCTGCTCATCGAAAATAGATGTGTTCATGTGGCGTAATACATTACCACTATTAAAATTGGGATCTGGGGTAGCTCCTCATGCTGATTCATCTTGCTAATGAGACATTGGTTATTGATTTCGCTCTGTATCTCATGCTGCTTAGTTTTTTTCAAAATATTGTTAAGAAGCTAATAAGAAATATGGGGCAAAATCAATTGAATGACTGCTTGGTTACATTTATGAAAAAAGATTTTTTTTTCTTGCAAGTTAAGGAAAATGACATCATCACTCATTTTCAAAGCATCAAGGATCAAAAAGTTATCCTCTAATCTGTAAGTTCTTTTACCATTTTTTATTTTCTATCTCTATATACTTAGATGTTGCCACTTCCGCACTTCGATATGTTGAACAAATAGTATTTCTATATGGTGTAGAATTTGAAGTTATGATCAATTATGTAAATCTATTATATTAGGATACATCTTTATGTATTATCCACACTAGTAGAAAAATGGTCAAATGTGAAGCACAATAGTGTACATTAGTGCCGGTTCGTGGCGGCGATCAATAGCACCGGTTCGTGGCGAACCTTTAGTACCGGTTCATGCCACGAAGCGGTACTAAAGAGGCTGTGTCAGCCTGCGGTCAGGCTATGGCCCCACCATCACCATTTAGTGCCGGTTCGTACCACGAACCGGTACTAATGAGGTTATGGAAAGCTGTTTTTAGTCCCACCTCGCTCCCCTAACAAGCCTTTTACCACCTTAAATATGTTATTTCTCAAACTATCACAAGCACTTGGTCTTCATTGAACTCTATGTGTAGAATTTGTGGCCGCAATATGAGTCTTCATCGGTTTATAAATCGTTGATGACTCATATTGACAATTCAGATTGTACACACAAAGATCATTGATGATCAAAGTATTTTTGATGTTATAAGATCATATTGACAATTTAGACTATAAAGAAATATAAGATCATGATCTAAATGCTCTTATATTTTTTGCGTTCAGTATGCACCAACTGCTAGGCGGGAGGAGCTGTTTAGTACCGCTTCGTGGCGAACCTTTAGCACCGGTTCATGCCACGAAATGGTACTAATGAGGTTGTGTCAGGTAAGGCTGGGCCCCACGAGCACCTTTAGTACCGGTTCATGGATGAACCAGTACTACAGTTTCTTAGTAAGCTGTTTTTTAGTCCCACCTCGCGAAGTGAGAGGGACTAGGAGCGGTTTATAAGCCCTGAGTGCAGAGACGATGAAGAAGAGGCTCAATGTTTACGTTGCTTAGCTTCAAGCCTTCAGGAATATGGTAGACTGCACGGAGCTATGCGCAGTGCACTTTACACTATTCCGAAAGGCTTGAAGCAAATTAACGAGCATTGCACCTCTTTTTTATTTTTAATAACTTATTACAACTCCGGACTTCTTCTGTTATGGCAAAAACTAATTGCACGTCGACATTTCTTTTTCTTAAGTTATAACTCCAGACTTTGACCATCAAGTTTTGCAGAAAAGAAAAAATAGCAGAAAAGAAGAAAAACTATAGCTGAAAAGAAAAAAACTATATAAAAAAACTACTCAAAAATAAATAGAAGAAAATAAATATAGCAAAAAAGAAAAAAACTACTCAGAAATAAATAGAAGAAAAAATAAAGCAGAAAAGAAAAAAAATTATATTTGCTATTTTTCAATCGTTTACAAAATGACCGTGAAATTGAAAATCACTACAAAATGAACTCTGAAAATGTTGAATTTTGGCAAACTAGATGAAAAACTACTCACAAATAAATAGAAGAAAATAAATATAACAAAAAAGAAAAAACTATACAAAAAACTACGCAAAAATAAATAGAAGAAAATAAAGCAGAAAAGAAAAAAACTATAGAAAAATTGGGGCCCTGCCCTGTGGGCCTGATAGGCCACATGTGTGTAATTACATGCCTTAAAGGCCCAGCAGACTCACAGGGCAGCGCGCAGAGTTTAGGCCCACCAGCCTGCTATATAGAGGAGTTCGAAGTGGTAGCCGCGGCTGGGTTTATAAACCAGTGCGGCTGCCCTTCGCCCGGCGAGGTGGGACTAAACTTTGGGGTGGCAGCGCGAGGCCTTTAGTACCGGGTCGTGGCACAAACCGGCACTAAAGGGGGGGCCTTTAGTACCGGTTTGTGCCACCACCCGGTACTAAAGGGGGTCGCCTCCCGCCGCTTGGCCTGGCCAAAACAGGCCTTTAGTACCGGTTGGTGGCTCCAATCGGTACTAAAGGGGGGGGGGGTCTATATATACAACACGTCCGAAAATTTCGTTTTCCCTCTCTGTTTGTTCCTCTGTTTCCGTCTCCGTCGCCGTCGCCGCCGCCCTCGATTGTCTCCGTCGCTGCCCCCGTCCCCGTCGCCGCCGTCGTCTACGTCGCCGCCCCCGTCCCCGTCGCCGCCCTCGTCTCCGTCGCCGCCCCCGTCCCCGTCGCCGCCGTCGTCGCCATCGCCTTGCCGTCGCCTCGCCGTCGCCCCGCTGTGAGCTCTCCCCCTCTAACCCCTCTCCCTCGCCCCCGGCGGCCACCATGGGTGCCGCGCCTCCCCGAGCACACACACACACACACAAGAGCATGATTAACACACACACACACATGTATGAATTAGTTTAGATTATTTAGATTATTATTGTTTTAGTTATCAAATTTTTTTATATGGAAATTAGTCTTTAATTAGTGTTTAATTACTATGGAAATTTTTTATGTTTAATTAGTATATAATTTAGATTATTATTATTAGTATATAATTAGTGTTTAATGTTTAGTAAATATAATGCTTAGTTGAACTAGTTGAATTAATATATAGAACTAGTTTATTTTTAGTAAATGCTTAGTTGAACTTGTTGAATTAATATATAGAACTAGTTTATTTTTAGTAAATGCTTAGTTGAACTAATTGAATTAATATATAGAACTAGTTTATTTTTAGTAAAATGCTTAGTTGAATTAATTGAATTAATATAACTAGTTTATTTTTAGTAAATGCTTAGTTGAACTAATTGAATTGATATAACTAGTTTATTTTTAGTAAATGCTTAGTTGAATTAATAGAAGTAGTTGAATTAATTGAATTAGTAAGTGTTTAATGTTTCGCCTAATATGAACATAGGAAATGTCGTCTGACGAGCGCGGCCAGTGCGACAGAAATTTCCTTGTTGATGGTAGGCGATTCAGCATCAAGCTGGATGAGACTTTCGAATTCGATACAGTAAGTCACAACGACAAGTCTATTTTCGTAATTAAGCATGACTTATATATGCTTCATTTGCCTGACTTATAATTTTTAATTTTCACTATTCTACTAGCGCATCCCATGCCATGCAAGAATTTTTGTCTTGGATAAGATAGGTTTCAAAGATATGAAAACTATGGAGGTAAAGAGAGCTTACCTGAAAACTGAGCATGATGGTTATACTTTCAACGTCAAAGTATACAATGCACACACGTACACCTATTTTGAATGCAAAACTTGGCAAGCACTATACACTTGGAAGATGATATCGAAGGTAATAGAGACATATGGGTCGATGTGCAGACGCCTCCAGTTCTACTATTATGTGAGTTCTTCTCAAATATATTTTTGTCTTTGATATTGCTTATTTCGAAAATAACTGACAACTAATTTCTATTTACAGCTTATCTCCATTCAACCAAACATGTCCGGCGCTTGGTAGACAGGACCTTCTACTGTCCCGGAGCTAAACTAAACTGCGAGGAGATAAGTCATTATGTTTCATGGCTTGAGGATCTTCATACTGTCAAGACAAATTTTTTTCCTGCACTTGGAAATGTTAGTACTCAAAATGTGCGACCAATAGTGATGGTATTGAACTACGGTAACATCTATTTAGAAATGATGGTAAGATATTTACTATTTGTCCTCAGTGCATATTTTGCATACATATTTTTTTGCTAAACTTTCATTGCTAAGTATATTAATTATGTACTATACGATGTTTTTTCAACAAGGACTCCCGATGACAGTTGTGCCTCAGGGGATCGAGACTAAAGGTCAGATCTCAATTGTTAGCTTAAGGCCAAGATATCCTGCATTGCACATGAATGCATTCAGGATTTCTAGAAGCGATGAATGCTTAATAGTGAAACATTGGAGAAAAATTGTTAATGATCGCAAAGAAGTACTAGGGGCAGCAATGAGAAGCGCAGCCCACGATTAGGAGACAGGTTCATCGGCATGCTCCAGTATGATCAATCAGGAGAGCTATACATGTTCTATGCTATTTTACTAGAGAGAGAGTAGCTAGCAGGAGTGATTTAGCTAGTTCTTCATGCTGCTCTTAATTAGTACTTGTCCTTTCATGTCCGTGTTCTTCGTTCTGAACTTAAGTGATTTGCTTTTGTGGTGTTATATATGAACGCTTATAATATCATGACAATCATGTTGAACTCGATGATTGGTTCTACTAGAAATTCTATTTATATATATATATATATATATATATATATATATATATATATATATATATATATATATATATATATATATATATATGCATAACGTTTACAATGTGTAGTATCGTAAAATACCAGCAAACGAAAAAGAATTAAAATGGAAACACAAAATTAAATGAAAACGAAATCATAAAACTAAAAACCCCCAAACCTTATAGTACCGGTTGGTCTTACCAACTGGTACTAAAGGGCTCCAGGCCCCCGGAGCTGGCTCGTGCCACGTGGTTGTCCTTTAGCACCGGTTCGTGCTGAACCGGTACTAAGGGGGGGGGGGGGGGCTTTAGTGACCACACTTTAGTGCCGGTTATGGAACCGGCACTAAAGGGCCTTACGAACCGGTGCTATTGCCCGGTTCTGCACTAGTGCCAATTTGTATAACTGGTACTAGAATCAATTGTATACACCAAACAAGGCTTTACTCTTTCAAAAAACTGCCTTTGAAATTTTGAATACATACTCTTGAAATCCTGGGCCGCCCCTGGATCATTAAATTGAAATCATAGTACTATACAAGTTGGCATGTATGTATCCTACAGAAGAACCTAATAAAAGAATTGTTGTTGCGAGCCGTCTTCCAAAAATAAGCATATGGTTGAATTTTTTTTACATAGGTGTAGTGCTGACCGAGTCAGCACGCGCCCACCAGGTTCGCTTCTGTGCACAAGGTCGTCTTCATTAATTAGGGCTACACACTGCACAAACAAACAAGCTAGCTAGTCACACCCAAGGAGGCCATGGCGCCGCGTGATCGCTGGCGACACATACTCGGGCGCCATTACTACTGCGGCGATGGCATCACGCCTATCTTCACCCCACTCGCTGCGCTGGAGGGGAAGCCTCCAATCGACCCCACACGCATCGCACTCGACTTCTTACGCAGCAGTTAAAGCCGGATTGATCCTGGTGCTCCATGACAGCCGGGATGCCCGCCTTGCCTTTTACCTCCCTTCCAGTGTCATCAAATGCATCCCCTTGACAAAGCAGCACATGCAGATCTATGCCACTTGCCCACTTTGTCTGCATCCTATCAAGCAGTGCCCCGACGTGTTCATGCTAGATGGCGAGACCGGCCTTGACATGTCAAACTTCAGGGTTCTATGGGTCCGTCTCATCCATGATAAGCAGCAAGACGGTAGCAAAATCGTCCAAGCACGTGTCTTCTCTGCAACAGACAAACATGACCGTTGGTCTCACTGAGCACCAGGGTCATGGCTGACGACATCATTCCTATTGGGGCACTTGGTTACTTATGGGTGCCCTTCTTGTTCCTGGGGCGCGCGGGGGGCTCACTTTGATGGTCTGTTCAAGGAGGCAGCAATGTCTTCCTCCACCTCAAAGAGAGCACCGGCAAGTTCTCCTACTTGAGGATGCCCGGACAAGCCGACATCAACAGCAACAGGAGGAACCTCCGGGTCATTGGCAGCATGAGCCGTGTCCGGATCATCGGGGAGAACCTCGAGATGCTCCGATATGCCGCCCATGGTGGCGGGGCATGCACGGTTGAGAGGGATGGCAACATCGGGTCCTGGCCCACGCGGGCCTGGAGACTGTATTTTTCCGATAGAGCACCTCAGGCTGCAGCTCCAGGGTGTGTTGTACTGTGTGGCAGTGAATGCAGTGCCGAGTACATCTGGTTGTTGAATGTCGACACCCAGAACATGATGCAGGAATGTGCACATGGGCTGAACAAGAGGGCGCTGGTCGGGCGTTCCCTTATTAGCTCCCATGGCCGCCAACTCTCAGCGCGTGCTTGTGTTTGTGTGATGACACCGCGCAGAAGGAGGCCGACAGTAGGTGGTATACAAGTATTTATTTTGCTTTAAAATCCACCTTGGTTAAATTTACCAAATGAGTTTCAGGTCGACCGAAAAGTAGAGCATACATCCCTAGTTCCTTCTCACCCAATTATTTGTTACAACTTTGAGGTTCCATATCTGAATTTTGTAGCTCGATACTTAATTATGAATATATTGAGCTACAAAAAATCTTGTATGAGAAATATGTACTCTAGATGAAAATTTTATCTATGTAATTATAGTTTCGGGGCTTGTTCTTTTAAAACTTGCCAACCCGAGTTTGACTCAACATGGGTGCTTACATTTTCGGTAAATTATTTTTCTAGAGCTAGCCGTCTGTGGTGACTCCGATGACCGACAGGGCCAGCCAGGGTATTTCTCGGATATAATTTTGCAGTTTCATGTTTTGTTTTTGTAATTTATAAAGCAGATGAGATATCTATTGACCTAAAGGTTTTTTGTTGTATGAGAAATATGGGTATAGAAATTTTATCTGTGTATTTAGAGTTTCAGGTTGTATTTTCATAACCTGTCAACCCAGGTTCCACTCAACATAGGTGCTCATATCGTTGTGGACTTATAGATGCTCCATGCGAGTGTAGCGGTCGCCCACTATAATGCCCAAGGGAGTTAAGATTCAGTGATGAAATTCGGAGTTTTAGACGACATGCTTGCTAAGAAAAAACAACACTATGGGATATATGATTTTAATAAAAAAACAACAATAATAAGATGTTATATATAGGTAATCTCTCTGAGAAGACGGTACTGACAAGAATATTTAGTATTCCCTCTACTCCGAAATACATTACTTCTTGGAACGACTGCTACCAGAATTTTTCAACTTCTATGTAAAAGGCTGTTGCCAACATATATATTCAAAAAATAATAATTAGTGGTCAAATATGTTTATTACTAGTCTCATCTTTAGTTTTGGAAGGTCAGCTTTTTTCCACAGGGTGACAAAACCGATGCTCAGGTGCAACAGAACTAATCGGTCTCCACTCACGCAAGAGTCAACTCTGGTCAATCTTTACCATACTTGTTACAAAGTCATAGCATCGACTGCACAACACACCAGTACCAACAAGATCACGCAGTAGACTGATCAGTACTTCCTCCGTTCCATAATGTAAGACGTCTTACATTATATGGGATGGAGAGAGTAGTTATTATGAAAGCCAAGATAGAGAGATATACATAGCCATGACCGTAGGCCAGGCCGCCAGGGTAATGGCCGGTATGACAGGCACACATATGGAGAAGTACATAAGTTTTCTTAACATGTAGGTACATACATAGCAGGTAAAATACATGTGTTGACATACCCATGTAGTACATATTGTTTATTTGTAGTAGGAGTTTATATGTATATGTTTGGTCGTACCCGATATATATACTTAGACATTATTTTTCAGATATGTATATGTATGTGTATAATTGTAAACCCCTCCATCGTACGATGCAAACTCCGGCCTAGGGTCGTGGTGCTGGGGGTGGTATGCCGCCGTAGGAAGGTGGAATAGGTGGAAGTCCTGTGTAATCATCAGCTGAAAAGCAGACATATTTCACTATATTATTTGTGTGCTAAAAACTCGTGTGTGCGTGCGTGCATGCGTGCGTGCGTGTGTGTGTGTGTGTGTGTGTGTGTGAGAGAGAGAGAGAGAGAGAGAGAGAGAGAGAGTCACCTAGTTTTCTACCAGCATCAACCTGAGAAGCCACAAGGAAGAAGAAGAAGAATGCAACGAGCAGGTAAAGTAAGAGCTGAGTTTTGGACGCCATAGCTAGCCTTGGTTTCTCCTTACACAAGCTGTTTGTTGCTGCAAATTAAGGGGATGATAGGTGGATGTGTTTTGTTGAAGGTGGCTGCTCTATGTCTCTGCAACCCCTATTTATGTGGTAGCGCGCCTATGTGCCTGGACCTGGATCGTTCCAGCCTGCACCCACCCTAGCTAGTGAGCATACCAATCCTGGTCAAGGTACCGGTGGAAACGGAACCTGTTGTTAGTGACTGGAGTGTTTGTATTACACCATATTTCCAAGTTGAATAGTAATAGTTGCATTTGTCGATCGGGGCCTAGTCCTTTGTTTGGTACATGTTCAAACTTATCAACAAAGCTACACGGAAAATTAACGTGTTCGGCACGTCATATTATTCTTTTTAAAGATTTAACAAATAATTTGAAAGTTTTACTAATAACTGGGACCAGTGAGACCACATGTCAGGTAAGAATGTTTCTGTGACATGTTTTTATCGAGCGGACCGTCACGGCTCTCGGCATAGGTAACAGAAAATGACGTGTGAGCATGCTCACGGCTCTGTCAGTTGCGAACGGGCAATGCCACGTGGCTTCTCTTTGCCGTGTGGTGCTCTCGGCGTCTGCGCCGTTCATCGTATGTTGTTTGTTCGCCGTGTGTCCGTGTCAGCAACGTGAAGCCAAGGTTGCCGAGTGTGACTATCGGCATCTGTACGTTTGCCGAGTACCTATGTTTTGGCTCTCAGCGAAGAGACGAACATCCGGCGTATAGGAAAATTCCAGTAGTGACAGGTGCTTGACTGACCTAGTGTTCCTCCACAGCCAGTTGGCCTGGAACGACAGCTACATATTGGAAACAAACTTTTCATCTAGCACAGTGACCATTCATCCGTTATGAAAGAATGTTTTTTTTTCTTGTAAGAATTTTAGTGAATACTACTGGTCTTTGCACTAGTTTTCAGAAGAGAATGGTGGCTCCTATTCGATGTGGCCAAACTGACCATCAACATATCCTAAATTCTATCTTAGTGGTATGTGCAATTTTTCCTGGTGAAATATCTTGGATTGCCGCTCTTGGTAAACATGTTAACAGCTGGGTGGGATTTGCACTTGGGACCTCATGAGGACTTCTAATGGTTCTCACAAGTAAAGGAAATCTCATATAACTAAGAGTGGCTTGAAGATGCCCGACCCCCGAGCCGCTCCCGTGAGCATCCTCGGGGGAAACCCTAGCCGCCGCCCCTCGTCCTCCCTCGTCGATCTCTCCCCCCGCCGCCACCACACAGCGCCGCCGGGGAAAGACCGGCCGGCGTTGGTGGCGGCGGGGATCTTGCCCCTCTCCTCGCGGTTGGCATCCGGCGCGGGACGGCGCTGGGCTGGGCGGGGCCCAGCGGCGCGGCGGAGGGCGTGCTGGGTGGCGGCGCCCCTGCTTGGCGGCGGGGCAGCTGCGGCTTGAGGCCTCTCCAACGTGCGGCGGCTGCGGCTTCTCTAGCGGTGGCACGAGTTATCCCGGCGGCGGCTTGGCGGCGTGGCACGGCGGAGCTCCGGCGATGACTCGGCGGCGGGCTCGAGGGCTAGGCACCGTCCAGTGGTGCTGCCTCTGCGGCGGTTGCGGCTTGGGGCCCTGGACCCCGATCCGATCTGGATCTGGTGGTGCCGGGGTCTGGGCCATGGCGGCTGGCAAGGCATGGGATTCGTCGGGGCTTGTCGGCCTCTAGGCACCATGGGGTGCCGGCGGCGGCGCGTGCCCGTCGTGGTGGTCATCTTCTTCCCGAGATGGCCGGCCAGAGGCTTGGTGATCGGATCTCGAGATCCATCATCTTGTCCTGGTTGCGAGTAGGGGAGACATGGTTGCCGGTGAAAACCGAGCCGACGACAGGCGATGTCGGCGTTCTCACCGTTACCTTGATGAAGGCATCGTCGTGTAACTATTGTCGACCCACTCGTGCTGCTCCGGGGGAAACCCTAGGATCTAGTGTTCCAGATCGGACGATGGCGGGACTGCGGTGTCGTTTCTCTCTTGGGAGCATCGTTTGCAGAGCAACGCTGGATGTCAGAGGCAGGAGGTGGAGCGGCTTCGTCTTGCACGGAGCTTTGGTGGTGATGTCAAGTCATGCCTGACCGACAGGTGCTACACTTTGTCATGCCTGGTCGGCAGGTGCTACGCACGACAGATATTCCAAGGACTTCAAGCTGTGTCGGCTGGTGATACCTGGCAGCATGGCGCTGAGGTGTATCAGTGGCGACCGCAACGTGCTCAGCTGTTTGTGCGCAGGGAGGAGGTGCCGTTTGGCGCCGTGGTGGCGTCGACGATAGCTAGACCGAGCAAGGTTGATGCATCAGTACAGTTCTGAAGATGGAGCGGTGGCAGTTGGCGGCGGCGGCATCTGAGTGCACGCCGGACCGGTGAGACCCATGCCCGGCAGGCATCCTGGATGGGTTCTTAGGTCTTAGATGTTAGGTTTGGCTGCGATGTCTGTTTGGTATTAGGCCCAGGCTATCTGCGCCCCTTCATCAGCTGGATAGAGATGCTTAGACGGCGGCTTTAGTCTTACTGTTGTATTACTTTGTAAGGTCTTGTGAGAATAATTAATAAAGTGGCCGTATGCATCGCCCAGATGCAGAGGCCGGGGGTCATCCTCCTTTTCTATAAAAAAATATAACTAAGAGTGTCCGACCCTTTCAGAATCACCGCAGATATTGAAAGACTAAAGCCTAGAGGAGTTGCTTACTTGGAGGCGGCTGCATCCTTATGAAGCCTTGTAAAACTCCTCACCTTGATATTTGAAACGAGTTTGTTGGGAGAAAAAAATAAATTTGAACTTATTTGTATCTGCCAAAAGGCAAGTCTGGAGTTCCTTTCTATTTCTAAGGGCCAAAATCATTTATAAACTAAAGCCGTGTCACCTCTTTGCATATTAGCTTTGGCTCGAGTATATTTTCTTCACCTCTGCCTGATCAGCCCAACACATTTAGTCGCTCTGCCTCGTTTCACCCCTGTGGCCAGACACAAGCAACATTTCATTGTAAATGAATAAGTAGGACTCAACCAAACATTAAATGAGTTGACTATTGTTGTATGTACGACAGAAAAATACATCAATAAGCCCACAAAGAAAAAAAAACATACAACAAAACAAGAATAACAAAGATCTTATTTCTCTGGCATCTCCCACAAGCTACAAAAGACATGCAGTCGCAAATACGCCAGTCACAACACATAACAAAGTGCCGGAGTCCAGCAAATAAAACAGACATGCATGTTCATAGAAGTTAAACACTAGATGAATGACAACTTGACTGCGTGATGCCTTCACGCAACCGCCCGTCAGTATAGCAGATAAATATCGGCTGTGAAGTACTGTCTCTATAATGTAATATAAGACCGTTTAGATCACTAAAGTCCAACATTTTTCTATGGGATTGACCCTTTTTTATTATTTCATGAACATAACAATACCACCTATTCGGTTGAACTGTCAAAATTAGCACTCATGTGTGCCTATTAATGACTCAGGTAATATAGGCCATCAGCGCTTCTGGGTACCAATGAGATCACTAGAAGAACACCCGTGCGTTGCAACGGGGCCACATTAAATTTAAAAGTTCAATATCAATTATGTTAATATTACATTTAATACTCTCATACATATCAAGTGACATTGGCGACCTTTTTACCATCAAATTCTCACACACACTCTCTCCCTCCCTCCTCCTCACTCTCTCCCCCCCTCTCTCTCTCTCTAACACACACACACATATCCATCTTATTGGGTACGGGACCATAATCCATCTATTACACACGCACACGCGCTAGTGCATAACAATATGGATTATAAAACAAGTTCAAGGAAGTAACAAGGATTCTTCTCATGCATTAATAAACAAATGTTCTGCACTGAAGACAAGATAAACAATTCCCAAAGTGCATCATAGCATCACAGAACATTACTGGCAAGATAAATGCACGATGTACCGGAACTGCTCGGATGAACCGGAACAGAGCCAACATATGTCATCCTAGACAAACGCAACATCAACCATTTACCTTGGTACTTCAGGGACCGACAGGAGGATGCATGTAGAAGTGCTTATTGCCTGCGAATCCACAGTCAGAGAGAGAAATTGGAACTCATTCCCATCACCAACTGATAAAGAAAGCATGTAAGAAAATTGATATCGGGCCAACTTGGATCTTTGGTGATTGTCCGCCGGTATGGAGAATTTAGGAGGGTGGGTGCAGGGAGTGGCCTTGTGGATGATGGATGGAGGCGCGGAGGGATGTGGTCGCCGAAAGGTCGAAAGCGGAGATGGTCGGGCACGTTAGGTGGAGCCGGTGGTGCGCGACAACTGGAGGCGGCCCAATCGTGGGCGGCGAACCGACGATAGCCTCGGCCCATCTCTCGACGCAGCGAAGATAGAGAGGGCGGCACTGCCGGTGCTCGAGGCCGCCGCTCGGCACCATCTACATCGAGGGGAAAGAGAGGCGAGAAAGCGATAGGGTGATGCGGGGCTAGGGATTGCGGAGGAGGGTGGGGGTGTGCGATTTGAATGGATGGTTCTGCCCACCGTTTTCTTGTACGTGGCGGTGGAGACGGCGGCGTCCAGCCATGCAGGCGAGGCATGGGTCGAGCCGGGCACACGGCGACGCGCAGTAGCAGAGGCGGGGGCGATTTTTTGCTACTGAGATGCATGGTGTGGGATTGATCGTTCATGTTCTCTTTTCCTTTTTAATGGGAGATGGATGCGATTTTTTCACGAGGGGAGAGATGTGACCACGTACAGATTCCATAATAAATTAATTAGGTCCATAACGGGAATTCTTTACAATGCGTTAAGATTTACGTGTTAGTTTTCTTAATAAAGAAATGCACTGATGTAGGGATCGATTGATTCGGGTAAGGAAAGATAGATTCGGGATCTTTTGTATGTTAGGAAATTAGTGGTTTGCAAGGAAAGAGTGGAGAGAAAAAGAACCAATGCGACCACGTATAGATTCCATAATAAATTAATTAGGTCCATAACGGGATTTGCTTACAATGCGTTAAGATTTACGTGTTAGTTTTCTTAATAAAGAAATGCACTGATGTAGGGCGCGATTGGTTCGGGTAAGGAAAGATAGATTCGTGATCTTTTGTATGTTAGGAAATTATTGGTTTGCAAGGAAAGAGTGGAGAGAAAAAGAACCAGTGGAGGTGGGAGAAGGACAAAAATAAATCGTACGAGGCTACCAACTGCTCCATTAGGAGTAGAGATTGTTTGTGAAAATAACGTGCGACGACGACTTAGCGAGCGGATCCCCTTAAAAAAGATATAGCGAGCAGATTACCTTAAAACTGGTAGGAATGGATACGATTCATGACGTTGATAAATAGTGGTGAATGTTGGCCTAATTTACTATCATCATGCATGGAAACAAATCATCAAGAAAAAGAATACTTCCTATTACTACACTCATAGGAAGCTTCCTAATCTCTGCTACCAAACAGTTTCTGCCCAAACAAGGAAGGAAAGTTATGGACGTGATTCGAAAGGAAACAAACGTTATGAAGATTAATTAATTTAGATTTGATCTTTAGAGATTGATTGTGATTGATTCTTTTACATAAAGACATTACTAAATAATTTGCGTTAGTATGGAAAGTTCTGATCCGTTCAGTTTTTTCGTTGTGTGAGAGGGTGAAGTGAAAATAAACCGATGAAGTGGGGGAGGCGACGAAAAAAATCTACGACGGTTAACCTACGAAAAAAAACTGGACGAAAGTGGTGGGACAAAAAAAGCGAGACTACCAACTGCTCCATTAGGAGTAGAGATTATTTTGAGAACAAACAATACCTACCTAAATATTGTCCCTCGTGTTGCACTGCCATCCGCTCTGCATGATTTGCTCCTGGAATGTTTCTATGAAACAAGAATGGCAAGTTCAACGCTAATTTTTTTAATAATATTTCTTTTATTAAATTGCACAAATATTACGCTGATAAATTTGTTTTCAAAAATATTAGTCAATCAGCTTGCAGCAGCCCGAGTGAGACTAGTCAGCCCACAGCAGGCCGACAGGGCCTTATCAGCCTACTGCGGGCCGACAGGCAGTCAATCGGCCACATGCGGGCCGACTAGTGGCCGGACCACGTCCCTCCACTCCCTGTCGGCGCGGGCTGGGTCACGGGCACCCCAGTCGGCCAGCTGCCGACCGATCGGCCAGCAGCAGGCCGACAGGGAGCGGGCCCGCAGTGGTGCCTCCTTTTTCTTTCCCTTCTCCTTCTCCTTTCCTTCCCCACCTCATGCAACACAACATCTCTTGGTTCTTCTTCCTTCCTCCTCTCTCCAACACGAAATAGCTCTAATTAATACACCAAAATGACCCGGTTTTTTGCAGATTTGGCACCGTGAATGGGTTCTACTTAGCTAGGGGAGCCAAAAGAGACCTCGATCTACTGATGGGGTAGCTTGTGGTGGTCGTGGTGAAGATTTTGTTGGAGCATTTTTTCAGCTCATTTGTGGAGGCTGTGGAGGCGGAGGTGGAGGTTGTGGCGGTGGTGGAGGTGGAGGTGGTGGTGGAGGTGAAGCTGCGGGAGTTTGGTGGAGTTTCCGGCTCCGGTTCCGGTGATTTAAGGCCGCCGTTCGTCGTTCGCGCGCACGCTTCAAGGGTATATTTCAGCAAACATTTATTTTTCAAAGTTGCGTAAAATTATTGTTATTTGCTCGAGTAGTAAACGTAAATATTTAGGTGGTCGTGGTGAGCATTTTATTTTCCCGTTTCGGTTAGCATTTTATTTAGATGTCAACTAATTGGTTGCGTAAAAATGTGTAGTTGCTCCGGTAATATTTCGGGCTATATGAATATTATTTGCTCGAGTAGTAAACGTAAATATTTAGGTGGTCGTGGTGAGCATTTTATTTTCCCGTTCCGGTTTCGGTGAGCATTTTATTTAGATGTCAACTAATTAGTTGCGTAAAAATGTGTAGTTGCTCCGGTAATATTCCGGACTATATGTGGATGTGTAGTATTTAGGAGTGTCAGTAATTGTAGTTGCTCCGATAAATATTCGTAATATATCTCTAGGTGTGTGAATTGTATTAGTTGCTCCGTTAATATTCTGTAATATATAGCTAGCTAATATATAGACATGTCTAATATTTGTTAGTCGGGGTATTTTAAGTTTTTGCTTAATACTTGTATTTCGTTGTTGAAAAAAAATTAGGTGAGCCGAGATGTCCGATGTAGTGAAGTTCAGATTTTACTATGGTCCTGGTACTGTACAAGTAAATGAGATGGGAGCAGATCTGAGTGAATTTACTCACATAGAGATGCCAATGAGCGCACCTCAAACATGGTCTGTCAGTCAGTTGAAACAATGGATTACGACAAGTTTAGGTCTTGATACTGAAACACACACCGTTGGTGTTCATGCATTGTGGACACGGTCAAGTTCAATAATTTACTTTTATTTGAGGCCAATAGAGCGAGACTCCGATTGGGTGCGAAGGGGATGGTTGTGAACGAAGGGGATGCAATCCTATTGCTTTAGTGCTTCCCGTCGTGAAGGGGGTCACTACACATGAAGGTGAGGGTGGCTACGATGCTGGTCATAGCAGTTTAGGGAGGCAGTTATCTATGTCAAATGCTGGAGATGATGGTTATGAACAAGGACATAGTAGTCAGGTAGAAGGAGGAAATGCTTATGGTTATGAACCAGGGCAGAGTAGTCAGGTAGAAGGAGCAAATGCCGATGGTGATTACAATGGCGAGGTGGACGCTGACGAGGTAGATGGGCACATGCAGGACCAGATGGAAGAAGAAGACACCGATGTTGAAAGGGGTCATGCCGATGATTCTGACGAGTCAGATGAAGAAGAAAATGCAGAGGAGGTCCCGAACCCTGGATCGTGGAATCATGACTTCTCATCTGCAATGACCATGAATGATGGACATGATTCAGCCTGGCAATATCACCAAAACAATATTGCGACGGGTGCTATGTATCCGAACAAGCAAGCCCTGAAGGATGCAATAATTAATTGGGCAATGTCCACGCAAAGGGTTGTCACTGCTCAAGTGTCCAGTCAGAAATACCTGACAATGGTATGCAAGAATGCAGATTGTCCCGCGAGGGTGCACGGCTTTCTCCCTAAGTATGGCACAAGTTGGGTGATCAGTGACTTAGTTAATCACACTTGTCTTATTCCCTACATCCCTCAAGATCATGCCAACCTTTCATCGACGCTTATTGCTCGGTTGTTTTACGATGAGATAGTGCAGGGCAAAGCTATGGAAGTGAAGGCAGTGCAGACAAAAGTCTTCGCCAGGTTCAAGTACATAATTTCTTATGGCAAGGCTTGGAGGGCTAAGCATGCGGCGCTTGAGAGGAGATTTGGTGCTTATTTTGATGCATATGACTCTGTTGTCCAGCTCCTCCACAGCCTGCAGCAGCGGAATCCAGGCACCTATATCGATATCCAAGACTTGTTCATGCCAGAGTTCCCAACTGTGAGGGTGTTGCATCGTCTCTTCTTCTCTTTCGGTGTATGCATCGAAGCTTTCAGGCATTGCCGACCGGTGATATGTGTTGATGGTACATTTCTCACAGGCAAGTACAAGGGTCAGATCCCGACAGCCATAGGTCAAGACGGACAAAATCAAGTTGTCCCACTCGCATTTGCTTTTGTGGAGAGTGAGAACATTGAAAGTTGGACATGGTTCTTTAGGCAGTTGAAAATAGCAGTTGTGAAGGAGAAGCCCAATGTGTACATCCTTCATGACAGACACGCAGGTATACTCAGTGCGATAAGGACACTGACAAACCCAGGCCCTGCGGAACAAACTCCATGGCTGGACTTGCAGAGCCGTTGGTGCATGCGCCATCTGGGGGCTAATTTCTTCTCGCAGTTTAGAAATAAGAACCTGATGAATCTGTTCAAAAAACTCTGCAAGCAGAACCAGTTATGGAAGTACAATTTGATACGTGACAGACTTAATGTGTGCACGCAGAGACACGTGAGGGACAGGAGAGCTGCAAGAGATGCAGCGGTGAGGGCACATGTTGAAGCAGTAGCTGCACAGTTGGCAACAGGAACAGCGGCCGTGGAGGAGGAGCCTGTTGAGCTATGTGATCTTCCAGGCTTTGACCCACCTGGTACCAGGAGAAGGCTCGGGAGGACGATTAAAACTTTCGAGCAGTGGATAGAGCATGAGCCTCTTGAGAGGTGGTCTTTGCTACACGACACATTTGGAGCAAGGTACGGTGTCATGACAACGAACCTCGCGGAAACATACAACTTTGTCCTTAGAGGAAACCGGGCATTGCCACTTACAGCCATTGTTGAGGTTATTTTCTATGGCACCGTGAAGTATTTCAGAGATAGACGGGAAAAAGCAGAGCAACATATCTTGAACAACCCGAATACACGTTACTGTGAAAGAGTCATGAAGTACATGGACAACAAGATGCAAAAAGCTAGGTCACACACTGTAGTCGCCATCGGTAACCAAGAAAGAAGGTTTGAGGTCCGCTTAGCCAACAACAAATTCGGATGTGCAAATGAGCTGAGGACGCATGAGGTGAGAATTGGTAATGAAGCCTCGCCAACGTGTGAGTGCACATGCAACAAACCGAAATTGCTTCACCTACCTTGCTCACATGTACTTGCTGCTTGCGGACAGCTTGGAATGGACGCAATATCGTTTGTGTCTCCATTTTTTCTAAAAGAGGCTGTCCTCAATACCTGGACAGGTGAGCTGATGGGTTTTCGATCAATGGGTAACTTCAACAGCATCAACCCCGCTGAAAGGCGTTACATTCCAAACCCAGAGCATATGCGTACAAGTAGAGGCAGACGGCAGTGTCAGTGCATCCGAAATGATATGGATGAATCTGAAGCAGGAGGTCCGACTAGGCAATGCATTCTATGCAATGAATTTGGCCATAGGGACACTAATTGTCCCACTTTCGTCACTGGCGTGGAAGAGGCAACCGGGGACGAAGAGGAGGTAGAGGAACTAGAGGAGTAAGAGGGAGAGGAAGAAGATAAGCTAGCAGTACTATTAAGTGTGGCACTATGTTCTGAATTTGTATTAAGTGTGGCACTATGTTCTGAATTTGTATTAAGTGTGGCACTATGTTCTGAATTTGTATTAAGTGTGGCACTATATTCTGAATTTATATTAAGTGTGGCACTATGTTCTGAATTTTTATTAATGGTGGCACTCTATTCTGAATTTTTATGTGCAGGAATGTCGGGAATGTGGTTGCTGAATAGGGACATTGATAGGGGTCATCGTGCTGCAATATGGCAGGAGCGCAAGGTTCAGACTCTGGTCACTCGCACTCCTAAGGAGCACTGGATGATACATGAAGGATGGGTTCAGCGGTACCTGCTTTATTAATTTGCACACTGACATGCATATTAATGGGAGACACTAATCGAAAAGTTCTGTCATGAAGGTTGAAATGGGCCGGCCTATTACCTTTCGCCCGTCTGGTTGAGTCCATCCCGGGCACCAAACGCCTCGCCATCGACTCCTCCTTGTTGAGCTGCTTAGTGGACCGTTGGAGGCCAGAGACCCACACGTTTCACTTCCGATGGGGAGAGATGGCTCCTACTCTCGAGGATGTGTCACTTTTGCTGGGACTACCATTGGCAGGTCATGCCATAGGACCATTGGACGCACCGGCTAGTTGGGAGCGAGGTCTTACACAGCGTTTTCATGGTGTTTTTCCGGATGTTCCGGATCCGGTATGGGAGCATCATGGACCTAAGTATGATTGGTTGCTCAATTTTCAGGTTATTTCCCCTACCTCTTATCTTCAATTTATCGTGCATATGGTTTTACAGAAAATACCTACGGCTTACTTATTAAAACTTTCTGTTTGCTTAATGCAGATCCAGAAGTTTCAGGCGCCATTGAGTGCGGAACAGATCACTCGGAGCCTGGAGGCCTACTTAATGTGGCTTTTCGGCAAGGTGATGTTCACAGAGAACCATGTCGGCACTATTAGCGCGCTCTACATCCCTATGGCACTTGAGATAGTGAGCGCTCAGACGGCAGATCAGATCCGATAGAGGAGTTGGGGTTCTGCGGTCTTAGCAGCTACATACCGAGGTATGTGCAATGGTTGCCAGCTTATATCGAGAAAGCCAGCCCTTCTTGGATGCCCTCTATTCCTTCAGCTGTGGTCGTGGGAGAGGTTCTCTATAGGGCGACCAGATGTACGTGTTAATGAGTCTATAGACGCCATGTTTGATGCTGATGGCGTCGACATGCCTACTTTTGGTCTATGTTGGACACGTCGCGAGGTATGTAAGGTGTTATAGTTTAATGCATTTTTTGTGTGCACCAGAGATAGTTCAATGCTAGCGGCTACTAACATTTGTTTTCTGTAGAGACGCTTTGCTAGTGATCAGACCAGAAAGGCATACACGGCACTGAACGAGCAGTTCGATATGTACACTGGGGTCATCTGGCAGCCCTACACTGAAGCAACCATAAATGCGAGATACCCTGGTGGTATGTCTTTGCTGTGCACAAGGGACCGAGATTACTGGATGACGAAATCGAAGATCATCTTCGATATCTTCCTCAAGGAGATGGCACAACAGAGGGTTATGAAGCAATTTGGTCTTCTGCAGTTGGAGGTACCTCCCCCTACAGAGAACCCGGTGCCAACACACACCCACAGGTATTAACAAGTTTTACAATGTTCCATTATCTTTTATAGTGCTCAATTCGAAGGGCATGACACCACAATTATCTTTCATAATTGCCGAACACACACCATAATTTTAGGACTACAAGGAAGGGCATGACTAGGACAACTCCTGAGTGGCTAGTTAGACTAGAGCCGTATGTTATAGAATGGGAGACATCAAACACAAATCTATGACACACGAATCACAATTTTCAACTCAATACTTTCAATCTCTATTTGTGGCGCTACATTACCAGAACACGGTTACGCATCGTTGAGCACTCTCATCCAGAGGAGATACCTGATCCTACTCCGACGGATACATACCCGAGCTATGATACTTCGGGCTCTAGGCGGTACGCGGTAAGATATATTATTTTAAGCAATGTTGTCACATACATTGGCGTGCATACTTAATAATCGTGCTGAAAATTTGCAGGCTACCTTGACACACGAACTCTACGACGACGTGACCACCTTTGGACGATCACTGTCGTCAGGACCTCTTCTTCACCACCGTCCTGTCATACAACCCATCTTGGAACGGATGCAGAACAAAATACGGACTGTCTACGAGGCTATCACGTGCACCCAGAGAAGCGACGTTGTTCAGCACCAGCTACAGCAGCCGCGTCCCTCCATGCACCGACATCAACCACGTCCACGTCTAGCACATCAGCCGACGACTAGGCCACCCCCTCCTGAACAACCTGGGAGTTCGTCGTGGCAGCACCCACAACACTATGGTCCCACGTCAAGCTTCGTGTTTTCTCCACAGCCACAGCACCACAGTCCCTCGTCGAGCTCTGTGTTTGAGCCAGAGCAGCCGCCACAGCCAGCAGGTGTGTGTCTTCATATTTATTGTTTTCAATATTAGTTAAGGCCACATCATTCTTCATGACTTAAAGTTCCGTCATGCAGGAGCCTATGGATATCATGCGTCTATGTCGGCATCACATGATACGTGGGGGAGTGATCAACATCCCGAGGAGAACATACAAGCTCCTATGTCACAGCAAACCCATTGGATGAACATGTTTTCGACACCTCCACCAGGCCCCACACAGGATACACAGCATGACCAGGGAGAGTGTGAGATTCCTCCTTGGAACATTAGGCCATCCGACAGGTGGGGATGGACGCCGCCTGTAGATCCGCCACCCTGCCAGGCTAGACGTCGTCATTGACGCTTCTATCTATCAGTAGAGACATGAATATCTACTTATGTATGAGACTTATGTCTATTCTATGTATGAGACAAATGACTATGTACTTATGTCTGAGACATATGCCTACTCTATTTTAGTACTCTGTTATCTGAACTAGAACATCATATTTAGATAGAACAGAATGCTCGTACATCAAGACAGTACAAACAACTACATAGAAGTACATCTGAATTAAACGATACACTGAACTTACAACATACATCACAAAAACTACATGAAGTCATCATTGTCATACTCCATCGATGCAGATCTCTTGCCCTTCGATGATGAAGAACTCTTGCCCTTCGATGATGAGGAACTCTTGCCCTTCGATGATGCAAAACTCTTGCCCTTCGATGATGTAGAACCCGGAAGCGGTGCCATGAAGATATCATCTTCGTCCTCGCTCTCCTCAGTCCATAAAGATGGATTATCTGCTGCAGTCCTTCTGAAAGTTTCACTCTTCGACAGCACTACCTTCTTCCACCTTTCATGCAACCTAAGAAGTTCTTTACGTACCTCCTCATAGGTCCTTTCAGCCACCCAGACCTATGTAATTCGTGAGCCAACTCATTCATTATGGTGTCACTACCGGTGAGTTCGTCCCATGGAACTATCCTATTGTCAATCCTGAAATCGGTAGCTAGCCTCAGAAGAGTCCTGCTCATCCCAGGGTGAAAACTATGATCGAAAGGATAATGGGACATCTCAAATACACTACAATGGAATGCTTATCCACCTCCGCCTGAAGGGGGTTTTATAGGTAGAGAGGAGAAAATGGCGGGAAAAAACGACTGCGGTATGGCGGGAAAGGGTTGACGGGAACATATGGCGGGAAACGGGTGGAGGAAAATGGGTGGCGGGAAAAAGTTGGCGGGAGAAAGCTGAGGGGGAAGGGTTGGCGGGAACATATGGCGGGAAAATATGGAGGGGAAGGGTAGGCGGGAACATATGGCGGGAAATATTGAGGGGAAAGGGTTGCGCGAAGGGGGTGGGGGCAAAATGCATGCAGCACTCGGCCAGCAGCAGGCCTATCGGCCCACAGCAAGCCTATCGGCCCACAGCAGGCCGACTGGAGCTGAAATTGTGGCCGACTGGGCTATCGGCCAGCAGCAAGCCGATAGGCCTCCAGTTGGCCTGCTGTGGGCTGACTAGGCGCAGTCGGCCTGCTGCTGGCCGATTGGGTAATATTTTTGAAAATAACAATATCAACATAATATTTGTGCAATTTAATAAAAAAATGTATTATTTTAAAAAAATTAGCAAGTTCAACCTTGATTAAGCAATCTTGTTAAACAGTGTTTCAAAATAAATCGAGATCATTACAGGGGCGGGCCCACCTCAATTCAAGGGTATTCAGGGTATTCAACTGAATACCCATTATTTTTGCCAAAGTACTAGATATATAGATAGCGTATATCATATGCATGTACAAGAAAAAACGAAATCTATGCAATAGACGTGCTAGCGAACTAATTCAGGCCATGATACCCTATCCTATGAGCACATAGGAGTACATATTCCTCGAAACTCTAATACCCCTTGGCGGCGATTAGGGTTCGGTGGACTCGACTACGCCCGCAGATCCCATCGGCGGGGCGTACCGGTGATCCTCGGGACTATGGCATCAGCGTCCGTCGGGAACGGACGGCGAGGAGGCGGCGCTCTCTCTCCTTGCTCAGCGTGCGCGCAGATGGAGGAGGCGCTCGGCAAATTGGATATCTCGGAGGAGGAGGCGACACCCCTAGTGATCGATGACTCCGACGATGGTGCGCCACCGAAGTGGATTCTGGCGGGCAAGGTGCTATTCAAGAATCTGTTTCATATACACACAATCTCCAATGCCCTCCGCCCTGCTTGGGGAAACCCTAGAGGGCTGGTTTTTCGACCTCTGGGAGAGAACATGTTTGCTGCTGAATTTGAGACTAAACGTGATGGTGATCGCGTCTGGGAAGGAGCTCCATGGCACATCAACAAACATGCAGTAATCTTGGAGGAATTCGAGGAGCACATGCAACCTTCAGAGCTTAAGTTTGATAAATTGCCTGGTTTGGGCTCGGGTAGTGAATCTATCCTATAATTTGAGGAACGATACTCGAGGCTTGGCAATAGCTAGACAGATCGACAAGACTGCCTCTGTTGTCCAAATTGATCCAGTGGGAGGTTTCTTACACGCAAGAGTAACTATTGATGTGCAAAAACCTCTCCGTAGATGGATCTTGATCAACTCGGCAAAAAGGAAGAGTACGGATCGGTATGATATTGAATATGAGAAAATCCCACACTTCTGTTTTTCGTGTGGCCGTCTGGGCCATTCAGATCTCTTTTGCCCGACTCCTGGAACCAGGGATGAGAAAGGCAATCTTCTGTTCAACTCCTCCTTACGGGCTCCAGAAGATCGCAGGAAAGCAAACTCAGGGGAGAACTCGACGAGGGACAGGAACCATAACCAGCATAGCACGAGGGAATCACAGTCGTCGAGCTCCCAACAGAAGGGTGGGCCGGAGGTGACTTCCCCTGTCAAAACCCCGGCGCCACAGAAATGCAAAGGTGGTCCGCAGCCCACCCAGGTTTATTGCAGGGTGGAGCCACAGCTGTTGGCAATTACAGAGCACGGCGAGGCTCATGCAAATTCTGCTGAGGGAGAGGGTTTACCCAATCCTACAGCTCAAACCCTGGAGAACCTGAATGAAACCTTCCCTGAGAGGGAACCGAAGAAGAAGAGGCCTACCCCACCATCATCTGAATCATCGGCAGTGGCTGCGAATCAGCCCTGCCCAAGCCAATGAATGCCATGAGCTGGAACTACCGAGGGCTTGGGAACCCTGGGACAGTTCGTGAGCTTCGCAAGTTAGTGAAGCAAGAAGGCCCCACCCTACTTTTCGTCATGGAGACAAAGATCAGGGGGAAACGTGTGGAAGATTTGAAGTTTTCTTTAGGTTTTTCAGGTTGCTTTGCCGTTGACAGTGACGGTTTAAGTGGAGGTATCGATTTGTTTTGGTCAAAGGATGTTGAAGTTGCTTTGGAAAATTTCAGCAAATCGCATATCGATGTCAAGGTCAGTCAGAACGATAAAACCTGGCGCTTTACTGGCTTCTATGGAGAGCCACGCTTGGAGAACCGCCACCATCGCTGGCGGTTTCTTCGCACTCTTTTTGCTGTCCCGCATGGAGCATGGTTATGTATGGGTGATTTCAATGAAACTCTATCTGCGGATGAGCATTTTAGTATACATGCAAGACCGGAGGCACAAATGCGTGCTTTCCGCGAGGCGATTTCGGACTGTGCACTCCAGGACCTGGGGTGGCGCGGTGTTCCTTTTACATGGGATAATAGGCAGCAGGGAAACATGAACGTGAAAGCAAGGCTCGACAGGGCCTTTGCCAACGCCGATTTGCTTCAGATGTTCGAGTTCTCTTCTGTCAAACATATCAGCAGTGTAGAATCGGATCATTGTTTTCTGCTTGCCGAGTGTCGAGCTACGGCAACGACGGGCTGGGCCCGAGCGGCCCGTTCCTTCCGCTACGAAAACGTTTGGCAATCACACGCCGACTATGATGAGATAGTGCGGAAGATGTGGCAGTCGGGAGCAGGACAGGGAGGATTGCAAGGCATTGTTGATGCCCTCTCCGTGGTTCAGAATGTGTTGGGATCATGGGGGCATAAAGAATTTGGAAACATGGAACGTCGAGTGCGTAAACTACAGAAAAGACTTGAGCATCTCCGGACGGCTGCAGTAGGGCGCGGCCCAAACGAAGAGGAGAAGGCAGTCGCCTCACAGCTAAGGGAGGCCCTACGGCAAGAGGAAATTTGGCTCAAACAGAGATCTCGAGTGCTATGGCTACATGCAGGGGACTGGAATACTAGCTACTTCCAGGCACAAGCTAGGCAGCGCAAGAGGATCAACCGCATTACCTCATTGGAGCTGGCCGACGGGCGTGTAAGCAGCGACCCAGGTGAAGTGAAGGAGGAGATCGCTCACTTTTATCATGCACTTTACCAATCACAAGGCTATTCTCCGATGGCGGAGCTGCTGCAATGTGTCCAACCACGGGTTACCGAGGATATGAATCATACTCTCTAACGGGAATACACGGCAGCCGAGGTGAAGACAGGATTGTTCGATATGGCGCCCTCCAAGGCGCCTGGTGTGGATGGTTTTACTGCGGGTTTCTACCAGTGACACTGGGATGTCGTGGGGGAAGATATTACTTTGGCTATCTTGAGTTTTTTGAACGGTGGGGAACTACCCTTGGGGCTGAATGACACAGCAATAACTTTGATCCCTAAAGTCCATCACCCTCAAAAAATCTCACAATACAGACCTATCGCGCTGTGCCATGTTCTGTACAAAATTGCAGTCAAGACAGTGGCCAACCGAGTGCGGCTCATTCTCGATGAAGTTATCGGAGAGGAACAAAGCGTGTTCGTTCCAGGTCGCTTAATCACGGACAATGTCCTAGTGGCCTATGAGTGCATCCACGCCATCAGACGAAGGAAGAAGGGCAAGAATTTTAGCTGCGCTATCAAGCTTGATATGCTGAAGGCATACGATCGTGTGGAATGGCATTATCTCAAAGCCATGCTGGCTAGACTGGGCTTCGGTGATCGTTTTACTAGCCTCATTATGAAGTGTGTTACTTCGGTCAGGTTTACCATCAAGGTTAATGGAGAGCTGCTCCCGTACTTCAACCCATCCAGAGGGCTTCGACAAGGATGCCCAGTATCTCCATATCTCTTTCTCATATGTGCCCAAGGCCTCACCTCAATGCTCAATAACTTCGGCGGGGCACGTATTGACAGGGGGATCCGTGTGAGTGTTCATGCACCCTGGGTTAGTCACCTTTTATTTGCTGACGATAGTCTCATTTTTCTGAAAGCTAACGTCCAAAGTGCAGAATGGCTCAATGAAATTCTACATATATATGCTACTTGTTCCGGCCAAGCAGTGAACCGAGACAAGAGTTCCATCTTCTTCAGTGGCAATACAGAGCAGCCCCTCCGAGCGATCCTCAAACAATCTCTTGGTATTACAGTTGAAGCGTTCTCCGAACGATATCTGGGACTGCCCACGGCCATTGGTAGAATCACTAGTGGTACATTCAACCACATCAGTGACCGTATCCGAAGTAAGATTGGTGGCTGGTCCGAACGCAACCTTGCTTGTGCAGGAAGGGAAGTGCTACTCAAATCCATTGCTCAAGCAATTCCAACATATAGCATGAGTTGTTTCCAGCTGACCAAAAAAGTATGCAAGACTATCACATCACCCATGGCAAACTACTGGTGGGGTAGTTCTTTGGACAAGCGATCTCTTCACTGGCTCTCTTGGGATAAGCTAACACAGCCGAAGATCAAGGGCGGCCTAGGGTTTCGGGATCCTCAAGTCTTCAATCTAGCCATGCTTGGCAAGCAAGGCTGGCGACTTCTAACAAACCCTAGCTCTCTATGTGCTCGGGTGTTGAAGGGTAAATATTTTCCTCATACAAGCTTCCTCCAAGCCACGATTCCTAAGAGTGCATCCTCGACATGGTGAGCAATTGTGGCGGGAAGGAGAGCGTTGGAAACTGGACTGATCCACCGGATAGGTGATGGTTCCTCCACGTCCATTTGGAACGACCCCTGGATCCCCAACACAGTTACTATGAAACCGGTCGGTTGCCTCGGGGCTGCCCCTCTCGAGCGTGTATCGGAGTTGATCGATGATTATACCGGTCACTAGCATGTTGATCTTGTTCGCCAAAATTTCCTCTTGCCGGATGCTGAGGCCATCCTGAACATACCTTTAAGCAGAGCGGGAGGTGAAGACACTTTGGCGTGGGCACTGGAAAAATCAGGCAACTACACTGTCAAATTAGCGTATCGCTCTCTAATGACTCGCAACGAGCTTGGCTCTTTAGAGGAAGGGACGATTACGGACACTTCATCAGCAAACAAACAGTTGTGGTCTGCGCTTTGGAAAATGCACGTGGTGCCGAAAGTAAGAGTTTTCTGGTGGCGAGTGCTTCGTGGTATCCTGCCGGACTCCTCTACCTTGAAGCATCGACATATCAAGCAACTTGGACGCTGTGACATCTGCCAGGCAATGGATGAAGATTTAATGCATGCGCTTATCTCATGTTCGCATGCGAAGCAGTTTTGGATAGCAGCCAAGGAGCGTTTCGACTTTCAACTCCCTCGGCTGCATCCGTTAACGTGGGCGCGTGATATTGTGTTGGATCCTATGTTCACAGACGACATCAGATGCAAAATCATCACAATCATGCATGCTATATGGACCTCCAGGAACAAGGGGACTCATGATCAGGATGGATATAACCCTGTCCAGGCACTCAAATGGATCCATGAAACCCTTTCTTTGCTGGAGTTACCTGCTCGTCGCATACGGTTGCAGGTGGGACAGGGGTGGAGACCCCCCTGACGCGGGGTGGATTACCATCAACACTGATGGATCGGTTTTCCCGGATGGATTAACAGGCGGAGCTGGTGGTGTTGCTCGATCCCATCTATCCTTCATTAGAGCTTGGTGCAAGCCGCTAGCTGGTGTGTCAGATCCTTTCATTGCCAAACTACTAGCCTTCTGGGAGGGTGTGATCTTTGCTCAGCTTCGCGGGATGTCACATGTGATCATGGAGGTTGATAGCATGGAGCTGGTCACCCAATGGAACTCGGGTGGCAACTCTCGCTTGGTTGCAGCGCCTATCTTACAAGAACTAGATGATATAGTCCCTAATTTTATTTCTTTTTCGGTTCACCATGTTAGCAGGGAGCTCAATACTCCGGCTCACTCGTGTGCACAACGTGCTTGCTCTCTTGAGGCCACAGAGTGCTGGCTAGAGCAGAGCCCCGAATTCCTCCTTGGTAGCCTACGGGCAGATTGTAATCGGTTGATCCTGAAATAAAGTTCTAGTTTCGATGCAAAAAAAAGAACTAATTATGGCCAAAAACGGAGGCTAGCCCAGGTTTGCTATTCTCCCACGCCATCCATGACGTTGGCCCATAGGCCCAAAACGCTTTAGGCTCCAATCGTGTGCACGCATCCATCGCTGATTCAGTTTTACGATTGCCAATAATTGATCCAGCAGGAAACAAACCGGCTCCGCCCTTTTTTGTTCCCCAAATTCTACTCCCAAGCAAGCTGCCAGGCAGCCTGCTGATTGTTGCATGCGTGCACGGCGGCAAGCACTGGCGGGCGGCGCGACGCGGCGCACCATCCAGATTCCGGCGGCATGATATCCGACCCTCGCCCCTATGATACTGATCTTTACATGCATCGGTCTACAATTTTGAAGCCCTAGGTTCAACTAGCAGTAAGTATTTTCTGCTCATCGAAAATAGATGTGTTCATGTGGCGTAATACATTATCACTATTAAAATTGGGATCTGGGGTAGCTCCTCATGCTGATTCATCTTGCTAATGAGACATTGGTTATTGATTTCTCTCTGTATCTCATGCTGCTTAGTTTTTTTTTCAAAATATTGTTAAGAAGCTAATAAGAAATATGGGGCAAAATCAATTGAATGACTGCTTGGTTACATTTATGAAAAGAGATTTTTTTCTTGCAAGTTAAGGAAAATGACATCATCACTCATTTTCAAAGCATCAAGGATCAGAAAGTTATCCTCTAATCTGTAAGTTCTTTTACCATTTTTTATTTTCTATCTCTATATACTTAGATGTTGCCACTTCCGCACTTCGATATGATGAACAAATAGTATTTCTATATGGTGTAGAATTTGAAGTTATGATCAATTATGTAAATCTATTATATTAGGATACATCTTTATGTATTATCCACACTAGTAGAAAAAGGGTCAAATGTGAAGCACAATAGTGCCGGTTTGAATTTCAGCCGGCACTAATGTGTACATTAATGCCGGTTCATGGCGGCGATCAATAGCACCGGTTCGTGGCGAACCTTTAGTACCGGTTCATGCCACGAAGCGGTACTAAAGAGGCTGTGTCAGCCCGCGGTCAGGCTATGGCCCCACCATCACCATTTAGTGCCGATTCGTACCACGAACCGGTACTAATGAGGTTATGGCAAGCTGTTTTTAGTCCCACCTCGCTCCCCTAACAAGCCTTTTACCATCTTAAATATGTTATTTCTCAAACTATCACAAGCACTTGGTCTTCATTGAACTCTATGTGTAGAATTTGTGGCCGCAATATGAGTCTTCATAGGTTTATAAGTCGTTGATGACTCATATTGACAATTCAGATTGTACACACAAAGATCATTGATGATCAAAGTATTTTTGATGTTATAAGATCATATTGACAATTTAGACTGTAAAGAAATATAAGATCATGATCTAAATGCTCTTATATTTTTTGCGTTCAGTATGCACCAACTGCTAGGCGGGAGGAGCTGTTTAGTACTGGTTCGTGGCGAACCTTTAGCACCGGTTCGTGCCACGAACTGGTACTAATGAGGTTGTGTCAGGTAAGGCTGGGCCCCACGAGCACCTTTAGTACCGGTTCATGGATGAACCAGTACTACAGTTTCTTAGTAAGCTGTTTTTTAGTCCCACCTCGCGAAGTGAGAGGGACTAGGAGCGGTTTATAAGCCTTGAGTGCAGAGACGATGAAGAAGAGGCTCAATGCTCACGTTGCTTAGCTTCAAGCCTTCAGGAATACGGTAGACTATACGGAGCTATGCGCAGTGCACTTTACACTATTCCGAAAGGCTTGAAGCAAATTAACGAGCATTGCACCTCTTTTTTATTTTTAATAACTTATTACAACTCCGGACTTTTTCTGTTATGGCAAAAACTAATTGCACGTCGACATTTCTTTTTCTTAAGTTATAACTCTAGACTTTGACCATCAAGTTTTGCAGAAAAGAAAAAATAGAAGAAAAGAAGAAAAACTATAGCTGAAAAGAAAAAAACTATATAAAAAAACTACTCAAAAATAAATAGAAGAAAATAAATATAGCAGAAAAGAAAAAACTACTCAGAAATAAATAGAAGAAAAAATAAAGCACAAAAGAAAAAAAATTATATTTGCTATTTTTCAATCGTTTACAAAATGACCGTGAAATTGAAAATCACTACAAAATGAACTCTGAAAATGTTGAATTTTGGCAAACTAGATGAAAAACTACTCACAAATAAATAGAAGAAAATAAATATAACAAAAAAGAAAAAACCATACAAAAAACTACGCAAAAATAAATAGAAGAAAATAAATCAGAAAAGAAAAAAACTATAAAAAAAATTGGGGCGCTGCCCTGTGGGCCTGGTAGGCCACAGGTGTGTAATTACAGGCCTTAAAGGCCCAGCAGACTCACAGGGCAGCGCACAGAGTTTAGGCCCACCAGCCTGCTATATAGAGGTGTTCGAAGTGCTAGCCGCGGCTGGGTTTATAAATCAGTGCGGCTGCCCTTCGCCCGGCGAGGTGGGACTAAACTTTGGGGTGGCAGCGCGAGGCCTTTAGTACCGGGTCGTGGCATAAATCGGCACTAAAGGGGGGGGGGGCCTTTAGTACCGGTTTGTGCCACCACCCGGTACTAAAGGGGGTCGCCTCCCGCCGCTCGGCCTGGCCAAAACAGGCCTTTAGTACCGGTTGGTGGCTCCAACCGGTACTAAAGGGGGGGGGGGTCTATATATATAACACGTCCGAAAATTTCGTTTTCCCTCTCTGTTTGTTCCTCTGTTTCCGTCTCCGTCGCCGTCGCCGTCGCCCTCGATCGTCTCCGTCGCCGCCCCCGTCCCCGTCGCCGCCCCCGTTCCCGTCGCCGCCGTCGTCTACGTCGCCGCCCCGGGCCCGCCCCCATCCCCGTCGCCCCCCCGTCCCCGTCGCCGCCCTCGTCTCCGTCGCCGCCCCCGTCCCCGTCGCCGCCGTCGTCGCCGTCGCCTTGCCGTCGCCTTGCCGTCGCCTCGCCGTCGCCCCGCTGTGAGCTCTCCCCCTCTAACCCCTCTCCCTCGCCCCCGGCGGCCACCATGGGCGCCGCCCCTCTCCGAGCACACACACACACACACACAAGAGCATGATTAACACACACACACACATATGTATGAATTAGTTTAGATTATTTAGATTATTATTGTTTTAGTTATCAAAATTTTTTATATGGAAATTAGTCTTTAATTAGTGTTTAATTACTATGGAAATTTTTTATGTTTAATTAGTATATAATTTAGATTATTATTATTAGTATATAATTAGTGTTTAATGTTTAGTAAATATAATGCTTAGTTGAACTAGTTGAATTAATATATAGAACTAGTTTATTTTTAGTAAATGCTTAGTTGAACTTGTTGAATTAATATATAGAACTAGTTTATTTCTAGTAAATGCTTAGTTGAACTAACTGAATTAATATATAGAACTAGTTTATTTTTAGTAAATGCTTAGTTGAACTAATTGAATTAATATAACTAGTTTATGTTTAGTAAATGCTTAGCTGAACTAATTGAATTAATATAACTAGTTTATTTTTAGTAAATGCTTAGTTGAATTAATAGAAGTAGTTGAATTAATTGAATTAGTAAGTGCTTAATGTTTCGCCTAATATGAACATAGGAAATGTCGTCTGATGACGGAAATTTTTTCGGTATGTGCCAATACTGTGAAGACGAGCGCGGCCAGTGCGACAGAAATTTCCTTGTTGATGGTAGGCGATTCAGCATCAAGCTGGATGAGACTTTCGAATTCGATACAGTAAGTCACAACGACAAGTCTGTTTTCGTAATTAAGCATGACTTATATATGCTTCATTTGCCTGACTTATAATTTTTAATTTTCACTATTCTACTAGCGCAACCCATGCCATGCAAGAATTTTTGTCTTGGATAAGATAGGTTTCAAAGATATGAAAACTATGGAGGTAAAGAGAGCTTACCTGAAAACTGAGCATGATGGTTATACTTTCAACGTCAAAGTATACAATGCACACACGTACACCTATTTTGAATGCAAAACTTGGCATGCACTATGCAAGGCTTATGCATTTGAGCCTGGTATGGTTATCACCTTTGATATTCGTCCGGAAGATGATATCGAAGGTAATAGAGACATATGGGTCGATGTGCAGACGCCTCCAGTTCTACTATTATGTGAGTTCTTCTCAAATATATTTTTGTCTTTGATATTGCTTATTTCAAAAATAACTGACAACTAATTTCTATTGACAGCTTATCTCCATTCAACCAAACATGTCCGGCGCTTGGTAGACAGGACCTTCTACTGTCCCGGAGCTGAACTAAACTGCGAGGAGATAAGTCATTATGTTTCATGGCTTGAGGATCTTCATACTGTCAAGACAAATTTTTTTCCTGCACTTGGAAATGTTACTACTCAAAACGTGCGACCAATAGTGATGGTATTGAACTACGGTCACATCTATTTAGGAATGATGGTAAGATATTTACTATTTGTCCTCAGTGCATATTTTGCATACATATTTTTTTTGCTAAATTTTCATTGCTAAGTATATTAATTAAGTACTATACGATGTTCTTCAACAAGGACTCCCGATGACAGTTGTGCCTCAGGGGATCGAGACTAAAGGTCAGATGTCAATTGTTAGCTTAAGGCCAAGATATCCTGCATTGCACATGAATGCATTCAGGATTTCTAGAAGTGATGAATGCTTAATAGTGAAACATTGGAGGAAAATTGTTAATGATCGCAGAGAAGTACTAGGGGCAGCAATGAGAAGCGCAGCCCACGATTAGGAGACAGATTCATCGGCATGCTCCAGTATGATCAATCAGGAGAGCTATACATGTTCTATGCTATTTTACTAGAGAGAGAGTAGCTAGCAGGAGTGATTTAGCTAGTTCTTCATGCTGCTCTTAATTAGTACTTGTCCTTTCATGTCCGTGTTCTTCGTTCTGAACTTAAGTGATTTGCTTTTGTGGTGTTATATATGAACGCTTATAATATCATGACAATCATGTTGAACTCGATGATTGGTTCTACTAGAAATTCTATATATATATATATATATATATATATATATATATATATATATATATGCATAATGTTTACAATGTGTAGTATCGTAAAATACCAGCAAACGAAAAAGAATTAAAATGGAAACACAAAATGAAAACGAAATCATAAAACTAAAACCCCCCAAACCTTATAGTACCGGTTGGTCTTACCAACCGGTACTAAAGGGCTCCAGGCCCCCGGAGCTGGCTCGTGCCACGTGGTTGCCCTTTAGCACCGGTTCGTGCTGAACTGGTACTACAGGGGGGGGGGGGGGCTTTAGTGACCACACTTTAGTGCCGGTTATGGAACCGACACTAAAGGGCCTTACGAACTGGTGCTATTGTCCGGTTCTGCACTAGTGCCAATTTGTATAACTGGTACTAGAATCAATTGTATACACCAAACAAGGCTTTACTCTTTCAAAAAACTGCCTTTGAAATTTTGAATACATACTCTTGAAATCCTGGGCCCGCCCCTAGATCATTAAATTAAAATCATAGTACTATACAAGTTGGCATGTATGTATCCTACAGAAGAACCTAATAAAAGATTTGTTGTTGCGAGCCGTCTTCCAAAAATAAGCATATGGTTGAATTTTTTTTACGTAGGTGTAGCGCTGTCCGAGTCAGCGCGCGCCCACCAGGTTCGCTTCTGTGCACAAGGTCGTCTTCATTAATTAGGGCTACACACTGCACAAACAAACAAGCTAGCTAGTCACACCCAAGGAGGCCATGGCGCCGCGTGATCGCCGGCGACACATACTCGGGCGCCATTACTACTGCGGCGATGGCATCACGCCTATCTTTGCCCCACTCGCTGCGCTGGAGGGGAAGCCTCCAATCAACCCCACACGCGTCTCACTCGACTTCTTACGCAACAGTTAAAGCCGGATTGATCCTGGTGCTCCATGACAGCCGGGATGGCCGCCTTGCCTTTTACCTCCCTTCCAGTGTCATCAAATGCATCCCCTTGACAAAGCAGCACATGCAGATCTATGACACTTGCCCACTTTGTCTGCATCCTATCAAGCAGTGCCCCGGCGTGTTCATGCTCGATGGCGAGACCGGCCTTGACATGTCAAACTTCAGGGTTCTATGGGTCCGTCTCATCCATGATAAGCAGCAAGACGGTAGCAAAATCGTCCAAGCACGTGTCTTCTCTGCAACAGACAAACATGACCGTTGGTCTCATTGAGCACCAGGGTCATGGCTGACGACATCATTCCTATTGGGGCACTTGGTTACTTACGGGTGCCCTTCTTGTTCCAGGGGCGCGCGGGGGGCTCACTCTGATGGTCTGTTCAAGGAGGCAGCAATGTCTTCCTCCACCTCAAAGAGAGCACCGGCAAGTTCTCCTACTTGAGGATGCTCGGACAAGCCGACATCAACAGCAACAGGAGGAACCTCCGGGTCATTGGCAGCATGAGCCGTGTCCGGATAATCGGGGAGAACCTCGAGATGCTCCGATATGCCGCCCATGGTGGCGGGGCATGCACGGTTGAGAGGGATGGCAACATCGGGTCCTGGCCCACGCGGGCCTGGAGACTGTATTTTTCCGATAGAGCACCTCAGGCTGCAGCTCCAGGGTGTGTTGTACTGTGTGGCAGTGAATGCGGTGCCGAGTACATCTGGTTGTTGAATGTCGACACCCAGAACATGATGCAGGAATGTGCACATGGGCTGAACAAGAGGGCGCTGGTCGGGCGTTCCCTTATTAGCTCCCATGGCCGCCAACTCTCAGCGCGTGCTTGTGTTTGTGTGATGACACCGCGCAGAAGGAGGCCGACAGTAGGTGGTATACAAGTATTTATTTTGCTTTAAAATCCACCTTGGTTAAATTTACCAAATGAGTTTCAGGTCGACCGAAAAGTAGAGCATACATCCCTAGTTCCTTCTCACCCAATTATTTGTTACAACTTTGAGGTTCCATATCTGAATTTTGTAGCTCGATACTTAATTATGAATATATTGAGCTACAAAAATTCTTGTATGAGAAATATGTACTCTAGATGAAAATTTTATCTATGTAATTATAGTTTCGGGGCTTGTTCTTTTAAAACTTGCCAACCCGAGTTTGACTCAACATGGGTGCTTACATTTTCGGTAAATTATTTTTCTAGAGCTAGCCGTCTGTGGTGACTCCGATGACCGACAGGGCCAGCCAGGGTATTTCTCGGATATAATTTTGCAGTTTCATGTTTTGTTTTTGTAATTTATAAAGCAGATGAGATATCTATTGACCTAAAGGTTTTTTGTTGTATGAGAAATATGGGTATAGAAATTTTATCTGTGTATTTAGAGTTTCAGGTTGTATTTTCATAACCTGTCAACCCAGGTTCCACTCAACATAGGTGCTCATATCGTTGTGGACTTATAGATGCTCCATGCGAGTGTAGCGGTCGCCCACTATAATGCCCAAGGGAGTTAAGATTCAGTGATGAAATTCGGAGTTTTAGACGACATGCTTGCTAAGAAAAAACAACACTATGGGATATATGATTTTAATAAAAAAAACAACAATAATAAGATGTTATATATAGGTAATCTCTCTGAGAAGACGGTACTGACAAGAATATTTAGTATTCCCTCTACTCCGAAATACATTACTTCTTGGAACGACTGCTACCAGAATTTTTCAACTTCTATGTAAAAGGCTGTTGCCAACATATATATTCAAAAAATAATAATTAGTGGTCAAATATGTTTATTACTAGTCTCATCTTTAGTTTTGGAAGGTCAGCTTTTTTCCACAGGGTGACAAAACCGATGTTCAGGTGCAACAGAACTAATCGGTCTCCACTCACGCAAGAGTCAACTCTGGTCAATCTTTACCATACTTGTTACAAACTCATAGCGTCGACTGCACAACACACCAGTACCAACAAGATCACGCAGCAGACTGATCAGTACTTCCTCCGTTCCATAATGTAAGACGTCTTACATTATATGGGATGGAGAGAGTAGTTATTATGAAAGCCAAGATAGAGAGATATACATAGCCATGACCGTAGGCCAGGCCGCCAGGGTAATGGCCGGTATGACAGGCACACATATGGAGAAGTACATATGTTTTCTTAACATGTAGGTACATACATAGCAGGTAAAATACATGTGTTGACGTACCCATGTAGTACATATTGTTTATTTGTAGTAGGAGTTTGTATGTATATGTTTGGTCGTACCCGATATATATACTTAGACATTATTTTTCAGATATGTATATGTATGTGTATAATTGTAAACCCCTCCATCGTACGATGCAAACTCCGGCCTAGGGTCGTGGTGCTGGGGGTGGTATGCCGCCCTAGGAAGGTGGAATAGGTGGAAGTCCTGTGTAATCATCAGCTGAAAAGCAGACATATTTCACTATATTATTTGTGTGCTAAAAACTCGTGCGTGCGTGCGTGCGTGCGTGCGTGTGTGTGTGTGTGTGTGTGTGTGTGAGTGAAAGAGAGAGAGAGAGAGAGTGAGAGAGAGAGAGAGTCACCTAGTTTTCTACCAGCATCAACCTGAGAAGCCACAAGGAAGAAGAAGAAGAATGCAACGAGCAGGTAAAGTAAGAGCTGAGTTTTGGACGCCATAGCTAGCCTTGGTTTCTCCTTACACAAGCTGTTTGTTGCTGCAAATTAAGGGGATGATAGGTGGATGTGTTTTGTTGAAGGTGGCTGCTCTATGTCTCTGCAACCCCTATTTATATGGTAGCGCGCCTATGTGCCTGGACCTGGATCGTTCCAGCCTGCACCCACCCTAGCTAGTGAGCATACCAATCCTGGTCAAGGTACCGGTGGAAACGGAACCTGTTGTTAGTGACTGGAGTGTTTGTATTACACCATTTTTCCAAGTTGAATAGTAATAGTTGCATTTGTCGATCGGGGCCTAGTCCTTTGTTTGGTACATGTTCAAACTTATCAACAAAGCTACACGGAAAATTAACGTGTTCGGCACGTCATATTATTCTTTTTAAAGATTTAACAAATAATTTGAAAGTTTTACTAATAACTGGGACCAGTGAGACCACATGTCAGGTAAGAATGTTTCTGTGACATGTTTTTATCGAGCGGACCGTCACGGCTCTCGGCATAGGTAACAGAAAATGACGTGTGAGCATGCTCACGGCTCTGTCAGTTGCGAACGGGCAATGCCACGTGGCTTCTCTTTGCCGTGTGGTGCTCTCGGCGTCTGCGCCGTTCATCGTATGTTGTTTGTTCGCCGTGTGTCCGTGTCAGCAACGTGAAGCCAAGGTTGCCGAGTGTGACTATCGGCATCTGTACGTTTGCCGAGTACCTATGTTTTGGCTCTCAGTGAAGAGACGAACATCCGGCGTATAGGAAAATTCCAGTAGTGACAGGTGCTTGACTGACCTAGTGTTCCTCCACAGCCAGTTGGCCTGGAACGACAGCTACATATTGGAAACAAACTTTTCATCTAGCACAGTGACCATTCATCCGTTATGAAAGAATGTTTTTTTTCTTGTAAGAATTTTAGTGAATACTACTGGTCTTTGCACTAGTTTTCAGAAGAGAATGGTGGCTCCTATTCGATGTGGCCAAACTGACCATCAACATATCCTAAATTCTATCTTAGTGGTATGTGCAATTTTTCCTGGTGAAATATCTTGGATTGCCGCTCTTGGTAAACATGTTAACAGCTGGGTGGGATTTGCACTTGGGACCTCATGAGGACTTCTAATGGTTCTCACAAGTAAAGGAAATCTCATATAACTAAGAGTGTGGCTTGAAGATGCCCGACCCCCGAGCCGCTCCCGTGAGCATCCTCGGGGGAAACCCTAGCCGCCGCCCCTCGTCCTCCCTCGTCGATCTCTCCCCCCGCCGCCACCACACAGCGCCGCCGGGCAAAGACCGGCCGGCATTGGTGGCGGCGGGGATCTTGCCTCTCTCCTCGCGGTTGGCGTCCGGCGGGGGACGGCGCTGGGCTGGGCGGGGCCCAGCGGCGCGGCGGAGGGCGTGCTGGGTGGCGGCGCCCCTGCTTGGCGGCGGGGCAGCTGCGGCTTGAGGCCTCTCCAACGTGCGGCGGCTGCGGCTTCTCTAGCGGCGGCACGAGTTATCCCGGCGGCGGCTTGGCGGCGTGGCGCGACGGAGCTCCAGCGATGACTCGGCGGCGGGCTGGAGGGCTAGGCACCGTCCAGTGGTGCTGCCTCTGCGGCGGTTGTGGCTTGGGGCCCTGGACCCCGATCCGATCTGGATCTGGTGGTGCCGGGGTCTGGGCCATGGCGGCTGGCAAGGCATGGGATTCGCCGGGGCTTGTCGGCCTCTAGGCACCATGGGGGTGCCGGCGGCGGCGCGTGCCCGGCGTGGTGGTCATCTTCTTCCCGAGATGGCCGGCCAGAGGCTTGGTGATCGGATCTCGAGATCCATCATCTTGTCCTGGCTGCGAGTAGGGGAGACATGGTTGCCGGTGAAAACCGAGCCGACGATAGGCGATGGCGGCGTTCTCGCCGTTACCTTGATGAAGGCATCGTCGTGTAACTATTGTCGACCCACTCGTGCTGCTCCGGGGGAAACCCTAGGATCTAGTGTTCCAGATCGGACGATGGCGGCACTGCGGTGTCGTTTCTCTCTTGGGAGCATCGTTTGCAGAGCAACGCTGGATGTCAGAGGCAGGAGGTGGAGCGGCTTCGTCTTGCACGGAGCTTTGGTGGTGATGTCAAGTCATGCCTGACCGACAGGTGCTACGCTTTGTCATGCCTGGTCGGCAGGTGCTACGCACGACAGATATTCCAAGGATTTCAAGCTGTGTCGGCTGGTGATACCTGGCAGCATGGCGCTGAGGTGTATCAGTGCCGACCGCAACGTGCTCAGCTGTTTGCGTGCAGGGAGGAGGTGCCGTTTGGCGCCGTGGTGGTGTCGACGATAGCTAGACCAAGCAAGGTTGACGCATCAGTACAGTTCTGAAGATGGAGCGGTGGCAGTTGGCGGCGGCGGCATCTGAGTGCACGCCGGACCTGTGAGACCCATGCCCGGCAGGCATCCTGGATGGGTTCTCAGGTCTTAGATGTTAGGTTTGGCTGCGATGTCTGTTTGGTATTAGGCCCAGGCTATCTGCGCCCCTTCATCAGCTGGATAAAGATGCTTAGACGGCGGCTTTAGTCTTACTGTTGTATTACTTTGTAAGGTCTTGTGAGAATAATTAATAAAGTGGCCATATGCATCGCCCAGATGCAGAGGCTGGGGGTCATCCTCCTTTTCTATAAAAAAATATAACTAAGAGTGTCCGACCCTTTCAGAATCACCGCAGATATTGAAAGACTAAAGCCTAGAGGAGTTGCTTACTTGGAGGCGGCTGCATCCTTATGAAGCCTTGTAAACTCCTCACCTTGATATTTGAAACGAGTTTGTTGGGAGAAAAAATAAATGTAAACTTATTTGTATCTGCCAAAAGGCAAGTCTGGAGTTCCTTTCTATTTCTAAAGGCCAAAATCATTTATAAACTAAAGCCATGTCACCTCTTTGCATATTAGCTTTGGCTCGAGTATATTTTCTTCACCTCTGCCTGATCAGCCCAACACATTTAGTCGCTCTGCCTTGTTTCACCCCTGTGGCCAGACACAAGCAACATTTCATTGTAAATGAATAAGTAGGACTCAACCAAACATTAAATGAGTTGACTATTGTTGTATGTACGACAGTAAAATACATCAATAAGCCCACAAAGAAAAAAAAACATACAACAAAACAAGAATAACAAAGATCTTATTTCTCTGGCATCTCCCACAAGCTACAAAAGACATGCAGTCGCAAATACGTCAGTCACAACACATAACAAAGTGCCAGAGTCCAGCAAATAAAACAGACATGCATGTTCATAGAAGTTAAACACTAGATGAATGACAACTTGACCGCGTGATGCCTTCACGCAACTGCCCGTCAGTATAGCAGATAAATATCGGCTGTGAAGTACTGTCTTTGTAATGTAATATAAGACCGTTTAGATCACTAAAGTCCAACATTTTTCTATGGGATTGACCCTTTTTTATTATTTCATGAACATAACAATACCACCTATTCGGTTGAACTGTCAAAATTAGCACTCATGTGTGCCTATTAATGACTCAGGTAATATAGGCCATCAACGCTTCTGGGTACCAATGAGATCACTAGAAGAACACCCGTGCGTTGCAACGGGGCCACATTAAATTTAAAAGTTCAATATCAATTATGTTAATATTACATTTAATATTCTCATACATATCAAGTGACATTGGTGACCTTTTTACCATCAAATTCTGACACACACTCTCTCCCTCCCTCCTCCTCACTCTCTCCCTCCCCTCTCTCTCTCTAACACACACACATATCCATCTTATTGGGTACGGGACCATAATCCATCTATTTCACACGCACACGCGCTAGTGCATAACAATATGGATTATAAAACAGGTTCAAGGTAGTAACAAGGATTCTTCTCATGCATTAATAAACAAATGTTCTGCACTGAAGACAAGATAAACAATTCCCAAAGTGCATCAGAGCATCACAGAACATTACTGGCAAGATAAATGCACGATGCACCGGAACTGCTCGGATGAACCGGAACAGAGCCAACATATATCATCCTAGACAAACGCAACATCAACCATTTACCTTGGTACTTCAGGGACCGACAGGAGGATGCATGTAGAAGCGCTTATTGCCTGCGAATCCACAGTCAGAGAGAGAAATTGGAACTCATTCCCATCACCAACTGATAAAGAAAGCATGTAAGAAAATTGATATCGGGCCAACTTGGATCTTCGGTGATTGTCCGCCGGTGTGGAGAATTTAGGAGGGTGGGTGTAGGGAGTGGCCTTGTGGATGATGGATGGAGGCGCGGAGGGATGTGGTCGCCGGAAGGTCGAAAGCGGAGATGGTCGGGCACGTTAGGTGGAGCCGGTGGTGCGCGACAACTGGAGGCGGCCCAATCGTGGGCGGCGAACCGACGATAGCCTCGGCCCATCTCTCGACGCAGCAAAGATAGAGAGGGCGGCACTGCCGGTGCTCGAGGCCGCCGCTCGGCACCATCTACATCGATGGGAAAGAGAGGCGAGAAAGCGATAGGGTGATGCGGGGCTAGGGATTGCGGAGGAGGGTGGGGGTGTGCGATTTGAATGGATGGTTCTGCCCACCGTTTTCTTGTACGTGGTGGTGGAGACGGCGGCGTCCAGCCATGCAGGCGAGGCATGGGTCGAGCCGGGCACACGGCGAGGCGCAGTAGCAGAGGCGGGGGCGATTTTTTTGCTACTGAGATGCATGGTGTGGGATTGATCGTTCATGTTCTCTTTTCCTTTTTAACGGGAGATGGATGCGATTTTTTCACGAGGGGAGAGATGCGACCACGTACAGATTCCATAATAAATTAATTAGGTCCATAACGGGAATTCTTTACAATGCTTAAAATTTACGTGTTAGTTTTCTTAATAAAGAAATGCACTGATGTAGGGATCGATTGATTCGGGTAAGGAAAGATAGATTCGTGATCTTTTGTATGTTAGGAAATTAGTGGTTTGCAAGGAAAGAGTGGAGAGAAAAAGAACCAATGCGACCATGTATAGATTCCATAATAAATTAATTAGGTCCATAACGGGATTTGTTTACAATGCGTTAAGATTTACGTGTTAGTTTTCTTAATAAAGAAATGTACTGATGTAGGGCGCGATTGGTTCGGGTAAGGAAAGATAGATTCGTGATCTTTTGTATGTTAGGAAATTATTGGTTTGCAAGGAAAGAGTGGAGAGAAAAAGAACCAGTGGAGGTGGGAGGAGGACAAAAATAAACCGTACGAGGCTACCAACTGCTCCATTAGGAGTAGATATTGTTTGGGAAAATAACGTGCGACGACGACTTAGCGAGCGGATCCCCTTAAAAAAGACATAGCGAGCAGATTCCCTTAAAACTGGTCGGAATGGATACGATTCATGACGTTGATAAATAGTGGTGAATGTTGGCCTAATTTACTATCATCATGCATGGAAACGAATCGTCAAGAAAAAGAATACTTCCTATTACTACACTCATAGGAAGCTTCCTAATCTCTGCTACCAAACAGTTTGTGCCCAAACAAGGAAGGAAAGTTATGGACGTGATTCGAAAGGAAACAAACGTTATGAAGATTAATTAATTTAGATTTGATCTTTAGAGATTGATTGTGATTGATTCTTTTACATAAAGACATTACTAAATAATTTGCGTCAGTATGAAAAGTTCTGATCCATTCAGTTTTTTTCGTTGTGTGAGAGGGTGAAGTGAAAATAAACCGATGAAGTGGGGGAGGCTACGAAAAAAAATCTACGACGGTTAACCTACGAAAAAAAACCGGACAAAAGTGGTGGGACGAAAAAAAAGCGAGACTACCAACTGCTCCATTAAGAGTAGAGATTATTTTGAGAACAAACAATACCTACCTAAATATTGTCCCTCATGTTGCACTGCCATCCGCTCTGCATGATTTGCTCCCGGAATGTTTCTATGAAACAAGAATGGCAAGTTCAACGCAAATTTTTTTTAATATTTTATTTTATTAAATTGCACAAATATTACGCTGATAAATTTGTTTTCAAAAATATTAGTCAATCAGTTTGCAACAGGCCGAGTGAGACTAGTCAGCCCACAGCAGGCCGACAGGGCCTTATCAGCCTACTGCAGGCCGACAGGCAGTCAATCGGCCACATGCGGGCCGACTAGTGGCCGGACCACGTCCCTCCACTCCCTGTCGGCGCGGGCTGGGTCACGGGCGCCCCAGTCGGCCAGCTGCCGACCGATCGGCCAGCTGCAGGCCGACAGGGAGCGGGCCCGCAGTGGTGCCTCCTTTTTCTTTCCCTTCTCCTTCTCCTTTCCTTCCCCACCTCACGCCACACAACATCTCTCGGTTCTTCTTCCTTCCTCCTCTCTCCAACACGAAATAGCTCCAATTAATACACCAAAATGACCCGGTTTTTTGCAGATTTGGCACCGTGAATGGGTTCTATTTAGCTAGGGAAGCCAAAAGAGACCTCGATCTACTGATGGGGTAGCTTGTGGTGGTCGTGGTGCAGATTTTGTTGGAGCATTTTTTCAGCTCATTTGTGGAGGTTGTGGAGGCGGAGGTGGAGGTTGTGGCGGTGGTGGAGGTGGAGGTGGTGGTGGAGGTGAAGCTGCGGGAGTTTGGTGGAGTTTCCGGCTCCGGTTCCGGTGATTGAAGGCTGCCGTTCGTCGTTCGCGCGCACGCTTCAAGGGTATATTTCAGCAAACATTTATTTTTCGAAGTTGCGTACAATTATTGTTATTTGCTCGAGTAGTAAACATAAATATTTAGGTGGTCGTGGTGAGCATTTTATTTTCCCGTTTCGGTTAGCATTTTATTTAGATGTCAACTAATTGGTTGCGTAAAAATGTGTAGTTGCTTTGGTAATATTTCGGACTATATGAATATTATTTGCTCGAGTAGTAAACGTAAATATTTAGGTGGTCGTGGTGAGCATTTTATTTTCCCGTTCCGGTTTCGGTGAGCATTTTATTTAGATGTCAACTAATTAGTTGCGTAAAAATGTGTAGTTGCTCCCGTAATATTCCGGACTATATGTGGATGTGTAGTATTTTGGAGTGTCAGTAATTGTAGTTGCTCCGGTAAATATTCGTAATATATCTGTAGGTGTGTGAATTGTATTAGTTGCTCCGTTAATATTCTGTAATATATAGCTAGCTAATATATAGACATGTCTAATATTTGTTAGTCGGGGTATTTTAAGTTTTTGCTTAATACTTGTATTTCGTTGTTGAAAAAAAAAGGTGAGCCAAGATGTCCGATGTAGTGAAGTTCAAATTTTACTATGGTCCTGGTACTGTACAAGTAAATGAGATGGGAGCAGATCTGAGTGAATTTACTCACATAGAGGTGCCAATGAGCGCACCTCAAACATGGTCTGTCAGTCAGTTGAAATAATGGATTACGGCAAGTTTAGGTCTTGATACTGAAACACACACCGTCGGTGTTCATGCATTGTGGACACGGTCAAGTTCAATAATTTACTTTTATTTGAGGCCAATAGAGCGAGACTCCGATTGGGTGCGGTGGTTACATGGTTGTGAACGAAGGGGATGCAATCCTATTGCTTTAGTGCTTCCCGTCGTGAAGGAGGTCACTGCACATGAAGGTGAGGGTGGCTACGATGCTGGTCATAGCAGTGTAGGGAGGCAGTTATCTATGTCAAATGCTGGAGATGATGGTTATGAACAAGGACATAGTATTCAGGTAGAAGGAGGAAATGCTTATGGTTATGAACCAGGGCAGAGTAGTCAGGTAGAAGGAGGAAATGCTTATGGTTATGAACCAGGGCAGAGTAGTCAGGTAGAAGGAGCAAATGCCGATGGTGATTACAATGGCGAGGTGGACGCTGACGAGGTAGATGGGCACATGCAGGACCAGATGGAAGAAGAAGACACCGATGTTGAAAGGGGTCATGCCGATGATTCTGACGAGTCAGATGAAGAAGAAAATGCAGAGGAGGTCCCGAACCCTGCATCGTGGAATCATGACTTCTCATCTGCAATGACCGTGAATGATGGACATGATTCAGCCTGGCAATATCACCAAAACAATATTGCGACGGGTTCTATGTATCCGAACAAGCAAGCCCTGAAGGATGCAATAATTAATTGGGCAATGTCCACGCAAAGGGTTTTCACTGCTCAAGTGTCCAGTCAGAAATACCTGACAATGGTATGCAAGAATGTAGATTGTCCCGCGAGGGTGCACGGCTTTCTCCCTAAGTATGGCACAAGTTGGGTGATCAGTGACTTAGTTAATCACACTTGTCTTATTCCCTGCATCCCTCAAGATCATGCCAACCTTTCATCGACGCTTATTGCTCGGTTGTTTTACGATGAGATAGTGCAGGGCAAAGCTATGGAAGTGAAGGCAGTGCAGACAAAAGTCTTCGCCAGGTTCAAGTACAGAATTTCTTATGGCAAGGCTTGGAGGGCTAAGCATGCGGCGCTTGAGAGGAGATTTGGTGCTTATTTTGATGCATATGACTCTGTTGTCCAGCTCCTCCACAGCCTGCAGCAGCGGAATCCAGGCACCTATATCGATATCCAAGACTTGTTCATGCCAGAGTTCCCAATTGTGAGGGTGTTGCATCGTCTTTTCTTCTCTTTCGGTGTATGCATCGAAGCTTTCAGGCATTGCCGACCGGTGATATGTGTTGATGGTACATTTCTCACAGGCAAGTACAAGGGTCAGATCCTGACAGCCATAGGTCAAGACGGCCAAAATCAAGTTGTCCCACTCGCATTTGCTTTTGTGGAGAGTGAGAACATTGAAAGTTGGACATGGTTCTTTAGGAAGTTGAAAATAGCAGTTGTGAAGGAGAAGCCCAATGTGTGCATCCTTCATGATAGACACGTAGGTATACTCAGTGCGATAAGGACACTGACAAACCTAGGCCCTGAGGAACAAACTCCATGGCTGGACTTGCAGAGCCGTTGGTGCATGCTCCATCTGGGGGCTAATTTCTTCTCGCAGTTTAGAAATAAGAACCTGATGAATCTGTTCAAAAAACTCTGCAAGCAGAACCATTTATGGAAGTACAATTTGATACGTGACAGACTTAATGTGTGCACGCAGAGACACGTGAGGGACAGGAGAGCTGCAAGAGATGCAGCGGTGAGGGCACATGTTGAAGCAGTAGCTGCACAGTTGGCAACAGGAACAACGGCCGTGGAGGAGGAGCCTGTTGGGCTATGTGACCTTCCAGGCTTTGACCCACCTGGTACCAGGAGAAGGCTCGGGAGGACGATTAAAACTTTCGAGCAGTGGATAGAGCATGAGCCTCTTGAGAGGTGGTCTTTGCTACACGACACATTTGGAGCAAGGTACGGTGTCATGACAACGAACCTCGCGGAAACATACAACTTTGTCCTTAGAGGAAACCGGGCATTGCCACTTACAGCCATTGTTGAGGTTATTTTCTATGGCACCGTGAAGTATTTCAGAGATAGACGGGAAAAAGCAGAGCAACATATCTTGAACAACCCGAATACACGTTACTGTGAAAGAGTCATGAAGTACATGGACAACAAGATGCAAAAAGCTAGGTCACACACTGTAGTCGCCATCGGTAACCAAGAAAGAAGGTTTGAGGTCCCTTAGCCAACAACAAATTCGGATGTGCAAATGAGCTGAGGACGCATGAGGTGAGAATTGGTAATGAAGCCTGGCCAACGTGTGAGTGCACATGCAACAAACCGAAATTGCTTCACCTACCTTGCTCACATGTACTTGCTGCTTGCGGACAGCTTGGAATGGACGCAATATCGTTTGTGTCTCCATTTTTTCTAAAAGAGGCTGTCCTCAATACCTGGACAGGTGAGCTGATGGGTTTTCGATCAATGGGTAACTTCAACAGCATCAACCCCGCTGAAAGGCGTTACATTCCAAACCCAGAGCATATGCGTACAAGTAGAGGCAGACGGCAGTGTCAGTGCATCCGAAATGATATGGATGAATCTGAAGCAGGAGGTCCGACTAGGCAATGCATTCTATGCAATGAATTTGGCCATAGGGACACTAATTGTCCCACTTTCGTCACTGGGCGTGGAAGAGGCAACCGGGGACGAAGAGGAGGTAGAGGAACTAGAGGAGTAAGAGGGAGAGGAAGAAGATAAGCTAGCAGTACTATTAAGTGTGGCACTATGTTCTGAATTTGTATTAAGTGTGGCACTATGTTCTGAATTTGTATTAAGTGTGGCACTATGTTCTGAATTTGTATTAAGTGCGGCACTCTGTTCTGAATTTGTATTAAGTGTGGCATTATGTTCTAAATTTGTATTAAGTGTGGCACTATGTTCTGAATTTTTATTAATGGTGGCACTCTATTCTGAATTTTTATGTGCAGGAATGTCGGGAATGTGGTTGCTGAATAGGGACATTGACAGGGGTCATCGTGCTGCAATATGGCAGGAGCGCAAGGTTGAGCCTCTGGTCACTCGCACTCCTAAGGAGCACTGGATGATACATGAATGATGGGTTCAGCGGTATGTGCTTTATTAATTTGCACACTGACATGCATATTAATGGGAGACACTAATCGAAAAGTTCTGTCATGAAGGTTGAAATGGGCCGGCCTATTACCTTTCGCCCGTCTGGTTGAGTCCATCCCGGGCACCAAACGCCTCGCCATCGACTCCTCCTTGTTGAGCTTCTTAGTGGACCGTTGGAGGCCAGAGACCCACACGTTTCACTTCCGATGGGGAGAGATGGCTCCTACTCTCGAGGATGTGTCACTTTTGCTGGGACTACCGTTGGCAGGTCATGCCATAGGACCATTGGACGCACCGGCTAGTTGGGAGCAAGGTCTTACACAGCGTTTTCATGGTGTTTTCCGGATGTTCCGGATCCGATATGGGAGCATCATGGACCTAATTATGATTGGTTGCTCAATTTTCAGGTTATTTCCCCTACCTCTTGTCTTCAATTTATCGTGCATATGGTTTTACAGAAAATACCTACAGCTTACTTATTAAAACTTTCTGTTTGCTTAATGCAGATCCAGAAGTTTCAGGCGCCATTGAGTGCGGAACAGATCACTCGGAGTCTGGAGGCCTACTTAATGTGGCTTTTCGGCAAGGTGATGTTCACAGAGAACCATGTCGGCACTATTAGCGCGCTCTACATCCCTATGGCACTTGAGATAGTGAGCGCTCAGACGGCAGATCAGATCCGATAGAGGAGTTGGGGTTCTGCGGTCTTAGCGGATACATACCGAGGTATGTGCAATGGTTGCCAGCTTATATCGAGAAAGCCAGCCCTTCTTGGATGCCCTCTATTCCTTCAGCTGTGGTCGTGGGAGAGGTTCTCTATAGGGCGACCAGATGTACGTGTTAATGAGCCTATAGACGCCATGTTTGATGCTGATGGCGTCGACATGCCTACTTTTGGTCTATGTTGGACACGTCGCGAGGTATGTAAGGTGTTATAGTTTAATGCATTTTTTGTGTGCACCAGAGATAGTTCAATGCTAGCGGCTACTAACATTTGTTTTCTGTAGAGATGCTTTGCTAGTGATCAGACCAGAAAGGCATACACGGCACTGAACGAGCAGTTCGATATGTACACTGGGGTCATCTGGCAGCCCTACACTGAAGCAGCCATAAATGCGAGATACCCTGGTGCTATGTCTTTGCTGTGCACAAGGGACTGAGATTACTGGATGACGAAATCGAAGATCATCTTCGATATCTTCATCAAGGAGATGGCACAACAGAGGGTTATGAGGCAATTTGGTCTTCTGCAGTTGGAGGTACCTCCCCCTACAGAGAACCCGGTGCCAACACACATCCACAGGTATTAACAAGTTTTACAATGTTCCATTATCTTTTATAGTGCTCAATTCGAAGGGCATGACACCACAATTATCTTTCATAATTGCTGAACACACACCATAATTTTAGGACTACAAGGAAGGGCATGACTAGGACAACTCCTGAGTGGCTAGTTAGACTAGAGCCATATGTTATAGAATGGGAGATAGCAAACACAAATCTATGACACGCGAATCACAATTTTCAACTCAATACTTTCAATCTCTATTTGCGGCGCTACATTACCAGAACACAGTTACGCATCGTTGAGCACTCTCATCCAGAGGAGATACCTGATCCTACTCCGACGGATACATACCCGAGCTATGATACTTCGGGCTCTAGACAGTACGCGGTAAGATATATTATTTTAAGCAATGTTGTCACATACATTGGCGTGCATACTTAATAATCGTGCTGAAAATTTGCAGGCTACCTTGACACACGAACTCTACGACGACGTGACCACCTTTGGACGATCACTGTCGTCAGGACCTCTTCTTCACCACCGTCTTGTCATACAACCCTTCTTGGAACGGATGTAGAACAAAATACGGGCTGTCTACGAGGCTATCACGTGCACCCGGAGAAGCTACGTTGTTCAGCACCAGCTACAGTAGCCGCGTCCCTCCATGCACCGACATCAACCACGTCCACGTCTAGCACATCAGCCGACGACCAGGCCACCCCCTCCTAAACAACCTGGGAGTTCGTCGTGGCAGCACCCACAACACTATGGTCCCACGTCAAGCTTCGTGTTTTCTCCAGAGCCACAGCACCACGGTCCCTCGTCGAGCTTTGTGTTTGAGCCAGAGCAGCCGTCACAGCCAGCAGGTGTGTGTCTTCATATTTATTGTTTTCAATATTAGTTAAGGCCACATCATTCTTCATGACTTAAAGTTCTCTCATGCAGGAGCCTATGGATATCATGCGTCTATGTCGGCATCACATGATACGTGGGGGAGTGATCAACATCCCGAGTAGAACATACAGGCTCCTATGTCACAGCAAACCCATTGGATGAACATGTTTTCGACTCCTCCACCAGGCCCCACACAGGATACACAGCATGACCAGGGAGAGTCTGAGATTCCTCCTTGTAACATTAGGCCACCCGAAAGGTGGGGATGGACTCCGCCTGTAGATCCGCCACCCCACCAGGCCAGACGTCGTCATTGACGCTTCTATCTATCAGTAGAGACATGAACATCTACTTATGTATGAGACTTATGTCTATTCTATGTATGAGACAAATGACTATGTACTTATGCCTGAGACATATGCCTACTCTATTTTAGTACTCTGTTATCTGAACTAGAACATCATATTTAGATAGAACAGAATGATCGTACATCAAGACAGTACAAACAACTACATAGAAGTACATATGAATTAAACGATACACTGAACTTACAACATACATCACAAAAACTACATGAAGTCATCATTGTCATACTCCATCGATGCAGATCTCTTGCCCTTCGACGATGAAGAACTCTTGCCCTTCGATGATGAGGAACTCTTGCCCTTCGGCGATGCAAAACTCTTGCCCTTCGATGATGTAGAACCCGGAAGCGGCGCCATGAAGATATCATCTTCGTCCTTGCTCTCCTCAGTCCATAAAGATGGATTATCTGCTGCAGTCCTTCTGAAAGTTTCACTCTTCGACAGCACTACCTTCTTCCACCTTTCATGCAACCTAAGAAGTTCTTTACGTACCTCCTCATAGGTCCTTTCAGCCACCCAGACCTACGTAATTCGTGAGCCAACTCATTCATTATGGTGTCACTACCGGTGAGTTCGTCCCATGGAACTATCCTATTGTCAGTCCTGAAATCGGTAGCTAGCCTCAGAAGAGTCCTGCTCATCCCAGGGTGAAAACTACGATCGAAAGGATAATGGGACATCTCAAATACACTACAATGGAATGCTTATCCACCTCCGCCTGAAGGGGGTTTTATAGGTAGAGAGGAGAAAATGGCGGGAAAAAACGACTGCAGTATGGAGGGAAAGGGTTGACGGGAACATATGGCGGGAAATGGGTGGCGGGAAAATTTGGCGGGAGAAAGCTGAGGGGGAAGGGTTGGCGGGAACATATGGCGGGAAAATATGGAGGGGAAGGGTAGGCGGGAACATATGGCGGGAAATATTGAGGGGAAAGGGTTGCGCGAAGGGGGGGGGGGGGCAAAATGCATGCAGCACCTCGGCCAGCAGCAGGCCTATCGGCCCACAGCAAGCCTATCGGCCCACAACAGGCCGACTGGATCTGAAATTGTGGCCGACTGGGCTATCGGCCAGCAGCAAGCCGATAGGCCTCCAGTTGGCCTGCTGTGGGCTGACTAGGCGCAGTCGGCCTGTTGCTGGCCGATTGGGTAATATTTTTGAAAATAACAATATCAACATAATATTTGTGCAATTTAATAAAAAAATGTATTATTTAAAAAAAATTAGCAAGTTCCACCTTGATTAAGCAATCTTGTTAAACAGTGTTTCAAAATAAATCGAGATCATTACGGGGGCGGGCCCACCTCAATTCAAGGGTATTCAGGGTATTCAACTGAATACCCATTATTTTTGCCAAAGTACTAGATATACAGATAGTGTATATCATATGCGTGTACAAGAAAAAACGAAATCTATGCAATAGACGTGCTAGCGAACTAATTCAGGCCGAAAACGGAGGCTAGCCCAGGTTTGCTATTCTCCCACGCCATCCATGACGTTGGCCCATAGGCCCAAAACGCTTTAGGCTCCAATCGTGTGCACGCATCCATCGCTGATTCAGTTTTACCATTGCCAATAATTGATCCAGCAGGAAACAAACCGGCTCCGCCCTTTTCTGTTCCCCAAATTCTGCTCCCAAGCAAGCCGCCAGGCAGCCTGCTGATTGTCGCATGCGTGCACGGCGGCAATCACTGGCGGGCGGCGCGACGCGGCGCACCATCCAGATTCCGGCGGCATGATATCCGACCCTCGCCCCTATGATACTGATCTTTACATGCATCGGTCTACAATTTTGAAGCCCTAGGTTCAACTAGCAGTAAGTATTTTCTGCTTATAGAAAATAGTTGTGTTCATGTGGCGTAATACATTACCACTATTAAAATTGGGATCTGGGGTAGCTCCTCACGCTGATTCATCTTGCTAATGAGACATTGGTTATTGATTTCTCTCTGTATCTCATGCTGCTTAGTTTTTTCAAAATATTGTTAAGAAGCTAATAAGAAATATGGGGCAAAATCAATTGAATGACTGCTTGGTTACATTTATGAAAAAAGATTTTTTTTTTCTTGCAAGTTAAGGAAAATGACATCATCACTCATTTTCAAAGCATCAAGGATCAGAAAGTTATCGTCTAATCTGTAAGTTCTTTTACCATTTTTTATTTTCTATCTCTATATACTTAGATGTTGCCACTTCCGCACTTCGATATGTTGAACAAATAGTATTTCTATATGGTGTAGAATTTGAAGTTATGATCAATTATGTAAATCTATTATATTAGGATACATCTTTATGTATTATCCAATTTGTATAACTGGTACTAGAATCAATTGTATACACCAAACAAGGCTTTACTCTTTCAAAAAACTGCCTTTGAAATTTTGAATACATACTCTTGAAATCCTGGGCCCGCCCCTGGATCATTAAATTAAAATCATAGTACTATACAAGTTGGCATGTATGTATCCTACAGAAGAACCTAATAAAAGAATTGTTGTTGCGAGCCGTCTTCCAAAAATAAGCATATGGTTGAATTTTTTTTTACGTAGGTGTAGCGCTGTCCGAGTCAGCGCGCGCCCACCAGGTTCGCTTCTGTGCACAAGGTCGTCTTCATTAATTAGGACTACACACTGCACAAACAAACAAGCTAGCTAGTCACACCCAAGGAGGCCATGGCGCCGCATGATTGCCGGCGACACATACTCGGGCGCCATTACTACTGCGGCGATGGCATCACGCCTATCTTCGCCCCACTCGCTGCGCTGGAGGGGAAGCCTCGAATCGACCCCACACGCGTCTCACTCGACTTCTTACGCAGCAGTTAAAGCCGGATTGATCCTGGTGCTCCATGACAGCCGGGATGCCCGCCTTGCCTTTTACCTCCCTTCCAGTGTCATCAAATGCATCCCCTTCACAAAGCAGCACATGCAGATCTATGCCACTTGCCGACTTTGTCTGCATCCTATCAAGCAGTGCCCCGGCGTGTTCATGCTCGATGGCGAGACCGGCCTTGACATGTCAAACTTCAGGGTTCTATGGGTCCGTCTCATCCATGATAAGCAACAAGACGGTAGCAAAATCGTCCAAGCACGTGTCTTCTCTGCAACAGACAAACATGACCGTTGGTCTCACTGAGCACCAGGGTCAAGGCTGACGACATCATTCCTATTGGGGCACTTGGTTACTTACGGGTGCCCTTCTTGTTCCTGGGGCGCGCGGGGGGCTCACTCTGATGGTCTGTTCAAGGAGGCAACAATGTCTTCCTCCACCTCAAAGAGAGCACCGGCAAGTTCTCCTACTTGAGGATGCCCGGACAAGCCGACATCAACAGCAACAGGAGGAACCTCCGGGTCATTGACAGCATGAGCCGTGTCCGGATCATCGGGGAGAACCTCGAGATGCTCCGATATGCCGCCCATGGTGGCGGGGCATGCACGGTTGAGAGGGATGGCAACATCGGGTCCTGGCCCACGCGGGCCTGGAGACTGTATTTTTTCGATAGAGCACCTCAGGCTGCAGCTCCAGGGTGTGTTGTACTGTGTGGCAGTGAATGCGGTGCCGAGTACATCTGGTTGTTGAATGTCGACACCCAGAACATGATGCAGGAATGTGCACATGGGCTGAACAAGAAGGCGCTGGTCGGGCGTTCCCTTATTAGCTCCCATGGCCGCCAACTCTCAGCGCGTGCTTGTGTTTGTGTGATGACACCGCGCAGAAGGAGGCCGACAGTAGGTGGTATACAAGTATTTATTTTGCTTTAGAATCCACCTTGGTTAAATTTACCAAATGAGTTTCAGGTCGACCGAAAAGTAGAGCATACATCCCTAGTTCCTTCTCACCCAATTATTTGTTACAACTTTGAGGTTCCATATCTGAATTTTGTAGCTCGATACTTAATTATGAATATATTGAGCTATAAAATATCTTGTATGAGAAATATGTACTCTAGATGAAAATTTTATCTATGTAATTATTGTTTCGGGGCTTGTTCTTTTAAAACTTGCCAACCCGAGTTTGACTCAACATGGGTGCTTACATTTTCGGTAAATTATTTTTCTAGAGCTAGCCGTCTGTGGTGACTCCGATGACCGACAGGGCCAGCCAGGGTATTTCTCGGATATAATTTTGCAGTTTCATGTTTTGTTTTTGTAATTTATAAAGCAGATGAGATATCTATTGACCTAAAGGTTTTTTGTTGTATGAGAAATATGGGTATAGAAATTTTATCTGTGTATTTAGAGTTTCAGGTTGTATTTTCATAACCTGTCAACCCAGGTTCCACTCAACATAGGTGCTCATATCGTTGTGGACTTATAGATGCTCCATGCGAGTGTAGCGGTCGCCCACTATAATGCCCAAGGGAGTTAAGATTCAGTGATGAAATTCGGAGTTTTAGACGACATGCTTGCTAAGAAAAAACAACACTATGGGATATATGATTTTAATAAAAAAAAACAACAATAATAAGATGTTATATATAGGTAATCTCTCTGAGAAGACGGTACTGACAAGAATATTTAGTATTCCCTCTACTCCGAAATACATTACTTCTTGGAACGACTGCTACCAGAAATTTTCAACTTCTATGTAAAAGGCTGTTGCCAACATATATATTCAAAAAATAATAATTAGTGGTCAAATATGTTTATTACTAGTCTCATCTTTAGTTTTGGAAGGTCAGCTTTTTTCCACAGGGTGACAAAACCGATGTTCAGGTGCAACAGAACTAATCGGTCTCCACTCACGCAAGAGTCAACTCTGGTCAATCTTTACCATACTTGTTACAAACTCATAGCATCGACTGCACAACACACCAGTACCAACAAGATCACGCAGCAGACTGATCAGTACTTCCTCCGTTCCATAATGTAAGACGTCTTACATTATATGGGATGGAGAGAGTAGTTATTATGAAAGCCAAGATAGAGAGATATAAATAGCCATGACCGTAGGCCAGGCCGCCAGGGTAATGGCCGGTATGACAGGCACACATATGGAGAAGTACATATGTTTTCTTAACATGTAGGTACATACATAGCAGGTAAAATACATGTGTTGACGTACCCATGTAGTACATATTGTTTATTTGTAGTAGGAGTTTGTATGTATATGTTTGGTCGTACCCGATATATATACTTAGACATTATTTTTCAGATATGTATATGTATGTGTATAATTGTAAACCCCTCCATCGTACGATGCAAACTCCGGCCTAGGGTCGTGGTGCTGGGGGTGGTATGCCGCCCTAGGAAGGTGGAATAGGTGGAAGTCCTGTGTAATCATCAGCTGAAAAGCAGACATATTTCACTATATTATTTGTGTGCTAAAAACTCGTGTGTGCGTGCGTGCGTGTGTGTGTGTGTGTGTGTGTGTGTGTGAGTGAAAGAGAGAGAGAGAGAGAGAGTGAGAGAGAGAGAGAGAGTCACCTAGTTTTCTACCAGCATCAACCTGAGAAGCCACAAGGAAGAAGAAGAAGAATGCAACGAGCAGGTAAAGTAAGAGCTGAGTTTTGGACGCCATAGCTAGCCTTGGTTTCTCCTTACACAAGCTGTTTGTTGCTGCAGATTAAGGGGATGATAGGTGGATGTGTTTTGTTGAAGGTGGCTGCTCTATCTCTCTGCAACCCCTATTTATATGGTAGCGCGCCTATGTGCCTGGACCTGGATCGTTCCAGCCTGCACCCACCCTAGCTAGTGAGCATACCAATCCTGGTCAAGGTACCGGTGGAAACGGAACCTGTTGTTAGTGACTGGAGTGTTTGTATTACACCATTTTTCCAAGTTGAATAGTAATAGTTGCATTTGTCGATCGGGGCCTAGTCCTTTGTTTGGTACATGTTCAAACTTATCAACAAAGCTACACGGAAAATTAACGTGTTCGGCACGTCATATTATTCTTTTTAAAGATTTAACAAATAATTTGAATGTTTTACTAATAACTGGGACCAGTGAGACCACATGTCAGGTAAGAATGTTTCTGTGACATGTTTTTATCGAGCGGACCGTCACGGCTCTCGGCATAGGTAACAGAAAATGACGTGTGAGCATGCTCACGGCTCTGTCAGTTGCGAACGGGCAATGCCACGTGGCTTCTCTTTGCCGTGTGGTGCTCTCGGCGTCTGCGCCGTTCATCGTATGTTGTTTGTTCGCCGTGTGCCCGTGTCAGCAACGTGAAGCCAAGGTTGCCGAGTGTGACTATCGGCATCTATACGTTTGCCGAGTACCTATGTTTTGGCTCTCAGCGAAGAGACGAACATCCGGCGTATAGGAAAATTCCAGTAGTGACAGGTGCTTGACTGACCTAGTGTTCCTCCACAGCCAGTTGGCCTGGAACGACAGCTACATATTGGAAACAAACTTTTCATCTAGCACAGTGACCATTCATCCGTTATGAAAGAATGTTTTTTTTCTTGTAAGAATTTTATTGAATACTACCGGTCTTTGCACTAGTTTTCAGAAGAGAATGGTGGCTCCTATTCGATGTGGCCAAACTGACCATCAACATATCCTAAATTCTATCTTAGTGGTATGTGCAATTTTTCCTGGTGAAATATCTTGGATTGCCGCTCTTGGTAAACATGTTAACAGCTGGGTGGGATTTGCACTTGGGACCTCATGAGGACTTCTAATGGTTCTCACAAGTAAAGGAAATCTCATATAACTAAGAGTGTGGCTTGAAGATGCCCGACCCCCGAGCCGCTCCCGTGAGCATCCTCGGGGGAAACCCTAGCCGCCGCCCCTCGTCCTCCCTCGTCGATCTCTCCCCCCGCCGCCACCACACAGCGCCGCCGGGCAAAGACCGGCCGGCGTTGGTGGCGGCGGGGATCTTGCCCCTCTCCTCGTGGTTGGCGTCCGGCGCGGGACGGCGCTGGGCTGGGCGGGGCCCAGCGGCGCGGCGGAGGGCGTGCTGGGTGGCGGCGCCCCTGCTTGGCGGCGGGGCAGCTGCGGCTTGAGGCCTCTCCAACGTGCGGCGGCTGCGGCTTCTCTAGCGGCGGCACGAGTTATCCCGGCGGCGGCTTGGCGGCGTGGCGCGGCGGAGCTCCGGCGATGACTCGGCGGCGGGCTGGAGGGCTAGGCACTGTCCAGTGGTGCTGCCTCTGCGGCGGTTGCGGCTTGGGGCCCTGGACCCCGATCCGATCTGGATCTGGTGGTGCCGGGGTCTGGGCCATGGCGGCTGGCAAGGCATGGGATTCGTCGGGGCTTGTCGGCCTCTAGGCACCATGGGGGTGCCGGCGGCGGCGCGTGCCCGGCTTGGTGGTCATCTTCTTCCCGAGATGGCCGGCCAGAGGCTTGGTGATCGGATCTCAAGATCCATCATCTTGTCCTGGCTGCGAGTAGGGGAGACATGGTTGCCGGTGAAAACCGAGCCGACGACAGGCGATGGCGGCGTTCTCGCCGTTACCTTGATGAAGGCATCGTCGTGTAACTATTGTCGACCCACTCGTGCTGCTCCGGGGGAAACCCTAGGATCTAGTGTTCCAGATCGGACGATGGCGGCACTGCGGTGTCGTTTCTCTCTTGGGAGCATCGTTTGCAGAGCAATGCTGGATGTCAGAGGCAGGAGGTGGAGCGGCTTCGTCTTGCACGGAGCTTTGGTGGTGATGTCAAGTCATGCCTGACCGACAGGTGCTACGCTTTGTCATGCCTGGTCGGCAGGTGCTACGCACGACAGATATTCCAAGGACTTCAAGTTGTGTCGGCTGGTGATACCTGGCAGCATGGCGCTGAGGTGTATCAGTGGCAACCGCAACGTGCTCAGCTCTTTGCGCGCAGGGAGGAGGTGCCGTTTGGTGCCGTGGTGGCGTCGACGATAGCTAGACCGAGCAAGGTTGATGCATCAGTACAGTTCTGAAGATGGAGCGGTGGCAGTTGGCGGCGGCGGCATCTGAGTGCACGGCGGACCGGTGAGACCCATGCCCGGCAGGTATCCTGGATGGGTTCTCAGGTCTTAGATGTTAGGTTTGGCTGCGATGTCTGTTTAGTATTAGGCCCAGGCTATCTGCGCCCCTTCATCAACTGGATAGAGATGCTTAGACGGCGGCTTTAGTCTTACTGTTGTATTAGTTTATAAGGTCTTGTGAGAATAATTAATAAAGTGGCCGTATGCATCGCCCAGATGCAGGGGCCGGGGGTCATCCTCCTTTTCTATAAAAAAAATATAACTAAGAGTGTCCGACCCTTTCAGAATCACCGCAGATATTGAAAGACTAAAGCCTAGAGGAGTTGCTTACTTGGAGGCGGCTGCATCCTTATGAAGCCTTGTAAAACTCCTCACCTTGATATTTGAAACGAGTTTGTTGGGAGAAAAAATAAATGTAAACTTATTTGTATCTGCCAAAAGACAAGTCTGGAGTTCCTTTCTATTTCTAAAGGCCAAAATCATTTATAAACTAAAGCCATGTCACCTCTTTGCATATTAGCTTTGGCTCGAGTATATTTTCTTCACCTCTGCCTGATCAGCCCAACACATTTAGTCGCTCTGCCTCGTTTCACCCCTGTGGCCAGACACAAGCAACATTTCATTGTAAATGAATAAGTAGGACTCAACCAAACATTAAATGAGTTGACTATTGTTGTATGTACGACAGTAAAATACATCAATAAGCCGACAAAGAAAAAAAACATACAACAAAACAAGAATAACAAAGATCTTATTTCTCTGGCATTTCCCACAAGCTACAAAAGACATGCAGTCGCAAATACGTCAGTCACAACACATAACGAAGTGCCAGAGTCCAGCAAATAAAACAGACATGCATGTTCATAGTAGTTAAACACTAGATGAATGACAACTTGACAGCGTGATGCCTTCACGCAACCGCCCGTCAGAATAGCAGATAAATATCGACTGTGAAGTACTGTCTCTGTAATGTAATATAAGACCGTTTAGATCACTAAAGTCAAACATTTTTCTATGGGATTGACCCTTTTTTATTATTTCATGAACAGAACAATACCACCTATTCGGTTGAACTGTCAAAATTAGAACTCATGTGTGCCTATTAATGACTCAGGTAATATAGGCCATCAATGCTTCTGGGTACCAATGAGATCACTAGAAGAACACCCGTGCGTTGCAACGGGGCCACATTAAATTTAAAAGTTCAATATCAATTATGTTAATATTACATTTAATATTCTCATACATATCAAGTGACATTGGCGACCTTTTTACCATCAAATTCTCACACACACTCTCTCCCTCCCTCCTCCTCACTCTCTCTCCCCCTCTCCCTCTCTCTCTCTCTCTAACACACACACACATATCCATCTTATTGGGTACAGACCATAATCCATCTATTTCACACGCACACGCGCTAGTGCATAACAATATGGATTATAAAACAGGTTCAAGGTAGTAACAAGGATTCTTCTCATGCATTAATAAACAAATGTTCTGCACTGAAGATAAGATAAACAATTCCCAAAGTGCATCAGAGCATCACAGAACATTACTGGCAAGATAAATGCACGATGTACCGGAACTGCTCGGATGAACCGGAATAGAGCCAACATATATCATCCTAGACAAACGCAACATCAACCATTTACCTTGGTACTTCAGGGACCGACAGGAGGATGCATGTAGAAGCGCTTATTTCCTGCGAATCCACAGTCAGAGAGAGAAATTGGAACTCATTCCCATCACCAACTGATAAAGAAAGCATGTAAGAAAATTGATATCGGGCCAACTTGGATCTTCGGTGATTGTCCGCCGGTATGGAGAATTTGGGAGGGTGGGTACAGGGAGTGGCCTTGTGGATGATGGATGGAGGCGCGGAGGGATGTGGTCGCCGGAAGGTCGAAAGCGGAGACGGTCGGGCACGTTAGGTGGAGCCGGTGGTGCGCGACAACCGGAGGCGGCCCAATCGTGGGCGGCGAACCGACGATAGCCTCGGCCCATCTCTCGACGCAGCGAAGATAGAGAGGGCGGCCCTGCCGGTGCTCGAGGCCGCCGCTCGGCACCATCTACATCGAGGGGAAAGAGAGGCGAGAAAGTGATAGGGTGATGCGGGGCTAGGGATTGCGGATGAGGGTGGGGGTGTGCGATTTGAATGGATGGTTCTGCCCACCGTTTTCTTGTACGTGGTGGTGGAGACGGCGGCGTCCAGCCATGCAGGCGAGGCATGGGTCGAGCCGGGCACACGGCGAGGCGCAGTAGCAGAGGCGGGGGCGATTTTTTGCTACTGAGATGCATGGTGTGGGATTGATCGTTCATGCTCTCTTTTCCTTTTTAACGGGAGATGGATGTGATTTTTTCACGAGGGGAGAGATGCGACCACGTACAAATTCCATAGTAAATTAATTAGGTCCATAACGGGAATTCTTTATAATGCGTTAAGATTTACGTGTTAGTTTTCTTAATAAAGAAATGCACTGATGTAGGGATCGATTGATTCGGGTAAGGAAAGATAGATTCGTGATCTTTTGTATGTTAGGAAATTAGTGGTTTGCAAGGAAAGAGTGGAGAGAAAAAGAACCAATGCAACCACGTATAGATTCCATAATAAATTAATTAGGTCCATAACGGGATTTGTTTACAATGCGTTAAGATTTACGTGTTAGTTTTCCTAATAAAGAAATGCACTGATGTAGGGCGCGATTGGTTCGGGTAAGGAAAGATAGATTCATGATCTTTTTTATGTTAGGAAATTATTGGTTTGCAAGGAAAGAGTGGAGAGAAAAAGAACCAGTGGAGGTGGGAGGAGGACAAAAATAAACCGTACGAGGCTACCAACTGCTCCATTAGGAGTAGATATTGTTTGGGAAAATAACGTGCGACGACGACTTAGCGAGCGGATCCCCTTAAAAAAGACATAGCGAGCAGATTCCCTTAAAACTGGTCGGAATGGATACGATTCATGACGTTGATAAATAGTGGTGAATGTTGGCCTAATTTACTATCATCATGCATGGAAACGAATCGTCAAGAAAAAGAATACTTCCTATTACTACACTCATAGGAAGCTTCCTAATCTCTGCTACCAAACAGTTTGTGCCCAAACAAGGAAGGAAAGTTATGGACGTGATTCGAAAGGAAACAAACGTTATGAAGATTAATTAATTTAGATTTGATCTTTAGAGATTGATTGTGATTGATTCTTTTACATAAAGACATTACTAAATAATTTGCGTCAGTATGGAAAGTTCTGATCCGTTCAGTTTTTTTTGTTGTGTGAGAGGGTGAAGTGAAAATAAACCGATGAAGTGGGGGAGGCGACGAAAAAAATCTACGACGGTTAACCTACGAAAAAAACCCGGACGAAAGTGGTGGGACGAAAAAAAAGCGAGACTACCAACTACTCCATTAGGAGTAGAGATTATTTTGAGAACAAACAATACCTACCTAAATATTGTCCCTCGTGTTGCACTGCCATCCGCTCTACATGATTTGCTCCCGGAATGTTTCTATGAAACAAGAATGGCAAGTTCAACGCTAATTTTTTTAATAATATTTTTTTAATAAATTGCACAAATATTATGCTGATAAATTTGTTTTCAAAAATATTAATCAATCAGTTTGCAGCAGGCCGAGTGAGACTAGTCAGCCCATAGCAGGCCGACAGGGCCTTATCAGCCTACTGCGGGCCGACAGGCAGTCAATCGGCCACATGCGGGCCGACTAGTGGCCGGACCACGTCCCTCCACTCCCTGTCGGCGCGGGCTGGGTCACGGGCGCCCCAGTCGGCCAGCTGCCGACCGATCGGCCAGCTGCAGGCCGACAGGGAGCGGGCCCGCAGTGCTGCCTCCTTTTTCTTTCCCTTCTCCTTCTCCTTTCCTTCCCCACCTCACGCAACACAACATCTCTCGGTTCTTCTTCCTTCCTCCTCTCTCCAACATGAAATAGCTCCAATTAATACACCAAAATGACCCGGTTTTTTGCGGATTTGGCACCGTGAATGGGTTCTACTTAGCTAGGGGAGCCAAAAGAGACCTCGATCTACTGATGGGGTAGCTTGTGGTGGTCGTGGTGAAGATTTTGTTGGAGCATTTTTTCAACTCATTTGTGGAGGTTGTGGAGGCGAGGTGGAGGTTGTGGCGGTGGTGGAGGTGGAGGTGTTGGTGGAGGTGAAGCTGCGGGAGTTTGGTGGAGTTTCCGGCTCCGGTTCTGGTGATTGAAGGCCGCCGTTCGTCGTTCGCGCGCACGCTTCAATGGTATATTTCAGCAAACATTTATTTTTCGAAGTTGCGTACAATTATTGTTATTTGCTCGAGTAGTAAACGTAAATATTTAGGTGGTCGTGGTGAGCATTTTATTTTCCCGTTTCGGTTAGCATTTTATTTAGATGTCAACTAATTGGTTGCGTAAAAATGTGTAGTTGCTCCGGTAATATTTTGGACTATATGAATATTATTTGCTCGAGTAGTAAACGTAAATATTTAGGTGGTCGTGGTGAGCATTTTATTCTCCCGTTCCAGTTTCGGTGAGCATTTTATTTAGATGTCAACTAATTAGTTGCGTAAAATTGTGTAGTTGCTCCGGTAATATTCCGGACTATATGTGGATGTGTAGTATTTAGGAGTGTCAGTAATTGTAGTTGCTCCGGTAAATATTCGTAATATATCTGTAGGTGGGTGAATTGTATTAGTTACTCCGTTAATATTCTGTAATATATAGCTAGCTAATATATAGACATGTATAATATTTGTTAGTCGGGGTATTTTAAGTTTTTGCTTAATACTTGTATTTCGTTGTTGAAAAAAAAAGGTGAGCCGAGATGTCCAATGTAGTGAAGTTCAGATTTTACTATGGTCCTGGTACCGTACAAGTAAATGAGATGGGAGCAGATCTGAGTGAATTTACTCACATAGAGGTGCCAATGAGCGCACCTCAAACATGGTCTGTCAGTCAATTGAAAGGATTACGGCAAGTTTAGGTCTTGATACTGAAACACACACTGTCGGTGTTCATGCATTATGGACACGGTCAAGTTCAATAATTTACTTTTATTTGAGGTCAATAGAGCGAGACTCCGATTGGGTGCGGTGGTTACATGGTTGTGAACGAAGGGGATGCAATCCTATTGCTTTAGTGCTTCCCGTCGTGAAGGAGGTCACTGCACATGAAGGTGAGGGTGGCTACGATGCTGGTCATAGCAGTGTAGGGAGGCAGTTATCTATGTCAAATGCTGGAGATGATGGTTATGAACAAGGACATAGTAGTCAGGTAGAAGGAGGAAATGCTTATGGTTATGAACCAGGGCAGAGTAGTCAGGTAAAAGGAGGAAATGCTTATGGTTATGAACCAGGGTAGAGTAGTCAGGTAGAAGGAGCAAATGCCGATGGTGATTACAATGGCGAGGTGGACGCTGACGAGGTAGATGGGCACATGCAGGACCAGATGGAAGAAGAAGACACTGATGTTGAAAGGGGTCATGCCGATGATTCTGACGAGTCAGATGAAGAAGAAAATGCAGAGGAGGTCCCGAACCCTGCATCATGGAATCATGACTTCTCATCTGCAATGACCATGAATGATGGACATGATTCAGCCTTGCAATATCACCAAAACAATATTGCGACGGGTGCTATGTATCCGAACAAGCAAGCCCTGAAGGATGCAATAATTAATTGGGCAATGTCCACGCAAAGGGTTTTCACTGCTCAAGTGTCCAGTCAGAAATACCTGACAATGGTATGCAAGAATGCAGATTGTCCCGCGAGGGTGCACGGCTTTCTCCCTAAGTATGGCACAAGTTGGGTGATCAGTGACTTAGTTAATCACACTTGTCTTATTCCCTACATCCCTCAAGATCATGCCAACCTTTCATCGACGCTTATTGCTCGGTTGTTTTACGATGAGATAGTGCAGGGCAAAGCTATGGAAGTGAAGGCAGTGCAGACAAAAGTCTTCGCCAGGTTCAAGTACATAATTTCTTATGGCAAGGCTTGGAGGGCTAAGCATGCGGTGCTTGAGAGGAGATTTGGTGCTTATTTTGATGCATATGACTCTGTTGTCCAGCTCCTCCACAGCCTGCAGCAGCGGAATCCAGGCACCTATATCGATATCCAAGACTTGTTCATGCCAGAGTTCCCAACTGTGAGGGTGTTGCATCGTCTCTTCTTCTCTTTCGGTGTATGCATCGAAGCTTTCTGGCATTGCCGACCGGTGATATGTGTTGATGGTACATTTCTCACAGGCAAGTACAAGGGTCAGATCCTGACAGCCATAGGTCAAGACGGCCAAAATCAAGTTGTCCCCCTCGCATTTGCTTTTGTGGAGAGTGAGAACATTGAAAGTTGGACATGGTTCTTTAGGCAGTTGAAAATAGCAGTTGTGAAGGAGAAGCCCAATGTGTGCATCCTTCATGACAGACACGCAGGTATACTCAGTGCGATAAGGACACTGACAAACCCAGGCCCTGAGGAACAAACTCCATGGCTGGACTTGCAGAGCCGTTGGTGCATGCGCCATCTGGGGGCTAATTTCTTCTCGCAGTTTAGAAATAAGAACCTGATGAATCTGTTCAAAAAACTCTGCAAGCAGAACTAGTTATGGAAGTACAATTTGATACGTGACAGACTTAATGTGTGCACGCAGAGACACGTGAGGGACAGGAGAGCTGCAAGAGATGCAGCGGTGAGGGCACATGTTGAAGCAGTAGCTGCACAGTTGGCAACAGGAACAATGGCCGTGGAGGAGGAGCCTGTTGGGCTATGTGACCTTCCAGGCTTTGACCCACCTGGTACCAGGAGAAGGCTCGAGAGGACGATTAAAACTTTCGAGTAGTGGATAGAGCATGAGCCTCTTGAGAGGTGGTCTTTGCTACACGACACATTTGGAGCAAGGTATGGTGTCATGACAACGAACCTCGTGGAAACATACAACTTTGTCCTTAGAAGAAACTGGGCATTGCCACTTACAGCCATTGTTGAGGGTATTTTCTATGGCACCGTGAAGTATTTCAGAGATAGACGGGAAAAAGCAGAGCAACATATCTTGAACAACCCGAATACACGTTACTGTGAAAGAGTCATGAAGTACATGGACAACAAGATGCAAAAAGCTAGGTCACACACTGTAGTCTCCACCGGTAACCAAGAAAGAAGGTCTGAGGTCCGCTTAGCCAACAACAAATTCGGATGTGCAAATGAGCTGAGGACGCATGAGGTGAGAATTGGTAATGAAGCCTGGCCAACGTGTGAGTGCACATGCAACAAACCGAAATTGCTTCACCTACCTTGCTCACATGTACTTGCTGCTTGCGGACAGCTTGGAATGGACGCAATATCGTTTGTGTCTCCATTTTTTCTAAAAGAGGCTGTCCTCAATACCTGGACAGGTGAGCTGATGGGTTTTCAATCAATGGGTAACTTCAACAGCATCAACCCCGCTGAAAGGCATTACATTCCAAACCCAGAGCATATGCGTACAAGTAGAGGCAAACGGCAGTGTCAGTGCATCCGAAATGATATGGATGAATCTGAAGCAGGCGGTCCGACTAGGCAATGCATTCTATGCAATGAATTTGGCCATAGGGACACTAATTGTCCCACTTTCGTCACTGGGCGTGGAAGAGGCAACCGGGGACGAAGAGGAGGTAGAGGAACTAGAGGAGTAAGAGGGAGAGGAAGAAGATAAGCTAGCAGTACTATTAAGTGTGGCACTATGTTCTGAATTTGTATTAATTGTGGCACTATGTTCTGAATTTGTATTAAGTGTGGCACTATGTTCTGAATTTGTATTAAGTGTGGCACTATATTCTGAATTTGTATTAAGTGTGGCACTATGTTCTGAATTTTTATTAATGGTGGCACTCTATTCTAAATTTTTATGTGTAGGAATGTCGGGAATGTGGTTGCTGAATAGGGACATTGATAGGGGTCATCGTGCTGCAATATGGCAGGAGCGCAAGGTTGAGCCTCTGGTCACTCGCACTCCTAAGGAGCACTGGATGATACATGAAGGATGGGTTCAGCGGTACATGCTTTATTAATTTACACACTGACATGCATATTAATGGGAGACACTAATCGAAAAGTTCTGTCATGAAGGTTGAAATGGGCCAGCCTATTACCTTTCGCCCGTCTGGTTGAGTCCATCCCGGGCACCAAACGCCTCGCCATCGACTCCTCCTTGTTGAGCTGCTTAGTGGACCGTTGGAGGCCAGAGACCCACACGTTTCACTTCCGATGGGGAGAGATGGCTCCTACTCTCGAGGATGTGTCACTTTTGCTGGGACTAACGTTGGCAGGTCATACCATAGGACCATTGGATGCACCGGCTAGTTGGGAGCAAGGTCTTACACAACGTTTTCATGGTGTTTTTCCGGATGTTCCGGATCCGGTATGGGAGCATCATGGACCTAAGTATGACTGGTTGCTCAATTTTCAGGTTATTTCCCCTACCTCTTATCTTCAATTTATCATGCATATGGTTTTACAGAAAATACCTATGGCTTACTTATTAAAACTTTATGTTTGCTTAATGCAGATCCAGAAGTTTCAGGCGCCATTGAGTGCGGAACAGATCACTCGGAGCCTGGAGGCCTACTTAATGTGGCTTTTCGGAAAGGTGATGTTCACAGAGAACCGTTTCGGCACTATTAGCGCGCTCTACATCCCTATGGCACTTGAGATAGTGAGCGCTCAGACGGCAGATCAGATCCGATAGAGGAGTTGGGGTTCTGCGGTCTTAGCGGATACATACCGAGGTATGTGCAATGGTTGCCAGCTTATATCGAGAAAGCCAGCCCTTCTTGGATGCCCTCTATTCCTTCAGCTATGGTCGTGGGAGAGGTTCTCTATAGGGCGACCAGATGTACGTGTTAATGAGCCTATAGACGCCATGTTTGATGCTGATGGCGTCGACATGCCTACTTTTGGTCTATGTTGGACACGTCGCGAGGTATGTAAGGTGTTATAGTTTAATGCATTTTTTGTGTGCACCAGAGATAGTTCAATGCTAGCGGCTACTAACATTTGTTTTCTGTAGAGACGCTTTGCTAGTGATCAGACCAGAAAGGCATACACGGCACTGAACGAGCAGTTCGATATGTACACTGGGGTCATCTGGCAGCCCTACACTGAAGCATCCATAAATGCAAGATACCCTGGTAGTATGTCTTTGCTGTGCACAAGGGACCGAGATTACTGGATGACGAAATCGAAGATCATCTTCGATATCTTCGTCAAGGAGATGGCACAACAGAGGGTTATGAGGCAATTTGGTCTTCTGCAGTTGGAGGTACCTCCCCCTACAGAGAACCCGGTGCCAACACACATCCACAGGTATTAACAAGTTTTGCAATGTTCCATTATCTTTTATGGTGCTCAATTCGAAGGGCATGACACCACAATTATCTTTCATAATTGCCGAACACACACCATAATTTTAGGACTACAAGGAAGGGCATGACTAGGACAACTCCTGAGTGGCTAGTTAGACTACAGCCATATGTTATAGAATGGGAGACAACAAACACAAATCTATGACACGCGAATCACAATTTTCAACTCAATACTTTCAATCTCTATTTGCGGCGCTACATTACCAGAACACGGTTACGCATCGTTGAGCACTCTCATCCAGAGGAGATACCTGATCCTACTCCGACGGATACATACCCGAGCTATGATACTTCAGGCTCTAGGCAGTACGCGGTAAGATATATTATTTTAAGCAATGTTGTCACATACATTGGCGTGCATACTTAATAATCGTGCTGAAAATTTGCAGGCTACCTTGACACACGAACTCTACGACGACGTGACCACCTTTGGATGATCACTGTCGTCAGGACCTCTTCTTCACCACCGTCCTGTCATACAACCCTTCTTGGAACGGATGGAGAACAAAATACGGGCTGTCTACGAGGCTATCACGTGCACCCGGAGAAGCGACGTTGTTCAGCACCAGCTACAGCAGCCGCGTCCCTCCATGCACCGACATCAACCACGTCCACGTCTAGCACATCAGCCGACGACCAGGCCACCCCCTCCTGAACAACCTAGGAGTTCGTCGTGGCAGCACCCACAACACTATGGTCCCACATCAAGCTTCGTGTTTTCTCCACAGCCACAACACCACAGTCCCTCGTCGAGCTTTGTGTTTGAGCCAGAGCAGCCGCCACAGCCAGCAGGTGTGTGTCTTCATATTTATTGTTTTCAATATTAGTTAAGGCCACATCATTCTTCATGACTTAAATTTCCGTCATGCAGGAGCCTATGGATATCATGCGTCTATGTCGGCATCACATGATACGTGGGGGAGTGATCAACATCCCAAGGAGAACATACAAGCTCCTATGTCACAGCAAACCCATTGGATGAACATGTTTTCGACACCTCCACCAGGCCCCACACAGGATACACAGCATGACCAGGGAGAGTTTGAGATTCCTCCTTGTAACATTAGGCCATCCGACAGGTGGGGATGGACGCCCCATGTAGATCCGCCACCCCGCCAGGCTAGACGTCGTCATTGACGCTTCTATCTATCAGTAGAGACATGAACATCTACTTATGTATGAGACTTATGTCTATTCTATGTATGAGACAAATGACTATGTACTTATGTCTGAGACATATGCCTACTCTATTTTAGTACTCTGTTATCTGAACTAGAACATCATATTTAGATAGAACAGAATGCTCGTACATCAAGACAGTACAAACAACTACATAGAAGTACATCTGAATTAAACGATACACTGAATTTACAACATACATCACAAAAACTACATGAAGTCATCATTGTCATACTCCATCAATGCAGATCTCTTGCCCTTCGACGATGAAGAACTCTTGCCCTTCGATGATGAGGAACTCTTGCCCTTCGACGATGCAAAACTCTTGCCCTTCGATGATGTAGAACCCGGAAGCGGTGCCATGAAGATATCATCTTCGTCCTCGCTCTCCTCAGTCCATAAAGATGGATTATCTGCTGCAGTCCTTCTGAAAGTTTCACTCTTCGACAGCACTACCTTCTTCCACCTTTCATGCAACCTAAGAAGTTCTTTAGTACCTCCTCATAGGTCCTTTCAGACACCCAGACCTACGTAATTTGTGAGCCAACTCATTCATTATGGTGTCACTACCGGTGAGTTCGTCCCATGGAACTATCCTATTGTCAGTCCTGAAATCGGTAGCTAGCCTCAGAAGAGTCCTGCTCATCCCAGGGTGAAAACTACGATCGAAAGGATAATGGGACATCTCAAATACACTACAATGGAATGCTTATCCACCTCCGCCTGAAGGGGGTTTTATAGGTAGAGAGGAGAAAATGGCGGGAAAAAACGACTGTGGTATGGCGGGAAAGGGTTGACGGGAACATATGGCGGGAAACGGGTGGAGGAAAATGGGTGGCGGGAAAAAGTTGGCGGGAGAAAGCTGAGGGGGAAGGGTTGGCGGGAACATATGGCGGGAAAATATGGAGGGGAAGGGTAGGCGGGAACATATAGCGGGAAATATTGAGGGGAAAGGGTTGCGCGAAGGGGGGGGGGGCAAAATGCATGCAGCACTCAGCCAGCAGCAGGCCTATCGGCCCACAGCAAGCCTATCGGCCCACAGCAGGCCGACTGGAGCTGAAATTGTGGCCGACTGGGCTATCGGCCAGCAGCAAGCCGATAGGCCTCCAGTTGGCCTGCTGTGGGCTGACTAGGCGCAGTCGGCCTGCTGCTGGCCGATTGGGTAATATTTTTGAAAATAACAATATCAACATAATATTTGTGCAATTTAATAAAAAAATGTATTATTTAAAAAAAATTAGCAAGTTCAACCTTGATTAAGCAATCTTGTTAAACAGTGTTTCAAAATAAATCGAGATCATTACGGGGGCGGGCCCACCTCAATTCAAGGGTATTCAGGGTATTCAACTGAATACCCATTATTTTTGCCAAGGTACTAGATATATAGATAGCGTATATCATATGCGTGTACAAGAAAAAACGAAATCTATGCAATAGACGTGCTAGCGAACTAATTCAGGCCATGATACCCTATCCTATGAGCACATAGGAGTACATATTCCTCAAAACCCTAATACCCCTTGGCGGCGATTAGGGTTCGGTGGACTCGACTACGCCCGCAGATCCCATCGGCGGGGCGTACCGGTGATCCTCGGGACTATGGCATCAGCGTCCGCCGGGAACGGACGGCGAGGAGGCGGCGCTCTCTCTCCTCGCTCAGCGCGCGCGCAGATGGAGGAGGCGCTCGGCAAATTGGATATCTCGGAGGAGGAGGCGACACCCCTAGTGATCGATGAATCCGACGATGGTGCGCCACCAAAGTGGCTTCTGGCGGGCAAGGTGCTATTCAAGAATCTGTTTCATATACACACAATCTCCAATACCCTCCGCCCTGCTTGGGGAAACCCTAGAGGGCTGGTTTTTCGACCTCTGGGAGAGAACATGTTTGCTGCTGAATTTGAAACTAAACGTGATCGTGATCGCGTCTGGGAAGGAGCTCCATGGCACATCAACAAACATGCAGTAATCCTAGAGGAATTCGAGGAGCACATGCAACCTTCAGAGCTTAAGTTTGATAAATTGCCTGGTTTGGGCTCGGGTAGTGAATCTACCCTATAATTTGAGGAACGATACTCGAGGCATGGAAATAGCTAGACAGATCGACAAGACTGCCTCTGTTGTCCAAATTGATCCAGTGGGAGGTTTCTTACGCGCAAGAGTAACTATTGATGTGCAAAAACCTCTCCGTAGATGGATCTTGATCAACTCGGCAAAAAGGAAGAGTATGGATCGGTATGATATTGAATATGAGCAAATCCCACACTTCTGTTTTTCGTGTGGCCGTCTGGGCCATTCAGATCTCTTTTGGCCGACTCCTGGAACCAGGGATGAGAAAGGCAATCTTCTGTTCAACTCCTCCTTACGGGCTCCAGAAGATCGCAGGAAAGCAAACTCGGGGGAGAACTCGATGAGGGACAGGAACCATAACCAGCATAGCACGAGGGAATCACAGTCGTCGAGCTCCCAACAGAAGGGTGGGCCGGAGGTGACTTCCCCTGTCAAAACCCCGGCGCCACAGAAACGCAGAGGTGGTCCGCAGCCCACCCAGGTTTATCGCAGGGTGGAGCCACAACCGTTGGCAATTACAGAGCACGGCGAGGCTCATGCAAATTCTGCTAAGGGAGAGGGTTTACCCAATCCTACAGCTCAAACCCCGGAGAACCTGAATGAAACCTTCCCTGAGAGGGAACCGAAGAAGAATAGGCCTACCCCACCATCATCTGAATCATCGGCAGTGGCTGCGAATCAGCCCTGCCCAAGCCATTGAATGCCATGAGCTGGAACTAGCGAGGGCTTGGGAACCCTGGGACAGTTCGTGAGCTTCGCAAGTTTGAAGCAAGAAGGCCCCACCCTGCTTTTCGTCATGGAGACAAAGATCAGGGGGAAACGTGTGGAAGATTTGAAGTTTTCTTTTGGTTTTTCAGGTTGCTTTGCCGTTGACAGTGACGGTTTAAGTGGAGGTATCGATTTGTTTTGGTCAAAGGATGTTGAAGTTGCTTTGGAAAATTTCAGCAAATCGCATATCGATGTCAAGGTCAGTCAGAACGATAAAACCTGGCGCTTTACTGGCTTCTATGGAGAGCCACGCTTGGAGAACCGCCACCATAGCTGGCGGTTTCTTCGCACTCTTTTTGCTGTCCCGCATGGAGCATGGTTATGTATGGGTGATATCAATGAAACTCTATCCGCGGATGAGCATTTTAGTATACATGCAAGACCGGAGGCACAAATGCGTGCTTTCCGCGAGGCGATTTCGGACTATGCACTCCAGGACCTGGGGTGGCGCGGTGTTCCTTTTACATGGGATAATAGGCAGCATGGGAACATGAACATGAAAGCAAGGCTCGACAGGGCCTTTGCCAACGCCGATTTGCTTCAGATGTTCGAGTTCTCTTCTGTCAAACATATCAACAGTGTAGAATCGGATCATTGTTTTCTGCTTGCCGAGTGTCGAGCTACGGCAGCGACGGGCTGGGCCCGAGCGGCCCGTTCCTTCCGCTACGAAAACGTTTGGCAATCACACGCCGACTATGATGAGATAGTGCGGAAGATGTGGCAGTCGGGAGCAGGACAGGGAGGATTGCAAGGCATTGTTGATGCCCTCTCTGTGGTTCAGAATGAGTTGGGATCATGGGGGCATAAAGAATTTGGAAACATGGAACGTCGAGTGCGTAAACTACAGAAAAGACTTGAGCGTCTCTGGACGGATGCAGTAGGGCGCGGCCCAAATGAAGAGGAGAAGGCAGTCGCCTCACAGATAAGGGAGGCCCTACGGCAAGAGGAGATTTGGCTCAAACAGAGATCTCGAGTGCTATGGCTACATGCAGGGGACCGGAATACTAGCTACTTCCAGGCACAAGCTAGGCAGCGCAAGAGGATCAACCGCGTTACCTCATTGGAGCTGGCCGACGGGCGTGTAAGCAGCGACCCAGGTGAAGTGAAGGAGGAGATCGCTCACTTTTATTATGCACTTTACCAATCACAAGGCTATTCTCCGATGGTGGAGCTGCTGCAATGTGTCCAACCACGGGTTACCGAGGATATGAATCATACTCTCGAACGGGAATACAGGGCAGCCGAGGTGAAGACAACATTGTTCGATATGGCGCCCTCCAAGGCGCCTGGTGTGGATGGTTTTACTGCGGGTTTCTACCAGTGACACTGGGATGTCGTGGGGGAAGATATTACTTTGGCTATCTTGAGTTTTTTGAACGGTGGGGAACTACCCTTGGGGCTGAATGACACAGCAATAACTTTGATCCCTAAAGTCCATCACCCTCAAAAAATCTCACAATACAGACCTATCGCGTTGTGCCATGTTCTGTAGAAAATTGCAGTCAAGACAGTGGCCAACCGAGTGCGGCTCATTCTCGATGAAGTTATCGGAGAGGAACAAAGCGCGTTCGTTCCAGGTCGCTTAATCACGGACAATGTCCTAGTGGCCTATGAGTGCATCCACGCCATCAGACGAAGGAAGAAGGGCAAGAATTTCAGCTGCGCTATCAAGCTTGATATGCTGAAGGCATACGATCGTGTGGAATGGCATTATCTCGAAGCCATGCTGGCTAGACTGGGCTTCGGTGATCGTTTTACTAGCCTCATTATGAAGTGTGTTACTTCGGTCAGGTTTACCATCAAGGTTAATGGAGAGCTGCTCCCGTACTTCAACCCATCCAGAGGGCTTCGACAAGGATGCCCAGTATCTCCATATCTCTTTCTCATATGTGCCCAATGCCTCACCTCAATGCTCAATAACTTCGGCGGGGCACGTATTGACAGGGGGATCCGTGTGAGTGTTCATGCACCCTGGGTTAGTTACCTTTTATTTGCTGACGATAGTCTCATTTTTCTGAAAGCTAACGTCCAAAGTGCAGAATGGCTCAATGAAATTCTACATATATATGCTACTTGTTCCGGCCAAGCAGTGAACCGAGACAAGAGTTCCATCTTCTTCAGTGGCAATACAGAGCAGCCCCTCCGAGCGATCCTCAAACAATCTCTTGGTATTACAGTTGAGGTGTTCTCCGAACGATATCTGGGACTGCCCATGGCCATTGGTAGAATCACTAGTGGTACATTCAACCACATCAGTGACCGTATCCGAAGTAAGATTGGTGGCTGGTCCGAACGCAACCTTGCTTGTGCAAGAAGGGAAGTGCTACTCAAATCCATTGCTCAAGCAATTCCAACATATAGCATGAGTTGTTTCCAGCTGACCAAAAAAGTATGCAAGACTATCACATCACCCATGGCAAAGTACTGGTGGGGTAGTTCTTTGGACAAGCGATCTCTTCACTGGCTCTCTTGGGATAAGCTAACACAGCCGAAGATCAAGGGCGGCCTAGGGTTTCGGGATCCTCAAGTCTTCAATCTAGCCATGCTTGGCAAGCAAGGCTGGCGACTTCTAACAAACCCTAGCTCTCTATGTGCTCGGGTGTTGAAGGGTAAATATTTTCCTCATACAAGCTTCCTCCAAGCCATGATTCCTAAGAGTGCATCCTCGACATGGCGAGCAACTGTGGCGGGAAGGAGAGCGTTGGAAACTGGGCTGATCTACCGGATAGGTGATGGTTCCTCCACGTCCATTTGGAACGACCCCTGGATCCCCAACACAGTTACTATGAAACCGGTCGGTCGCCTCGGGGCTGCCCCTCTCGAGCGTGTATCGGAGTTGATCGATGATTATACCGGTCACTAGCATGTTGATCTTGTTCGCCAAAATTTCCTCTTGCCGGATGCTGAGGCCATCCTGAACATACCTTTAAGCAGAGCGGGAGGTGAAGACACTTTGGCATGGGCACTGGAAAAAACAGGCAACTACACTGTCAAATTAGCGTATCGCTCTCTAATGACTCGCAACGAGCTTGGCTCTCTAGAGGAAGGGACGATTACGGACACTTCATCAGCAAACAAACAGTTGTGGTCTGCGCTTTGGAAAATGCACGTGGTGCCGAAAGTAAGAGTTTTCTGGTGGCGAGTGCTTCGTGGTATCCTGCCGGACTCCTCTACCTTGAAGCATCGACATATCAAGCAACTTGGACGCTGTGACATCTGCCAGGCAATGGATGAAGATTTAATGCATGCGCTTATCTCATGTTCGCATGCGAAGCAGTTTTGGATAGCAGCCAAGGAGCGTTTCGACTTTCAACTCCCTCGGCTGCATCCGTTAACGTGGGCGCGTGATATTGTGTTGGATCCTATGTTCACAGACGACATCAGATGCAAAATCATCACAATCATGCACGCTATATGGACCTCCAGGAACAAGGGGACTCATGATCAGGATGGATATAACCCTGTCTAGGCACTCAAATGGATCCATGAAACCCTTTCTTTGCTGGAGTTACCTGCTCGTCGCATACGGTTGCAGGCGGGACAGGGGTGGAGACCCCCCGACGCGGGGTGGATTACCATCAACACTGATGGATCAGTTTTCCCGGATGGATTAACAGGCGGAGCTGGTGGTGTTGCTCGATCCCATCTATCCTTCATTGGAGCTTGGTGCAAGCCGCTAGCTGGTGTGTCAGATCCTTTCATTGCCGAACTACTAGCCTTCCGGGAGGGTGTGATCTTTGCTCAGCTTCGCGGGATGTCACATGTGATCATGGAGGTCGATAGCATGGAGCTGGTCACCCAATGGAACTCGCGTGGCAACTCTCGCTTGGTTGCAGCGCCTATCTTACAAGAACTAGATGATATAGTCCCTAATTTTATTTCTTTTTCGGTTCACCATGTTAGCAGGGAGCTCAATACTCCGGCTCATTCGTGTGCACAACGTGCTTGCTCTCTTGAGGCCACGGAGTGCTGGCTAGAGCAGAGCCCCGAATTCCTCCTTGGTAGCTACCGGCAGATTGTAATCGGTTGATCCTGAAATAAAGTTCTAGTTTCGATGCAAAAAAAAAAGAACTAATTCAGGCCGAAAATGGAGGCTAGCCCAGCTTTGCTATTCTCCCACGCCATCCATGACGTTGGCCCATAGGCCCAAAACGCTTTAGGCTCCAATCGTGTGCACGCATCCATCGCTGATTCAGTTTTACCATTGCCAATAATTGATCCAGCAGGAAACAAACCGGCTCCGCCCTTTTCTGTTCCCCAAATTCTGCTCCCAAGCAAGCCGCCAGGCAGCCTGCTGATTGTTGCATGCGTGCACGGGGGCAAGCACTGGCGGGCGGCGCGACGCAGCGCACCATCCAGATTCCGGCGGCATGATATCCGACCCTCGCCCCTATGATACTGATCTTTACATGCATCGGTCTACAATTTTGAAGCCCTGGGTTCAACTAGCAGCAAGTATTTTCTGCTCATCGAAAATAGATGTGTTCATGTGGCGTAATACATTACCACTATTAAAATTGGGATCTGGGGTAGCTCCTCATGCTGATTCATCTTGCTAATGAGACATTGGTTATTGATTTCTCTCTGTATCTCATGCTGCTTAGTTTTTTTCAAAATATTGTTAAGAAGCTAATAAGAAATATGGGGCAAAATCAATTGAATGACTGCTTGGTTACATTTATGAAAAAAGATTTTTTTCTTGCAAGTTAAGGAAAATGACATCATCACTCATTTTCAAAGCATCAAGGATCAGAAAGTTATCCTCTAATCTGTAAGTTCTTTTACCATTTTTTATTTTCTATCTCTATATACTTAGATGTTGCCACTTCCGCACTTCGATATGTCGAACAAATAGTATTTCTATATGGTGTAGAATTTGAAGTTATGATCAATTATGTAAATCTATTATATTAGGATACATCTTTATGTATTATCCAATTTGTATAACTGGTACTAGAATCAATTGTATACACCAAACAAGGCTTTACTCTTTCAAAAAACTGCCTTTGAAATTTTGAATACATACTCTTGAAATCCTGGGCCCGCCCCTGGATCATTAAATTAAAATCATAGTACTATACAAGTTGGCATGTATGTATCCTACAGAAGAACCTAATAAAAGAATTGTTGTTGCGAGCCGTCTTCCAAAAATAAGCATATGGTTGAAAATTTTTTTACGTAGGTGTAGCGCTGTCCGAGTCAGCGCGCGCCCACCAGGTTCGCTTCTGTGCACAAGGTCGTCTTCATTAATTAGGGCTACACACTGCACAAACAAACAAGCTAGCTAGTCACACCCAAGGAGACCATGGCGCCGCGTGATCGCCGGCGACACATACTCGGGCGCCATTACTACTGCGGCGATGGCATCACGCCTATCTTCGCCCCACTCGCTGCGCTGGAGGGGAAGCCTCCAATCGACCCCACACGCGTCTCACTCGACTTCTTACGCAACAGTTAAAGCCGGATTGATCCTGGTGTTCCATGACAGCCGGGATGGCCGCCTTGCCTTTTACCTCCCTTCGAGTGTCATCAAATGCATCCCTTGACAAAGCAGCACATGCAGATCTATGCCACTTGCCCACTTTGTCTGCATCCTATCAAGCAGTGCCCCGGCCTGTTCATGCTCGATGGCGAGACCGGCCTTGACATGTCAAACTTCAGGGTTCTATGGGTCCGTCTCATCCATGATAAGCAGCAAGACGGTAGCAAAATCGTCCAAGCACGTGTCTTCTCTGCAATAGACAAACATGACCGTTGGTCTCACTGAGCACCAGGGTCATGGCTGACGACATCATTCCTATTGGGGCACTTGGTTACTTACGGGTGCCCTTCTTGTTCCTGGGGCGCGCGGGGGGCTCACTCTGATGGTCTATTCAAGGAGGCAGAAATGTCTTCCTCCACCTCAAAGAGAGCACCGGCAAGTTCTCCTACTTGAGGATGCCCGGACAAGCCGACATCAACAGCAACAGGAGGAACCTCCGGGTCATTGGCAGCATGAGCCGTGTCCGGATCATCGGGGAGAACCTCGAGATGCTCCGATATGCCGCCCATGGTTGAGAGGGATGGCAACATCGGGTCCTGGCCCACGCGGGCCTGGAGACTGTACTTTTCCGATAGAGCACCTCAGGCTGCAGCTCCAGGTTGTGTTGTACTATGTGGCAGTGAATGCGGTGCCGAGTACATCTGGTTGTTGAATGTCGACACCCAGAACATGATGCAGGAATGTGCACATGGGCTGAACAAGAGGGCGTTGGTCGGGCGTTCCCTTATTAGCTCCCATGGCCGCCAACTCTCAGCGCGTGCTTGTGTTTGTGTGATGACACCGCGCAGAAGGAGGCCGACAGTAGGTGGTATACAAGTATTTATTTTGCTTTAAAATCCACCTTGGTTAAATTTACCAAATGAGTTTCAGGTCGACCGAAAAGTAGAGCATACATCCCTAGTTCCTTCTCACCCAATTATTTGTTACAACTTTGAGGTTCCATATCTGAATTTTGTAGCTCGATACTTAATTATGAATATATTGAGCTACAAAAAATCTTGTATGAGATATGTACTCTAGATGAAAATTTTATCTATGTAATTATAGTTTCGGGGCTTGTTCTTTTAAAACTTGCCAACCCGAGTTTGACTCAACATGGGTGCTTACATTTTCGGTAAATTATTTTTCTAGAGCTAGCCGTCTGTGGTGACTCCGATGACCTACATGGCCAGCCAGGGTATTTCACGGATATAATTTTGCAGTTTCATGTTTTGTTTTTGTAATTTATAAAGCAGATGAGATATCTATTGACCTAAAGGTTTTTTGTTGTATGAGAAATATGGGTATAGAAATTTTATCTGTATATTTAGAGTTTCAGGTTGTATTTTCATAACCTGTCAACCCAGGTTCCACTCAACATAGGTTCTCATATCGTTGTGGACTTATAGATGCTCCATGCGAGTGTAGCGGTCGCCCACTATAATGCCCAAGGGAGTTAAGATTTAGTGATGAAATTCGGAGTTTTAGATGACATGCTTGCTAAGAAAAAACAACACTATGGGATATATGATTTTAATAAAAAAACAACAATAATAAGATGTTATATATAAATAATCTCTCTGAGAAGACGGTACTGACAAGAATATTTAGTATTCCCTCTACTCCGAAATACATTACTTCTTGGAACGACTGCTACCAGAATTTTTCAACTTCTATGTAAAAGGCTGTTGCCAACATATATATTCAAAAAATAATAATTAGTGGTCAAATATGTTTATTACTAGTCTCATCTTTAGTTTTGGAAGGTCAGCTTTTTTCCACAGGGTGACAGAACCGATGTTCAGGTGCAACAGAACTAATCGATCTCCACTCACGCAAGAGTCAACTCTGGTCAATCTTTACCATACTTGTTACAAACTCATAGCATCGACTGCACAACACACCAGTACCAACAAGATCACGCAGCAGACTGATCAGTACTTCCTCCGTTCCATAATGTAAGACGTCTTACATTATATGGGATGGAGAGAGTAGTTATTATGAAAGCCAAGATAGAGAGATATACATAGCCATGACCGTAGGCCAGGCCGCCAGGGTAATGGCCGGTATGACAGGCACACATATGGAGAAGTACATATGTTTTCTTAACATGTAGGTACATACATAGCAGGTAAAATACATGTGTTGACATACCCATGTAGTACATATTGTTTATTTGTAGGAGTTTATATGTATATGTTTGGTCGTACCCGATATATATACTTAGACATTATTTTTCAGATATGTATATGTATGTGTATAATTGTAAACCCCTCCATCGTACGATGCAAACTCCGGCCTAGGGTCGTGGTGCTGGGGGCGGTATGCCGCCGTAGGAAGGTGGAATAGGTGGAAGTCCTGTGTAATCATCAGCTGAAAAGCAGACATATTTCACTATATTATTTGTGTGCTAAAAACTCGTGTGTGCGTGCGTGCGCGCGCGTGCGTGCGTGCATGCGTGCGTGCGGGTGTGTGTGTGTGTGTGTGTGAGAGAGAGAGACAGAGAGAGAGAGAGAGTCACCTAGTTTTCTACCAGCATCAACCTGAGAAGCCACAAGGAAGAAGAAGAAGAATCCAACGAGCAGGTAAAGTAAGAGCTGAGTTTTGGACGCCATAGCTAGCCTTGGTTTCTCCTTACACAAGCTGTTTGTTGCTGCAAATTAAGGGGATGATAGGTGGATGTGTTTTGTTGAAGGTGGCTGCTCTATCTCTCTGCAACCCCTATTTATATGGTAGCGCGCCTATGTGCCTGGACCTGGATCGTTCCAGCCTGCACCCACCCTAGCTAGTGAGCATACCAATCCTGGTCAAGGTACGGGTGGAAACGGAACCTGTTGTTAGTGACTGGAGTGTTTGTACTACACCATTTTTCCAAGTTGAATAGTAATAGTTGCATTTGTCGATCGGGGCCTAGTTCTTTGTTTGGTACATGTTCAAACTTATCAACAAAGCTACACGGAAAATTAACGTGTTCGGCACGTCATATTATTCTTTTTAAAGATTTAACAAATAATTTGAAAGTTTTACTAATAACTGGGACCAGTGAGACCACATGTCAGGTAAGAATGTTTCTGTGACATGTTTTTATCGAGCGGACCGTCACGGCTCTCGGCATAGGTAACAGAAAATGACGTGTGAGCATGCTCACGGCTCTGTCAGTTGCGAACGGGCAATGCCACGTGGCTTCTCTTTGCCGTGTGGTGCTCTCGGCGTCTGCGCCGTTCATCGTACGTTGTTTGTTCGCCGTGTGTCCGTGTCAGCAACGTGAAGCCAAGGTTGCCGAGTGTGACTATCGGCATCTGTACGTTTGCCGAGTACCTATGTTTTGGCTCTCAGCGAAGAGACGAACATCCGGCGTATAGGAAAATTGCAGTAGTGACAGGTGCTTGACTGACCTAGTGTTCCTCCACAGCCAGTTGCCTGGAACGACAGCTACATATTGGAAACAAACTTTTCATCTAGCACAGTGACCACTCATCCGTTATGAAAGAATGTTTTTTTTCTTGTAAGAATTTTAGTGAATACTACTGGTCTTTGCACTAGTTTTCAGAAGAGAATGGTGGCTCCTATTCGATGTGGCCAAATTGACCATCAACATATCCTAAATTCTATCTTAGTGGTATGTGCAATTTTTCCTGGTGAAATATCTTGGATTGCCGCTCTTGGTAAACATGTTAACAGCTGGGTGGGATTTGCACTTGGGACCTCATGAGGACTTCTAATGGTTCTCACAAGTAAAGGAAATCTCATATAACTAAGAGTGTGGCTTGAAGATGCCCGACCCCTGAGCCGCTCCCGTGAGCGTCCTCGGGGGAAACCCTAGCCGCCGCCCCTCGTCCTCCCTCGTCGATCTCTCCCCCCGCCGCCACCACACAGCGCCGCCGGGCAAAGACCGGCCGGCGTTGGTGGCGGCGGGGATCTTGCCCCTCTCCTCGCGGTTGGCGTCCGGCGCGGGACGGCGCGGCGCGGGACGGCGCTGGGCTGGGCGGGGCCCAGCGGCGCGGCGGAGGGCGTGATGGGTGGCGGCGCCCCTGCTTGGCGGCGGGGCACCTGCGGCTTGAGGCCTCTCCAACGGGCGGCGGCTACGGCTTCTCTAGCGGCGACACGTGTTATCCCGGCGGTGGCTTGGCGGCGTGGTGCGGCGGAGCTTCGGCGATGACTCGGCGGCGGGCTGGAGGGCTAGGCACCGTCCAGTGGTGCTGCCTCTGCGGCGGTTGCGGCTTGGGGCCCTGGACCCCGATCCGATCTGGATTTGGTGGTGCCGGGGTCCGGGCCATGGCGGCTGGCAAGGCATGGGATTCGTCAGGGCTTGTCGGCCTCTAGCCACCATGGGGGTGCCGGCGGCGGCGCGTGCCCGGCGTGTGCCCGGCGTGGTGGTCATCTTCTTCCCGAGATGGCCGGCCAGAGGCTTGGTGATCGGATCTCGAGATCCATCATCTTGTCCTGGCTGCGAGTAGGGGAGACATGGTTGCCGGTGAAAACCAAGCCGACGACAGGCGATGGCGGCGTTCTCGCTGTTACCTTGATGAATGCATCGTCGTGTAACTATTGTCGACCCACTCGTGCTGCTCCGGGGGAAACCCTAGGATCTAGTGTTCCAGATCGGACGATGGCGGCACTGCGGTGTCATTTCTCTCTTGGGAGCATCGTTTGCAGAGCAACGCTGGATGTCAGAGGCAGGAGGTGGAGCGGCTTCGTCTTGCACGGAGCTTTGGTGGTGATGTCAAGTCATGCCTGACCGACAGGTGCTACGCTTTGTCATGCCTGGTCGGCAGGTGCTACGCACGACAGATATTCCAAGGACTTCAAGCTGTGTCGGCTGGTGATACCTGGCAGCATGGCGCTGAGGTGTATCAGTGGCGACCGCGACATGCTCAGCTGTTTGCGCGCAGGGAGGAGGTGCCGTTTGGCGCCGTGGTGGCGTCGACGATAGCTAGACCGAGCAAGGTTGATGCATCAGTACAGTTCTGAAGATGGAGCGGTGGCAGTTGGCGGCGGCGGCATCTGAGTGCACGCCGGACCGGTGAGACCCATGCCCGGCAGGCGTCCTGGATGGGTTCTCAGGTCTTAGATGTTAGGTTTGGCTGCGATGTCTGTTTGGTATTAGGCCCAGGCTATCTGCGCCCCTTCATCAGTTGGATAGAGATGCTTAGACGGTGGCTTTAGTCTTACTGTTGTATTACTTTGTAAGGGATTGTGAGAATAATTAATAAAGTGGCCGTATGCATCGCCCAGATGCAGAGGCCGGGGGTCATCCTCCTTTTTTACAAAAAAATATAACTAAGAGTGTCCGACCCTTTCAGAATCACCGCAGATATTGAAAGACTAAAGCCTAGAGGAGTTGCTTACTTGGAGGCGGCTGCATCCTTATGAAGCCTTGTAAAACTCCTCACCTTGATATTTGAAACGAGTTTGTTGGGAGAAAAAATAAATGTAAACTTATTTGTATCTGCCAAAAGGCAAGTCTGGAGTTCCTTTCTATTTCTAAAGGCCAAAATCATTTATAAACTAAAGCCATGTCATCTCTTTGCATATTAGCTTTGGCTCGAGTATATTTTCTTCACCTCTGCCTGATCAGCCCAACACATTTAGTCGCTCTGCCTCGTTTCACCCCTGTGGCCAGACACAAGCAACATTTCATTGTAAATGAATAAGTAGGACTCAACCAAACATTAAATGAGTTGACTATTGTTGTATGTACGACAGTAAAATACATCAATAAGCCCACAAAAAAAACATACAACAAAACAAGAATAACAAAGATCTTATTTATCTGGCATCTCCCACAAGCTACAAAAGACATGCAGTCGCAAATACGTCAGTCACAACACATAACGAAGTGCCAGAGTCCAGCAAATAAAACAGACATGCATGTTCATAGAAGTTAAACACTAGATGAATGACAACTTGACAGCGTGATGCCTTCACGCAACCGCCCGTCAGTATAGCAGATAAATATCGGCTGTGAAGTACTGTCTTTGTAATGTAATATAAGACCGTTTAGATCACTAAAGTCCAACATTTTTCTATGGGGTTGACCCTTTTTTATTATTTCATGAACAGAACAATACCACCTATTCGGTTGAACTGTCAAAATTAGCACTCATGTGTGCCTATTAATGACTCAGGTAATATAGGCCATCAGCGCTTCTGGGTACCAATGAGATCACTAGAAGAACACCCGTGCGTTGCAATGGGGCCACATTAAATTTAGGAGTTCAATATAAATTATGTTAATATTACATTTAATATTCTCATACATATCAAGTGACATTAGCGACCTTTTTACCATCAAATTCTCACACACACACTCTCTCCCTCCCTCCTCCTCACTCTCTCTCCCCCTCTCCCTCTCTCTCTCTCTAACACACACACACATATCCATCTTATTGGGTACGGGACCATAATCCATCTATTTCACACGCACACGCGCTAGTGCATAACAATATGGATTATAAAACAGGTTCAAGGTAGTAACAAGGATTCTTCTCATGCATTAATAAACAAATGTTCTGCACTGAAGACAAGATAAACAATTCCCAAAGTGCATCAGAGCATCACAGAACATTACTGGCAAGATAAATGCACGATGTACCGGAACTGCTCGGATGAACCTGAACAGAGCCAACATATATCATCCTAGACAAACGCAACATCAACCATTTACCTTGGTACTTCAGGGACCGACAGGTGGATGCATGTAGAAGCGCTTATTGCCTGCGAATCCACAGTCAGAGAGAGAAATTGGAACTCATTCCCATCACCAACTGATAAAGAAAGCATGTAAGAAAATTGATATCGGGCCAACTTGGATCTTCGGTGATTGTCCGCCGGTATGGAGAATTTAGGAGGGTGGGTGCAGGGAGTGGCCTTGTGGATGATGGATGGAGGCGCGGAGGGATGTGGTCGCCGGAAGGTCGAAAGCGGAGACGGTCGGGCACGTTAGGTGGAGCCGGTGGTGCGCGACAACGGGAACCGACGATAGCCACGACCCATCTCTCGACACAGCGAAGATAGAGAGGGCGGCACTGCCGGTGCTCGAAGCCGCCGCTCGGCACCATCTACATCGAGGGGAAAGAGAGGCGAGAAAGCGATAGGGTGATGCGGGGCTAGGGATTGCGGAGGATGGTGGGGGTGTGCAATTTGAATGGATGGTTCTGCCCACCATTTTCTTGTACGTGGCGGTGGAGAAGGCGGCGTCCAGCCATGCAGGCGAGGCATGGGTCGAGCCGGGCACATGGCGAGGTGCAATAGCAGAGGCGGGGGCGATTTTTTGCTACTGAGATGCATGGTGTGGGATTGATCGTTCATGTTCTCTTTTCCTTTTTAACGGGAGATGGATGCGATTTTTTCACGAGGGGAGAGATGCGACCACGTACAGATTCCATAATAAATTAATTAGGTCCATAACGGGAATTCTTTACAATGCGTTAAGATTTACGTGTTAGTTTTCTTAATAAACAAATGCACTGATGTAGGGATCGATTGATTCGGGTAAGGAAAGATAGATTCGTGATCTTTTGTATGTTAGGAAATTAGTGGTTTGCAAGGAAACAGTGGAGAGAAAAAGAACCAATGCGACCACGTATAGATTCCATAATAAATTAATTAGGTCCATAACGGGATTTGTTTACAATGCGTTAAGATTTACGTGTTAGTTTTCTTAATAAAGAAATGCACTAATGTAGGGCGCGATTGGTTCGGGTAAGGAAAGATAGATTCATGATCTTTTGTATGTTAGGAAATTATTGGTTTGCAAGGAAAGAGTGGAGAGAAAAAGAACCAGTGGAGGTGGGAGGAGGACAAAAATAAACCGTACGAGGCTACCAACTGATCCATTAGGAGTAGAGATTGTTTGTGAAAATAACGTGCGACGACGACTTAGCGAGCGGATCCCCTTAAAAAAGACATAGCGAGCAGATTCCCTTAAAACTGGTAGGAATGGATACGATTCATGACGTTGATAAATAGTGGTGAATGTTGGCCTAATTTACTATCATCATGCATGGAAACGAATCATCAAGAAAAAGAATACTTCCTATTACTACACTCATAGAAAGCTTCCTAATCTCTGCTACCAAACAGTTTCTGCCCAAAAAAGGAAGGAAAGTTATGGACGTGATTCGAAAGGAAATAAACGTTATGAAGATTAATTAATTTAGATTTGATCTTTAGAGATTGATTGTGATTGATTCTTTTACATAAAGACGTTACTAAATAATTTGCGTCAGTATGGAAAGTTCTGATCCGTTCAATTTTTTTCGTTGTGTGAGAGGGTGAAGTGAAAATAAACAGATAAAGTGGGGGAGGCGACGAAAAAAATCTACGACGGTTAACCTACGAAAAAAAACCGGACGAAAGTGGTGGGACGAAAAAAAAGCGAGACTACCAACTGCTCCATTAGGACTAGAGATTATTTTGAGAACAAACAATACCTACCTAAATATTGTCCCTCGTGTTGCACTGCCATCCGCTCTGCATGATTTGCTCCCGGAATGTTTCTATGAAACAAGAATGGCAAGTTCAACGCTAATTTTTTTTAATAATATTTTTTTATTAAATTGCACAAATATTACGCTGATAAATTTGTTTTCAAAAATATTAGTCAATCAGCTTGCAGCAGGCCGAGTGAGACTAGTCAGCCCACAGCAGGCCGATAGGGCCTTATTAGCCTACTGCGGGCCGACAGGCAGTCAATCGGTCACATGCGGGCCGACTAGTGGCCGGACCGCGTCCCTCCACTCCCTGTCGGCGCGGGCTGGGTCACGGGCGCCCCAGTCGGCCAGCTGCCGACCGATCGGCCAGCTGCAGGCCGACAGGGAGCGGGCCCGCAGTGCTGCCTCCTTTTTCTTTCCCTTCTCCCTCTCCTTTCCTTCCCCACCTCACGCAACACAACATCTCTCGGTTCTTCTTCCTTCCTCCTCTCTCCAACACGAAATAGCTCCAATTAATACACCAAAATGACCCGGTTTTTTGCGGATTTGGCACCGTGAATGGGTTCTACTTAGCTAGGGGAGCCAAAAGAGACCTCGATCTACTGATGGGGTAGCTTGTGGTGGTCGTGGTGAAGATTTTGTTGGAGCATTTTTTCAGCTCATTTGTGGAGTTTGTGGAGGCGGAGGTGGAGGTTGTGGCGGTGGTGGAGGTGAAGCTGTGGGAGTTTGGTGGAGTTTCCGGCTCCGGTTCCGGTGATTGAAGGCCGCCGTTCATCGTTCGCGCGCACGCTTCAAGGGTATATTTCAGCAAACATTTATTTTTCGAAGTTGCGTACAATTATTGTTATTTGCTCGAGTAGTAAACGTAAATATTTAGGTGGTCGTGGTGAGCATTTTATTTTCCCGTTTCGGTTAGCATTTTATTTAGATGTCAACTAATTGGTTGCGTAAAAATGTGTAGTTGCTCCGGTAATATTTCAGACTATATGAATATTATTTGCTCGAGTAGTAAACGTAAATATTTAGGTGGTCGTGGTGAGCATTTTATTTTCCGATTCCGGTTTTGGTGAGCATTTTATTTAGATGTCAACTAACTAGTTGCGTAAAAATGTGTAGTTGCTCCGGTAATATTCCGGACTATATGTGGATGTGTAGTATTTAGAAGTGTCAGTAATTGTAGTTGCTCCAGTAAATATTCGTAATATATCTGTAGGTGTGTGAATTGTATTAGTTGCTCCGTTAATATTCTGTAATATATAGCTAGCTAATATATAGACATGTCTAATATTTGTTAGTCGGGGTATTTTAAGTTTTTGCTTAATACTTGTATTTCGTTGTTGAAAAAAAAAATAAGGTGAGCCGAGATGTCCGATGTAGTGAAGTTCAGATTTTACTATGGTCCAGGTACTGTACAAGTAAATGAGATGGGAGCAGATCTGAGTGAATTTACTCACATAGAGGTGCCAATGAGCGCATCTCAAACATGGTCTGTCAGTCAGTTGAAAGAATGGATTACGGCAAGTTTAGGTCTTGATACTGAAACACACATCGTCGGTGTTCATGCATTGTGGACACGGTCAAGTTCAATAATTTACTTTTATTTGAGGCCAATAGAGCGAGACTCCGATTGGGTGCGGTGGTTGCATGGTTGTGAACGAAGGGGATGCAATCCTATTGCTTTAGTGCTTCCCGTCGTGAAGGAGGTCACTGCACATGAAGGTGAGGGTGGCTACGATGCTGGTCATAGCAGTGTAGGGAGGAAGTTATCTATGTCAAATGCTGGAGATGATGGTTATGAAAAAGGACATAGTAGTCAGGTAGAAGGAGGAAATGCTTATGGTTATGAACTAGGGCAGAGTAGTCAGGTAGAAGGAGGAAATGCTTATGGTTATGAACCAGGGCAGAGTAGTCAGGTAGAAGGAGCAAATGCCGATGGTGATTACAATGGCGAGGTGGACGCTGACGAGGTAGATGGGCACATGCAGGACCAGATGGAAGAAGAAGACACCGATGTTGAAAGGGGTCATGCCGATGATTCTGACGAGTCAGATGAAGAAGAAAATGCAGAGGAGGTCCCGAACCCTGCATCGTGGAATCATGACTTCTCATCTGTAATGACCGTGAATGATGAACATGATTCAGCCTGGCAATATCACCAAAACAATATTGCGACGGGTGCTATGTATCCGAACAAGCAAGCCCTGAAGGATGCAATAATTAATTGGGCAATGTCCACACAAAGGGTTTTCACTGCTCAAGTGTCCAGTCAGAAATACCTGACAATGGTATGCAAGAATGCAGATTGTCCCGCGAGGGTGCACGGCTTTCTCCCTAAGTATGGCACAAGTTGGGTGATCAGTGACTTAGTTAATCACACTTGTCTTATTCCCTGCATCCCTCAAGATCATGCCAACCTTTCATCGACGCTTATTGCTCGGTTGTTTTACGATGAGATAGTGCAGGGCAAAGCTATGGAAGTGAAGGCAGTGCAGACAAAAGTCTTCGCCAGGTTCAAGTATAGAATTTCTTATGGCAAGGCTTGGAGGGCTAAGCATGCGGTGCTTGAGAGGAGATTTGGTGCTTATTTTGATGCATATGACTCTGTTATCCAGCTCCTCCACAGCCTGCAGCACCGGAATCCAGGCACCTATATCGATATCCAAGACTTGTTCATGCCAGAGTTCCCAACTATGAGGGTGTTGCATCGTCTCTTCTTCTCTTTCGGTGTATGCATCGAAGCTTTCAGGCATTGCCGACCGGTGATATGTGTTGATGGTACATTTCTCACAGGCAAGTACAAGGGTCAGATCCTGACAGCCATAGGTCAAGATGGCCAAAATCAAGTTGTCCCACTCGCATTTGCTTTTGTGGAGAGTGAGAACATTGAAAGTTGGACATGGTTCTTTAGGCAGTAGAAAATAGCAGTTGTGAAGGAGAAGCCCAATGTGTGCATCCTTCATGACAGACACGCAGGTATACTCAGTGCGAAAAGGACACTGACAAACCCAGGCCCTGAGAAACAAACTCCATGGCTGGACTTGCAGAGCCGTTGGTGCATGCGCCATCTGGGGCTAATTTCTTCTCGCAGTTTAGAAATAAGAACCTGATGAATCTGTTCAAAAAACTCTGCAAGCAGAACCAGTTATGGAAGTACAATTTGATACGTGACAGACTTAATGTGTGCACACAGAGACACGTGAGGGACAGGAGAGCTGTAAGAGATGCAGCGGTGAGGGCACATGTTGAAGCAGTAGCTGCACAGTTGGCAACAGGAACAGCGGCCGTGGAGGAGGAGCCTGTTGGGCTATGTGACCTTCCAGGCTTTGACCCACCTGGTACCAAGAGAAGGCTCGGGAGGACGATTAAAACTTTCGAGCAGTGGATAGAGCATGAGCCTCTTGAGAGGTGGTCTTTGCTACACGACACATTTGGAGCAAGGTACGGTGTCATGACAACGAACCTCGCGGAAACATACAACTTTGTCCTTAGAGGAAACCGGGCATTGCCACTTACATCCATTGTTGAGGGTATTTTCTATGGCACCGTGAAGTATTTCAGAGATAGACGGGAAAAAGCAGAGCAACATATCTTGAACAACCCGAATACACGTTACTGTGAAAGAGTCATGAAGTACATGGACAACAAGATGCAAAAAGCTAGGTCACACGCTATAGTCGCCATCGGTAACCAAGAAAGAAGGTTTGAGGTCCGCTTAGCCAACAACAAATTCGGATGTGCAAATGAGCTGAGGACGCATGAGGTGAGAATTGGTAACGAAGCCTGGCCAACGTGTACTTGCTGCACCTACCTTGGTCACATGTACTTGCTGCTTGCGGACAGCTTGGAATGGACGCAATATCGTTTGTGTCTCCATTTTTTCTAAAAGAGGCTGTCCTCAATACCTGGACAGGTGAGCTGATGGGTTTTCGATCAATGGGTAACTTCAATAGCATCAACCCCACTGAAAGGCGTTACATTCCAAACACAGAGCATATGCATACAAGTAGAGGCAGACGGCAGTGTCAGTGCATCCGAAATGATATGGATGAATCTGAAGCAGGAGGTCCGACTAGGCAATGCATTCTATGTAATGAATTTGGCCATAGGGACACTAATTGTCCCACTTTCGTCACTGGGCGTGGAAGAGGCAACCGGGGACGAAGAGGAGGTAGAGGAACTAGAGGATTAAGAGGGAGAGGAAGAAGATAAGCTAGCAGTACTATTAAGTGTGGCACTATGTTCTGAATTTGTATTAAGTGTGGCACTATGTTCTGAATTTGTATTAAGTGTGGCACTATGTTCTGAATTTGTATTAAGTGTGGCACTATGTTCTGAATTTTTATTAATGGTGGCACTCTACTCTGAATTTTTATGTGCAGGAATGTCGGGAATGTGGTTGCTGAATAGGGACATTGATAGGGGTCATCGTGCTGCAATATGGCAGGAGCGCAAGGTTGAGCCTCTGGTCACTCTCCCTCCTAAGGAGCACTGGATGATACATGAAGGATGGGTTCAACGGTACGTGCTTTATTAATTTGCACACTGACATGCATATTAATGGGAGACACTAATCGAAAAGTTCTGTCATGAAGGTTGAAATGGGCCGGCCTATTACCTTTCGCCCGTCTGGTTGAGTCCATCCCGGGCACCAAACGCCTCGCCATCGACTCCTCCTTGTTGAGCTGCTTAGTGGACCGTTGGAGGCCAGAGACCCACACGTTTCACTTCCGATGGGGAGAGATGGCTCCTACTCTCGAGGATGTGTCACTTTTGCTGGGACTACCGTTGGAAGGTCATGCCATAGGACCATTGGACGCACCGGCTAGTTGGGAGCAAGGTCTTACATAGCGTTTTCATGGTGTTTTTCCGGATGTTCCGGATCCGGTATGGGAGCATCATGGACCTAAGTATGATTGGTTGCTCAATTTTCAGGTTATTTCCCCTACCTCTTATCTTCAATTTATCGTGCATATGGTTTTACAGAAAATACCTACGGCTTACTTATTAAAACTTTCTGTTTGCTTAATGCAGATCCAGAAGTTTCAGGCGCCATTGAGTGCGGAACAGATCACTCGGAGCCTGCAGGCCTACTTAATGTGGCTTTTCGGCAAGGTGATGTTCACAGAGAACCATGTCGGCACTATTAGCGCGCTCTACATCCCTATGGCACTTGAGATAGTGAGCGCTCAGATGACAGATCAGATCCGATAGAGGAGTTGGGGTTCTGCGGTCTTAGCGGCTACATACCGAGGTATGTGCAATGGTTGCCAGCTTATATCGAGAAAGCCAGCCCTTCTTGGATGCCCTCTATTCCTTCAGCTGTGGTCGTGGGAGAGGTTCTCTATAGGGCGACCAGATGTACGTGTTAATGAGCATATAGATGTCATGTTTGATGCTGATGGCGTCGACATGTCTACTTTTGGTCTATGTTGGACACGTCGCGAGGTATGTAAGGTGTTATAGTTTAATGTATTTTTTGTGTGCACCAGAGATAGTTCAATGCTAGCGGCTACTAACATTTGTTTTCTGTAGAGACGCTTTGCTAGTGATCAGACCAGAAAGGCATACACGGCACTGAACGAGCAGTTCGATATGTACACTGGGGTCATCTGGCAGCCCTACACTGAAGCAGCCATAAAGGCGAGATACCCTGGTGGTATGTCTTTGCTGTGCACAAGGGACCGAGATTACTGGATGACGAAATCGAAGATCATCTTCGATATCTTCGTCAAGGAGATGGCACAATAGAGGGGTATGAGGCAATTTGGTCTTCTGCAGTTGGAGGTACCTCCCCCTACAGAGAACCCGGTGCAAACACACATCCACAGGTATTAACAAGTTTTACAATGTTCCATTATCTTTTATAGTGCTCAATTCGAAGGGCATGACACCACAATTATCTTTCATAATTGCCGAACACACACCATAATTTTAGGACTACAAGGAAGGGCATGACTAGGACAACTCCTGAGTGGCTAGTTAGACTAGAGCCGTATGTTATAGAATGGGAGACAGCAAACACAAATCTATGACACGCGAGTCACAATTTTCAATTCAATACTTTCAATCTCTATTTGCGGCGCTACATTACCAAAACACGGTTACGCATCATTGAGCACTCTCATCCAGAGGAGATACCTGATCCTACTCCGACGGATACATACCCGAGCTATGATACTTCGGGCTCTAGGCAGTACGCGGTAAGATATATTATTTTAAGCAATGTTGTCACATACATTGGCGTGCATACTTAATAATCGTGCTGAAAATTTGCAGGCTACCTTGACACACGAACTCTACGACGACGTGACCACCTTTGGACGATCACTGTCGTCAGGACCTCTTCTTCACCACCATCCTGTCATACAACCCTTCTTGGAATGGATGCAGAACAAAATACGGGCTGTCTACGAGGCTATCACATGCACCCGGAGAAGCGACGTTGTTCAGCACCAGCTACAGCAGCCGCGTCCTTCCATGCACCAACATCAACCACGTCAACGTCTAGCACATCAGCCGACGACCAGGCCACCCCCTCCTGAACAACCTGGGAGTTCGTCGTGGAGGCACCCACAAGACTATGGTCCCACGTCAAGCTTCGTGTTTTCTCCACAGCCACAACACCACGGTCCCTCGTCGAGCTTTGTGTTTGAGCTAGAGCAGCCGTCACAGCCAGCAGGTGTGTGTCTTCATATTTATTGTTTTCAATATTAGTTAAGGCCACATCATTCTTCATGACTTAAAGTTCCGTCATGCAGGAGCCTATGGATATCATGCGTCTATGTCGGCATCACATGATACGTGGGGGAGTGATCAACATCCCGAGGAGAACATACAGGCTCCTATGTCACAGCAAACCCATTGGATGAACATGTTTTCGACTCCTCCACCAGCCCCCACACAGGATACACATCATGACCAGGGAGAGTCTGAGATTCCTCCTCGTAACATTAGGCCACCCGACAGGTGGGGATGGACGCCGCCTGTAGATCCGCCATCCCGCCAGGCCAGACGTTGTCATTGACGCTTCTATCTATCAGTAGAGACATGAACATCTACTTATGTATGAGACTTATGTCTATTCTATGTATGAGACAAGTGACTATGTACTTTTGTCTGAGACATATGCCTACTCTATTTTAGTACTCTGTTATCTGAACTAGAACATCATATTTAGATAGAACAGAATGCTCGTACATCAATACAGTACAAACAACTACATAGAAGTACATCTGAATTAAACGATACACTGAACTTACAACATACATCACAAAAACTACATGAAGTCATCATTGTCATACTCCATCGATGCAGATCTCTTGCCCTTCGATGATGAAGAACTCTTGCCGTTCGATGATGAGGAACTCTTGCCCTTCGACGATGCAAAACTCTTGCCCTTCGATGATGTAGAACCTGGAAGCGGCGTCATGAAGATATCATCTTCGTCCTCGCTCTCCTCAGTCCATAAAGATGGATTATCTGCTGCAGTCCTTCTAAAAGTTTCACTCTTCGACAGCACTACCTTCGTCCAACTTTCATGCAACCTAAGAAGTTCTTTACGTACCTCCCTCATAGGTCCTTTCAGCCACCCAGACCTACGTAATTCGTGAGCCAACTCATTCATTATGGTGTCACTACCGGTGAGTTCGTCCCATGGAACTATCCTATTGTCAATCCTGAAATCGGTAGCTAGCCTTAGAAGAGTCCTGCTCATCCCAGGGTGAAAACTACGATCGAAAGGATAATGGGACATCTCAAATACACTACAATGGAATGCTTATCCACCTCCACCTGAAGGGGGATTTATAGGTAGAGAGGAGAAAATGGCGGGAAAAAACGACTGCGGTATGGCGGGAAAGGGTTGACGGGAACATATGGCGGGAAACGGGTGGAGGAAAACAGGTGGTGGGAAAAAGTTGGCGGGAGAAAGCTGAGGGGGAAGGGTTGGCGGGAACATATGGCGGGAAAATATGGAGGGGAAGGGTAGGCGGGAACATATCGCGGGAAATATTGAGGGGAAAGGGTTGCGCCAAGGGGGGGGGGGCAAAATGCATGCAGCACTCGGCCAGCAGCAGGCCTATCGGCCCACAGCAAGCCTATCGGCCCACAGCAGGCCGACTGGAGCTGAAATTGTGGCCGACTGGGCTATCAGCCAGCAGCAAGCCGATAGGCCTCCAGTTGGCCTGCTGTGGGCTGACTAGGCGCAGTCGGCCTGCTGCTGGCCGATTGGGTAATATTTTTGAAAATAACAATATCAACATAATATTTGTGCAATTTAATAAAAAAATGTATTATTTAAAAAAAATTAGCAAGTTCAACCTTGATTAAGCAATCTTGTTAAGCAGTGTTTCAAAATAAATCGAGATCATTACGGGGGCGGGCCCACCTCAATTCAAGGGTATTCAGGGTATTCAACTGAATACCCATTATTTTTGCCAAAGTACTAGATATATAGATAGCGTATATCATATGCGTGTACAAGAAAAAACGAAATCTATGCAATAGACGTGCTAGCGAACTAATTCAGGCCGAAAACAGGGGCTAGCCCAGGTTTGCTATTCTCCCACGCCATCCATGACGTTGGCCCATAGGCCCAAAACACTTTAGGCTCCAATCGTGTGCACGCATCCATCGCTGATTTAGTTTTACCATTGCCAATAATTGATCCAGCAGGAAACAAACCGGCTCCGCCTTTTCTGTTCCCCAAATTCTGCTCCCAAGCAAGCCGCCAGGCAGCCTGCTGATTGTCGCATGCGTGCACGGCGGCAAGCACTGGTGGGCGGCGCGACGCGGCGCACCATCCAGATTCCGGCGGCATGATATCCGACCCTCGCCCCTATGATACTGATCTTTACATGCATCGGTCTACAATTTTGAAGCCCTAGGTTCAACTAGCAGTAAGTATTTTCTGCTCATCGAAAATAGATGTGTTCATGTGGCGTAATACATTACCACTATTAAAATTGGGATCTGGGGTAGCTCCTCATGCTGATTCATCTTGCTAATGAGACATTGGTTATTGATTTCTCTCTGTATCTCATGCTGCTTAGTTTTTTCAAAATATTGTTAAGAAGCTAATAAGAAATATGGGGCAAAATCAATTGAATGACTGCTTGGTTACATTTATGAAAAAAGATTTTTTTTCTTGCAAGTTAAGGAAAATGACATCATCACTCATTTTCAAAGCATCAAGGATCAGAAAGTTATCCTCTAATCTGTAAGTTCTTTTACCATTTTTTATTTTCTATCTCTATATACTTAGATGTTGCCACTTCCGCACTTTGATATGTTGAACAAATAGTATTTCTATATGGTGTAGAATTTGAAGTTATGATCAATTATGTAAATCCATTATATTAGGATACAACTTTTTTGTATTATCCACACTAGTAGAAAAAGGGTCAAATGTGAAGCACAATAGTGCCGGTTTGGATTCCAGCCGGCACTAATGTGTACATTAGTGCCGGTTCGTGGCGGCGATCAATAGCACCGGTTCGTGGAGAACCTTTAGTACCGGTTCATGCCACGAACCGGTAGTAAAGAGGCTGTGTCAGCCTGCGGTCAGGCTATGGCCCCACCATCACCATTTAGTGTCGGTTCGTACCACGAGCCGGTACTAATGAGGTTATGACAAGCTGTTTTTAGTCCCACCTTGCTCCCGTAACAAGCCTTTTACCACCTTAAATATGTTATTTCTCAAACTATCACAAGCACTTGGTCTTCATTGAACTCTATGTGTAGAATTTGTGGCCACAATATGAGTCTTCATCGGTTTATAAATCGTTGATGACTCATATTGACAATTCAGATTGTACACAAAAAGATCATTGATGATCAAAGTATTTTTGATGTTATAAGATCATATTGACAATTTAGACTGTAAAGAAATATAAGATCATGATCTAAATGCTATTATATTTTTTGCGTTCAGTATGCACCAACTGCTAGGCGGGAGGAGCTGTTTAGTATCGGTTCGTGGAGAACCTTTAGCACCGGTTCCTGCCACGAACTGGTACTAATGAGGTTGTGTCAGGTAAGGCTGGGCCCCACGAGCACCTTTAGTACCGGTTCATGGATGAACCAGTACTACAGTTTCTTAGTAAGCTGTTTTTTAGTTCCACCTCGCGAAGTGAGAGGGACTAGGAGCGGTTTATAAGCCCTGAGTGCAGAGACGATGAAGAAGAGGCTCAATGCTCACGTTTCTTAGCTTCAAGGCTTCAGAAATACGGTAGACTGCACGGAGCTATGCGCAGTGCAGTTTACACTATTCCGAAAGGCTTGAAGCAAATTAACGAGCATTGCACCTCTTTTTTATTTTTAATAACTTATTACAACTCCGGACTTCTTCTGTTATGGCAAAAACTAATTGCACGTCGACATTTCTTTTTTTTAAGTTATAACTCCAGACTTTGACCATCAAGTTTTGCAGAAAAGAAAAAATAGCAGAAAAGAAGAAAAACTATAGCTGAAAAGAAAAAAAACTATATAAAAAAACTACTCAAAAATAAATAGAAGACAATAAATATAGCAGAAAAGAAAAAACTACTCAGAAATAAATAGAAGAAAAAATAAAGCAGAAAAGAAAAAAAATTATATTTGCTATTTTTCAATCGTTTACAAAATGAACGTGAAATTGAAAATCACTACAAAATGAACTCTGCAAATGTTGAATTTTTGCAAACTAGATGAAAAACTACTCACAAATAAATAGAAGAAAATAAATATAACAAAAAAGAAAAAAACTATACAAAAAACTACGCAAAAATAAATAGAAGAAAATAAAGCAGAAAAGAAAAAACTATAAAAAAAATTGGGGCGCTGCCCTGTGGGCCTGATAGGCCACAGGTGTGTAATTACAGGCCTTAAAGGCCCAGCAGACTCACAGGGCAGCGCGCAGAGTTTAGGCCCACCAGCCTGCTATATAGAGGAGTTCGAAGTGGTAGCCGCAGTTGGGTTTATAAACCAGTGTGGCTGCCCTTCGCCCGGCGAGGTGGGACTAAACTTTGGGGTGGCAGCGCGAGGCCTTTAGTACCGGGTCGTGGCACAAACCGGCACTAAAGGGGGGGCCTTTAGTACCGGTTTGTGCCACCACCCGGTACTGAAGGGGGTCGCCTCCCGCCGCTTGGCCTGGCCAAAACAGGCCTTTAGTACCGGTTGGTGGCTCCAACCGGTACTAAAGGGGGGGGTCTATATATACAATACGTCCGAAAATTTCGTTTTCCCGCTCTGTTTGTTCCTGTGTTTCCGTCTCCGTCGCCGTCGCCGCCGCCCTCGATCGTCTCCGTCGCCGCCCCCGTCCCCGTCGCCGCCCCCGTTCCTGTCGCCGCCGTCGTCTACATCGTCGCCCCGGGCCCGCCCCCGTCCCCGTCGTCGCCCCCGTCCCCATCGCCGCCCTCGTATCCGTCGCCGCCCCCGTCCCCGTCGCCGCCGTCGTCGCCGTCGCCTTGCCGTCGCCTCGCCGTCGCCCCGCTGTGAGCTCTCCCCCTCTAACCCCTCTCCCTCGCCCCCGGCAGCCACCATGGGCGCCGCCCCTCCCCGAGCACACACACACACACAAGAGCATGATTAACACACACACACATATGTATGAATTAGTTTAGATTATTTAGATTATTATTGTTTTAGTTATCAAATTTTTTTATATGGAAATTAGTCTTTAATTAGTGTTTAATTACTATGAATTTTTTTATGTTTAATTAGTATATAATTTAGATTATTATTATTAGTATATAATTAGTGTTTAATGTTTAGTAAATATAATGCTTAGTTGAACTAGTTGAATTAATATATAGAACTAGTTTATTTTTAGTAAATGCTTAGTTGAACTTGTTGAATTAATATATAGAACTAGTTTATTTTTAGTAAATGCTTAGTTGAACTTGTTGAATTAATATATAGAACTAGTTTATTTTTAGTAAATGCTTAGTTGAACTAATTGAATTAATATATAGAACTAGTTTATTTCTAGTAAATGCTTAGTTGAACTAATTAAATTAATATAACTAGTTTATTTTTAGTAAATGCTTAGTTGAACTAATTGAATTAATATAACTAGTTTATTTTTAGTAAATGCTTAGTTGAATTAATAGAAGTAGTTGAATTAATTGAATTAGTAAGTGTTTAATGTTTCGCCTAATATGAACATAGGAAATGTCATCTGACGACGAAAAAATTTTCGGTATGTGCCAATACTGTGAAGACGAGCGCGACCAGTGCGACAGAAATTTCCTTGTTGATGGTAGGCGATTCAGCATCAAGATGGATGAGACTTTCGAATTCGATACAGTAAGTCACAACGACAAGTCTGTTTTCGTAATTAAGCATGACTTATATATGCTTCATTTGCCTGACTTATAATTTTTAATTTTCACTATTCTACTAGCGCATCCCATGCCATGCAAGAATTTTTGTCTTGGATAAGATAGGTTTCAAAGTTATGGAAACTATGGAGGTAAAGAGAGCTTACCTGAAAACTGAGCATGATGGTTATACTTTCAACGTCAAAGTATACAATGCACACACGTACACCTATTTTGAATGCAAAACTTGGCAAGCACTATGCAAGGCTTATGCATTTGAGCCTGGTATGGTTATCACCTTTGATATTCGTCCGGAAGATGATATTGAAGGTAATAGAGACATATGGGTCGATGTGCAGACGCCTCCAGTTCTACCATTATGTGAGTTCTTCTCAAATATATTTTTGTCTTTAATATTGCTTATTTCAAAAATAACTGACAACTAATTTCTATTGACAGCTTATCTCCATTCAACCAAACATGTCCGGCGCTTGGTAGACAGGACATTCTACTGTCCCGGAGCTGAACTAAACTGCAAGGAGATAAGTCATTATGTTTCATGGCTTGAGGATCTTCATACTGTCAAGACAAATTTTTTTCCTGCACTTGGAAATGTTAGTACTCAAAACGTGCGACCAATAGTGATGGTATTGAACTACGGTCACATCTATTTAGGAATGATGGTAAGATATTTACTATTTGTCCTCAGTGCATATTTTGCATACATATTTTTTTGCTAAACTTTCATTGCTAAGTATATTAATTAAGTACTATACGATGTTCTTCAACAAGGACTCCCGATGACAGTTGTGCCTCAGGGGATCGAGACTAAAGGTCACATGTCAATTGTTAGCTTAAGGCCAAGATATCCTGCATTGCACATGAATGCATTCAGGATTTCTAGAAGCGATGAATGCTTAATAGTGAAACATTGGAGGAAAATTGTTGATGATGGCAGAGAAGTACTAGGGGGCAGCAATGAGAAGTGCAGCCCACGATTAGGAGACAGGTTCATCGGCATGCTCCAGTATGATCAATCAGGAGAGCTATACATGTTCTATGCTATTTTACCAGAGAGAGAGTAGCTAGCAGGAGTGATTTAGCTAGTTCTTCATGCTGCTCTTAATTAGTACTTGTCCTCTCATGTCCGTGTTCTTCGTTCTGAACTTAAGTGATTTGCTTTTGTGGTGTTATATATGAACGCTTATAATTTCATGACAATCATGTTGAACTCGATGATTGGTTCTACTAGAAATTATATATATATATATATATATATATATATATATATATATATATATATATATATATATATATATATATATATGCATAACATTTACAATGTGTAGTATCGTAAAATACTAGCAAACAAAAAAGAATTAAAATGGAAACACAAAATTAAATGAAAAAGAAATCATAAAACTAAAAACCCCCAAACCTTATAGTACCGGTTGGTCTTACCAACCGGTACTAAAGGGCTCCAGGCCCCCGGAGCTGGCTCGTGCCACGTGGTTGCCCTTTAGCACCGGTTCGTGTTGAACCGGTACTAAAGGGGGGGGCCTTTAGTGACCACACTTTAGTGCCGGTTATGGAACCGGCACTAAAGGGCCTTACGAACCGGTGCTATTGCCCGGTTCTGCACTAGTGCCAATTTGTATAACTGGTACTAGAATCAATTGTATACACCAAACAAGGCTTTACTCTTTCAAAAAACTGCCTTTGAAATTTTGAATACATACTCTTGAAATCCTGGGCCTGCCCCTGGATCATTAAATTAAAATCATAGTACTATACAAGTTGGCATGTATGTATCCTACAGAAGAACCTAATAAAAGAATTGTTGTTGCGAGCCATCTTCCAAAAATAAGCATATGGTTGAATTTTTTTTACGTAGGAGTAGCGCTGTCCGAGTCAGCGCGCGCCCACCAGGTTCGCTTCTGTGCACAAGGTCGTCTTCATTAATTAGGGCTACACACTGCACAAACAAACAAGCTAGCTAGTCACACCGAAGGAGGCCATGGCGCCGCGTGATCGCCGGCGACACATACTCGGGCGCCATTACTACTGCGACGATGGCATCACGCCTATCTTCGCCCCACTCGCTGCGCTGGAGGGGAAGCCTCCAATCGAACCCACACACGTCTCACTCGACTTCTTACGCAACAGTTAAAGCCGGATTGATCCTGGTGCTCCATGCAACCGGGATGGCCACCTTGCCTTTTACCTCCCTTCCAGTGTCATCAAATGCATCCCCTTGATAAAGCAGCACACACTAGTAGAAAAGAGGGCTTTGGTCCACCCTGGGTTAGTCCCGGTTCAATCCAGAACCGGGACTAATGGGGGCATTAGTCCCGGTTCGGGAGCCCAGGGGGCCGGCCGGGCCACGTGGGCCATTTGTCCCGGTTCGTTTGGACCCTTTAGTCCCGGTTGGTGCCACGAACCCAGGACTAAAGGGTGCGATGCCCATTAGTACCGGTTCGTGGCACCAACCGGGACTAAAGGGTTAGACCTTTAGTCCCGGTTTGTACCACGAACCGGTACTAATGGGGTTTGAGGCATTAGTACCGGTTCATGGCACGAACCGGTACTAAAGGTCCCATTTTCAAACTCTACCCCCTCCCCCCTCCCGTGGATCGCCTTTTCAGTTTTCAAAAAAATAAAAGAAAATGATGAAAATGTCAAAAAAATAAAATAAAATAAGTTTCCCATGTGATATGTGGTCTAGTTGTTGGGAAAATTCGCAAATGTGAATTTTGACTTTATTTGCAAAATCTCTCTAGAATTTAGTAAAATGGGCATAACTTTTGCATACTAACTCGGATGAAAAAGTTTTTTATATGAAACATCATCTACTCGAAAAGTTACATCTGAATTTGTATTAAGTGTGGCACTATGTTCTGAATTTGTGTTAAGTGTGGCACTATGTTCTGAATTTTTATTAAGTGTGGCACTATGTTCTGAATTTGTATTAAGTGTGGCACTATGTTCTGAATTTGTATTAAGTGTGGCACTATGTTCTGAATTTTTATTAATGGTGGAACTCTATTCTGAATTTTTATGTGCAGGAATGTCGGGAATGTGGTTGCTGAATAGGGACATTGATAGGGGTCATCGTGCTGCAATATGGCAGGAGCGCAAGGTTGAGCCTCTGGTCACTCGCACTCCTAAGGAGCACTGGATGATACATGAAGGATGGGTTCAGCGGTACGTGCTTTATTAATTTGCACACTGACATGCATATTAATGGGAGACACTAATCGAAAAGTTCTGTCATGAAGGTTGAAATGGGCCGGCCTATTACCTTTCGCCCGTCTGGTTGAGTCCATCCCGGGCACCAAACGCCTCGCCATCGACTCCTCCTTGTTGAGATGCTTAGTGGACCGTTGGAGGCCAGAGACCCACACGTTTCACTTCCGATGGGGAGAGATGGCTCCTACTCTCGAGGATGTGTCACTTTTGCTGGGACTACCGTTGGCAGGTCATGCCATAGGACCATTGGACGCACCGGCTAGTTGGGAGCAAGGTCTTACATAGCGTTTTCATGGTGTTTTTCCGGATGTTCCGGATCCGGTATGGGAGCATCATGGACCTAAGTATGATTAGTTGCTCAATTTTCAGGTTATTTCCCCTACCTATTATCTTCAATTTATCGTGCATATGGTTTTACAGAAAATACCTACGGCTTACTTATTAAAACTTTTTGTTTGCTTAATGCAGATCCAGAAGTTTCAGGCGCCATTGAGTGCGGAACAGATCACTCGGAGCCTGGAGGCCTACTTAATGTGGCTTTTCGGCAAGGTGATGTTCACAGAGAACCATGTCAGCACTATTAGTGCGCTCTACATCCCTATGGCACTTGAGATAGTGAGCGCTCAGACGGCAGATCAGATCCGGTAGAGGAGTTGGGGTTCTGCGGTCTTAGCGGCTACATACCGAGGTATGTGCAATGGTTGCCAGCTTATATCGAGAAAGCCAGCCCTTCTTGGATGCCCTCTATTCCTTCAGTTGTGGTCGTGGGAGAGGTTCTCTATAGGGCGACCAGATGTACGTGTTAATGAGCCTATAGACGCCATGTTTGATGCTGATGGCGTCGACATGCCTACTTTTGGTCTATGTTGGACACGTCGCAAGGTATGTAAGGTGTTATAGTTTAATGCATTTTTTGTGTGCACCAGAGATAGTTCAATGCTAGCGGCTACTAACATTTGTTTTCTGTAGAGACGCTTTGCTAGTGATCAGACCAGAAAGGCATACACGGCACTGAACGAGCAGTTCGATATGTACACTGGGGTCATCTGGCAGCCCTACACTGAAGCAGCCATAAAGGCGAGATACCCTGGTGGTATGTCTTTGCTGTGCACAAGGGACCGAGATTACTGGATGACGAAATCGAAGATCATCTTCGATATCTTCGTCAAGGAGATGGCACAACAGAGGGTTATGAGGCAATTTGGTCTTCTGCAGTTGGAGGTACCTCCCCCTACAGAGAACCCGGTGCCAACACACATCCACAGGTATTAACAAGTTTTACAATGTTCCATTATCTTTTATAGTGCTCAATTCGAAGGGCATGACACCACAATTATCTTTCATAATTGCCGAACACACACCATAATTTTAGGACTACAAGGAAGGGCATGACAAGGACAACTCCTGAGTGGCTAGTTAGACTAGAGCCGTATGTTATAGAATGGGAGATAGCAAACACAAATCTATGACACGCGAATCACAATTTTCAACTCAATACTTTCAATCTCTATTTGCGGCGCTACATTACCAAAACACGGTTACGCATCGTTGAGCACTCTCATCCAGAGGAGATACCTGATCCTACTCCGACGGATACATACCCGAGCTATGGTACTTCGGGCTCTAGGCAGTACGCGGTAAGATATATTATTTTAAGCAATGTTGTCACATACATTGGCGTGCATACTTAATAATCGTGCTGAAAATTTACAGGCTACCTTGACACACGAACTCTACGACGACGTGACCACCTTTGGACGATCACTGTCGTCAGGACCTCTTCTTCACCACCGTCCTGTCATACAACCCTTCTTGGAACGGATGCAGAACAAAATACGGGCTGTCTACGATGCTATCACGTGCACCCGGAGAAGCGACGTTGTTCAGCACCAGCTACAGCAGCCGCGTCCCTCCGTGCACCGACATCAACCACGTCCACGTCTAGCACATCAGCCGACGACCAGGCCACCCCCTCCTGAACAACCTGGGAGTTCGTCGTGGCGGCACCCACAAGACTATGGTACCACGTCGAGCTTCATGTTTTCTCCACAGCCACAGCACCACGGTCCCTCGTCGAGCTTTGTGTTTGAGCTAGAGCAGCCGTCACAGCCAGCAGGTGTGTGTCTTCATATTTATTGTTTTCAATATTAGTTAAGGCCACATCATTCTTCATGACTTAAAGTTTCGTCATGCAGGAGCCTATGGATATCATGCGTCTATGTCGGCATCACATGATACGTGGGGGAGTGATCAACATCCCGAGGAGAACATACAGGCTCCTATGTCACAGCAAACCCATTGGATGAACATGTTTTCGACTCCTCCACCAGGCCCCACACAGGATACACATCATGACCAGGGAGAGTCTGAGATTCCTCCTCGTAACATTAGGCCACCCGACAGGTGGGGATGGACGCCGCCTGTAGATGCGCCACCCCACCAGGCCAGACGTCATCATTGACGCTTCTATCTATCAGTAGAGACATGAACATCTACTTATGTATGAGACTTATGTCTATTCTATGCATGAGACAAATGACTATGTACTTATGTCTGAGACATATGCCTACTCTATTTTAGTACTCTGTTATCTGAACTAGAACATCATATTTAGATAGAACAGAATGCTCGTACATCAAGACAGTACAAACAACTACATAGAAGTACATCTGAATTAAACGATACACTAAACTTACAACATACATCACAAAAACTACATGAAGTCATCATTGTCATACTCCATCGATGCAGATCTCTTGCCCTTCGACGATGAAGAACTCTTGCCCTTCGATGATGAGGAACTCTTGCCCTTCGATGATGCAAAAGTCTTGCGCTTCGATGATGTAGAACCCGGAAGTGGCGCCATGAAGATATCATCTTCGTCCTCGCTCTCCTCAGTCCATAAAGATGGATTATCTGCTGTAGTCCTTCTAAAAGTTTCACTCTTCGACAGCACTACCTTCTTCCAACTTTCATGCAACCTAAGAAGTTCTTTACGTACCTCCCTCATAGGTCCTTTCAGCCACCCAGACCTACGTAATTCGTGAGCCAACTCATTCATTATGGTGTCACTACCGGTGAGTTCGTCCCATGGAACTATCCTATTGTCAATCCTGAAATCGGTAGCTAGCCTCAGAAGAGTCCTGCTCATCCCAGGGTGAAAACTACGATCGAAAGGATAATGGGACATCTCAAATACACTACAATGGAATGCTTATCCACCTCCGCCTGAAGGGGGATTTATAGGTAGAGAGGAGAAAATGGCGGGAAAAAACGACTGCGGTATGGCGGGAAAGGGTTGACGGGAACATATGGCGGGAAACGGGTGGAGGAAAACGGGTGGCGGGAAAAAGTTGGCGGGAGAAAGCTGAGGGGGAAGGGTTGGCGGGAACATATGGCGGGAAAATATGGAGGGGAAGGGTAGGCGGGAACATATGGCGGGAAATATTGAGGGGAAAGGGTTGCGCCAAGGGGGGGGGGCAAAATGCATGCAGCACTCGGCCAGCAGCAGGCCTATCGGCCCACAGCAAGCCTATCGGCCCACAGCAGGCCGACTGGAGCTGAAATTGTGGCCGACTGGGCTATTGGCCAGCAGCAAGCCGATAGGCCTCCAGTTGGCCTGCTGTGGGCTGACTAGGCGCAGTCGGCCTGCTGCTGGCCGATTGGGTAATATTTTTGAAAATAACAATATCAACATAATATTTGTGCAATTTAATAAAAAAATGTATTATTTAAAAAAAATTAGCAAGTTCAACCTTGATTAAGCAATCTTGTTAAGCAGTGTTTCAAAGTAAATCAAGATCATTACGGGGGCGGGCCCACCTCAATTCAAGGGTATTCAGGGTATTCAACTGAATACCCATTATTTTTGCCAAAGTACTAGATATATAGATAGCGTATATCATATGCGTGTACAAAAAAAAAATGAAATCTATGCAATAGACGTGCTAGCGAACTAATTCAGGCCGAAAACGGAGGCTAGCCCAGGTTTGCTATTCTCCCACGCCATCCATGACGTTGGCCCATAGGCCCAAAACGCTTTAGGCTCCAATCGTGTGCACGCATCCATCGCTGGTTCAGTTTTACCATTGCCAATAATTGATCCAGCAGGAAACAACCGGCTCCGCCCTTTTCTGTTCCCCAAATTCTGCTCCCAAGCAAGCCGCCAGGCAGCCTGCTGATTGTTGCATGCGTGCACGGCGGCAAGCACTGGCGGGCGGCGCGACGCAGCGCACCATCCAGATTCCGGCGGCATGATATCCGACCCTCGCCCCTATGATACTGATCTTTACATGCATCGGTCTACAATTTTGAAGCCCTAGGTTCAACTAGCAGTAAGTATTTTCTGCTCATCGAAAATAGATGTGTTCATGTGGCGTAATACATTACCACTATTAAAATTGGGATCTGGGGTAGCTCCTCATGCTGATTCATCTTGCTAATGAGACATTGGTTATTGATTTCTCTCTGTATCTCATGCTGCTTAGTTTTTTCAAACTATTGTTAAGAAGCTAATAAGAAATATGGGGCAAAATCAATTGAATGACTGCTTGGTTACATTTATGAAAAAAGATTTTTTTTTCTTGCAAGTTAAGGAAAATGACATCATCACTCATTTTCAAAGCATCAAGGATCAGAAAGTTATCCTCTAATCTGTAAGTTCATTTACCATTTTTTATTTTCTATCTCTATATACTTAGATGTTGCCACTTCCGCACTTCGATATGTTGAACAAATAGTATTTCTATATGGTGTAGAATTTGAAGTTATGATCAATTATGTAAATCTATTATATTAGGATACATCTTTATGTATTATCCACACTAGTGTCGGTTTGAATTCCAGCCCGGCACTAATGTGTACATTAGTGCCGGTTCGTGGCGGCGATCAATAGCACCGGTTCGTGGCGAACCTTTAGTACCGGTTCATGCCACGAACCGGTAGTAAAGAGGTTGTGTCAGCCTGCGGTCAGGCTATGGCCCCACCATCACTATTTAGTGTCGGTTCGTACCATGAACCGGTACTAATGAGGTTATGACAAGCTGTTTTTTGTCCCACCTCGCTCCCCTAACAAGCCTTTTACCACCTTAAATATGTTATTTCTCAAACTATCACAAGCACTTGGTCTTCATTGAACTCTATGTGTAGAATTTGTGGCCGCAATATGAGTCTTCATCGGTTTATAAATCGTTGATGACTCATATTGACAATTCAGATTGTACACACAAAGATCATTGATGATCAAAGTATTTTTGATGTTATAAGATCATATTGACAATTTAGACTGTAAAGAAATATAAGATCATGATTTAATGCTCTTATATTTTTTGCGTTCAGTATGCACCAACTGCTAGGCGGGAGGAGCTGTTTAGTACCGGTTCGTGGTGAACCTTTAGCACCGGTTTGTGCCACGAACTGGTACTAATGAGGTTGTGTCAGGTAAGGCTGGGCCCCACGAGCACCTTTAGTACCGGTTCATGAATGAACCAGTACTACAGTTTCTTAGTAAGCTGTTTTTTAGTCCCACCTCGCGAAGTGAGAGGGACTAGGAGCGGTTTATAAGTCCTGAGTGCAGAGACGATAAAGAAGAGGCTCAATGCTCACGTTGCTTAGCTTCAAGTCTTCAGGAATACGGTAGACTGCATGGAGCTATGCGCAGTGCAGTTTACACTATTCCGAAAGGCTTGAAGCAAATTAACGAGCATTGCACCTCTTTTTTATTTTTAATAACTTATTACAACTTCGGACTTCTTCTGTTATGGCAAAAACTAATTGCACATCGACATTTCTTTTTTTTAAGTTATAACTCCAGAGTTTGACCATCAAGTTTTGCAGAAAAGAAAAAATAGCAGAAAAGAAGAAAAACTATAGCTGAAAAGAAAAAAACTATATAAAAAAACTACTCAAAAATAAATAGAAGAAAATAAATATAGCAGAAAAGAAAAAACTACTCAGAAATAAATAGAAGAAAAAATTAAGCAGAAAAGAAAAAAAATATTTGCTATTTTTCAATCGTTTACAAAATGACCGTGAAATTGAAAATCACTACAAAATGAACTCTAAAAATGTTGAATTTTGGCTAACTAGATGAAAAACTACTCACAAATAAATAGAAGAAAATAAATATAACAAAAAATAAAAAACTATACAAAAAACTACGCAAAAGTAAATAGAAGAAAATAAAGCAGAAAAGAAAAAAAACTAAAAAAAAATTAGGGTGCTGCCCTGTGGGCCTGATAGGCCACAGGTGTGTAATTATAGGCCTTAAAGGCCCAGCAGACTCACAGGGCAGCGCACAGAGTTTAAGCCCACCAGCCTGCTATATAGAGGAGTTCGAAGTGGTAGCCGCGGCTGGGTTTATAAACCAGTGCGGCTGTCCTTCGCCCGGCGAGGTGGGACTAAACTTTAGGGTGGCAGGGCGTGGCCTTTAGTACCGGGTCGTGGCACAAACCGGCACTAAAGGGGGGGCCTTTAGTACCGGTTTGTGCCACCACCCGGTACTAAAGGGGGTCGCCTCGCGCCGCTTGGCCTGGCTAAAACAGGCCTTTAGTACCAGTTGGTGGCTCCAACCGGTACTAAAGGGGGGGTCTATATATACAACACGTCCGAAACTTTTGTTTTCCCTCTCTGTTTGTTCCTCTGTTTCCGTCTCCGTCGCCGTCGCCGCCGCCCTCGATCGTCTCCGTTGCCGCCCCCGTCCCCGTCGCCGCCCCCGTTCCCGTCGCCACCCCGGGCCCGCCCCCGTCCCCGTCGCCGCCCTCGTCCCCGTCGCCGCCCTCGTCTCCGTCGCCGCCCCCGTCCCCCTCGCCGCCGTCGTCGCCGTCGCCTTGCCGTCGCCTCGCCGTCGCCCCGCTGTGAGCTCTCCCCCTCTAACCCCTCTCCCTCGCCCCCGGCGGCCACCATGGGCGCCGCCCCTCCCCGAGCACACACACACACACACACACAAGAGCATGATGAACACACACACACACATATGTATGAATTAGTTTAGATTATTTAGATTATTATTGTTTTAGTTATCAACATTTTTTATATGGAAATTAGTCTTTAATTAGTGTTTAATTACTATGGAATTTTTTTATGTTTAATTAGTATATAATTTAGATTATTATTATTAGTATATAATTAGTGTTTAATGTTTAGTAAATATAATGCCTAGTTGAACTAGTTGAATTAATATATAGAACTAGTTTATTTTTAGTAAATGCTTAGTTGAACTTGCTGAATTAATATATATAACTAGTTTATTTTTAGTAAATGCTTAGTTGAACTAATTGAATTAATATATAGAACTAGTTTATTTTTAGTAAATGCTTAGTTGAACTAATTGAATTAATATAACTAGCTTATTTTTAGTAAATGCTTAGTTGAACTAATTGAATTAATATAACTAGTTTATTTTTAGTAAATGCTTAGTTGAATTAATAGAAGTAGTTGAATTAATTGAATTAGTAAATGTTTAATATTTCGCCTAATATGAACATAGGAAATGTCGTCTGACGACGGAAAATTTTTCGGTATGTGCCAATACTGTGAAGACGAGCGCGGCCAGTGCGACAGAAATTTCCTTGTTGATGGTAGGCGATTCAGCATCAAGCTGGATGAGACTTTCGAATTCGATACAGTAAGTCACAACGACAAGTCTGTTTTCGTAATTAAGCATGACTTATATATGCTTCATTTGCCTGACTTATAATTTTTAATTTTCACTATTCTACTAGCGCATCCCATGCCATGCAAGAATTTTTGTCTTGGATAAGATAGGTTTCAAAGATATGGAAACTATGGAGGTAAAGAGAGCTTACCTGAAAACTGAGCATGATGGTTATACTTTCAACGTCAAAGTATACAATGCACACACGTACACCTATTTTGAATGCAAAACTTGGCAAGCACTATGCAAGGCTTATGCATTTGAGCCTGGTATGGTTATCACCTTTGATATTCGTCCGGAAGATGATATTGAAGGTAATAGAGACATATGGGTCGATGTGCAGACGCCTCCAGTTCTACCATTATGTGAGTTCTTCTCAAATATATTTTTGTCTTTGATATTGCTTATTTCAAAAATAACTGACAACTAATTTCTATTGACAGCTTATCTCCATTCAACCAAACATATCTGGCGCTTGGTAGACAGGACCTTCTACTGTCCCGGAACTGAACTAAACTGCGAGGAAATAAGTCATTATGTTTCATGGCTTGAGGATCTTCATACTGTCAAGACAAATTTTTTTCCTGCATTTGAAAATGTTAGTACTCAAAACGTGCGACCAATAGTGATGGTATTGAACTACGGTCACATCTATTTAGGAATGATGGTAAGATATTTACTATTTGTCCTCAGTGCATATTTTGCATACATATTTTTTTTGCTAAACTTTCATTGCTAAGTATATTAATTAAGTACTATACGATGTTCTTCAACAAGGACTCCCGATGACAGTTGTGCCTCAGGGGATCGAGACTAAAGGTCAGATGTCAATTGTTAGCTTAAGGCCAAGATATCCTGCATTGCACATGAATGCATTCAGGATTTCTAGAAGCGATGAATGCTTAATAGTGAAACATTGGAGGAAAATTGTTAATTATCGCAGAGAAGTACTAGGGTGCAGCAATGAGAAGCGCAGCCCATGATTAGGAGATAGGTTCATCGACATGCTCCAATATGATCAATCAGGAGAGCTATACATGTTCTATGCTATTTTACCAGAGAGAGAGTAGCTAGCAGGAGTGATATAGCTAGTTCTTCATGCTGCTCTTAATTAGTACTTGTCTTTTCATGTCCGTGTTCTTCGTTCTGAACTTAAGTGATTTGCTTTTGTGGTGTTATATATGAACGCTTATAATATCATGACAATCATGTTGAACTCGATGATTGGTTCTACTAGAAATTCTATTTATATATATATATATATATATATATATATATATATATGCATAACGTTTACAATGTGTAGTATCGTAAAATACCAGCAAACAAAAAAGAATTAAAATGGAAACACAAAATTAAATGAAAAAGAAATCATAAAACTAAAAACCCTCAAACCTTATAGTACCGGTTGGTCTTACCAACCGGTACTAAAGGGCTCCAGGCCCCCGGAGCTGGCTCGTGCCACGTGGTTGTTCTTTAGCACCGGTTCGTGCTGAACCGATACTAAAGGGGGGGGGGGGGCTTTAGTGACCACACTTTAGTGCCGGTTATGGAACCGGCACTAAAGGGCCTTACGTACCGGTGCTATTGCCCGGTTCTGCACTAGTGCCAATTTGTATAACTGGTACTAGAATAAATTGTATACACCAAACAAGGCTTTACTCTTTCAAAAAAGTGCCTTTGAAATTTTGAATACATACTCTTGAAATCCTGGGCCCGCCCCTGGATCATTAAATTAAAGTCATAGTACTATACAAGTTGGCATGTATGTATCCTACAGAAGAACCTGATAAAAGAATTTTTGTTGCGAGCCGTCTTCCAAAAATAAGCATATGGTTGAATTTTTTTTACGTAGGTGTACCGCTGTCCGAGTCAGTGCGCGCCCACCAGGTTCGCTTCTGTGCACAAGGTCGTCTTCATTAATTAGGGCTACACACTGCACAAACAAACAAGCTAGCTAGTCACACCCAATGAGGCCATGGCGCCGCGTGATCGCCGGCGACACATACTCGGGCGCCATTACTACTGCGACGATGGCATCACGCCTATCTTCGCCCCACTCGCTGCGCTCGAGGGGAAGCCTCCAATCGACCCCACACGCGTCTCACTCGACTTCTTACGCAACAGTTAAAGCCAGATTGATCCTGGTGCTCCATGACAACCGGGATGGCCGCCTTGCCTTTTACCTCCCTTCCAGTGTCATCAAATGCATCTCCTTGACAAAGCAGTACATGCAGATCTATGCCACTTGCCCACTTTGTCTGCATCCTATCAAGTAGTGCCCCGGCATGTTCATGCTCGATGGCGAGACCGGCCTTGACATGTCAAACTTCAGGGTTCTATGGGTCCGTCTCATCCATGATAAGCAGCAAGACGGTAGCAAAATCGTCCAAGCACGTGTCTTCTCTGCAATAGACAAACATGACCGTTGGTCTCACTGAGCACCAGGGTCATGGCTGACGACATCATTTCTATTGGGGCACTTGGTTACTTACGGGTGCCCTTCTTGTTCCTGGGGCGCGCGGGGGGCTCACTCTGATGGTCTGTTCAAGGAGGCAGCAATGTCTTCCTCCACCTCAAAGAGAGCACCGGCAAGTTCTCCTACTTGAGGATGCCCGGACAAGCCGACATCAACAGCAACAGGAGGAACCTCCGGGTCATTGGCAGCATGAGCCGTGTCCGGAACATCAGGGAGAACCTCGAGATGCTCTGATATGCCGCCCATGGTGGCGGGGCATGCACAGTTGAGAGGGATGGCAACATCGGGTCCTGGCCCACGCGGGCCTGGAGACTGTACTTTTCCGATAGAGCACCTCAGGCTGCAGCTCCAGGGTGTGTTGTACTGTGTGGCAGTGAATGCGGTGCCGAGTACATCTGGTTGTTGAATGTCGACACCCAGAACATGATGCAGGAATGTGCACATGGGCTGAACAAGAGGGCGTTGGTCGGGCGTTCCCTTATTAGCTCCCATGGCCGCCAACTCTCAGCGCGTGCTTGTGTTTGTGTGATGACACCGCGCAGAAGGAGGCCGACAGTAGGTGGTATACAAGTATTTATTTTGCTTTAAAATCCACCTTGGTTAAATTTACCAAATGAGTTTCAGGTCGACCGAAAAGTAGAGCATACATCCCTAGTTCCTTCTCACCCAATTATTTGTTACAACTTTGAGGTTCCATATCTGAATTTTGTAGCTCGATACTTAATTATGAATATATTGAGCTACAAAAAATCTTGTATGAGAAATATGTACTCTAGATGAAAATTTTATCTATGTAATTATAGTTTCGGGGCTTGTTCTTTTAAAACTTGCCAACCCGAGTTTGACTCAACATGGGTGCTTACATTTTCGGTAAATTATTTTTCTAGAGCTAGCCGTCTATGGTGACTCCGATGACCGGCAGGGCCAGCCAGGGTATTTCTCGGATATAATTTTGCAGTTTCATGTTTTGTTTTTGTAATTTATAAAGCAGATGAGATATCTATTGACCTAAAGGTTTTTTGTTGTATGAGAAATATGGGTATAGAAATTTTATCTGTGTATTTAGAGTTTCAGGTTGTATTTTCATAACCTGTCAACCCAGGTTCCACTCAACATAGGTGCTCATATCGTTGTGGACTTATAGATGCTCCAGGCGAGTGTAGCGGTCGCCCACTATAATGCCCAAGGGAGTTAAGATTCAGTGATGAAATTCGGAGTTTTAGACGACATGCTTGCTAAGAAAAAACAACACTATGGGATATATGATTTTAATAAAAAAACAACAATAATAAGATGTTATATATAGGTAATCTCTCTGAGAAGACGGTACTGACAAGAATATTTAGTATTCCCTCTACTCCGAAATACATTACTTCTTGGAACGACTGCTACCAGAATTTTTCAACTTCTATGTAAAAGGCTGTTGCCAACATATATATTCAAAAAATAATAATTAGTGGTCAAATATGTTTATTACTAGTCTCATCTTTAGTTTTGGAAGGTCAGCTTTTTTCCACAGGGTGACAAAACCGATGTTCAGGTGCAACAGAACTAATCGGTCTCCACTCACGCAAGAGTCAACTCTGGTCAATCTTTACCATACTTGTTACAAACTCATAGCATCGACTGCACAACACACCAGTACCAACAAGATCACGCAGCAGACTGATCAGTACTTCCTCCGTTCCATAATGTAAGACGTCTTACATTATATGGGATGGAGAGAGTAGTTATTATGAAAGCCAAGATAGAGAGATATACATAGCCATGACCGTAGGCCAGGCCGCCAGGGTAATGGCCGGTATGACAGGCACACATATGGAGAAGTACATATGTTTTCTTAACATGTAGGTACATACATAGCAGGTAAAATACATGTGTTGACATACCCATGTAGTACATATTGTTTATTTGTAGTAGGAGTTCATATGTATATGTTTGGTCGTACCCGATATATATACTTAGACATTATTTTTCAGATATGTATATGTATGTGTATAATTGTAAACCCCTCCATCGTACGATGCAAACTCCGGCCTAGGGTCGTGGTGCTGGGGGTGGTATGCCGCCGTAGGAAGGTGGAATAGATGGAAGTCCTGTGTAATCATCAGCTGAAAAGCAGACATATTTCACTATATTATTTGTGTGCTAAAAACTCGTGTGTGTGTGTGCGCGCGCGTGCGTGCGTGCATGCGTGTGTGTGTGTGTGTGTGTGAGAGAGAGAGAGAGAGAGTGAGAGTGAGTGAGAGAGAGAGAGAGAGAGAGAGAGAGAGTGAGTCACCTAGTTTTCTACCAGCATCAACCTGAGAAGCCACAAGGAAGAAGAAGAAGAATGCAACGAGCAGGTAAAGTAAGAGCTGAGTTTTGGACGCCATAGCTAGCCTTGGTTTCTCCTTACACAAGCTGTTTGTTGCTGCAGATTAAGGGGATGATAGGTGGATGTGTTTTGTTGAAGGTGGCTGCTCTATCTCTCTGCAACCCCTATTTATATGGTAGCGCGCCTATGTGCCAGGACCTGGATCGTTCCAGCCTGCACCCACCCTATTAGTGACTGGAGTGTTTGTATTACACCATTTTTCCAAGTTGAATAGTAATAGTTGCATTTGTCGATCGGGGCCTAGTCCTTTGTTTGGTACATGTTCAAACTTATCAACAAAGCTACACGGAAAATTAACGTGTTCGGCACGTCATATTATTCTTTTTAAAGATTTAACAAATAATTTGAAAGTTTTACTAATAACTGGGACCAGTGAGACCACATGTCAGGTAAGAATGTTTCTGTGACATGTTTTTATCGAGCGGACCGTCACAGCTCTCGGCATAGGTAACAAAAAATGACGTGTGAGCATGCTCACGGCTCTGTCAGTTGCGAACGGGCAATGCCACGTGGCTTCTCTTTGCCGTGTGGTGCTCTCGGCATCTGCGCCGTTCATCGTATGTTGTTTGTTCGCCGTGTGTCCGTGTCAGCAACGTGAAGCCAAGGTTGCCGAGTGTGACTATCGGCATCTGTACGTTTGCCGAGTACCTATGTTTTGGCTCTCAGCGAAGAGACGAACATTCGGCGTATAGGAAAATTACAGTAGTGACAGGTGCTTGACTGACCTAGTGTTCCTCCACAGCCAGTTGGCCTGGAACAACAGCTACATATTGGAAACAAACTTTTCATCTAGCACAGTGACCATTCATCCGTTATGAAAGAATGTTTTTTTTCTTGTAAGAATTTTAGTGAATACTACTGGTCTTTGCACTAGTTTTCAGAAGAGAATGGTGGCTCCTATTCGATGTGGCCAAACTGACCATCAACATATCCTAAATTCTATCTTAGTGGTATGTGCAATTTTTCCTGGTGAAATATCTTGGATTGCCGCTCTTGGTAAACATGTTAACAGCTGGGTGGGATTTGCACTTGGGACCTCATGAGGACTTCTAATGGTTCTCACAAGTAAAGGAAATCTCATATAACTAAGAGTGTGGCTTGAAGATGCCCGGCCCCTGAGCCGCTCCCGTGAGCGTCCTCGGGGGAAACCCTAGCCGCCGCCCCTCGTCCTCCCTCGTCGATCTCTCCCCCCGCCGCCACCACACAGCGCCGCCGGGCAAAGACCGGCCGGCGTTGGTGGCGGCGGGGATCTTGCCCCTCTCCTCGTGGTTGGCGTCCGGCGCGGGACGGCGCGGCGCGGGACGGCGCTGGGCTGGGCGGGGCCCAGCGGCGCGGCGGAGGGCGTGCTGGGTGGCGGCGCCCCTGCTTGGCGGCGGGGCAGCTGCGGCTTGAGGCCTCTCCAACGTGCGGCGGCTGCGGCTTCTCTAGCGGCGGCACGAGTTATCCCGGCGGCGGCTTGGCGGCGTGGCGCGGCGGAGCTCCGGCGATGACTCGGCGGCGGGCTGGAGGGCTAGGCACCGTCCAGTGGTGCTGCCTCTGCGGCGGTTGCGGCTTGGGGCCCTGGACCCCGATCCGATCTGGATCTGGTGGTGCCGGGGTCTGGGCCATGGCAGCTGGCAAGGCATGGGATTCGTCGGGGCTTGTAGGCCTCTAGGCACCATGGGGGTGCCGGCGGCGGCGCGTGCCCGGCGTGGTGGTCATCTTCTTCCCGAGATGGCCGGCCAGAGGCTTGGTGATCGGATCTCGAGATCCATCATCTTGTCCTGGCTGCGAGTAGGGGAGACATGGTTGCCGGTGAAAACCGAGCCGACGACAGGCGATGGCGGCGTTCCCGCCGTTACCTTGATGAAGGCATCGTCGTGTAACTATTGTCGACCCACTCGTGCTGCTCCGGGGGAAACCCTAGGATCTAGTGTTCCAGATCGGACGATGGCGGCACTGCGGTGTCGTTTCTCTCTTGGGAGCATCGTTTGCAGAGCAACGCTGGATGTCAGAGGCAGGAGGTGGAGCGGCTTCGTCTTGCACGGAGCTTTGGTGGTGATGTCAAGTCATGCCTGACCGACAGGTGCTACGCTTTGTCATGCCTGGTCGGCAGGTGCTACCCACGACAGATATTCCAAGGACTTCAAGCTGTTTCGGCTGGTGATACCTGGCAGCATGGCGCTGAGGTGTATCAGTGGCGACCGCGACGTGCTCAGCTGTTTGCGCGCAGGAAGGAGGTGCCGTTTGGCGCAGTGGTGGCGTCGACGATAGCTAGACCGAGCAAGGTTGATGCATCAGTACAGTTCTGAAGATGGAGCGGTGGCAGTTGGCGGCGGCGGCATCTGAGTGCACGCCGGACCGGTGAGACCCATGCCCGGCAGGCGTCCTGGATGGGTTCTCAGGTCTTAGATGTTAGGTTTGGCTGCAATGTCTGTTTGGTATTAGGCCCAGGCTATCTGCGCCCCTGCATCAGTTGGATAGAGATGCTTAGACGGCGGCTTTAGTCTTACTGTTGTATTACTTTGTAAGGTCTTGTGAGAATAATTAATAAAGTGGCCGTATGCATCGCCCAGATGCAGAGGCCGGGGGTCATCCTCCTTTTTTATAAAAAAATATAACTAAGAGTGTCCGACCCTTTCAGAATCACCGCAGATATT